>CM022303.1:296067265-297278717 GCA_011799875.1 Thinopyrum elongatum | reverse complement strand
GCATAATCATCATTAGCATCATATTGCATTTCAACTCCTAAGTCAAATTCAAATTTAAATGAAAGTGGAATATGAAAGTTGTCCAACATAGGAGCTAAAATGTCAGATAAATAGCAAATATTCCAGAGGCTATTCTAAAATTGAAACCAACATCATTGGAATTGGATAAGTGACTTGAACAACCTCAAACAGTGGATAAAGATAATATTTAGTAACCATTTATTAAATCTGAAATAAATATGGAATTATGTTTTGTCCAAACTAATTTTAGGTGTTAGGGAATAATGCACTGGTATTTATGAACTAGGTCTCATGTTTTACAAAAACCATTTTGAGGCCTGACTATTTACTAAACTGAGAAAGGAGAATAAAGAAAAAGATAAAAGAAAAAAATGAAACAGAAAAGAAGAAGAAGGACCCCCCCCGGCCCAACTGGGCCGAAGCCCAGCCGGCCGGCCCACCCGCGCCCCCTAGCCTATACCCCAGGGACGCCCGAACCCTAGCGTCACCCACTCCCCACTTCCCCCCCCTCTCTCTGGATCTGGCGCGCGTCCGCGCATCGCCGCCGCACTCCGCTGCCGTCGCCCCGAACCCGCCGTCACCGCGTCGCCGACGTCTCCGACTCCTCCCCGCGCCCACTGCCCCGTTCCCTGCATCCTCCCCGTGAGCCACGCCCCTCCTCGCTCCCTCCCTCTCCCTCGGGCGCTCGCGCTCGTCACCACCGCCGCGCGCCCGACGCCACGCCGCTCGTCCCCGACCGCGCCCCGTCACCGCCTCGTCGCCGACCACCGTCGCCGCTCGCCTCCCCGCGCCCATTGCCTCCCCCCCTACATCGCTCGGTGAGGCCCGGCCCCGGGCTTTCCTCTCTCTCTCGCCTCGCTCGCCCCCGCCCCGCCGCGCGCCGGATGCGCCCCGGCCGCGCCCGCGCCGCGCCCGGCCCGCTCCCTGCCGGCTCGCACTCGCCGTGCGTCGCGTGCGCGCGCGCTCGCCCCGCGCCGACCCGCTCCGGCCCCCGCCCCGCACTGCGCGCCGTCGCCCGCTGCCGCTCCGGCCACCGCGCCGCCCCGCTCGCCTCCGGCCCCGCCGCCTGCGCCGCGCGCCACCACCCCCTGCCGCTCCGGCCCCGCGCGCGCTGCCGTGGCCTCCCACGCCCGCGCCCGCTGCGCCGTATTGGGCTGGTGCCCAGCGCCCGTTTGGCCCCTATGGGCCTATGACGTATGGGCCCCGCCCAAAACGTTTTTTAAAAAAAAAATAATAATAAAAAGAAAAATAAAATAAAAATAATTAATTAATTAATTAATTAATTAGGCTAATTAACCCTGATTAGATTAATTTAATATTAATTAATTAGTTAATTAATCAGTAATTAAATTAATTAAAACTGATTAACCTAACAGCCTATGACAAGTGGGACCCACCCTGTCAGGTGGCTGCTGACGTCAGCATGATGTCATGCTGACGTCATCAATCACTGTTTCGGATAATGTTGAATTAAATAATTAATTAAATTTCAGAAATTAATAAAAACTTTAGAAAATCATATCTTTTAAACCGTAACTCCGATGAAAATATTTTATACATGAAACTTGCTCAGAACGACGATACGAACCCGGATACGCCCTCGGTATTCCCGTCAGACGCCCGCAGCTATGAGAACGTTGAACAATTAGACCGATTTCAATAAATGAATAGTGCCCAACTTTAATTAAATAAATCCAAATAAATTCCTAAATTAACTAAATCGTTTAGTTAGGCAGTAGAACACCCCGGCATATCATTTAGGCATGTCATACATATTGTTTGCATATTTGCCGTGGAATTTATTGTTTCTCTCCCCCTCCTTCTCTCTCGATAGACGCCGAGACCGACGACGCTGCACCAGGTTACGACTACTCTACCGACGAGCAGCCCGTTGACGACCTCCCTCTCTTGCCAGAGCAACCAGGCAAGCCCCCCCCCTTGAGCATTCCAGATATCGCCCATTCTATTCTCCTGCTTGCATTAGATTTCGCTACTGTTAATGTATGCTCCTATTCTGATGCATAGCCTGCTGTTGTAACCTGTTCATTGCTACCTTACCTGCCTATGATAAACTGTTTAGTATAGGTTGGTATGAACCATCTGTGACCCCACCACCTTACTTTGTCGCCCCTGCTTGTTCATCAACGACTCGATCAACGTGATCGTCGATCAGAGACAGACGCCTCACTTCACACCCCCCCTAGTTGTACGACTCTGCGTAGTAACTATCGAGTGCCGAGGGTGATACCTCGTAACGCACTCCTGATGAATACTCTGCAGCATAGCTGTACGGTCGTGGTCATCGAGGGTGATTCCTCCTTCTCCATGTCCGATACGACTCTGTCGTGCAACCCCTCAGTGTGAACCTCGAGGGTGATACCTCTTACGTTCACCCTGATGATTATGACCACACGGTTACTTGACCTTTTTCACAGGCGGGTCCACCCTGGTGGGTACCCGCTGGGGATCTATGATTTCGGGTGTGCCGGAAGGGCACTCGAGTGTGACATTATGGCGGAGCATCAGAGACTCTGATTGTCTCCGCTTGATACTAATTGAGCCTATTGGATTTGGGTGTGTGATCTGAGTGGGTCGACGTGCCCTATACGCACTGCCACCACGCGGGATAATGGTTATGGGGCCCTCTGCGATGTACGTTTCGCCGAAAGCTTATCAGACGTCACGATTCACCGTGCGGGCTGATCGTCGGGATTGGGCTGGATACTTCACTGGCGAGTTCAGTGTCGCGCCTGCACCCCGGCCAGCCATGCAACGCGCAGGGTGCCCAGGGCGATGGCCCGAGACCCCTGGGTGCATAGGTTAGTCCGGCGTGCTGACCTCTCTGCTGAGCCTAGGTAGAGCGCTGCTTCGTGTTGATCTTCCGAGGACGGGCATTACCCATCAAGTATGTCCGACCAGAGTTGATCGAGCGTGTTGGGTAACAGTAGTGCACCCCTGCAGGGATGAATCTTCTATCGATAGCCGGTCCTACGGTAAAGGACGCTCAGTTTGTGTATCCCGATCTACTACTTAAACTGGATACTTGTTACTTAATTGAAGCTTCGGGATTACTTTCTCGCTGGGAGTCGAGGAAGGATCTTTGAGCTGTACTTCAACATGTTTGTTAAATAAAATGCTATTCTACTCTCTTCTACTGCTGCAAGATGATGGCTTTGAGAAGATGTTTGAAGATGCTAGTCTTCGATAGGACTAGGCCTTTCTCTCTATTCTGGCATTTCTGCAGCCCAGTCCACATATACAGCCTTTTCTCCATTGTTAATGTTGCATATGTAGTATAGATCCTTGCTTGCTGAGTACTTCGGATGAGTACTCACGGTTGCTTTATTTTCTCTTTTCCCCCATATACCCCACCTTGATGATACACCAGACGATGGAGTCCAGGAGCCAGACGCCACCACCGGAGCCTACTACCAGGCGGGTCCAGAGGGCACGTACTACTGGATCGAGCCAGCGGACCAGGAGTAGGATCGGAGGCTCCCAGGCAGGAGGCCAACGCCTTTCGATCTAGTGTCGCTGTTTGTGCTAGCCTTCTTAAGGCAGAACTTGTCTAACTATGTCTGTACCCAGATATTATTTGTATGACTGACTTATGTATTCGGATCTTCGGATCCCTGGTCTGTAATATTGTGGACCTCCGTTTATTTGTGTTTAGAGTTGTGTTGTGATATCTTCCCGTGAGTCCCTGGGCTTGATCGTACACGTTTGCGTGTATGATTAGTGTACGATTGAACCGGGGGCGTCACACCAGCGCCCCCCCCCCCCTCGTCGTGGCCCCGACTGGCCGCGTCCAGTTCGGGCGCCCCGCAGCGCCCCAGCGCCCGCTCGCCCGCGCGCCCGTGCACGCTGTGGCCAGGGCCACTGACCACTGGGCCAGTGCCCCCCTGGCCCAATGACATGTGGGGTCCGGTCCCACCGAACGTTTTAGAAAAAGAAAAATAAATAAATAAAAAAATAATTGATAAAAACAATTAATTAATTAATCCTAATTAGGTTAATCTAATTAACTAATTAGTGTTAATTAAATAGTAATTAGTAATTAACTTAATTAACCGCTGACATCAGCATGAGGTCATGCTGATGTCATCATCAGCACAGTTTCGGATAATGTTGAATTAAATAATTAATTAAATTCCAGAAATTAATAAAAACTTTAGAAAATCATATTAAATAAACCGTAACTCCGATGAAAATAATTTATATATGAAACTTGCTCAGAATTTCGATACGAACCCGAATACGTCCTTCGTATTCCCGTCAGACGCCCGCAGCTATAAGAACATTGAACTTTTAGACCGATTTCAGTAAATGAATAGTGCCCAACTTTAATTAAATAAATCCGAATAAATTCCTAAATTAACTAAATCATTTAGTTAGGCAGTAGAACACCCCGGCATATCATTTAGACATGTCATACATGTTGTTTGCATTATTGCCGTGAATTTATTGTTTCTCTCCCCCTCCTTCTCTCTCTCTCGATAGACGCTGAGACCGACGGCGCTGCACCTGGATACGACTACACTACCGACGAGCAGCCCGTTGACGACCTTCCCCTCTTGCCAGAGCAACCAGGCAAGCCCCCCCCCCCTTGAGCATTCCAGATATCGCCCATTCTATTCTCCTGCTTGCATTAGATTTCGCTACTGTTAATGTATGCTCCTATTCTGATGCATAGCCTGCTGTTGTAACCTGTTCATTGCTACCTTACCTGCCTATGATAAACTGTTTAGTATAGGTTGGTATGAACCATCTGTGACCCCACCACCTTACTTTGTCGCCCCTGCTTGTTCATCGACGACTCGATCAACGTGATCGTCGATCAGAGACAGACGCCTCACTTCACCCCCCCCCCTTAGTTGTACGACTCTGCGTAGTAACTATCGAGTGCCGAGGGTGATACCTCGTAACGCACTCCTGATGAATACTCTGCAGCATAGCTGTACGGTCGTGGTCATCGAGGGTGATTCCTCCTTCTCCATGTCCGATACGACTCTGTCGTGCAACCCCTCAGTGTGAACCTCGAGGGTGATACCTCTTACGTTCACCCTGATGATTATGACCACACGGTTACTTGACCTTTTTCACAGGCGGGTCCACCCTGGTGGGTACCCGCTGGGGATCTATGATTTCGGGTGTGCCGGAAGGGCACTCGAGTGTGACATTGTGGCGGAGCATCAGAGACTCTGATTGTCTCCGCTTTATACTAATTGAGCCTATTGGATTTGGGTGTGTGATCTGAGTGGGTCGACGTGCCCTATACGCACTGCCACCACGCGGGATAATGGTTATGGGGCCCTCTGCGATGTACGTTTCGCCGAAAGCTTATCAGACGTCACGATTCACCGTGCGGGCTGATCGTCGGGATTGGGCTGGATACTTCACTGGCGAGTTCAGTGTCGCGCCTGCACCCCGGCCAGCCACGCAACGCGCAGGGTGCCCAGGGCGATGGCCCGAGACCCCTGGGTGCATAGGTTAGTCCGGCGTGCTGACCTCTCTGCTGAGCCTAGGTAGAGCGCTGCTTCGTGTTGATCTTCCGAGGACGGGCATTACCCATCAAGTATGTCCGCCCAGAGTTGATCGAGCGTGTTGGGTAACAGTAGTGCACCCCTGCAGGGATGAATCTTCTATCGATAGCCGGTCCTACGGTAAAGGACGCTCAGTTTGTGTATCCCGATCTACCTACTTAAACTGGATACTTGTTACTTAATTGAAGCTTCGGGATTACTTTCTCGCTGGGAGTCGAGGAAGGATCTTTGAGCTGTACTTCAACATGTTTGCTAAATAAAATGCTATTCTACTCTCTTCTACTGCTGCAAGATGATGGCTTTGAGAAGATGTTTGAAGATGCTAGTCTTCGATAGGACTAGGCCTTTCTCTCTATTCTGGCATTTCTGCAGCCCAGTCCACATATACAGCCTTTTCTCCCTTGATAATGTTGCATATGTAGTATAGATCCTTGCTTGCTGAGTACTTCGGATGAGTACTCACGGTTGCTTTATTTTCTCTTTTCCCCCATATACCCCACCTTGATGATACACCAGACGATGGAGTCCAGGAGCCAGACGCCACCACCGGAGCCTACTACCAGGCGGGTCCAGAGGGCACGTACTACTGGATCGAGCCAGCTGACCAGGAGTAGGATCGGAGGCTCCCAGGCAGGAGGCCAACGCCTTTCGATCTAGTGTCGCTGTTTGTGCTAGCCTTCTTAAGGCAAAACTTGTCTAACTATGTCTGTACCCAGATATTATTTGTATGACTGACTTATGTATTCGGATCTTCGGATCCCTGGTCTGTAATATTGTGGACCTCCGTTTATTTGTGTTTAGAGTTGTGTTGTGATATCTTCCCGTGAGTCCCTGGGTTTGATCGTACCCGTTTGCGTGTATGATTAGTGTACGATTGAACCGGGGGCGTCACAAAGTGAGTAGGGATTGCCATGCAACGGATACACTAGAGATATAAGTGTATGAAAGCTCAAAAGAAAACTAAGTGGGTGTGCATCCAACTTGCTTGCTCACGAAGACCTAGGGCAATTTTGAGGAAGCTCATCATTGAAATATACAAACCAAGTTTTATAATGAAAAATTCCCACTAGTATATGAAAGTGATAAAATAGGAGACTCTCTATCATGAAGAACATGGTGCTGCGCTTTGCAGCACAAGTGTGGTAAAGGATAATAATATTGTCCCTTCTCTCTTTTTCTCTCATTTTTTTTCTTTTTTTCTTTCTTTTTTTCCCCTTTTTCCCCTTTTTTTCGTTTTTCTTTTTGGGCTCTTTGGCCTCTTCTTTTTTATTTAAGTCCGGAGTCTCATCCCGAGTTGTGGGGCAATCATAGTCTCCATCATCCTTTTATCACATGGGACAATGCTCTAATAATGATGATCATCACACTTTTATTTATTTACAACTCAAGAATTACAACTTGATACTAGAACAATATATGACTCTATATGAATGCCTCCGGCGGTGTACCGGGATGTGTAATGATCTAGCGTGACATTGATACGCCCATTTTGCATCATGTTTTTATATCAATATTCATTGCATTATGGACTGTTATTTCACATTATGGTATAATACTTATGCCTTTTCTCTCTTATTTTACAAGATTTACATGAAGAGGGAGAATGCCAGCAGCTGGAATTCTGGACTGGAAAGGAGCAAATCTGAGAGACCTATTCTGCACAACTCCAAAAGTCCTGAAATTTTTTACGAAGAATTATTTTGGAATATATAAAAATTATTGGGCGAAGAAAATACCAGAGGGGACCCACCAGGTGGCCACAAGCCCTTGGGGGCGCCCTAAGCCTGGGGGGCGCGCCCTATCCCCTAGGGCGCGCCCCCAGGGCTTGTGGGCCCCCTGGCAGGTCTTCGGTGCCCATCTTTTGCTATATGGAGGCTTTTGACATAGAAAAAAAATCAGAAGAGAGTTTTTGGGATGAAGCGCCGCTGTCTCGTGGCGGAACCTGGGCAGGAGCAATCTAGAGCTCCGGCAGAGATTTTGCCGGGGAAACTTCCCTCCCGGAGGGGAAAATCGAAGCCATCGTCATCACCAACGATCCTCTCATCGAGGGAGGGTCAATCTCCATCAACATCTTCATCAGCACCATCTCCTCTTCAAATCCTAGTTCATCTCTTGTATTCAATCTTTGCCTCAGAACCTCAGATTGGTACCTGTGGGTTGCTAGTAGTGTTGATTACTCCTTGTAGTTGATGCTAGTTGGTTTATTTGGTGGAAGATCATATGTTCAGATCCTTAATGATATTCAACACCCCTCTGATCTTGAACATGAACATGCTTTGTGAGTAGTTACTTTTGTTCCTGAGGACATGGGAGAAGTCTTGTTATAAGTAATCATGTGAATTTGGTATTCGTTCGATATTTTGATGAGATGCATGTTGTCTTTCCTCTAGTGGTGTTATGTGAACGTCGACTACATGAAACTTCACCATTATTTGGGCCTAGGGGAAGGCATTGGGAAGTAATAAGTAGATGATGGGTTGCTAGAGTGACAGAAGCTTAAACCCTAGTTTATGCGTTGCTTCGTAAGGGGCTGATTTGGATCCACATGTTTCATGCTATGGTTAGATTTTCTTCTTTCGTAGTTGCGGATGCTTGGGAGAGGGGTTAATCATAAATGGGAGGCTTGTCCAAGTAAGGACAGAACCCAAGCACCGGTCCACCCACATATCAAATTATCAAAGTAACGAACGCGAATCATATGAGCATGATGAAAACTAACTTGACAATAATTCCCATGTGTCCATGGGAGCGCTTTGCTTTATATAAGAGTTCGTCCAGGCTTGTCCTTTGCTATAAAAAGGATTGGGCCACCTTGCTGCACCTTTGTTACACCTGTTACTTGTTACTCATTACGAATTATCTTATCACAAAACTATCTGTTACCGATAATTTCAGTGCTTGCAGAAAATACCTTGCTGAAAACCGCTTGTCATTTCCTTCTGCTCCTCGTTGGATTCGACACTCTTACTTATCGAAAGGACTACGATAGATCCCCTATAATTGTGGGTCATCAAGACTCTTTTCTGGCGCCGTTGCCGGGGAGTGAAGTGCCTTTGGTGAGTGGAATTTGGTAAGGAAAAAATTATATTACGTGCTGAAATTTACTGTCACTTGTCACTATGGATAATAATCCTTTGAGGGGCTTGTTAGGGGTATCTTCACCCCGGCCGGAAGAACAAAGATTTGCTCCTCAACCTACTGAAAATATTTATTATGAAATTCCTTTGGGTATGATAGAGAAACTGCTAGCTAATCCTTATGCAGGAGATGGAACACTACATCCTGATATGCATCTAATCTTTGTGGATGAAGTTTGTGGATTATTTAAGCTTGCGGGTTTGCCCGGAGATGAAGCCAAGAGGAAGGTCTTCCCTTTATCTTTGAAGGGAAAGGAATTGACATGGTATAGGCTATGTGATGATATTGGATCTTGGAATTACAACCGATTGAAATTGGAATTTCATCAGAAGTTTTATCCTATGCATCTAGTTCATCGTAATCGGAATCATATATATAATTTTTGGCCTCACAAAGGAGAAAGTATCGCTCAAGCTTGCGGGAGGCTTAAGTCAATGTTATATTCATGCCCCAATCATGAGATCTCAAGAGAAATTATTATTCAGAATTTTTATGCCCGGCTTTCTCGTAATGATCAATCTATGCTCGATACTTCTTGTACTGGTTCTTTTATGAAGAAGACTATTGAATTCAAATGGGATCTCTTGAAAAGAATTAAACGCAACTCTGAAGATTGGGAGCTCGACGAAGGTAAGGAGTCAGGTATAAAGCTTGAATTTGATTGTGTTAAATCTTTTATGAATACCGATACTTTTCATGAATTTAGCACTAAATATGGACTTGACTCTGAGATAGTAGCTTCTTTATGTGAATCATTTGCTACTAATGTTGATCTCCCTAAGGAGAAGTGGTTTATATATCATCCTCCCATTGAAGTAAAAATAGTAGAACCCATTAAGGCTGAAGAAGAAACTGTTACTTATAATGTTGATCCTGTTATTCCTACTGCTTATATTGAGAAACCACATTTTCCTATTAGGACAAAAGAACATGCTAAAGCTTCATCTGTAGTCCGTAAGAGTTATACTAGAACACCTACACCCCCTGAACAAATTAAAGTTGAACCTAGTATTGCTATGGTTAAAGATCTCTTGGTCGATAATATTGATGGGTATGTTATTTATTTCTATGATGAAGCTGCTAGAATTGCTAAACCCGATGAAAAAGATAAACATAGACCTGTTGCTGGCATGCCTGTTGTCTCTGTTAAAATAGGAGATCATTGTTATCATGACTTATGTGATTTGGGTGCTAGTGTGAGTGCAATCCCTTTTACTATATATCAAGAAATTATGAATGATATTGCACCTGCTGAAATAGAAGATATTGATGTTACTATTAAGCTTGCTAATAGAGATACTATTTCACCAGCTAGAGATGTGAAGTCTTGTGTGGGAAAATAAAATATCCCACTGATTTTCTAGTTCTTGGTTCCTCACAAGGTGATTTTTGTCCCATTATATTTGGTAGACCTTTCTTGAACACTGTTAATGCTAAAATAGATTGTGAGAAAGAAACTGTTAGTGTTAGCTTCGGGGATGTGTCTCATGAGTTTAATTTCTCTAAATTTCATAGACAACCTCATGATAAAGAATTACCTAGTAAAGATGAAATTATTTGTCTTGCTTCCATTGCCGTGCCTCCTACTGGTCCTTTAGAACAATATTTGCTAGACCATGAAAATGATATGTTCATGAATGAAAGAAAGGAAATAGATGAAATATTCTTTAAACAAATGCATGTTTTGAAACACAACTTGCCTGTTGAGACTCTTGGATATCCTCTATCACCCAAGAGTGATCCTGTGTTTGAACTTAAGCAATTACCTGATACTTTGAAATACGCTTATCTTGACGAAAAGAAGATATATCCTGTTATTATTAGTGCTAACCTTTCAGAGCATGATAAAAAGAAATTATTGAAAACTCTGAGGAAACACCGTGCCGCTATTGGATATACTCTTGATGATCTTAAGGGCATCAATCCCACTCTATGTCAACATAAAATTAATATGGAGCCTGATGCTAAACCAGTTGTTGATCACCCACTACTGCAGGTTGGTCCAAACGCGACAGTCCAATCAGAGACCCTTCGACGAAACTGTGTGCGATACATTAATCACAAACGGTGATGTAATAAAACCGTCAAAAAAAGATACAAAACGTTTGCGATGGCGGTGACATCACACACGGTTCAGATTAGAGTTGCGTGTGCGATGCGTGGCATACGGTTAATCCAGCGGAACTGTTTGCGATGAGGCAGAACAACAGAAACGGGCAGCCAGATGAGGGTGTGTGCGATATACGGCATACAGTTCACTAGGATGAACTGTGTGTGATTAGCCAACACAATAGAAACGGTCAGCCAGATCAAGGTGTGTGCGATGGAGCGCATATAGTTCACTCGGATGAACTGTTTGCGATGAGCCAAGACAACAGAAATAGTTCGACTGAACAAGATGTGTGTGATACGCGGTAAACATGTCCGTAATCAGAAATGTGTGTGAAGACCAATAATAACACAGACGATTACTGCTAATGAGCTGTTTGATTTGCTCTGTCTACAGAAGAATAACACACACACACACACACACACACATATATATATACATATACATATATATATATATATACATATATATATATATATATACATATATATATATATATATATATGGGCTATTCTGTTTCACGTAACAGAATATTATTCTGTTACTCTACTTGAACTGACGGTTTCAGGCGGTTGTACTGATGATTTTCATCTCGTCAAACTGATCATCCTCTAGCTCAAAAAAAATTTGCGATTTTTTCGTCGAAATGGGGTGTGTAATATATCGTTGGAAAGCTCTTGACATCTACATTACAAATATATAGGATTTTTTTTTTGCAAAATCATCACGGTTTAAGAGCAGTTTTGAAAAAACCGTTTTTTTCAAAACCGAAAATGCGAATCGTATTTTGTACTTAATTTTCAAATGGTTTGTCAGAATTGAGCAAAAAAGATGCCATTGAAAAGCTGGTGAAAATCCGCTTCTTCCATATATCTATTGTTTTTTCAAATTCTATACGATTTAAAAGTAATTTGAAAAACGGTGAAATTCTGGGCGAAATGTATTTTCGCGTTTTTTTGCAAATGGTTTGTTGGATTGACGCAAATGATACGGCGTTGGAAAGCTATGGAAAGTGCGCAACTTTTTCGTAAAGAAATGTTTTTCTAATTTCTTGCGGTTTAAACTCGAATTCGAATACGGTCAAATTTGATTTCAAACGCGATTTTTTAAAAAGTTTATCGAAATGGGGCAAATAATATACCATTGGAAAGATATCAAAAATGCAATACTTAGTCATGTTGAACGTTTTCTCAAATTCGCAACTGTTGAAGAGTAATTTTGAATACGGTGAGACACGTCGTGCTGTTTTCTTGTCAGAAAAAACAGAGTACTCGTACTAATCTTTGTATGCGTTTGTACTGAGCTATTTTTCGCAGTCCGAAATGTTTTAGGGGGGTGACCACTTGAACTTATAGAAGTGAAACTTTTAGGTTTAATTTAAAATGTGTTTTGACGTGTCATCATCACCGAACTTGCATGGTTTGTATACTTGAGTTGGCTGAATTTTCTTCTCCAGGAAATGTTTTGTGTTTTGTGGTAGTAACCATTGATGCTACAATCCATACCAAACTTGATATTCCCTTTGAACTGATTATAAAATACATATTGGACTGTTAGACCTATGGTAACACATGAAAACAATTACATAATCATCAAAAGAATATACATGTTGCAAACAATTTTCAAATGCTAAGCTTCTGTCTTTACACTTCTTTTCTAAAATATATTTAAAAAATTCACATAATCTTCTATGGAATAGAGGAAAGATTTTGTTTGTAACACAACATAAATGCTGGCTTAAACATATGTTGCACATCCTCGCAACCGGCAGTGAAGCCTGCTGTTGTACTGTCAAGGCAAATACTAGTCATCAGTACTAGAAAAACTTTGTACAAGTATATATTGCAACATTCTGCTGTTCCATATCAGCAAGATATTGAAGATAAGATTCCAAGCGATCGTTAGGAGCATTAGAACTCAGAGATACTGTTCATGTTCATCTTCAGTATTTAACTTTTCAACCAGCGCAGCATGAGTAAGTAACCTGAACCCGTGGGTGAGTTCATAACTGCACCTTTTAGACAGTAATACTTGAACGTCTCAGAGAAACATCCAGGTGAAAACTTCAATTAAAATTAAAAAAGCACGCACACAACATGCACACCCCACACCAGTACAACACATGAGTGCACGCAGGCACTCACATGAAGCCGTCGTCATCGTCCACGGACGCACGCCAAGGCTGGGCTTGACTGCTCCAACTTCTACTGACAGACCCACCACAGGAGCAATAGCATCAAAAACCAATTTAACCTGAAACTGAATACGCACTCATGAATCTTGTATATATGCTATAGGAAGAACATGCAAACACAGCGGAAATTGGACTTACAATCGGCAAGTCGATGAACTAAAACAGAAAATAAATATGCACTGAAAAAATATTAAAATTTTCTAATTTTTTAGATTTTGGCCCGTGAACTTATGACCCCCCCCCCCCCCCCCGCGCGCGGCCAAAAAAAAGAATACATGCCAACAGGATTTGGTAGTCATGCACATATACTTCCTGTACCAAATGTAACATTGGCAGAGCTACTAGACTAGGTACCTGTGTACAGAGAGCTCTAATTGCTTTTTTTAACTAGTTCGAAGTTCGAACGTTGCCCTTTTTTCTCCAACCTAGTTTGAACACAAATCGTGCATATATGTTTCATATGCAGGAGTTCAAAATGAGCGGAAACACAGGTTCAGTAATGGTACAACATCAGTACGGCTACAACCAAACAAGTTTATCTGCAGTTCAGTAACAACACAACATGAGTTAAGCTACAACACATGCTCAAGAAAATACACTGAATTTCTATCTTTTAAGTAGTTTGAACCACTGTTTTTTGTTAAATAGAACTTATTTGCATGACCATGTTCAACAATTAACAGTTATTAAACAAAATGATTTCTCTCACGCTTTACAGTGTACAACAAGAATGTGGAAACAAAATCTGAATCTCTCTCATGCTTTACTACTTGCTATACTCACATTTATCTCATTTTTCACATTACTTCTTCCTCTTTTACTAGTACCTCTTCCTGTGCTTTCTCACCTTTTTTATCCCTGATGATGTTTGGGCTTCCTGATTCTGCACCCAGCAAGCCCAAGATGTTCGTAAATGAAAGAAAAACTAACAAACACTGCACAAAAAGATGTTGCTAATGGTGTTCAAACTTTTCGTTTTTTTTTACGTAAATATGAAGCGATTAGAAAATAGCAATCCTTTTAAAACACAAAGTGAGGAAGAAGAGGCTAGGAAACCAGGGTAGTATTCGTGGAGGGATATGTACTTCTCAAAACTAAAACATGTGAACGTACGGGAGTAGGGTGTAGTTTGGTTCAATTATGATTTTTTTCAGAAAACCAAACTACTGCAATTGCTATGCGACACTCTTTGAACTTATTATCAAATACATACTGGACTATTAGACCTACGGTAATGCCCTAATGCAATTACATAATCATCAAACTAATGTACTGAGTTGCAAACAATTATCAAATGCCAAGCTACTGTGTGTACACTTCTTTTCTAAAATATATTTAAAAAATTCACACAATCTTCTATGGAACAGAGGGGAGTTTATTTTGTAACATGTTATAAATGCTTGTTTAAACATAAGTTGCGCATCCTCACTTAATTGGATTAGAGATACATTTTGTTACGGGGGTTTGCATATGGATGAACTGACTGACCCATTTTTCTTGTATTGAACCTTCTTTGTACCGACGCTTGTTTCCAGAAATTTAAGACGATGCAAATATTATCTACAATATGGACATTTAGTATAGTCTGAACTGAACCTTTTGGCACTTTTTGCACCGAGGTAATGGCAGTGAACCTGTGACGAAGAATAGAACTCAAAAAGAAATGTTTTGGAGGTGGAATAAGACGTCAGAGATCGGGTGGACCGGCTACACCTCCTCCTCTGGACTGATTGCTCCAGCGAAGTGGAGCTGATGGAGGCGGAGATCACGAGCGGTGCCGGTGGTTGGACGGATCTCCTTCTCCCATTGCGACATGATTTTGTTTGTGGAATCTCTAATGTCCTGAATGCATTACATGAAAAGAGTACGGGAGAGGAGTCACCAAACACACACATCCAAAGTGCATGTCTGTTGTTTCATGAGCAGAACTGGAAAAAAAAAGTGTAGCGAGGCTAGAGCATCGCAATCAAAGTTGACAAAACTTCAAATAGAGTTAGCAGTGGAGCATTTACTGAGCAGATCAATGGAGTTGGCCGGAGTATCGATACAAACCTGGACGTACGGAACCAGGGCCTCTATAGTCTGTGTACACCAGCCCGTCCGTCTCCCACTGGAACCACGATAAGGCAGCGAGCATCCCCTCCCTTCCAACTACCCCACGTGACATGCCTTGCCCAGTAAATCAAGATTTTGATGATGCAAGGGCAGCCGTTCAAGTAACACAAAATGGCCAGCAGCTCGCGTAGTTCAAGCTCATCAGTTCAAGCAGTATGTGGTCAGCCAGAAACGGGCTTGAAATGAAGGGGTCGACAACACACTTTACAGAAGATAACGAGGACGGAGACGACCACACGCGGTGAAGGCCACGGTTTCCGCATGGGCTCGTCCGAGGCAGGGTTTCTGTACTGATGCGGCAGCACACATGTACTGATGCACGTACTGATGCAGCAGCACACACAGGGCTTGAAACAAAGAGTGTCATGCGGCAGCACACACGTACTGATGCACGCGACAACACGAGATGGCCATGGAGCTAGGCGAAGAGAAGGGTCGCTGCTGCTCGCGGGAGGAAGAGAAGGGGTTCGCCCGGGAAGAATCCCGGCGGTGGTCAGGGGAAGGAGCAGGAACGCGGGCGGCGCGTGGCAGTACAGGGAACACGTTTGACGGCCCGGCGGCGCTGCTGGGGTGCGGGGAGGACGGTGACCGCGTCCGACGGCACTCGTTGGGGAAGGAGCGGCTGGGGCATGGACCGCGACGGCCGTGGGAAGTGGGAGGTGGTGGTGGTGGGGCGCGCGCTGACGGCAGGGGCCATGGCGGCTGTGGAAGGTGGTGGTGGCGGGGTGCGCGCTTGCGGCGGGGGCCATGCCAGCTTTGAAAGGTGGGAGGTGGTGGTGGAAGGGCGCGCACCGGCGGCGGAGGCTGCGGCGGCTCTGGGAGGTGTTGGTGGCGGGACGCGTGCCGGCGGCGAGGGCCATGGCGGCTGTGGTATTGGGGATCGGGGGTGAGAGGTGGGGGTTGACCGGCATGTGGGCGAAGGGAACGAGTTTTTTTCTTTTTCCTCGCGGTCGTGTAATCGGGCCGTCGAGCCTATATAGGGCGCCAGGGTAACAGATACGAGTCCTGTCCTCTATATATATATATATATATATATATATATATATATATATATATATATATATATATATATATATATAACTGAAATAAACATCCAATTACATAAGTGACTATACGAGTCCTGTCATTCACACACACCTCAATAAACAATTGCATGTATTTTAAACTAGGAGAAACGATCGTCTAGTCATCTACTTCTTATGACGCTCCCGCCACTGCTCTGTGGCTCGATCCCTCGTCTGGGGCCGGAAGAAGACACTTCCTCATGTCAACGATCTGCCTGTACATCTCGTAGCTTGTGTACGCGTCCTTGGCCGCGTACTTGACGTGTTGTTCATCCAGTCTCTGATGCCAGACACTGTGCCAGGCGTTCATGTCCTTCTTGCTCTCATCCTTCATCTTCATGTAGTAGGGGTCGATGATTGCCGAGGCGAGGTCAACCAGGGAGTTTTGTTTGTTGTTGTCGCTGCCCCAGACCTTGTAGTGGTACTGGATGTTGACAAGATTCTGGCATTTCAAGCCCGAAACCTTGAGCGCTTTTAGATCGTTGGTGGTGTCCACCGTAGCGAAACTGTAGTCGGAGTTGTTGATAAACCTGGAGAAATGCTCCCAAGGCCTTGTGCCCAGGTGGTAGTGGTAGACAAGGACGTCATGTCGCAGGCACAACTGGGCGACGGCAACCTTCTGATCGTGCCCGGCACGACCGACGATGTACTAGAGGTCGAAGCCGACCACTTGGTACTTGTCCTCAGCAAGCAACTGCTCCATAGTTTGGATGGAGCTCTCCACTAAGACCGGCTCGTTCGTGTACACCACCGAGAGGGCCTTTCCCCTCACGTGGGTGTCCACTACGTGATGCGCGGTGAACTGCCCCCCGTTGTCGTCGTTGGCCGCTGGGAGGGCCATTGGAGCCACGGGGAGCGCCATTGGAACCGCTGGATGTCCTCTCTGTATGTGTCGTCGTGGGTGTGCTTATTGTATCGTGTGGCGCGAGAGATGAAGGTAAATGGCCGCAGGAATAAATGGGGGCCGGGCGGCCTGGATTCTCGGCGCGTCCGCATGGCAGTTTTTGCAGCGGGTAACTGCATCTTGGCGCCGCGCCCGGCGCAACTGCATGCATAATGGCACCACGAACGTACGTGATTGTGCGCCAGCCCCAAACACTGGCAGCGCGCGTGAAGGGACGAGGGCAGAGCGCCCGGAGGGACGCGAGAGCACAGCGCGTGCGGCGGGACGTGAGCAGAGCGCGCCGCAGCCGCCTCAACCACGAGCAACCACACGCATAGAGCAGTTGAACACGCATGGAATGGTCATCTACAAGCCGGCCGGCAGTTGCGACGCCACGTAGAGAGCGGCCATGTGCTACTACCTCCGTCTTCGTCTATTAGTCCTCTTTATATTCTGTGATATATTTTGACCTTAAATTTAACCAACAAAATGTTGATGCATGTTATAAACATTATATAATCGAAAACTATGTTCAAATACGAATCCAACGATATATTCTTTGGCGACATGCATTCGTATTTTATTAGTTAAATCTCTAGTCAAAATTTGGCACAAAAATACATAAACGACTTATAAACCAGGACGGGGGTAGTAGGTAATTAAATCGCAAATATTTTTTTATTAACCATATGTGTACGTGTCTTTTCGTCCTCCTCTCGCACGTCTTGTCACCCCGCTGCCGCAGACGGCTTACAGCGCAAGCTTGCGCAGCGCGCGGGGGCGTTCTTTTGGCCAAACGGTGGCTCGAAGTGGCGTCAATGAATCATCGGTGAGCCCGTTCCCGCGCAAGCTTCCCGCCCGACTCAGTGAAATCCCCCAAAATCCCAATGCTTACCGGCCTGCTATATAAACCCTCACGGCTGGCGAGTCCTGCGTTGCATTTTCCCCTCCCTCCCTGTAGCTTATCTCGTCTGATTCTCCCACAATCGCCAATGGCACCGGTCCGTCGCCGTTTCTCAGCCACTCCGCCGTCATCAGAGGACAACTTCAGCTGGGAGGCTACACCGCGGCGGCGGCGCAGTCCCCGGCGTAGTGTAGTGCGTGTGGCGTCCCTATTGGGTGTTCGCGGAACACCCACCACACGCTCCGCCGCCGCTGCCCGTCAGCAGCTGTTGCCGGCCGCCGTGGCCGCCACACTACCGTCGAAAGCCGAAGGCGGGAGGTGGCCGTCGTGGCCGCCACCCCACTGGCGGCCACCGTGGCCATCACCCGCTCCGCCACCATGGCGCGAAGGCGGGAGGTGGTGGTCATGGCCGCCACCCCATCATCGGCCACCGTGGCCGCCAGCCCACCGTCGACCGCCGGGATCATCACCCGCTCCGCCACTGCCGCCCGAAGGCGGGAGGCGGAGGTGGAGGCCCGCACGTGCGTCAGTGACCTTGCGCGCTACATCGAGTTACTGCGGGAGGAGGAGGAGCGCCTCGTCGAGCACGCAAAGAGCCTTACCGCCGCCGTGGCCGCAGCACACGCCGCCGCAGAGGCAAGGAATCAGGAGATCTACGAGGAGAACCACCGCTTTGAGAGGGGTCCTCTGGAGCGGCAGAGGGCGTTCGAGGTGAGCGTCGTTGAAGGTGAAGCAGCGGCAGACACCGTATTGCAGTTGTCTAGCTCGTCGGTAGGCTCCTCCTCCTCTGCCTCTTACTGAGCGCACTCGACAGAGGAGAAGTTGTCGGAAGTAGTACAAAGCCCCTCCGTAGTAGTAGTATTTAGGGGCTATTTTGTTTAGTTCATTTGACTATAAATGTGGTGGAACTGTACAACGTACTTAAAATTAGCTAGTATATATAGTTGAACTAGCTATTTCAGTACGTGGTTGGCAACAATTGGGGAAAAGTTTGGTCGGTTCAACTGTCGAGTTGAACTGTTTGTATAAAAGAACGACTGCTTAATCTATGAATGAAATCTATGCTTAATTACTGAATTTTAGTTGCAAAAATTAGATAGTGCTAGTGATTTTTAGCTGCATATTTTGACAAATGGCAGTGTTACAAGCTTGACAAATGGCAGTGTTACTAGATCAACAGATGTCAATCTTTCCAGTTTGACAAATGGCAATATACCCAATATGACAGATGCAAATATTACCAAATTATCTGTACGGGCTTGCACACGGGTCATCCAAAACAGCCGTTTGCGTTGAAGGGATGTACAAATCCTGCTCGACACATTTTCTCTTGGCTTAGCGCCGAAGTATGGCTTTGCATATCATATTCAATCTGAACCGTTTGCGTTGAAGAGATGCACAAATCCTGCGCTGCGAATTTCCCTTGGCTTACTGGGGAAGACCATAGCTCTCACTTTGCATACGGGTGTTCTATCTAAAACGTGTGCGATCAAGAGCTGCACAAATCCTGCTCGGCACATTTTCCCTTGGCTTCCTGGGGAAGCTGTCGGTTTGCATACGGGTGTTCTATCTAAAACGTTTGCGATGAGTGTTTCATATTTAAAAACCATTTATGTTGTTTTTAAAGAAAATCGTTTGATAAGTTTGTACATTCAGAGAGAAAAACGCAAGTTCGTTCAAACCATATCTTTCATTTAGTCACACTGCGAATTTATATTCATATGATCGAGATACACTGATACAGTATTAAACCCAAAAAAAAAACTAATTTCGGCGGCGGCGGAGGCGGCGTGCCGCGCCAGCGTTGTCGTTGTCGTCCTCCGGGACGCCGTTGTTGAAGTCTTCAAGGCAGCACAGAATGTTCTTCACTTGGAAATCAAACATCATGTCGTCGCGCGATCGACAAGCGGGGCGCGGGAGGACGGCAACTCGCGGTGCTGCGGTGTAGCGGTCGACGGCGGCGTCCCATGCCGCTGAGGGGGGCGCACGGACAGGCACGGGCGCGGCGGGTGCAGGCAAACGCACGGGGACCGGCGCCGTGGTGGGTGCATGGGAGCGCACGGGCACGGGCGCTGGCGCTGGCATGTACACAAGCTCGCACGGGTCCGCGGAGACCTCACTGACGCCAGCGGCTTCCAGCTCTGCGATAGTGCTCGGCGACCAGCCAGTCAATTCTACGAGGATGGTCGCTAGTGCGGGCGCGGGGATGGGAGCTGGGATGGGCGCGGGGGCATCAACCGCCGCGGCCAGCTCGTTCAGGGCCATGTCCATGAGGCCCCATTCCTCCTTATTTTCTATCTCCTCTGGCTCGGAGTCGACTTCACCAAACTGGAAGACTAGTGGCAGATGATCCTTCTGCGCCATGGCGTTGGTGGAGGTCTGTGGGAGGGAGGAGAATGGGAGGCGAACAGTAAGGCCGCCCGTATTAAACAGCGGCTCGGGCGCAGCCATTAATGGAGAGGATGTGAGCAAGGCGGGCAGCCATGGAAGTCAAAGGGCTCGCTTCCGAGTGAGCCTGCGCAGTGTACAGTTCGCACGCTTCCCGGTGAGCTTGCGCATTGGAGGACAGCTTGCACGCCTCTCGGTCAGCCTGCGCACCGGACTGCGCTCGCACGCCTCCTGTTCAGTCAAGCAGTTGTCCGCACGGCACCTCCTATAGCCAATAAAAGAGAGACACGTGGCGTCACGTGAATGGTTAACAGAATGCACATGATTTAAATTATACAAATGTTTGAGATGTTAAAGTGGCAGCTATTTATTTCAAAATGCCTTTGTTGGTTGTTATTCGAGTGCGTCTTCTCTCAAAATGGACACGAAAAATACCACAGCATGTCGGGTGCCATTCCATGATAGCATGCCAAGTTTCATGAATTTCAGATGAGTTTTGGATTTACTAGAATTTAAAAACAAAGTATCTCAATGTCTTACCGGCAATCAACAGTGCCCTGGTGTTTGAAATTCATTCCCATTTCTTGCATGGGACCTAAACATGCACCCAACGACACACATTTGATATGTCAACCCATTTTTCAGCACTGGAGCTTGTGCATGTAGTTCAAATTTCAATTATGCACATAAAATGCCTAGAAAATCCAGTTATTGTATGAAAATGTCCAAGCGAACCCTGAAAAATCCCAAAAATTGACACAACACTCCTGTTGTTCTATGTTGACACTAGAAAATTTTTGAAAACAAGAAGAGGCAACGGATATCGTTTCGTCCCCAAAGGTGGCACGTTCCCTACCGAAACCATCATGCTTGTTGTGAGAAGCTTATACCCAAACCTGCCCCAAATGGGACAATTTCTTTTACCACAGCATGTTAATGCCGCTCCATGATAGCATGTCAAGTTTCATGAACTACATACGAGTTTTGGATTTACTAGAATTTAAAAACCATGTATCTCAATGTTTGCGGCCGAGCGACGGTGGCAAGGTGTTTGACATTCATTCTCATTTCTTGCATGGGACCTAAGCATGCAACCAAGGACACATATTTGATTTTTCAACCAATTTACATGCACTGGAGCATGTGCATGTAGTTCAAATTTGAATTATGCATATAAATGCATAGAAAACTCAGTTAATGTATAAAAATGTCCAAACGAACCCCGAAAAATTCCTAAATTTAACACAACACTCCTGTTGTTTTATGTTGACACTAGAAAAAAAATTGAAATCAAGAAGAGACAACGGATATCGTTTCGTCCAGAAAGGTGAAACGTTCCCTACCGCAACCATGAGGCTTGTTGTGAGAAGCTTATACCCCAACCTGCCCCAAATGGGACAATATTTTTACCACGGCATGTTGATGCCGTTCCATGCTAGCATGTCAAGTTTCATAAATTTCAGACGCGTTTTCGATTTTTCTAGAATTTAAAAACCATGTATCTCAATGTTAGCGGCCGAGCGACGGTGGCAAGGTGTTTGACATTCATTCTCATTTCTTGCATGGGACTTAAGCATGCAACCAAGGACACACATTTTAATTTTGAACCCATTTATATGCACTGGAGCATGTGTATGTAGTTCAAATTTGAATTATGCACATAAATGCATAGAAAACTCAGTTAATGTGAAAAAATGTCCAAGCGAACCCCGAAAAATCCCAAAAATTGACATAACACTCCTGTTGTTCTATGTTGACACGAGAAAAATTTTGAAAGTAAGAAGAGGCAACGGATATCGTTTCGTCCCCCAAGGTGGCATGTTCCCTACTGAAACCATCAGGCTTGTTGTGAGAAGCTCTGGTTTACGAGAAGCTTATACCCAAACCTGCCCCAAATGAGACAATATTTTTACCACGGCATGTCGATGCCATTCCATGATATCATGTCAAGTTTCATGAATTTCAGACGAGTTTTCGATTTACTAGAATTTTAAAACCATGTATCTCAATGTTAGCAGCCGAGCGACAATGTCAACGTGTTTGACATTCATTCTCATTTTCTTGCATGAGACCTAAGCTTGCAACCAAGGACACACATTTGATTTTTCAACCCATTTTTATGCACTGGAGCATGTGCATGTATTTCAATTTTGAATTATGCACATAAATGCCTAGAAAACTCAGTTAACGTATAAAAATGTCCAAACGATCCCCGAAAAATTCCAAAATTTAACACGACACTCCTGTTGTTCTATGTTGATGCCAGAAAAAATTTGAAAGCAATAAGAGGCGACGAATATCGTTTTGTCCACAAAGGTGACACGTTTCCCTAACGGAACCACGAGGCTTCTTGTGAGAAGCTCTGGTTTGTGAGAAGCTTATACCATAACCTGCCCCAAATGGGACAATATTTTTTACCCCAGCATGTTGATGCCATTCCATGATAGCATGCCAAGGTTCATGAATTTCAGACGGGTTTTGGATTTACTAGAATTACAAAAGCAAGTACCTCAACGTTTGCCGGAGAGCCACGGTGCCGTGGTGTTCGAAATTCATCCCCATTTCTTGCATGGGACATAAGCATAAACCCATGGACACATATACGATTTTACAACCCATTTTGGTGCACCGGAGCATGTGCATGTAGTTTAATTTTGAATTGTGCACCTGAAATGGCTAGAAAACCAAGTTCATGTATAAAAATGTCCAAGCGAACCCTGAATAATTCCAATTTTTTGACGACACACCTATAGTTGCATGTTCACTGCAGATAAAAGTTCTAGCAATTCAAACACCCTCCTTTGCCGCTATGACCCCATTATGTAATTCAAATCATGATGAAAAATTAAGTAGATCGCACACAATTTATTATCACCAACCATGTGAGATGCAGGACAAAATATATTGGAGCACCGTTAGAGTATAGTACACCTATGGCTTACGCGAGAAGGTGCGTCGGCTACAATCCACAGCTGGCGTGTCAAGCACACTAGCTCGCTCCCCAAATATCATTTCACTGTTCAATCATCGCCGGTGAAAGATGGGGACGTGGACCCCCGTCGTGAGGGCAACTTCGGCGGCCCACTCCGGCAAGAGCGAGGCCGCAGCCGCCATGCATGTGCTAACAAGCTGCATGAGCGCGGCCGCAATCTGCGACCGGGCAGCCAAGGCAACCCAAACGGCAGTTGTTGCTTCTAAGGTGGCGGCAGCAACATCTGCCTCCGGGATAGCAACTGGCGAGAGCGGCACAACAGCTGTCCGATCCGCAGCGGCGGCCTTAGCCCTGATGGAGGCCGCCCACGCCCAGGTCGTGGCGGTCACCGCACAAATCAAATGAAGCTTCTCCGACAACGGTCGGCAACCCATGGCCGAAGAGTTGGCAATCGCCGAGAGCGTTCAAGCAGCCGTTCGTTCCTCCGCGGCATACCTTGCCACGACGGAGCCCGTCCAAGTCCAGATCCCAGCCGCCCACGCCTGGCTCGTGGCGGCCTTTTCCAAAGAGATGGCGGACATGGATGGCGAGATGCTTGCCGAGTATGGTGCGATGGATGCCATGGAGCCCCTTCCCCAGGAGATCGTCGGGCGCGAGCTGGACATGGAGGAGGCGGCGGAGATCGACGAGCACCAGCCGTAGTAGTACTCTTTGTTTTGTTTAATTAAGAGCGCCGGTCTTTAATTTGTTAGAGTAATGTTTAGGTCAACTAGCACTGTTTAATTGCTGAACTTGCTCGATTAAGAAGTGTGGGTGTGCTGTAGTCTCATTTGTGTACCCAAATTATGCAATGACGTGGATGACCACTATAACCAGGGAAATTCGAACAAAAATTTTTGACGTTCAAACTCATCACACACGGGTTAAGCTATATGAATCGTTTGTGATGTTCACATATCGTACACAGTGCTGAATAAGGGACCGTGTCTGATGACACTTTGCGCGCCAGTTTTTTCGCTGCACCGATTCAAAATTTTCGGCTTCCGCGGAAATATCTACCTCCCCGCCCCCTCCCCCTTACCAAAAGCCACATTTCCCCTGTTTCCGCCTTCCTTTCCAAGTTGAAACCTTCACTCCTTGCTTGCAGCACCACCTCCTCGCCGGCGACCCTCCTTCACGCTGCTCGGCCTCGTCGATCCAGCCAGGTAATCCACACCCGACCCCCATCCTCCTCCTCCTTCCACATCCCACATGCCCCGACACCTTCCACCCAAATCACCGACCCCTCCCCCAAATAAGCGCCGCCCTAAGCCATGGTGTACGCAGTATAGCCAGGATCCCAAGGAGCATTTGGCAACGGAGAAGCAAATCGCAGCCGCACGCGCGGATGAGGTCGCGATGGCTGCCATTCGTGTCGACCCCCAGATCTTGGAGGAGCACCTTGCCGTCGAGGCCACTGTCGACGCCTCGCGCGCCGATGCCACGACATGTTTGGCTGCTTTAAACGACAGTTCATGGCATTTCCTCGAGGCCACCGTCGATGCCTTCGACGAAGACTACGAGGTGTTTTCTCAGCGTGCTCGTGCTTACCTCAACTCGAGAGGCAGAAGGTTGGTGCCCGGAGCGGCTCAGGCAACTCACCACTACGACGAGGGCACCCACGATGTGGAGGCCTCGCCCTCTTCCATGTCCAAGGAGCCAATCATCATCGATATCTCCGACGATGAGGAGTAGCTTGTCTTATTAGCTCACTATAAGGACCTATGTTTAGTTTGCTAGCTACGCCGGTTAAGCATGCTCGGTTTACCCATTGCATGTGCTGCTCCTGCCTTTCCTTAAAAAATTCTAGTGAATTGTCCTATCTACTTTTACCATACAATATGTTGCTCTAGTGTATATGTTCTATATGTCGTGCAATGTGGTGCTCACTTATTAACTGTTTGGTTAATTAGTTGTCGTCTTCAGTTAACTGTTTGGTTCAATTCTGCAAATGTGATGTTCAATTCTTCAGGGTGCAATTTTGTATTATCTTCCATGTGAGAAATAAATCGAATTTATCTTTACAAAATACATGAGAAACAAATACAATTGCTATATTTCCAAGTTGTCAAGCATGCTTGGTTCAGTTAACTGTCTGATCTTCTAGTATGTTATACATTGTGCAATGTGGTGCTCAATTAACATTTGGTTCACTTGTTGTGGTGTTTAGTTAACTATTTGGTTTAATTCTGCAATACGATGTTCAATTGTTGTGGGTGCATTCTGTTATTGTATACCATGTGAGAAATAAATCAAATTTGGTTGTACTAAATACATGAGAAACAAATACAATTGCTATATTTCCAAGTTGTTAAGCATGCTTGGTTTGGTTAACTGTCTGATCTTCTATTAGGAGTAAGTTATATTATGCAATGTGGTGCTCAGTTAATGTTTGGTTCATTTGTTGTGGTGTTTAGTTAACTGCTTGGTTCAATTTTGCAATGCGATGTCCAATTGTCGTGGGTAGAATTTTGTATTGTTGTGCATGTGAGGAATAAATCAAATTTGGCTGCACTTAATACATGAGAGACATATACAATTGCTTAATCATGCTTGGTTTGGATAAATGGGTTTTCCATGTGGCTTGAATTAATCTGATGAATCTGCAATGTGCTTATTTTTCATCAACATATTTTACTGATAGCATGCGAACCCTCACTTAACCTGATCACTAACTACCTTATATGTGTTGCAGGGAAACAATGGGAAGCACTGAGGTTTACAATCGAGGTTTGCACATGCATGGTCCTTTGTCTAATAGCACATTATTGTGCAATTGTAGGAACCATTCTAATATTTATGTTTTTAACAATTTGGTCTTGCACATGTAGGTCCTGCTGTTAGAGGTTTTGACCCACTGTTCGACCCTTTTTGCATATGGGGAAATGAGTTGTCCATGAATATCAGTCAAGTCAAGAAACTCAGAAAGATTGTTAGGATAAAGAAATTAGCGACAAAAAACAACAAGATCTTTGTGTGCACAATGAAGAAGACATCAGTTCACTACAGGATGGTACTAACTATTATACCTTGCCTTTTTTATTCCTTTGCCCCATTTCCAATGTAGAGAAGATATTTATGCACATCCTTGTTTTCAGGCCTTTCCAAAGCAGTTCACTGATGATTACCTCTCAAACCACCTCTATGGTCAGGAGGCGAGGAAGGTATTCATACAACACCCACGGTTCAATATTGAAGTGTTCCTGAAGAGGACGAAGGATGAACGGTCAATTATCCATAGGCACTGGCCTAAAGTTGCAAAGACCTTCAACATCAATGAAGGCTCAATATTCGCCTTCCGCTTCAGTAGTTTTCCAGATGAGATTCATCTGTCTATGTACCGTCTATGATACTAATTTCAAAAGGTTATAGATGTTGCATGTGAAACTTGGTGCTGGTGCAGTTGTGTAATGGGGTAGCTGAGTGCTGAAGCTATATGATGTTGTACTCTGATGTATTTCAATTATGAAATCCTGCTTCCTTAATATGAAAATGAAATATATTGTGTGCTTAATATGAAATGCCAATTATATTAATAAATGGATTATTAATAATAGGACAATTAGCCTGCTAATGGCCAATTAGCCTGCTAATTGGGTTTTTCTATTGCAAACGGTTATTGAGAAGACACTGTGGGCGATGATCTCAGGCAACGCACATAGTTTCTAGGAATAAACCGTGTTGGATCAATGAACAATCACACATGACATCCTCTTGAAAACTGTTTGCGTTAGGCCACCTTGAGCAAACGTTTACCACATAAATAGTGTGTGTGATGGACAGCCTTTGCCACATAGTTTCTTCTACGCACCGTGTGTGATGCATTCAATAACGCAAACGACAAAATTGTTAATACCGTCTGCAATGGCAACGCTATCACAAATGATTTAATGGGGAAAATTATGTGTGATGTACCTGCGAACGGAAATGTTTTCCTTGGAGTGACTGTGTGGGATGTATATACGAACGGAAACGTACTTCTTGGATTAACTGTGTGGAAAGTACATACTAATGGAAACGTATTCCTTGGATTGATTGTGTGGAATGTACATACGAACGGAAACGTTTAACCGGGACTGACTGTCAAGGATGTACTTACGACCGGAAACGATTTGGCCTGTATAATTGTATTTTTTAGCACAACTGTACGTATAACTGTATTTGATCGCTCGCCCGTCGCACAAGACCTCATTTTGCCGAGCGTGTGTGCCAGGAGGGCCTATCCCCGACGGTTTCTGGGTCGTGTGGGAAGGACCCCCCCTATAGCAGTCACTCACTAGGCGACGGTTCAAAACACCGTCGCGAAAAGGGGTTAAAAACCGTTTGTATAGCACCTCGCTGTACCAGTGACCAGTGGTGGTTGAATCCGAAAATGAAAGAAGTGGTAAGAAATGAAGTACTAAAGCTTCTGGAAGCAGGTATAATCTATCCCATAGCTGATAGTAGATGGGTAAGTCCTGTTCATTGTGTCCCTAAGAAGGGAGGTATTACCGTTGTTCCTAATGATAAAAATGAACTTATCCCACATAGAACTGTCACAGGTTATAGAATGGTAATTGATTTCAGGAAATTAAACAAAGCTACTAGGAAAGATCATTATCCTTTACCTTTCATTGATCAAATGCTAGAAAGACTATCAAAACACACACACTTTTGCTTTCTAGATGGATACTCTGGTTTTTCTCAAATACCTGTGTCACAAGAGGATGAAGAAAAAACTACTTTTACTTGCCCTTTTGGTACCTTTGCTTATAGACGTATGCCTTTTGGTTTATGCAATGCACCTGCTACCTTTCAATGATGTATGACTGCTATATTCTCTGAATTTTGTGAAAAGATTGTTGAGGTTTTCATGGATGATTTTTTCGTTTATGGAACTTCTTTTGATGATTGCTTAAGCAACCTTGATCGAGTTTTCCAGAGATGTGAAGAAACTAATCTCGTCTTGAATTGGGAGAAGTGCCACTTTATGGTTAATGAAGGTATTGTCCTGGGGCACAAAATCTCCGAAAGAGGTATTGAAGTTGATAAAGCTAAAGTTGATGCTATTGAAAAAAATGTCGTGTCCTAAATATATCAAAGGTATAAGAAGTTTCCCTGGTCATGCTGGTTTCTATAGGAGATTTGTTAAAGACTTCTCTAAAATTTCTAGGCCTCTCACTAATCTTTTGCAAAAAGATGTTCCATTTGTCTTTGATGATGATTGTGTAGAAGCATTTGAAATCCTTAAGAAAGCCTTAGTCTCTGCACCTATTGTTCAACCACCTGATTGGAACCTACCCTTTGAAATTATGTGTGATGCTAGTGATTATGCTGTTGGTGCTGTTCTAGGACAAAGAGTTGATAAAAAATTAAATGTTATTCATTATGCTAGTAAAACTCTAGACAATGCTCTAAGAAATTATGCTACTAGTGAAAACGAATTTTTAGCAGTTGTGTTTGCTTGTGATAAGTTCAGATCTTATATTGTTGATTCCAAAGTTACTGTTCACACTGATCATGCTGCTATTAAATACCTTATGGAAAATAAAGATGCTAAACCTAGACTCATTAGGTGGTTTCTCTTGCTACAAGAATTTGATTTATATATTATTGATAGGAAAGGAGCTGAGAACCCCGTAGGAAACAACTTGTCTAGGTTAGAAAATATTCTTGATGACCCACTACCTATTGATGATAGTTTTCCTGATGAACAATTAGCTGTCATAAATGCCTCTCATAACACTCCTTGGTATGCTGACTATGCTAATTATATTGTTGCTAAATTCATACCACCTAGTTTCACATACCAACAAAAGAAAAAGTTTTTCTATGATTTAAGACATTACTTCTGGGATGACCCGTATCTTTATAAAGAAGGAGTAGATGGTGTTATTAGACGTTGTATACCTGAGCATGAACATGAACATATCCTACGCAAGTGTCACTCTGAGGCCTACGGAGGGCACCATGCTGGTGATAGAACTGCACATAAGGTATTACAATATGGTTTTTATTGGCCTACTCTTTTTAAGGATGCTCATAAGTTTGTCTTGTCTTGCGATGAATGTCAAAGGATTGGTAATATTAGTAGACGTTAGGAAATGCCTATGAATTATTCACTTGTTATTGAACCATTTGATGTTTGGGGATTTGATTATATGGGACCTTTTCCTTCCTCTAATGGGTATACACATATTTTTGTTATTGTTGATTACGTTACTAAGTGGGTAGAAGCTATTCCAACTAGTAGTGCTGATCATAACACTTCTATTAAAATGCTTAAAGAAGTCATTTTCCCGAGGTTTGGAGTCCCTAGATATTTGATGACTGATGGTGGTTCACACTTTATTCATGGTGCTTTCCGTAAATTGCTTGCTAAGTATGATGTTAACCATAGAATTGCATCTCCCTATCATCCTCAGTCTAGTGGTCAAGTAGAATTAAGTAATAGAAAAATAAAATTGATCTTGCAAAAGACTGTTAATAGATCCAGGAAAATTTGGTCTAAGAAACTTGATTATGCATTATGGGCTTATAGGACTGCCTATAAAAACCCTATGGGTATGTCTCTATATAAAATGGTTTATGGAAAAGCATGTCATTTACCTCTTGAACTAGAACGTAAAGCTTATTGGGCAATTAAAGAGCTCAACTATGATTTCAAACTTGCCGGTGAAAAGAGGTTATTTGACATTAACTCGCTTGATGAATGGAGAACCCAGACCTATGAAAATGCCAAGTTGTTTAACGAAAAGGTTAAAAGATGGCATAAAAAAAGGATAGAAAAGCGGGAATTCAATGTAGGTGATCATGTCTTGCTGTACAATTCTCGTTTAAGATTTCTTGCAGGAAAACTTCTCTCTAAATGGGAAGGGCCGTACATTATTAAGGAAGTTTATCGTTCCGGTGCCATCAAAATCAACAATGCCGAGGGCAATAACCTGAAGGTGGTAAACGGGCAAAGAATCAAACATTATATCTTAGGCACTCCCATAAATGTTGAAACCAATATTATTAATACCATAACACCGGAGGAGTACATAAGGGAAACCTACTAGAACACGCCAGAACCCTGAAAAGGAATAGGTATGTGGTACGGTAAGTAAACTGACTCCAAAAGTGTTCTAAAGGCAATTTTACTCCGTTTTGGAATATTTAAAAAATTAGAAAAATAAAAAGTAGTCCGAATAGTGCACAAGGAGGCAACAAGCTGTGGGGGCGCGCCCTACCCCCTTGGGGCGCCTCCCATGTTTGTGGCCACCTCGTGTGCCCTCCGGACTCCGTTTTCTTGTAGGATACTCCTTATAGTCGGGAAAAAATCATTATATAATCTCCCGAAGGTTTTGACCACCGTACCACGGCAATATCCCCTGTTTTTGTTTTGAGCTGTTTTCTGCCAGAGATTTCAAGGCCAGGCATCATGTCTTCCTCTTCCTCCAACAATGTGGATGACAATGCTTGGTTAATGCAGATGGAACTCAGGAGGGAGGAGGCCGAGGAAGTCACGATGGAAGAGGATGAAGGGGATTCGCTTGAGGTCCACCCTCCGGCTTCGGAGAGAGGCACTCTGGCTGGCATCTCCACTATTCCAAATCCCCATCAAGCGATAGGGACTACAAGCAACCATGAAGGCCAAGAGATACAAGGAGGACTTCCCCCTAGGAGGCCCTTACATAGGTTACATCAGAACAACTTTCATAATTTGGTTCATAACTATGGAGTGGAGAACACCCCTCGTACACATGTACCCTCCAATTGGGATATATCCCGTCCAAGTGAAAGCAATGCAGGGAAAAGTTCTTGGTGGCATGAAAATAAGCATCTTTTGGAGGAAATTCAGAAGAATGCAAATGTACTCCAGCGTGTGCTCCAAGAACTGCAGGATCTGAAGGGTATCTTATCGAAACTGACAGACGCCTCATCAACTTCACCACCACCTCCTCCGAAGGAGACTTGAGTACACAGGTATGGGCACTCCCCTTGGCTTGTGCCAACCTTGGGGGAGGTGCCTCGGTATCGTATCACCATCATATCTTTACTTTTATCATTTTTCTTAGTTTGATCCTTTTGATTATATCTTGATCTAGTAGAATAAGAGTTTTAGTATGATCTAGTTTTTGGGTTTTGCCTTGAGTTCCCTCTATGTAATCGAGTGTGAGAGTTATATAATAAAGAGTAGTTTTGAGTAAGGGCTTTGCTTTCCCGTTCTGATCTTGGAAAAGTAGAAAAAGAAAAAAGGGAAGAGAATAAAAGAGTATATAATAATCTTATGGAGAGTGATGACTTCACATATAAGAGTATGTGCATTTGCTAGACAAGCTCTTATATTGACTCTTTCCGATGTTATGATAAATTGCAATTGCTTCAATGACCAGGATCATAGTTTGTTGGTTTTCAATAATTTTTTTGATTCATACTTTACTTTGTGGATTGATTATCACTTTAGCATAAGAAGTTATGTGACAATATATTGTTGTTCTAAAGATGATCATGATGCCCTCATGTCCGTATTTTATTTTATCGACACCTCTATCTCTAAACATGTGGACATGATTATCAATCTCGGCTTTCGCTTGAGGACAAGCGAGGTCTAAGATTGGGGGAGTTGATACGTCCATTTTGCATCATGTTTTTATATATTTATTTATTGTATTATGGACTGTTATTTCACACTATGGTATAATACTTACGCCTTTTCTCTCTTATTTTACAAGATTTACATGAAGAGGGAGAATGCCGGCAGCTGGAATTCTGGACCGGAAAGGAGCAAATCTGAGAGACCTATTCTGCACAACTCCGAAAGTCCTGAAAATTTACGAAGAATTATTTTGGAATATATAAAAATTATTGGCTGAAGAAAATACCAGAGGGGACCCACCAGGTGGCCACAAGCCTGGGGGGCGCACCCTACCCCCTAGGGCGCGCCCCCAGGGCTTGTGGGCCCCCTGACAGGTCTTTGATACGTCTCCAACGTATCTATAATTTTTGATTGTTCCATGCTGTTATATTATCATTCTTGGATGTTTTACAATCATTTTATAACAACTTTATATCATTTTTTGGGACTAACCTATTGACATAGTGCCCAGTGTCAGTTGTTGTTTTTTGCTTGTTTTTTTACTTCGCAGAATATCAGTACCAAACGGAGTCCAAACGCAGCGAAACTTTTTGGAGAATTTTTTTGGACCAGAAGACACAAGATGGGCCAAAGAAGTACCAGAGGGGAGCACAACCCCCCAGGGCACGCCCAGGAGCCCAGGCGCGCCCTGGTGGGTTGTGCCCACCTCGGTGGCCTCCCGCACTGCCTCTTCGCCCTATAAATACCCAAATATTCCAGAAACCCTAGGGGAGTCGACGAAAAACAATTCCAGCCGCCGCAAGTTCCAGAACCACGAGATCCAATCTAGACACCAACACGGAGGGGTTCATCATCCTCATTGGTGCCTCTCTGATGATGTGTGAGTAGTTCATCATAGACCTACGGGTCCGTAGGCAGTAGCTAGATGGCTTCTTCTCTCTTTTTGATTCTCAATACAATGGTCTCTTGGAGATCTATTTGATGTAACTCTTTTTGCGGTGTGTTTGTTGGGATCCAATGAACTTTGAGTTTATGATCAGATCTATATCCATGAAAGTTATTTGAGTTTCTTTGATCTCTTATATGCATGATTACTTATAGCCTTGTATTTCTTCTTCGAATCTTTGGTTTAGTTAGGCCAACTAGATCGATTTTTCTTGCCATGGGAAGAGGTGCTTTGTGATGGGTTCGATCATGCGGTGTTCTTTCCCAGAGACAGAAGGGGCAGCAAGACACACATGTATCGTTGCTATTAAGGATAACAAGATGCGGGCTATTCCTACATGAATAGATCTTGTCTACATCATGTCATCGTTCTTATTGCATTACTCTGATTCTCCATGAACTTAATACACTAGATGCATGCTGGATAGCGGTCGATGTGTGGAGTAATAATAGTAGATGCAGGCAGGAGTCGGTCTACTAATCTTGGACGTGATGCCTATATAATGATCATTGCCTGGATATCATCATAATTATTCGATGCTCTATCAATTGCCCAATAGTAAAAAATTTACCCACCGTGTGCTATATTCTTGAGAGAAGGCACTAGTGAAATCTACGGCGCCCGGGTCTATTCTTTATCATATTCGCTTTGAAATCTATTTTTATTTGCTTTTATTTTCAGACCTATTATTCCAAAAACCAAAAAATACCTTGCTGCACTTTTTTATTACTTATTTTATTTTGCGTTTTATCGAGATCTATTTATCCGATCTACCACAAATCTATCTATCTTTTTACCGTGGAGGGATTGACAACCCCTCTTACGCGTCGGGTTGCAAGTATTTGTTCTTTGTGTGCAGGTACCATTTACATAGTGTTGCTGGGTTCTCCTATTGGATTGATACCTTGGTTTCACAACTGAGGGAAATACCTATCGTAGCTGTGCTGCATCATCCCTTCCTCTTTGGGGAAATACCCACGTAGTTCAAGCGACATCAAAAGGAATTTCTGGGGCCGTTGCCGGGGAAACATCATCAACATCTATCAGGTTCCTAATCACAAATCTCATCTCCTTGTAATTTACATTATTTGCCATTTTACTCTCATTTCCATCTCCCCCACTTCACAAAAATTTGCCTTTTTATTTGCCTTCTTTTCGTTTGCCTTTTTCTTGTTTGATCTTTTGTTTGCTTGTGTTGCCATGTGCCTTTTATATGCTTGCATCTTCGCTTGCTAAAAATCTATTGATATGGATCCCCGTCCACTTGCTAATCTTTTTAAAAGATCCAATAATGATGAACCAATTGCTAGTGAGTTGAGTGCACTAGATTATCTTTATGAAGTTTTGCTTGAGATTCGTGAATCTGAAAATTGTGATGAAGAAATTTATGAAGTGATTCATGATAGCTCCTTGAATGAAAAGCATGATTGCAATGATTTTACTATAAATTCTATTAATGTCAATTATGCTAATAATATGCAAACCCCCAAGCTTGGGGATGCTAATTTTTCTATGACCACTACTTATTGCAATGATCATGATTGGGGTGATTCTTCTTATGATCTTGAAAATTTATTTAAGCCTCATGATGAATATGATATTGATAATAATATTTGCAATAGTATTGAAAGTGGGTTTGGAAGAGCATCAACTTTAGTTAAAAATAATCCCACATATTTGGAGAGTGTTCAATCTTACGAAATTTTTGATGAAAGTGGGTTTGGAGAGGTCATGACTTTAGTTGATGTTAATCCCACTATCTTGGAAGATTATAAAACTTTTATGCATGTGGATCATGGAGAGAAAGTTTTATATGATAGCTATATTGTTGAATTTGATTATGATCCTACATGCAATTATTATGAGAGAGGAAAATATGGTTGTAGAAATTTTCATGTTACTAAATTACCTCTCGTTATGTTGAGATTGTCAATGTTTTATTCCTCTCCTTTGCATATGCTAGATATTTCTTGTCTTGATAATTTGTTTGCTTATAAAATTCATATGCATAGGAAGTATGTTAGGCTTAAATTTGTTTTTCACATGCTACATGATGCTCTCTTTGTGTTTCAATTACTATCTTTCATGTGAGCATCATTGAAATCTTAAGCCTATCTTAATGGCTATAAAGAAAGAGCTTGTTGGGAGGCAACCCAATGAATAAAATTTATTTTTGCCTTTTTCTTTATGTTCTTGAGTGTTTGCACAATTATGCCTCTGTTATGATTGTGTTTTTTTATGTTTTAATTAGTTTTTTTTGCCAAGTTAAACCTTTGGGATCATGTTTGGTGATAGTTGACTTGATCTTGTTAGAAAACAGAAACTTTTGCATCCAGTAGCAGAATTATCAAAATTCACAGAAGTGAAGAAAACTTCTGAATTTTTTTTCACAAGATTGATATACAAATTGCCTACGTTGTTCTAATGTTTCAGAATTTTTGGAGTTACAGAAGTATGAGGAAATTTCACGTCTTTACAGACTGTTCTGTTTTTCACAGATTCTGTTTTCTTTGCATTGTGTGCTTATTTTGATGAATCTATGGATTGTATCGGGGGGTATAAGCCATGGTAAAGTTAGAATACAGTAGATATAATGCAATAATAAAATATGAATGGATTTGCAATAGTACTTAAAGTAAAGATTGGTTTTATTATACTAACGAATCTCACGAAGTTTTTTTTAAAGTTTTGTGTGATTGAAGTTTTCAAGTTTTGGGTGAGATCACGATGGATGAAGGAATAAGGAGTAAGAAGAGCCTAAGCTTGGGGATGCCCCATGGCACCCCAAGATAATATTCAAGGAGAAACAAGCAACTAAGCTTGGGGATGCCCCGGGTGGCATCCCCTCTTTCTTCTAACGACCATCGGTATTTTACTTGGAGACATATTTTTATTCGTCACATATCATGAGTTTTGCTTGGAGCGTCTTGTATTATATGAGTCTTTGCTTGTTTTACTTTTTAGTTTGTCACAAGTATCCTTGCTGGACACACCTATTTGAGAGAGCCAAAATTATGCTATGATTTGTTAGAATTGCTCTTTATGCTTTAGTTAATTTTTTGAGCTATGGAATTGCTCTAGTGCTTCACTTATATCTTTTTGAGAATGGTGTGCTTTAATATGTTTTGAAGAAATACTCTCATGCTTCACTTAGATTTATTTGAGAGTTAGTAATTTTGAAGAAATTCTCTCATGCTTCACTTATATTATTTTGAGAGATGAAAATCTTTATGCTCATGTTCTTCACTTAAATTTGTTTGAGCTTGTCAAAAGCAATTGCAATATATGAATCTAAGTGATGGATATTCAAGAGGGATATAATAAAAACTTTCACGAAGATCATTGGACAAAGTAAACTTGATTCCTTGTAATAGTTTTGAGATATGATGATAGTGATATGTGAGTCATGTTGGTGAGTAATTATGCTTTAGTAAGAATATTGGTGTTAAGGTTTGTGATTCCCTATGCAAGCACGAAAGTCAATAGTTATGCAATGAAATTACATCCTACTTGTGGTGCATTATTCGGTGTTAGTTATGCTTAATGCTTGCTTATGTGATTTTTCGTTTCTTGGTTGGTTGCTTCTCAATCTTCTTGCTAGCTTCCACTTGTACTAAGTAGAAATACTACTTGTGCATCCAAAATCCTTAAACCCAGTTTTGCCACATGAGTCCACCATACCTACCTATATGCGGTATTCCCGTGCCGTTCTAAGAAAATTTGTATGTGCCATCTCTAATTTTCAAAATAAATTTCCTTTTTGTGTGCTCGTACCGCTCATGAAGCGGCAGGGAGTGGCCAATATTTTCCATGCTAGATGTGTTATTCTCAAGATGAGTGTTTATTCACTTGTCATTGCACGAGAGTACGGCGGTAATAGGGATGCCCAGTCCTGAAATGAAAAACAAATTTACTTTATGTTGTCAAATAATAAATTCCTTGGAAAGTGTTGGTATGGAAGGCACCCGTGGATACGGCTAGCCATGGATTGTGAAAGAATGGTGGAAAAAGGAATAAACTTTATTTTTTGTTTGGGAACCATCTATGATATATCTAGCATGAAAAGTGTTGGGAATTACGTGGTCGTTTTTGTTGACGGGAAAAGTATGCCTCTCAAAAAAAAATTATCTCTCAATTTAGGCTTTGAGCTCTGGCACCTCTACAAATCCCTACTTCCCTCTGCGAAGGGCCTATCTATTTACTTTATGCAATTTTTATTTTTATTTGAGTCTCCATCTTCTCATATAAAGCACCAACTAAGGGGCACTATGATCGTACTTGAGCATTGGATGTAGCTAATATGCGAGTGTGTTTCATGAATGGATCAATGATTGAGCATGATGGGATAGGGATAACTTTCTTTAGTGTTGATATTTTGAAAGACATTGTTGCTTGTTGATATGCTTGAGTATTTAAATCTTCATGTCAAAACTAGATTATTGCTTTGAACCATATAAAAGTCCATATGTCCATGATACAAAAGAAAAGAATATGTGATGAACATGTTAGGCAGCATTCCACATCAAAAATTCTATTTTTATCATTTACCTACTCGAGGACGAGCAGGAATTAAGCTTGGGGATGCTGATACGTCTCCAACGTATCTACATTTTTTTTATTCCATGCTGTTATATTATCATTCTTGGATGTTTTACAATCATTTTATAGCAACTTTATATCATTTTTTGGGACTAACCTATTGACATAGTGCCCAGTGCCAGTTGCTATTTTTTGCTTGTTTTTTTACTTCATAGAATATCAGTACCAAACAGAGTCCAAACGCAGCGAAACTTTTTGGAGAATTTTTTTGGACCAGAAGACACAAGATGGGCCAAAGAAGTACCACAAGGGAGGCCCGAGGGGAGCACAACCCCCCAGGGTGCGCCCAGGAGCCCAGGCGCACCCTGGTGGGTTGTGCCCACCTCGGTGGCCTCCCGCACTGCCTCTTCGCCCTATAAATACCCAAATATTCCAGAAATCCTAGGGGAGTCGACGAAAAACAATTCCAGCCGCCGCAAGTTCCAGAACCACGAGATCCAATCTAGACACCATCACGGAGGGGTTCATCATCCTCATTGGTGCCTCTCCGATGATGCGTGAGTAGTTCATCATAGACCTATGAGTCCGTAGGCAGTAGCTAGATGGCTTCTTCTCTCTTTTTGATTCTCAATACAATGGTTTCTTGGAGATCTATTTGATGTAACTATTTTCACGGTGTGTTTGTTGGGATCCGATGAACTTTGAGTTTATGATCAGATCTATATCCATGAAAGTTATTTGAGTTTCTTTGATCTCTTATATGCATGATTACTTATAGCCTCGTATTTCTTCTTCAAATCTTTGGTTTAGTTAGGCCAACTAGATCGATTTTTCTTGCCATGGGAAGATGTGCTTTGTGATGGGTTCGATCGTGCGGTGTTCTTTCCCAGTGACAGAAGGGGTTGCAAGAAAAACATGTATCGTTGCTATTAAGGATAACAAGATGGGGGCTATTCCTACATGAATAGATCTCGTCTACATCGTGTCATCGTTCTTATTGCATTACTCCGTTTCTCCATGAACTTAATACACTAGATGCATGCTGGATAGTGGTCGATGTGTGGAGTAATAGTACTCGATGCAGGCAGGAGTCGGTCTACTAATCTTGGACGTGATGCCTATATAATGATCATTGCCTGGATATCGTCATAATTATTCGATGTTCTATCAATTGCCCAACAGTAATTTGTTTACCCACCGTGTGCTATTTTCTTGAGAGAAGCCACTAGTGAAATCTACAGCCCCCGGGTCTATTCTTTATCATATTTGCTTTGGAATCTATTTTTATTCGCTTTTATTTTCAGATTTATTATTCCAAAAACCCAAAAATACCTTGCTGCACTTTTTTATTACTTATTTTATTTCGCGTTTTATCGAGATCTATTTATCCAATCTACCACAAATCTATTGAAGGAAATATGCCCTAGAGGCAATAATAAAGTTGTTATTTTATATTTCCTTATTCATGATAAAGGTTTATTATTCATGCTAGAATTGTATTGATCGGAAACTTAAATACATGTGTGAATACATAAATAAATACCGTGTCCCTACTAAGCCTCTACCAGACTAGCTAGTTGATCAAAGATGGTTAAGGTTTCCTAACCATAGACATGTGTTGTCATTTGATAACGGGATCACATCATTCGGAGAATAATGTGATGGACAAGACCCATCCGTTAGCTTAGCATATGATCATTCAGTTTATTGCTATTGCTTTCTTAATGTCAAATACATGTTCCTTCGACTATGAGATTATGCAACTCCCGGATATCGGAGGAATACCTTGTGTGCTATCAAATGTCACAAGGTAACTGGGTGATCATAAAGATGCTCTACAGGTATCTCCGAAGGTGTTTGTTGAGTTGGCATAGGTCGAGATTAGGATTTGTCACTCCGAGTATCGGAGAGGTATCTCTGGGCCCTCTCGGTAATACACATCATAATAAGCCTTGGAAGCAAATGACTAATAAGTTAGTTACGAGATGATGTATTATGGAACGAGTAAAGAGACTTCCCGGTAACAAGATTGAACTAGGTATGAAGATACCGACGATCGAATCTCGGGCAAGTAACATACCGACAGACAAAGGGAATTACGTATGTTGTCATAACGGTTCGACCGATAAAGATCTTCATAGAATATGTAGGAGACAATATGGGCATCCAGGTTCTGCTATTGGTTATTGACTGGGGAGGTGTCTCAATCATGTCTACATAGTTCTCGAACCCGTAGGGTCCGCACGCTTAACGTTCGTTGACGATATAGTGTTATATGATTTGGTGACCGAATGTTGTTTAGAGCCCCGGATGAGATCACGGACATGACGAGGAGCTCCGGAATGGTCCAGAGGTAAAGATTGATATATAGGATGGTACTATTCGGACACCGGAAGAGTTTCGGGAGGTACCGGGTGGTTATGATCACCGGAAGGGGTTCCGGGAAGCCCCGGGAGGAAGATGGGCCTATTGGGCCATTAGAGGGGAGCACACCAGCTCACAAGGGACTGGCACACCACCCTATGGCAGCCGGCCTATGGGAGAAAGGAAAGGAGGGGGATTCGGCCTCCCCCTTCCTTCCCTCTCCCCCCTTTCCTTTCCCCCTCAGGCATATATGGTAAGGGGGGGGGGGGTGGGGTGGAGGCCAGGGCAGGAGCCCAAGTAGGATTCGGCCCTACTTGGGGCGCCTCCTCTCTACTCCCCTCTCCCCCACCTATATATATGTGGGCAGGGGGTGCCACACACAATGACGACAATCTCTTAGCCGTGTACGACGCCCCTCTCCACAGTTTCGTCCCTCGGTAATATTTTCGTAGTGCTTAGGCGAAGCCCTGAGGAGATAGCATCACCACCACCGTCACCACGCCGTAGTGCTTTCGGAACTCATCCACAACTTTGCCATCTTGCTGGATCAAGAAGGCGAGGACGTCATCGAGCTGAACATGTGCTGAACGCGGAGGTGCCGTACGTTCGGTACTCGATCGGTTGGATCGCAAAGAAGCTCGACTACATCAACAGCGTTACTAAACGCTTCCTCTTACGGTCTACGAGGGTACATAGACACACTCTCCCCCTCATTGCTATGGATCTCCATGGATATATCTTGTGTGTGCGTTGAATTTTTTTTGTTTTCCATGCAACGTTTCCCAATAGTGGCATCCGAGCCAGGTCTATCCGTAGATGATATGCACGAGTAGAACACAAAGAGTTGTGGGCGGTGATAGTCATACTGCTTACCACCAATGTCTTATTTTGATTCGGCGGTATTGTGGGATGAAGCGGCCCGGACCAACCTTACATGTCCACGCACATGAGATCGGTTCCACCAACTGACATGCAACTTGTTTTGCATAAAGGTGGCTGGCGGGTGTCTGTTTCTCCTACTTTAGTTGAATCAAATTTGACTACGGTCGGTCCTTGAAGAAGGTTAAAACAGCAAATTTGATAATCACCATTTTGGTTTTGCGTAGTTAAGAACGGTTCTTGCTAGAAGCCCGTAGCAGCCACGTAAAACTTGCAACAACAAAGTAGAGGACGTCTAACTTGTTTTGCAGGGCATGTTGTGATGTGATATGGTCAAGATATGGTGTGATATATGTTGATGTATGAGATGATCATGTTTTGTAATATCGACAACCGTCGGGAGCCTTAGGGTTGTCTCTTAATTATTGTATGAAATGCAAGCGCCATGTAACTACTTTACTTTATCGCTATGCGTTAGCAATAGTTGTAGAAGCAATAGTTGGCGAGATGACCCCGACGCAATGATGGAGATCAAGGTGTCGAGCTGGTGATGATGGAGATCGTGACGATGCTTTGGAGATGGAGATCAAAAGCACGAGATGATGATGGCCATATCATGTCACATATTTTGATTGCATGTGATGTTTATCCTTTATGCATCTTATTTTGCTTAGAACGGCGGTAGCATTATAAGATGATCCCTTCACTAAATTTCAAGATAAAAGTGTTCTCCCCGAGTATGCACCGTTGCCAAAGTTCATCGTTTCGAAGCACCTCATGATGATCGGGTGTGATAGACTCTTGTAGGATCGAAAGTAGGTCTAGACGGGGGGGGGGGGTGATTAGACTACTTGACCAAATAAAAATCTAGCCTTTTCCCAATTTTATGTCTTGGCAGATTTTAGCAACTTAGCACAAGTCAAGCAATCAACCTACACATGCAATTCTAAGAGTGTAGCAGCGGAAAGTAAAACATTGCATATGAAGGTAAAGGGAAGGATTTGGAGAAGGCAAACACAATGTAGACACGAAGATTTTTGGCGTGGTTCCGATAGGTGGTGCTATCGTACATCCACGTTGATGGAGACTTCAACCCACGAAGGGTAACGGTTGTGCGAGTCCATGGAGGGCTCCACCCACGAAGGTTCCACGAGGAAGCAACCTTGTCTATCCCACCATGGCCGTCGCCCACAAAGGACTTGCCTCACTTGGGTAGATCTTCACGAAGTAGGCGATCTCCTTGCCCTTACAAATCCTTGGTTCAACTCCGCAATCTTGTCGGAGGCTCCCAAGTGACACCTAACCAATCTAGGATACACCACTCTCCAAAAGGTAATAAACAGTGTGTTGATAATGAATTCCTTGCTCTTGTGCTTCAAATGATAGTCTCCCCAACACTCAACTCTCTCTCACAGATTTGGATATGGTGGAAAGATGATTTGAGTGGAAAGCAACTTGGGGAAGGCTAGAGATCAAGATTCTTGTGGTAGGATTGGAATGTCTTGGTCTCAACACATGAGTAGGTGGTTCTCTCTCAGAAAATGAGTAGTAGAAGTGTAGGCACGTTCTGATGGCTCTCTCTTGAATAGAGAAGGGGGTGGAGGGGTATATATAGCCTCCACACAAAATCTAACCGTTACACACATTTGACACAACTCGGTCAGACCAAATAGAAGAACTCGGTAAGACCGATTCAGTTCAAAATGTGAACCTTAGGATTTTCGGTGGGACCGACATGATCAACTCGGTGGGACCGATGCGCTAGGGTTAGGGCAAAACCTCATCTCGGTGTGACCGATTGCATGAACTCGGTGAGACCGATTTCAGCAATGAGCAAACAGAGAGTTGGTCAGGCAAACTCGGTGGGACCGATCGGTCCTTTCGGTGAAACCAAAATGTTACGAAAGGGAAACAGAGAGTTTGCATTGCGAACTCGGGTGGACTGATCGCTCATTTCGGTGAGACCGAAATGTTACGAAGGGAAACAGAGAGTTTGCAATCCCATCTCGGTGAGACCGAAATCCCTATCGGTGAGACCGAACTGATTAGGGTTTCTGGCAGTGGCTATGTCAAAGGAACTCGGTGGCGCTGGATAGATCAAATCGGTGGGGCCGAGTTTGACTTTAGGTTTAGGACATATATGGATTTGAGAAAGTGGTTGAGGGCTTTGGAGCATATCACTAAGCATTTTGAGCAAGTAGACCATTAAGCAACACCTCATCCCCTTTTAATAGTATTGGCTTTTCCTATGGACTCAATGTGATCTTGGATCACTAAAACAGAAATGAAGAGTCTTGAGCTTTTGCCAATATTTGTCCTTAGCATTTTGAGGGGTTCACATCTCTAGTCCATGTGCCATGCCAATCATTGAACTACCTGAAATATTTAACTTGAATGGATATTAGTTCAATGAGCTATATATTGTTATGAATTACCAAAACCACCCAGGGATTAGTTGCACTTTCAATCTCCCCCTTTTTGGTAATTGATGACAACATATAGATCAAAGCTTCGACAAATGATAATATGAATGAAATATATCATCGCTTTGAGAAGTATGTGATAAGCAAGAGCTCCCCCTAAATTTGTGCATTATTTAAAATTTGCTTTTGAATGCAAATGCAAAATCGATTAGGATCATGGGTTACTCTTCCATGTCACATACATCTTGGTGGAGCACTCAAAATGGTAGAATATAAATAGCATGCACTCATCACCAAGGCAAACATGATTGATCATACACTAGTAATAAGATATCATCATTCAAGCTCACATTAAAGCATAATATGATCAATCACATGATCATAATAGTATCTCACACACAAGCACGAATATTGTAGCAAACAAACGAGCAAATAACAAGTAGCAAGAGAGGCAAACAAAGCAAAACACTCTCTTTCTCGAAGCCTATGATCTATACACTTTCTCCCCCTTTGGCAACAAGTTACCAAAAAGCTTGAAAATGCATAGTGCTATGCGGCACTCTAAGCACGATCTCCGGGAGCTCCGGTGTGTGAAGATGGCGTGGAGAGAACAACATCTGCAAAAGCTTTCGATGATGACTGAGGAACTAGAGGAGTTGCAACTGGAGGGGCAACTGGGGCAGTGGCTGCAGGTGCTGAAGTGGTGGCTCTTGTGTCACTTACTGGCACAGCTACAGACCTGTTGGCTCTAGGCACTCTCTGAAATGCCTCTTAGGTAGCTCTTCCTCTCCTGTCATCTGCTTCTTCTTGAAGTTGCTCAACTGTGGTCTAAATTTCTGTGACCTTCAAGTCTAGATCATAAAATTTTGTTTCAATGATCCTCTCAAGACTCTCTTGATTTTGAGTCAGGGTGGCTAGTCCTTTCTCAATTCTCATAGTGGCCTCAAGCAGATAGCTGAGCTGATCCTGCTTGGTCTTGAGATTTATAGCTGAGACATCTGGAATCTTGGAAGTCTTTGCTGCCTTTGCTTTTTCTCTCTTCTCCTGAGCCTCCACATATGTAGGATGTGATGCATCCATGACAACAACATTGTCCTCAAAGTCTGGCCTCAGGGGAAGGTGCTCTCTGTCTAGCAGATATGTGCCTGTGCCCATCTTGGAGTTGATGAGCATTTGAATGTGTGGGGCATATCCACATGACCTCTTCTGATCTGCTGCAGTCCTCTTAATTGTTTCAACAATCAAGGTCATCACCTTGAACTTCTCTGGCACATCAAACATATGTAACAAGTTTATTGAGTGCCCTTTGATCATCCCGTGAGATGCCAAAGTAGCATTTGGAATTTCCTTGTACATGTGAGCCATGGAGTTATGATCTTTCCTGGGCTTGGCATAGACATCTGTGTCATCCTCTGCCTCTTCAGGGGCATTGATCAGCTTGGCCCACTCAGCAATTGAAGATTGGTACCTTGTACCTTCAGTCATCCAGACTATCTTGCCATCTGGGTAGAAATGGGCAGTTGAATAGAATTGCATCACCATCTCATCATTCCATTTAGTCAGCTTCTGACCAACAAAAATGTCAACTCCATTCATCCTGAAACTCTCATGAACTCCAGGGAAGTAATCTTCATTGTCATCAATGAATTTCCAGTCAACCCATCTCATGTCACTGACTATGGGCTTCTTGTCCAAAAGTACTGTTTCATAAAAGTCTTGCTGCTCCTTGGTGTGAAACCTGTAATCCACAGCAGTCCTTCTCCTTGTAGCATAGGGGTCTGCCTGCCTCCATAGTCTGAGACCTGCATCTTTTCTCAACTTCATATTTTCAGCTATGGGATGATTGTCATCATGATCTGGAATTTTTGGCTTGAGTTTCCTGAGCACTTGCTGCTCCTCATCCTCTTGAACTTCAGGCACTGGGGCCTTGTTCTTCTCTGCAGCTGAGATATTTCTTGTGCTTCTCTTGGGTGCTGTTAGCTTTGGAGCTTGAGCTTGTGAAGGTTGCTTGGGAGCTGTCTTGGGCTTGGATGGAGCAGCCCCAGACTTAATAGCATCTCCCATCAATTTCTGAGATTTCTGTGCTGGTGCAGCATCTTCTTCCTCATCATCTTCATCTAGATCTCTCATCATTGATGATCTGCCAATCACTCTGGCCATGGTCTTCTTGACCCTTTCTTTCCTTTTCTTGCCTCCAGCAGCCTCTTCTTCTCTTGGTTTAGTAGTGGACTCCATAGTTTCCTGAGTGGAGGCTCTGGCTTTTGACATAGGCACTCTCTTGGCAGGAACTTTCTTCTTTATGCCAGGCTTGATGGCAGCAGCAGCATCAGCATACTCCTTCTTGACTACCTTCTTCTTTGAGGTGACCTCCTCATCAACCACAAAGTCCTCATCTTCAGAATCTGAGGTTCTCTTCTTCCTTTGCCTAGTTGCAACCTTAGGCAAGTTGCTTGGGGTGCTTCTGCTACCCTCATCATAGCTGCTATTGGAGGGACTAGTGCCCTCACTAAGATTTGCTTGCTCCTCTGACCTATTCTGGCTGTCACTATTGTCTGACATCTCTGACACTGAAAGCTGACCCTGTGAATAGATAGGTTGAGATAGAGTGGATAAACATCACAAAGTACAGCCATTTTGCAAAACAAATGAGTCAAAAACTTAGTTTTAGTTTTCTACAGAAAGCATTTCGGAGCTACCGATATTACAAACTCGGTGACACCGAAGCAGCTTTAGAGTCTAAACATGTGAAATCGGTCAGACCGAGACACAGTTCGGTGACTCCGAGATGCTAGGGTTTCACAGAGAAATGAACTCGGTCACACCGATTCGTACACTTCGGTCAGACCGAGTAGTACATGTGCAATGGCCTGAGCCAAATCGGTGAGACCGAAATCCTAATATTGGTCGGTCCGAGATGAGTTCGGCGGAAACCTAAACCTAAATTTTTGCATCAAATCTAATCTAACGGAGTTTCCAGTGGATAGAATAGTCTCAACCGTGGAAAGAATATAGGCATTGATCTTTGTGCTCGGAATCGGAGTGGGGAAGGCACAAAACGACGAGTTCATACCCTAACTTGACGATGAACTCGCTACGGCGACAATGGCGGTGAAGATTCCCGTTGACGGCGGCGAAAACCAGCGGCAGGAGGACGCTGGCAATGAGGAGACAATCCGGAGACCTCGAGTCGGCAGAGCTGGACAAGCGCGGGCGAAACGTTTGGAGGAATTTCCAAATTTTCAGCCTGTGGGTATATATGTCCAGTCACTGTCGGTGTGACCGAGTGGAACGACTCGGTGGCACCGAGATGCAGAATTGCAAGTGGTTGCTGCAACTCGGTGTGACCGAAAGGTTCAAATCGGTTGCACCAAGATTAAAACTTAGATCAACTTAATGAAATCGGTGTGACCTAATGGGATGGATCGGTCAGACCGAAATGCATTAAGAAGTTTTGGAAGTTAAGTCTATGACGAATTGGTGGCTCCGAGTGCTCCTCACTCGGAGGGTCCGAATATGACCTGATCAAACTTTGTGATGTAGCATGAATAGAGTTTGAGATGAGAAAAGCATAGATAGCTAGAGGGAGTACTTAGGCATTCTTGTCCATCCATTTGGCAAAAAGAAGAAAAACCAATCAATCAAAACAACAAATGGATGTCCTCGAATGGAGAAAAATTATGCATCGAACATGCTCACACAATAAGATAGCAAATTAAATATGTGTCAAAGCATGCACAAACACTCTAGCATCTATCAAGCAATTGGCGATGACTAGGTCATCTATATATGAGTATATTGACTTAGGAGTCAAATGAGAACATTTGATCATAGGTCATACTCATCGTTTAGGCACAAGTGGGGTTACCACTTTTACATAAAGCATTGTTTTGTTCACACCATTAGAGTTGCTTTAGCTCAATTATTAGAGTAAAGCTCCCCCTAGATGTGATATCCCCCCTAAGAGGGATGAACTAACCTTGGGTTTTGTCGATGATGACTTCATGTAGATGTTGAAGATGTGGATGCTCAATGTTGATGTAGATCATTTGGAGCAATCCATTGGAGTGAGTTGCACTTTCAATACCTACATGGGTTAGTCCCACAAGGAACATGCAAGAATATCCATAGACATAGAGTGAAGTACACACATGATGATGTCCATGAAAGCATTGGGTTACCTTGTCCCTTGTCTTACCAACAAGAGGGTTTGTGACTCCTTGAACTAGTGCAAGATATGGAAGTTGATTGCACTTGTCCTTGCCAAAATGAATATGAGTGAAGTATGTTGGCGGAGTCACCCTCAAGAACTCTCTAGTTCTTCTTCTTTGGGATCCACATCAGCTTGATGGGAATCCTTGGAGTTGTAGTCGTACTTGATGAAGTAGAACTTGATGTATTCTTGGGAACCCACTTGACCAAGGCCTTTGGAGCTTCTTCAAATGCATGAATTTTCTCTTGAAGCTTGTCCTTGCCTTTTAGCTTGTGGTCTTGTGGTGGAAGATCATCTTGAGCTTGTGTTCCCTTGAAGGAAGTGGGATCATACTTCTCTTGTTGAGGAACAAACTTCGTCTTGGGGTATTGATCTTCTTGCCACTCAACTCCATTGGCATTGAACTTGCGTTCAAAACCAACACCTTGATTCTTTCGGTGCCTTCCTTGCTTGCGTACAATTTCCTCAAATTTCTTACTTTCGGCAAGGCTCACTACTAGGAAAAGGCTTATTAGTGGCGCACCTGTTTTGCCCATTAATGGCGCACTACAGGTGCGCCACTATCATCACGCCACTAGTAACATATACTAATGGCGCACCCCTGGTGCGCCATTAGTATACCAGACTATAGTGGCGCACCAGGCAGTGCGCCATTAGTAAGTCACACGGTGCGCCATTAGTATGCCTCCCAGGGGGCCATATTTACCTTGTGCTCTGGGTTACTAATGGCGCACTAACAGATAATGCGCCACTAGTATTTTTATAGCAGTGCACCACTAATGTGCTGTATGGTGCGCCACTAGTATGAATATTAGGAATTTTTTTTTCTTTTCTGATATTTGCACAGATTACAAAATATATTACTGCACAGAATATAGATAGCAAAACATATAAACAGCAGATTCATCGAATACAATAGAAGATTAGTCTCCGAATACAATTCATCATATTAGCTAGTCTCCGAATTCAAAAGACCGAACAAAGTTAGAACATTACAAGTCTCGAGACCGCGAGTAGCGAGTTTGTCTGCACATTACAAGTCGATATCGATCATCTAAACTACCATCACATAGAAGAGAGCTGCGGTCATCACGATGAGCATCATCGCGATGAAACTGGTCTTCATCCGGTTCCTCCTCCGCTCCCTCCTCTCTCCCGCTAGATAGCGCGCGTATCTAGCTTCCGCCTCCGCCCTAGTGGTGTACCCTTTGTAACTGTTACCGCTGAAACGGTGAACCTGTCTCTAACACTCCTCCCAGTCGTCGTAGACTCCGAGAACCTTACCCTTGTACACAACATACGATGGCATCTCTATGCACTAGCCAAACAAAACGTTAGTAGCAATTCACAGACAATACATAAGCAATATATAAGTATGCAACAAAAGGATCGGAAGAGAAAAGCAAGACATTAATAGCACAATTCATGGTCCTACTAATAAATAGCATCGATTACATATAAGTTGAACGACTGTCCAAACCAAAGAGACATACAAGTTCATTAAAGTTTAATTACAACATGAGCTAATCGATATTTCAGAACTACATAGCATCACTACTTTCGACTCGACTCAGGGACCGGAGCGTGGATGAAGCCACCGTCTGTCGTGATGGTCATGAAATCGCGGGCGTTGTCAGCCTGCATTTGTAGCATTGTTTCTATCTCACTGTTGGACGGTTGATATCTGAGGTAGAACTGCCCCGAGGTATGAAGGACATCTTGATGGATGATTTCCGCAAACTCCGACTGGATGCGAAAGAATTCTTGTCTGATGTCCGCGTCCTGGATTGCCGACAAGCGTGCGGCCCAATCTTTGAGATTATTTGGTAGCAAAAGGTGATTATGGTCCTGTACGATCGCCCGCATGTGATGGAGGGCGTAGTAGGCATCCTTCTGACCGCTAGGCGGCTGCTTGACGTAGGGGAACGTCGTATTGTGGGTGAACACGTGCTTGCCGTACCTACGAATTGGCCTGCTGAAGGTGCCTCCAGATCTGGCGTAGCCGAGGAGAACATCATCAAGAACTTTCTTGATATTTGTGTAGTCTTTCTTCGACTGACGGTCCGAGTCGAAATACGTGGCCATGGAATATTTCGGGCTTAAGAGGATGAGTGTGCAATGTGTGTCACTGCACAAAACACGGAATGTTAGAAAAAAAAAGAACGATCGAAATCTAAGAAATCATATGTTACGGGGCGGTGAGGGGATGACTTACTCGGGAAAGTAAGGCACGAGGAAGTTATCCTTATCTGGGTTTGCCAGAATGACGCCTTCGAGGTATGAACTCGCGACTTGCCGGTCCCCAGCGCTGCCCAAGATCTTGGCACGCATGTAGAAGGGGTCGACTATCACGATGTCCGGGGTCTTGTCTCTAATGATCCGCATCTCCATACTCAGCGAAAATAGCCGAACGAAGGTGTAGTGCAGCGGATGAAGGTTAAACATAGCGAAGATGTCATCAAACCGCAGGACAATCATACCCCCGATGGCGCTATCCACAAAGCCCTTGCCCTCTCGCACCTTGGCCACGAAAACCGGGTATGCCACATCATTCTCTCGGAGACGCCACTTCTCCAAAGAAAGAACACTGTCATGCAGACTCCGCATAGCACCGGTTGCAGCATTGAGCAGATTAGTCGGTAGCATCGGCCTACCCGCCACATGCACCCTCCTCGAGATATCCTTAGGTGAAGGTGGCCCGTCCTGAGCACGGATCATACTCGGTGTCGGCTGGCTCGCACCCTTGTTACTCTTTCTTTTCCGTCCCTTCTTCTTCTGCTGTAATGGGATCGAGTTCTGCTCAGAGACCGCCTTCTTGAGTGTGTTGGGGCTGATAATATTTCGCACCTCGGCTATCTGAGGCTCGGTGAAGGCGGCAGCTGGAGGCGTCTCTTGAGAACTGAACGCCAGACGACGCCTGTTGCAATTGGGTTTCTCCGTGGTACCAGCTAGATCGTCTTTTGCAGGGTTGGGTTCTTGAGAAGGAGGCCCCAAGAATTTGTCACCGTACCCATGTTCGTTGAAGTACTTATCGACGTTGGTAAATGTACCATCGTCGTCGTCGTCGTCCGGATCCTGTGCCATATGCATGTCCGGATCCTGTGCCATATGCATGTCCGGCATGTCCGGTAGCTTTGCGGCGGTCTTGCCATGGCTTGGCGCCGGCACGACTGGCGGTGTTGTCTGTGGAGTGGTGTCCCCCGCCCCCAAACGAATCTGGCTCTTCGGCCAAAGCAGGGGCCAGCTTAAGCAGGCGCTGAGGGTCATCGCATCATCTTCGTCGGCCCCAGGGGGTCGAAACGGAGGTAACAAGTCGTCGCAGCCCCGTAGCACCCGAACCAGTTGAACCCTATACACGTTGGGTGGCATCGGATTACCGTGGAACAGGCGGTTGCCCGGTTGAACGATTCTGGCCTTGGCGACATCAATCAACTCGCCGTCCACGAAGTGCAGGAGAGTGCATGGAACGTCGACGGCGCCCTGCGAAAACATGTAGGGCGTCAGGGATGCCCAGTCAAAGGCAAGGAGATGAAGTCATCGACCGAGAGGCTTAATTAGTTACCGTGATGGCGTCGAGCTCGGCTAATGTCGAGGCACCGCCAACGGCGGGCGTGCAATTGACGGAGGGGCCGCTTGCTGCCGAGGTGCCGGCCGGCGTATTCTTCCCACACCCGGGTGCATTAAGCTGCAATGCCGGCGCCGCCGCGTGAGACACCAATGCCGCCTACACCGGAGACACCAATGGCGCCGCCGGCGCGTTGCGCGAGTTGCTGCCCGTGAAGCTGGGAATCGGGGGCAGCCCCTGTTGGCCGCCCGCAATCCACGCCTGCAGCCCAGAAACCAAGGTAGGCATAATGGCGGTGATCGTCGCTCCCAGTTGGTCTCGCACTTGCCCTTCGACCATCTCCGGAATCCGCGCCACTTGTGCCTTGAGTTGTTGAACCTCGCGCTCCTGGCTTTCCGAGCTGGCCGTCTTTCTCTCCTTTCGCCCAGCGGTATAGTATTCCGACCATTTCATGGACAAGCCTTTGCCGGCCACACGACCAGCTGACGACGGCTTACTGAGCTTATCCTTGTTTTTCATTACGTTCAACGCCCTATTTAAAGGGGTGTCGAAAGGGGAGCTCTGAGACGACCCCGCACTACTGCTTTCAGTTTCCTGCGGAAGGAACGTGAACCATTTAGAAATTTGGCTTCATTAATTAGAATGCAACCATATGGAGCTAATTACGCGGGGGTGTATTCCTTACCAGAACACGCTCAAACGCCTTGGTCTTCGGATCCGCGGTAAGCTCCTTGGTTACCGGGTCAATCTTGTACCGGGCCCTGACATAGTTCCTGGTCTGCTTGTCACGGTATTTATCGAAGCGGGGCGGTAGGCCTTGCTCGGCACGCTCCGCGTCCTCCTTGTCCCATATAGGTTCCGCCACTCTGTAACCGCCGGGACCGAGTGTGTGCTGTCCTAAGTTCAAGTCCCGCATATCTTTCCCCCACCGACTTGATTCCTCAGATGCGGTGCTCTCGCACTTGATCTTGAACTCCAGGTAGTCAGCTTCGCTGATCGAAGGATTTTTCTCCTTGATCTTCTCATAACTATCACCTTTGTCAATCATTCTCTTCACCGCGCCTCTCCAAGTAGCCAGGGCCGTGCTCATCTTCGTGAGGGCGGCACTGTTCACTTTATTCCCTGAGAGGCGTGTGTTTGCGAAGTCACCGGGGAACTTGTATCATTCGTGCAGCTTCATGAAGAGGAGGTTGCGCAAATTCCCTCGGTCACGATGCCTTAGGTTCTCAGTGTTGATCGAGATGGTGCTCCGGAGAATGCACCCGAGCTGTCCCGCGTACCCCTTGACTAATTCTTTGGGCGCCGTTGGATGCCCCTCGGAGGACACTTCAGTAAATTCCTCCTTGACGGTGCCGAGCACGTTCGGGCGCCGGTCCTTCCGTTGCCTCTTCGGTTGGCTGCCATCTGTGCGTGCGCTGCCATCATCAGTGGTGGCATCCTTGGCGGCACCATCAGTGGTGTCATCCCCGACGCCACTAGGGGTTGTGTAGTCAGGATCGGTGTCTTCCGCGGCGTCCTCATAGCGCTGAGGTTCTTCCTCCATCTCCTGGGATAGCTCCCAGAATGCCTTGCCGCCCGAACCGCCGGCCTCATCGTTGTGGGCCATGTTTCGCTCTAAATAGGAAAAAAGTTTGGTCAAAAAGTTGGTTATTGTCAAGGAACAAGATCTCTAAGTTGACGAAATAACCTAATTCTCGAGGAATGTCGCCAAAAAGTTGGTTATTGTCAAGGAAGAATTGAGAGATGTTTGTGATATTGCCTAGGTGTTTTGGGATGGAACCTGTTAGTGTGTTGCTCCTAAGGTCCAAGTCCCTTCCTAACCCCCTTCTTCTTGTCTCCTCATTTAGGGTTTGTCTACACCGAGGCATCCTAAAAGCTAAGCTTTTATCATTTAGGGTTTGTCGACGCCGAGGCACCCTAAAAGCCTAAGCTTTCATCATTTAGGTTTTTATCGACACCGAGGCACCCTAAAAGCCTAAGTTTTCATCATTTAGGGTTTATCGATGACGAGGCACCCTAAAAGAATATGTGGTATGGGCTTTTTTAGTAGATCATCCTACCAGATTAGGGTTTATCGATGACGAGCAACTGACATTAGTAATAACTATGAGTTGATATCACACTTCTATATGTATAACACAAGAGGCAGTTGATCCTACTTAATTAAGTACTAAGATACCCCGGCCCATGCATTAGTGGCAAGTACCCCATATGTCCCTTTTTAGCAAAGTCATGCTAAAATTCACGGAAAATTTCAGCATGACCTTTGCTGAAAATAGGACATATGGAGTACCCGAATTTGCCGGAACGGAAGTTAATCGACATTCCGGCAAACTCAAGGGCCTCTCGGGTGGACAAGGCAAAATCATTATCCCAGGTGGACAAGGCAAAATCATTTTCTGGGTAGTAGTTTAACTGAATTTGAGGAGTATCATGTTTACGGAAACATTTGCAAACAAAGATAATGGCAGTAAAACATCCATGCTGAGTATGACATCCATCTTGTGCATTCATATGGTACTACAGCTTCCCTGTAAAGATTATTATTCAGATTAAAGATGACCTCCTCAAAGTTTCATTTAGTATTCATAGTTCTGGAGTACATTATCAACAGATCATAATTGTTCTACTACTGAAAATTGTTAGCACAGTTAGTGTGATTTTGTGTGTAATGATCTTGGAGTTGGTTTGCAGAATGATCTTGGTTTTGTGTGTAATGTTTTAATTACCTCTTCTCATAAAATGAGTTCCTTGTTTCACAAAATGATTTATGTTTTATGTGTTAATTAGTTCATCTCATGTACTGCTTTGGAAACTTGGATGTTTTTAAGCCGATACCTTAACCTTGTGGCCAAAAGCAAGGCAAGAAACATCGCGGCAAAGTAGACTGCAAGTTTGCTGTCGTCCATGAATCATCAAGTGTTATTGTAAACTGAAGAAACTGTAAACGGTTGAATAGAAGTACAAATTGATGAAGATACTAAGCTGTGAGCAATTCACACAAGCAGATTGCACTTGCAGGCCAGATTGATGAACGTATATTGCGCACAAAAATGCACCAGGCTAAAGTGAACATAAGAAAATGCACTACAACCTGCGACCACCCCTTGGCTCAAGATGCCACTCATGCATAGCATAGCAGAAGAGCACAACTGAGAACAGAGTTTCTTCTAGCATAGTAAAGTGAACAGAGTTTCTTCCTACACTAAAATAAGAGTCATACATCCCTACAATTAGAGTGGCTCCTGCAATTTGACATCCACTGTGAAGTCCTCAAACTGTATGAAGCCCCCAGATCGATGCAGCACAATGAAGGAAACAGACCCACTCAAATCTGTTTCATAGCACAGTTAGTGTAATTTTAGCTGAATGACTAGACTAACCCGACAATCTAGTGACTCAAGAGGATAAAGCTGTGTTTGGCAAAGTCTAGGGTTATTGGCTTAGACAAGTGACTAGTGCAATCTCTTGCAAAAATAGTAGTCTCTGAACAATTGTGCTAGCTAGTAGGCATACTAAAAGAATGATGTGTGTCCTACTCACACACTGCTCTGCTTAACAGAGCACAAACTTTCTACAAACAGAGTCTACATTGACAAACAGAGTCCATGGGTCAGCACCCTACCTTGTGTCAGGTTTTCTAGACCAACAAAAGGTTCAATCAGGCCTTCAGCACATGGTACAACAAACAGAATTTTGAAAGCTCCTAGTGACAGGTAACTGAATTTTGACAGTTCCTACTGCTCCTAGTGACACTTCACTGAATTTTCAGTTGTCTGAAAGTACAACACTTCAAGCGAGGGGAGCTCACCGCGGAGGCACACGAAGGCCCGGCGGTGGATTAGGAGCAGCAGGCCGGCCGGACTTGAAGGAGAGGCGGCGGAATCCGAGGTGGAAGAAGGGCTCGGTGGCGGGTTCGCGGTGCTCCTCGGCTCGGCTCCGGTCCGGTTCGTCGACGTATCCGACGGAGACGACGTAGACGCTTGTGCTGGACTTCTCCGGCCTGCTTCGGTGCTCGATGGCGTGGAGACGAAGACGCGTCGGGGTGGGGTCGGAGGGGGAGGAAGGGGAGGATGGGGAGAGGAAGGCAGCGGGGGCGGCGGCGCAGTGGGTCGGAGGGGGAGGAAGGGGAGGATGGGGAGAGGGAGGCGGCGGGGGCGCGGGGGCGGCGGCGCAGTGGGTCGGGGCAGCGACGCGCAGTGGGGGGGCTGAGAGAGATGTGAGATTGGGGATTTTAGTGGGGGGAGGGATAGCAATGGCGCACCACCTAGCGGTGCGCCATAAGTAACTTTTTTTTTGGATAGCAATGGCGCACCACCTAGCGGTGCGCCATTAGTAATTTTTTTTTGGGTTTTTAGTTGCATTCATTTGTGAATTGGTAAAACATTTATGAATATGAAAAAATATCATCAAATTTGAAAAAATATTCATGAATTCAAAAAGTGCCCATGAAATTTAAGCAGCAAAAGGAACACTGAAAAATAAAATACAAGAATAAATATAAATAAAAATTTGTATATCAATGGCGCACCTCATTCGGGTGCGCCATAAATACCTTCATAGCAATGGCACACCCTCCCCTGGTGCGCCATTGCTAACTGTTTTTTTTTTGGATTTTTAGTTGCATCTAATAATTTTTTAGAAAATGATGATCAAATTTGAAAACATTTATGAATGTGGAAAAATATCATCAGATTTCAAAACATTTATGAAAAAATATCATCAAATTTGTTATTTGATTTTTTTTTGGATTTTTAGTTGCATCTAATAATTTTTTAGAAAACATTTATGAATATGAAAAAATATCATCAGATTTCAAAATATTCATGAATTCAAAAAGTGCCGCCCATTTCCATATGTCGAAATACAATCGAGAAATGAAGACTACGATTTAAATACAATCGATCTTAGCTAGCTATCTTTTCACAATCTTCTTGCCCTTCTTTTTCGCAAATGGAGTTCTTCTGTTGAACGGACGTCCTTTAGGTAGGGTGGTCCTGCTTCTTCTTGGGGTGTATGGCACTTCATCGTCGTCGTCATGTTCCATCTTTGGGTCGCCGTACTTGTCGAAGTCTTGCTCACTGGCGACTCCATCCATTCTGATGATATTCCTTTTGCCTCTCCTCATGACAACACGACTGGCTTTGACGAGTCGGTAATGAAGAAGCATTGGTCCACTTGGGAAGCCAGTACCCATGGCTCATTTTTCGCGGTGACGTTTGCGCCCGCGGTCTTGGATTTGGCTTCGGGTATAACCATGGTGGTGAAATACCGGTCTTCTTTTAGGACGCTCTTGGCCCATCTGACACGGAACATCGGGACCTTCTCTCCAGCGTAGCTCAGCTCCCAGATCTCCTCGATCCTTCCGTAGTATCTGTCCTTGTCGTTACCGGTGTAGGATTCCATCGTTACCCCAGAGTTCTGATAACCATCGCTCTTCATGTCCTTGTCCTCGGTGTAGAATGTGTAGCCGTTGATATCGTACGCCTCATAGGTCATCAGGTTGTGCTCGGCGCCCTGTGACAAGGCGAATATGAGTTTTTCTTCTGCGAAAGAATCCTCATGTAAAGGGTACGACAGAAGCTTCTCCTTGAACCAACGCGTGAAACATGAGTTGTGCTCTTTGATTATATCTCCGTCCGTCCTCTGTTGGCCTCGGTCATTGTACGTCTTCTCAATAAAGGTTTTGTGCTCTACCACCCAAGGATCGACCACGTCTATGTGTTGTAGCGCGACTAGGTTTGCTCTTTCAAAGTCGGCGAGTCGACCCTCGAAGTCGACATGCATTTCGCGGCGACCATCGCGGTGACCCCATCCAGCGAGCCTGCCGAGGTGCCTGTTGACGGGCAGACCAACGGGATTCTCGATGCCTAGATAATTCGTGCAGTAGGAGATGCACTCTTCGGTCAGAAAGCCCCTGACTATGCTTCCCTCTGGACGTGACATGTTGCGAACATATCCTTTGATGACACCATTCATCCTTTCGAACGGCATCATGCTGTGCAGGAACGTCGGCCCGAGTTGGATGATATCCTCCACGATATGGACCAGCAGATGCACCATAACATCGAAGAATGTGGGCGGGAAGTACATCTCAAGCTCGCATAGTATCACCATGATCTCTTCCTGTAGCCTTCTGAGTTGCCTCACGCCAACCGACTTCCGAGAGATGACGTCGAAAAAGTTGCATAGGCCAAATAGCGTTTCATGGACGTGCGCGTCCATGATCCCACGGATTGCAACTGGAAGTATCTGCGTCATCAGCACATGACAGTCGTGAGACTTCATCCCGCTGAACTTCTGCTTCGCTGAGTCTAGGTACCTTCTTATCTTCCCCGCGTAACCATAAGGAAGTTTTACTCCTACGAGGCAGGTGAAAAACTGCTCGATCTCCTCCTGACTTAGAGTGAAGCACGCGGGAGGGCAGTCATTTCCGATCTTCTTGGCCTTTTTGCCTTTGCGACGACTTTCCGTGTCCGTCGCCTCATCATCATTAGCGTGAAGCTCCTCCCTGATGCCCATTGATTTCAAGTCTGCCCTTGCTTTCGGCCCATCTTTGGTCCTCTCTGGCATGTTGAGCAGGGTACCAAGCAGACTCTCGCACACGTTCTTCGTGATATGCATGACATCAAGGCTGTGAGGCACACGGAGGATCTTCCAGTACGGCAAGTCCCAGAAAACCGACCTCATTTTCCATACCTTCAGCAGCGGCTCTGGCGCCATTCGCTTCTTTCCCGGCGGTGGGCACTCTTTCCAATTTTGCAACAGCTCGTCTATTTCCTCGCCGCTCCTCGTACGCGGGCGTCTTCGGGGTTCGGTTTCACCATCGAACAGATCCTTGTCTTTTCTCCATGAGTCATCATCGCGAAGCCACCTTCGATGTCCCATGAACATGGTTTTTGAAGACCCGGGATCTCTATCTAGCTGGCGATACGTTGTGTCATCCATGCACCTGACGCATGTACGAAATCCGTGGACCACTTGCCCTGCGACATATCCGTAACCGAGATAGTCTTGCACCGTCGTGAGCAGTGCGGCTCTCATAGGGAAATATTCTTTCTCTGCGGCGTCCCACGTATTGGCTGGCGTTTTCCACAGCGTGTCTAGCTCCTCTTTCAGCAGCCCCAGATAGAGATTGATGTCGTTCCCTGGTTGTTTCGGCCCTTCAATTAGCATACTCATATGAATGTACTTCCTCTTCATGCACTTCCAGGGGGGAAGGTTGTACATCCACACAAACATAGGCCAGGTGCTATGTGTGCTTCTCTGGCTGCCAAACGGATTGACTCCATCGGTGCTCGCGCCCAGCACGATGTTCCTTGGATCGTCCCCAAAATCTGGGCATTCGAAGTTCAATGCTTGCCACTGGCTCGCATCCTTAGGGTGACTCAGCATCTTGTCTTTTTTATTTATCTCCGGATCATTTCTGTCATCTTCTCGCTTCTTCTCCTCCCTATCCGCGTGCCAACGCAGGAGCTTTGCTGCCTTAGGGTTCGCGAAATACCGCTGCAGACGCGGAGTGATCGGAAAGTACCACACCACTTTTCGAGGAGCTTTCTTCCTCTTCTTGTATCGAGTGACGCCGCACACCGGACATATGGTAGACTCCGCGTGCTCGTCCCGATAAATGATGCAATCGTTCATGCACACATGGTATTTCACGTGCGGTAAATCCAGAGGACACATGATTTTCTTCGCCTCCTCGAAACTGGTCGGGCACTTGTTCCCCTTGGGAAGACGTTCGTGCCAAAATGACATGTTCTCGTCGAAGCATGCGTCGGTCATTTTGTGTTTTACCTTCATCTCCAGAGCCATGAGCGTTACTTTCAGGCGGGTATCCTCGGGCCTGCATCCTTCATACAATGGAGTAACCGTGTCTATCTCCAGTTGATCCAGCTTGGCTTTCTCTCGGGCGGCAGCTCTTGCGTTATCCGTCTGCTTGAGAAGCAGCTCTTGAATATGAGGGTCCTGCACCCAGCCCATCGATGGTCCATCGTCGTCTGCTCCGGCATCTTCATCTTCATGATCATGCCCTTCGTCTTGATCTTCCTCATCATCATGTCCGGCATCTTCTACATGATGACTGTGTACTGCATCACCGTCGTGATCATGTCCTGGAGATTCTTCGTCTTCTTGCCCGCCCTCGCCGCCACGGTGGTCTTGCTGCCATTCCTCATTTCTTGCCCGGCCCCCATGGACGACTTCATAGTCATCTTCATCACCTTGCCACCGATAGCCATCCATGAAACCACGCAAGAGCAGGTGGTCCCGCACCTGTCCGGAATCCGGGTCCGTAATAAGGCTCTCCAGCTTGCATCTTCGACACGGACATCTTATCTCCGTCTCGTTCTTTTGAAGCATCTCGGCCTTCGCGGAGCTCAAAAACCTATTCACGATGCCTTCGGTCATCGTGCGGACCATGGTCGCCTGCGGGGTAGAGCAAAACGATATTTTAGAACCAAGAAATTTTTTGGCATGACTTCGCCTAAAAATAGGACCAAAAAGAATGCATAGTGCCAAATTCTCGCCGAAACGGAAATGAATCAACATTCCGGCAAAATATTGGCAACTATCGCATTTCAAATACCGGTACCTGCAAACACAAACATATGCAACACCACAAACATATGCAACACCACAAACATACGTAGATCTAGGCCATAAAAAGTGCATGTGCACGTTGTTGGAGGGAGAAAAAAGTAGATATACAACATAATTAAAGAAAGCTTTCCCCTTACTTACCTATCAAAAAAAGGTAATTTAACCACTTAATTTGGGTGAATCTATTGTGCAAATGAGGTGAGGAGGAGGAGGCAGCCGAGACAAGCTTGGAGGAGGAGGTGGAGAGAATGAAGTGGGGAAAGTGAGTGTGGTAGGTGGCTGTCCAAAATATCTAGCTGGTCTCAGGTTACTAATGGCGCACCAGTTAGGGGTGCGCCATTACTAGTTTTGCAAAAAAAAAAAAATTGTTAGTAGTGGTGCACCGTGGTTGTGGTGTGCCATTACTAGTTTGAACTAGTAATGGCGCACTTCACACAGGTGCGCCATTACTAGTTTTGAAAAAAAAAATAAAAAAAAATTGTTAGTAGTGGCGCACGGAGCGTGTGGTGCGTCATTAATAGTTAAAACTAGTAATGGCGCACTGTGCCCTGGTGCGCCATTAATAGTTTTGGAAAAATAAAAAAAAATAAAATTTGCTAGTAATGGCGCACCGTGTGTCTGGTGCGCCATTAGTAATGAGGACACTAATGGCGCACCTTTATCTGGTATCAGCTATAGCCCTTTTCCTAGTAGTGGCTCTTGTAAACACCTTTCTCTATAATTCCCTTCAATAAGCTATTTTCTTGCTCAAGTGTAACTTGGCTAAGAGAATCATTAGTGGAATCAAGAGAACTACTAGAAGCAACAATATTGGATTTAACATGATTATTGTTACTACTAGAAGAATCTTTCTTGCTCTTGTTACTAGATTTTACTTGTGGCATGTAAGTAGACAAGAGTAAACACTTGGCAATGTAAGAAGAACTTTTCTTACGAAGATCATCATTGATTGCTTTTAAGAACCCATGCTCTTGCTCTAGATTGAGCTTTTCAAAGCGTAGCTTCTCATGAGTCTTTAAAAGCTCTCGATGATCCTCTAAGGTAGTTTCATGAGCTAACTTAAGAGTGTTTAGTTCTTTAGTTAGACGCTCAATCTCCTTCTTATCATCGTCATTCATTTTATCTTGATTATCATGATTAATAGCAATTTCATCATAGTTTTCATCACTAGAGTTGTCAACAAGTAAATCATCATCACCTAGCAAATCATCTTCATCACTATTGAAATCAACATACTCGGGGTGTGATACCTTAGGGCCTTTAGCCATGAAGCATCCTCGAATCCCTTCATTTGGTGAGTCAAATATGTCGTAGGAGTTGGATGCCACAAGTGCAAGACCGGCAACACCTTCATCTTGAGTATGTTCGGAGTCGGAGTGATAACTTCTCTCGGAGTGGTTGTCGGAGTCGGAGCCGGATACCCATTCACCAACATGAGCTTGATGTCTTTGTCTTGTGTAGCTCTTTGATGACTTGTCCTTCCTTTTCGAATCCTTGCTTCTACGAGAGGGTCTTCGTTCATAACGATCATCTCTACTCCTCCTCTCTCTAGGCGGTGATTCCTCTCTTTTACTTCTCCTTTTAGGTGAGTCTTCTCTTCTTTTGTAGGGAGCCGTACACTCATTGGAGTAGTGTCTGGGTCTTCCAAAATTGTAGCAATTTCGTTCACGACTAGAAGATCTCTTGTCATAGTAGGACCTCGACTTGGAACTTCTCTCTTTGCTTCTACTCTTGTAGAACTTGTTGAAGTTCTTCACCATTAGGCTCAATTCTTCATTGATGACTTGTTTCTCACTTGATGATGTAGGAGCATCACATGAAGCTTTGTAAGCATCACTAGACTTGTTGTGAAGCTCTTCTTTATCTTTGAGGGACATCTAATGAGCAACAATTCTACCAATGACTTCCGTTGGCTTGAGATCTTTGTAATTGGGCATCATTTGGATCAAAGTGCACATGGTATCATATTTTCCATCCAAGGCTCTTAGGATCTTCTTGATGATGAATCTGTCGGTCATCTCTTCACTTCCTAAGCCGGCAATCTCATTTGTGATGAGAGCAAGCCTAGAGTACATTTCAGCGACTCCTTCACCATCCTTCATTTTGAACTTGTCAAGTTGACTTTGAAGCACATCCAATTTGGATTCCTTGACGGACTCGGTACCTTCATGCATATCAACCAAAGTATCCCAAATTTCCTTTGCATTCTCAAGACGGCTGATTTTGTTGAATTCTTCGGGGCACAGTCCGTTGAAGAGGATATCGCAAGCTTGAGCGTTGTATTGCAACATCTTCAATTCTTCCGCGGTTGCTTCACGATTTGGTTCTCTTCCATCTTCAAAGAATTCACCTTGCAAACCAACACACACAATAGCCCAAACGGCGGGGTTATGTCCAAGAATATGCATTTTCATCTTATGCTTCCAACTAGCAAAATTTGTACCATCAAAGTAAGGACCTCTATGGTGGTAATTTCCCTCGCTAGACGCCATACTCTCCTAGGTTGTGAAACCAAGGCTATGATCACCAAAGCTATGTAAATCAAGGCAAATGGAGACCAAAGCTCTGATACCACTTGTAGGATCGAAAGTAGGTCTAGAGGGGGGTGATTAGACTACTTGACCAAATAAAAATCTAGCCTTTTCCCAATTTTATGTCTTGGCAGATTTTAGCAACTTAGCACAAGTCAAGCAATCAACCTACACATGCAATTCTAAGAGTGTAGCAGCGGAAAGTAAAACATTGCATATGAAGATAAAGGGAAGGGTTTGGAGAAGGCAAACGCAATGTAGACATGAAGATTTTTGGCGTGGTTCCGATAGGTGGTGCTATCGTACATCCACGTTGATGGAGACTTCAACCCACGAAGGGTAATGGTTGCGCAAGTCCACGGAGGGCTCCACCCACGAAGGGTCCACGAAGAAGCAACCTTGTCTATCCCACCATGGCCGTCGCCCATGAAGGACTTGCCTCACTCGGGTAGATCTTCATGAAGTAGGCGATCTCCTTGCCCTTACAAACTCCTGGGTTCAACTCCACAATCTTGTCGGAGGCTCCCAAGTGACACCTAACCAATCTAGGAGACACCACTCTCCAAAAGGTAATAAACGGTGTGTTGATAATGAACTCCTTTCTCTTGTGCTTCAAATGATAGTCTCCCCAACACTCAACTCTCTCTCACAGATTTGGATATGGTGGAAAGATGATTTGAGTGGAAAGCAACTTGGGGAAGGCTAGAGATCAAGATTCTTGTGGTAGGATTGGAATGTCTTGGTCTCAACACATGAGTAGGTGGTTTTCTCTCATAAAATGAGTAGTGGAAGTGTAGGCACGTTCTGATGGCTCTCTCTTGAATAGAGAAGGGGGTGGAGGGGTATATATAGCCTCCACACAAAATCTAACCGTTACACACATTTGACACAACTCGGTCAGACCGAATAGAAGAACTCGGTAAGACCGATTCAGTTCAAAATGTGAATGTTAGGATTTTCAGTGGGACCGACATGATCAACTCGGTGGGACCGATGCGCTAGGGTTAGGGCAAAACCTCATATCGGTGTGACCGATTGCATGAGCTCGGTGAGACTGATTTCAGCAATGAGCAAACAGAGAGTTGGTCAGGCAAACTCGGTGGGACCGGTCGCTCCTTTCGGTGAAACCGAAACGTTACGAAAGGGAAACAGAGAGTTTGCATTGCGAACTCAGTGGGACCGATCGCTCATTTCGGTGAGACCGAAATGTTACGAAGGGAAACAGAGAGTTTGCAATCCCATCTCGGTGAGACCGAAATCCCTATTGGTGAGACCAAACTAATTAGGGTTTCTGGCAGTGGCTATGTCAAAGGAACTCGGTGGCGCCGGATAGATCAAATCAGTGGGGCCAAGTTTGACTTTAGGTTTAGGACATATATGGATTTGAGAAATTTGTTGAGGGCTTTGGAGCATATCACTAAGCATTTTGAGCAAGTAGACCATTAAGCAACACCTCATCCCCTTTTAATAGTATTGGCTTTTCCTATGGACTCAATGTGATCTTGGATCACTAAAACAGAAATGAAGAGTCTTGAGCTTTTGCCAATATTTGTCCTTAGCATTTTGAGGGGTCCACATCTCTAGTCCATGTGCCATGCCAATCATTGAACTACCTGAAATATTTAACTTGAATGGATATTAGTTCAATGAGCTATATATTGTTATGAATTACCAAAACCACCCAGGGATTAGTTGCACTTTCAACTCTATGTTCACATACAATGGGTGTCAGATAGTTTTGCACATGCAGAATACTTGGGTTAAACTTGACGAGACTAGCATGTACATACATGGTCTCAGAACACTGGAGACCGAAAGGTCGAACGTGAGTCATATAGTAGATATGATCAACATAGAGATGTTCACCATTGATGACTACCCCATCTCACATGATGATCGGACATGGGTTAGTTGATTTGGATCATGTATCACTTGGATAACTTGAGGGATGTTAATTTAAGTGGGAGTTCATTAGTAATTTGATTAATTGAACTTAATTTATCATGAACTTAGTCTTAATAGTTTTTGCATATCTATGTTGTAGATCAGTAACTCGCGATATAGCTCCCCTATTTTTGATATGTTCCTAGAGAAAACTAAAGTTGAAAGATGATGGTAGCAATAATGCAGACTGGGTCCGTGATCAGAGGATTATCCTCATTGCTGCACAGAAGAATTATGTCCTTGATGCACCGCTAGGTGACAGACCTATTGCAGGACCTGATGCATATGTTATGAATGTTTCACAAGCTCGATATGATGACTACTTGATAGTTTAGTGCGCCATGCTTTATGGCTTAGAATCGAGGCTCCAAAGACGTTTTGAACGCCATGGAACATATGAGATGTTCCAAGAGCTGAAATTGGTATTTCAGGCTCATGCCCGTGTTGAGAGGTATGAGACCTCTGACAAGTACTTTGCCTACAAGATGGAGGAGAATAGCTCAGCCAGTGAGCATCTGCTCAGAATGTCTGGGTACTACAATCGTTTGAATCAAGTGGGAGTTAATCTTCCAGATAAGATAGTGATTGACAAAGTTCTCCAGTCACTATCACCAAGCTACTAGAGCTTCGTGATGAACTATAATATGCAAGGGATGATGAAAATGATTCCCAAGCTCTTCGCGATGCTGAAATCGGCGGAGGTAGAAATCAAGAAGGAGCATCAAGTGTTGATCGTTAACAAGACCACTAGTTTCAAGAAAAAGGGCAAGGGAGAGAAAGGGAATTTCAAGAAGAATGGCAAGCAAGTTGCTACTCCCGTGAAGGAGCCAAAAGCTGGACCCAAGCCTGAAACTGAGTGCTTCTACTGCAAAGGAAATGGTCACTAGAATTGGAATTGCCCCAAATACTTGGCGGATAAGAAGGATGGCAAAGTGAACAGAGGTATATTTGATATACATGTTATTGATTTGTACCTTACTAGTTTTCGTAGTAGCCCCTGGGTATTTGATACCTGTTCAGTTGCTAAGTTTAGTAACTCGAAACAGGAGTTGCAGACTAAACAGATACTAGTTAAGGGCGAGGTGACGATGTGCGTTGGAAGTGATTCCAAGGTTGATACGATCACCATTGCACACTCCCTCTACCTTCGGGATTAGTGTTGAACCTAAATAAATGTTATTTGGTGTTTGCGTTGAGCATGAATATGATTAGATCATGTTTATTGCAATACAGTTATTCATTTAAGTCAGAGAATAATTGTTGTTCTGTTTACATGAATAAAACCTTCTATGGTCATACACCCATTGTGAATGGTTTATTGAATCTCGATCGTAGTGATACACATATTCATAATATTGATGCCAAAAGATACAAAGTTGATAATGATAGTGCAACATACTTGTGGCACTACCGTTTAGGTCATATTGGTGTAAAGCGCATGAAGAAACTCCATGCGGATGGACTTTTGCAATCACTTGATTATGAATCATTTGATACTTGCGAACCATGCCTCATGGGCAAGATGACTAAAACTCCGTTCTCCGGAACAATGGAGCGAGCTAATGACTTATTGGAAATAATACATACCGATCTATGCGGTCCAATGAGTGTTGAAGCACGCTGCGGGAATCGTTATTTTCTCACCTTCACAGATGATTTGAGTAGGTATGGGTATATCTACTTGATGAAACACAAGTCTGAAACATTTGAAAAGTTCAAAGAATTTCAGAGTGAAGTAGAGAATCATCGTAACAAGAAAATAAAGTTTCTACGATCGGATCATGGAGGTGAATATTTGAGTTACGAGTTTGGCCTTCATTTAAAACAAATGTGGAATTGTTTCACAACTCACGCCACTTGGAACACCACAGCGTAATGGTGTGTCCGAACGTCGTAACCGTTCTTTATTAGATATGGTACATTTTATGATGTCTCTTACCGATTTACCATTATCGTTTTGGGGTTATGCATTAGAGATAGCCGCATTCAAGTTAAATAGGGCACCGTCTAAATCCGTTGAGACGACACCGTATGAGCTATGGTTTGGCAAGAAACCTAAGCTATCGTTTATTAAAGTTTGGGGATGCGATGCTTGATAAGCTCGAACCCAAAGCGGAGAAACACGTCTTCATAGGATACCCTAAAGAGACCATTGGGTATACCTTCTACCACAGATCCGAAGGCAAGATCTTTGTTGCCAAGAATGGGTCCTTTCTAGAGAAGGAGTTTCTCTCGAAAGAAGTGAGTGGGAGGAAAGTAGAACTTGATGAGGTAGTTGTACCTTCTCTCGATTTGGAAAGTAGCACATCAGAGAAAACCGCTCCCATGATGCCTACACCAAGTTACTACTGGACCTCGTAGGTCGACCAGAACACATTCCGCACTAGAGTTGTACGGTAATACTGTCCTGGAAGTCATGTTGTTGGACAACGGCGAACCTACGAACTATGAAGAAGCTATGACAAGCCCAGATTCTGACAAATGGCTTGAGGCCATGAAATCTGAGATAGGATTCATGTATGAGAACAAAGTGTGGACTTTGGTGGACTTGCCCGATGATCGGCAGGCCATTGAAAATAAATGGATCTTTAAGAGGAAGACGGACGCTGATATCACTGTCTATAAAGCTCCACTTGTCGCGAAAGTTTTTTGACAAATTCAAGGGGTTGACTACGATGAGACTTTCTCACCCGTAGCGATGCTTAAGTCTGTCCGAATCATGTTAGCAATTGCCGCATTTTATGAAATCTGGCAAATGGACATCAAAACTGCATTCCTTAATGTATTTCTTAAAGAAGAGTTGTATATGATGCAACCAGAAGGTTTTGTCAATCCTAAAGGTGCTGACAAAGTGTGCAAGCTCCAGCGATCCATCCACTGGTGCAAGCATCTCAGAGTTGGAATATACGCTTTGATGAGGTGATCAAAGCATATGGTTTTATACAGACTTACGGTGAAGCATGTATTTACAAGAAAGTAAGTGGGAGCTCTGTAGCTTTTCTGATATTATATGTGGATGACATATTGTTGATTGGAAATGATATAGAATTTCTGGATAGCATGAAAGGATACTTGAATAAGAATTTTTCAATGAAAGACCTCGGTGAAGCTACTTACGTATTGGGCATCAAGATCTATAGGGATAGATCGAAATGCTTAATAGGACTTTCACAAAGCACATACCTTGGCAAAAGTTTTGAAGAAGTTCAAAATGGATCAGTCAAAGAAAGTTCTTGCCTGTGTTGCAAGGTATGAAGTTGAGTAAGACTCAAAGCCCGACCACGGCAGAAGATAGAGAGAGAATGAAAGTCATTCCCTATGCCTCAGCCATAGGTTCTATTATGTATGCCATGCTGTGTACCAGATGTGTGCCTTGCCATGAGTTTGGCAAGGGGGTACAATAGTGATCCAGGAGTGGATCACTGGACAGCGATCAAAATTATCCTTAGGTACCTAAAGAGGACTAAGGAAATGATTCTCGGTTATGGAGGTGATGAAGAGTTCGTCATAAAGGGTTACGTCGATGCAAGCTTTAACACCGATCTGGATGACTCTGAGTCTCAATCTAGATACATATTGAACGTGGGAGCAATTAGCTAGAGTAGCTACATGTAGAGCATTGTATACATAGAAATTTGCAAAATACATATGGATCTGAATGTGGCAGACCCGTTGACTAAACCTCTTTCACAAACAAAACATGATCACACCTTAGTACTCTTTGGGTGTTAATCACATGGTGATGTGAACTAGATTATTGACTCTAGTAAACTCTTTGGGTGTTAGTCACATGGCGATGTGAACTATGGATGTTAATCACATGGCGATGTGAACTAGATTATTGACTCTAGTGCAAGTGGGAGACTGAAGGAAATATGCCCTAGAGGCAATAATAAAGTTGTTATTTTATATTTCCTTATTCATGATAAAGGTTTATTATTCATGCTAGAATTGTATTGATCGGAAACTTAAGTGCATGTGTGAATACATAAACAAATATCGTGTCCCTAGTAAGCCTCTACTAGACTAGCTCGTTGATCAAAGATGGTTAAGGTTTCCTAACCATAGACATGTGTTGTCATTTGATAACGGGATCACATCATTAGGAGAATGATGTGATGGGCAAGACCCATCCGTTAGCTTAGCATATGATCGTTCAGTTTATTGCTATTGCTTTCTTAATGTCAAATACATGTTCCTTCGACTATGAGATTATGCAACTCCCGGATACCGGAGGAATACCTTGTGTGCTATCAAATGTCACAACGTAACTGGGTGATCATAAAGATGCTCTACAGGTATCTCCGAAGGTGTTTGTTGAGTTGGCATAGATCGAGATTAGGATTTGTCACTCCGAGTATCGGAGAGGTATCTCTGGGCCCTCTCGGTAATACACATCATAAGAAGCCTTGCAAGAAAATGACTAATGAGTTAGTTACGAGATGATGTATTACGGAACGAGTAAAGAGAGTTGCCGGTAACGAGATTGAACTAGGTATGAAGATATCGATGATCGAATCTTGGGCAAGTAACATACCGACAGACAAAGGGAATTACGTATGTTGTCATAACGGTTCAACCGATAAAGATCTTCGTAGAATATGTAGGAGCCAATATGGGCATCCAGGTTCCGCTATTGGTTATTGACCGGAGAGGTGTCTCAGTCATGTCTACATAGTTCTCGAACCCGTAGGGTCCGCACGCTTAACGTTCGTTGATGATATAGCGTTATATGATTTGGTGACCGAATGTTGTTCGGAGTCCCGGATGAGATCACGGACATGACGAGGAGCTCCGGAATGGTCCGGAGGTAAAGATTGATATATAGGATGATACTGTTCGGACACGGGAAGAGTTTTGGGAGGTACCGGGTGGTTATCAGATCACCGGAAGGGGTTCCGGGAAGCCCCGGGAGGAAGATGGGCCTATTGGGCCATTAGAGGGGAGCACACCAGCCCACAAGGGGCTGGCGCACCCCCTATGGCAGTCGGCCTATGGGAGAAAGGAAAGGAGGGGGATTCAGCCTCCCCCTTCCTTCCCTCTCCCCCTTTCCTTTCCCCCTCCGGCATATATGGTAAGGGGGGCGCGGCCAGGGCAGGAGCCCAAGTAGGATTCATCCCTACTTGGGACACCTCCTGGCTGCTCCCCTCTCCCCCACCTATATATTTTGGGAAGGGGGCGCCACACACAACGACGACAATCTCTTAGCCGTGTGCGGCACCCCTCTCCACAGTTTTGTCCCTCGGTCATATTTTCATAGTGCTTAAGCGAAGCCCTGCAGAGATAGCATCACCACCACCGTCACCGCGCCGTCGTGATGCCGGAACTCATCCACTACTTCACCGTCTTGCTGGATCAAGAAGGCGAGGACGTCATTGAGCTGAACGTGTGCCGAACGCGGAGGTGCCATACGTTCGGTACTCGATCGGTTGGATCGCAAAGAAGTTCGACTACATCAACGACGTTACTAAACGCTTCCGCTTACGGTCTACAAGGGTACATAGAAACACTCTCCCCCTCGTTGCTATGCATCTCCATGGATAGATCTTGCGTGTGCATAGAATTTTTTTTTTGTTTTCCATGCAACGTTTCCCAACATCTATCTATCTTTTTACTGTGGAGGGATTGACAACCCCTCTTATGCGTCGGGTTGCAAGTATTTGTTCTTTGTGTGAAGGTACCATTTACATAGTGTTGATTGGTTCTCCTACTGGATTGATACCTGATGTCACTTGAACTACGTCGGTATTTCCCCAAAGAGGAAGGGATGATGCAGCACAGCTACGGTAGGTATTTCCCTCAGTGATGAGACCAAGGTTATCGAACCAGTAGGAGAACCAAGCAACACTATGTAAACGGTACCTGCACACAAACAAATACTTGCAACCCGACGTGTTAAAGGGGTTGTCAATCCATTTCAGGTAACGGTGCCAGAAATTGTCAAGTTGACGGGATAAAAATTATGATAGATTGGATAAATAGATCTCGAATAAACAAGAAATAAAAGAAGTAACAAGAAAGTGCAGCAAGGTATTTTTGGGTTTTTGGAATAATAGATCTGAAAATAAAAGTAGCAAATAATAGATCGGAAAGCAAATATGATGAAGAATAGACACGGGGGCCGTAGATTTCACTAGTGGCTTATCTCGAGAAAAATAGCATACGGTGGGTAAACAAATTACTGTTGGGCAATTGATAGAACTTCAAATAATCATGATGATATCCAGGCAATGATCATTATATAGGCATCACATCCAAGATTAGTAGACCGACTCCTGTATGCATCTACTACTATTACTCCACACATAGACCGCTATCCAGCATGCATCTAGTGTATTAAGTTCATGGAGAAACGGAGTAATGCAATAAGTAGGAATAGACCCCATCTTGTTATCCTTAATAGCAACGATACATACGTGTCATGTCCCCTTCTGTCACTGGGATTGAGCACCGTAAGATCGAACCCATCACAAAGCACCTCTTCCCATGGCAAGAAAAATCGATCTAGTCGGCCTAACTAAACCAAAGATTCGAAGAAGAAATACGATGCTATAAGTAATCATGCATATAAGAGATCAAAGAAACTCAAATAACTTTCAAGGATAAAAAATAGATCTGATCATAAACTCAAAGTTCATCGGATCCCAACAAACACACCACAAAAAGAGTTACATCAAATAGATCTCTGAGAGACCATTGTATTGAGAATCACAAGAGAGAGAGGAAGCCATCTAGCTACTAACTACTGACCCGAAGGTCTACAATGAACTACTCACGCATCATTGGAGAGGCACCAATGAGGATGATGAACCCCTCCGTGATGGTGTCTAGATTGGATCTGGTGTTTCTAGAACTTGCGGCGCCTGGAATTGTGTTTCGTAGACTCCCCTAGGGTTTTTGGAATATTGGGGTATTTATAGAGCAAAGAGGCGGTGCGGGAGGACACCGAGGTGGGCACAACCCACCAGGGCGCGCCTGGGCCCCCAGGCGCGCCCAGGTGGGTTGTGCCCCCCTCGGGGCACCCCTCTGGTACTTCTTCGGCCCAAGTTGTTCCTTCTGGTCCATAAAAAATCTCCAAATAGTTTCGCTGCGTTTGGACTCCGTTTGGTATTGATTTTCTGCGAAGTAAAAAACAAGGAAAAAACAGGAACTAGCACTGGGCACTATGTGAATAGGTTAGTCCCAAAAAATGATATAAAGTTGCTATAAAATGATTGTAAAACATCCAAGAATGATAATATAACAACATGGAACAAGCAAAAATTATAGATACGTTGGAGACGTATCAGCATCCCCAAGCTTCATTCCTACTCGTCCTCGAGTAGGTAAATGATAAAAACAGAATTTTTGATGTGGAATGCTGCCTAACATGTTCATCACATTTTCTTTTCTTTGTAGCATGGACATTTGGACTTTTATATGATTCAAAGCAATAGTCTAGTTTTGACATGAAGATTTCAATACTCAAGCATATCAACAAGCAACCATGTCTTTCAAAATATCAACACTAAAGCAAGTTATCCCTAGCCCATTATGCTCAATCATTGATCCATTCATGAAACACACTCGCATATTAACTATACCCAATACTCAAGTATGATCATAGTGCCCCTTAGTTGGTGCTTTATAAGAGAGGATGGAGACTCAAATAAAATAAAAATTGCATAAAGTAAATAGAAAGGCCCTTCGCAGAGGGAAGTAGGGATTTGTAGAGGTGCCAGAGCTCAAAGCGAAAAAAGATAGAGATAAAACATTTTGGGTGGCATGCTTTTCTTGTCAACCAAAACGATCGAGTAGTTCCCAATACTTTCCATGCTAGATATATCATAGGCGGTTCCCAAACAGAAAATAAAGTTTATTCCTTTTTCCACCATACTTTCACATTCCACGGCCAGCCGTATCCACGGGTACCGTCCATACCAACACTTTCCAAGGAATTTATTATTTGACAACATAAAATAAATTCATTTTACATTTCGGGACTGGGCATCCCTAATACCTTTGCCGTACTCTCGTGCAATGACAAGTGAATAAACACTCATCTTGAGAATAACACATCTAGCATGGAAAAATATCAGCCACCCCCTACCGTTTCATGAGCGGTACGAGCACACAAAAAGGAAATTTATTTTGAAAATTAGAGATGGAACATACAAATTTGCTTAGAACGGCATGGAAACACCGCATATAGGTAGGTATAGTGGACTCATATGGCAAAACTGGGTTTAAGGATTTTGGATGCACAAGTAGTATTCCTACTTAGTACAAGTGAAGGCTAGCAAAAAGATTGAGAAGCATCCAACCAAGAAATGAAAAATCTCATAAGCGAGCATTAAGCATAACTAACATCGAATAATGCACCACAAGTAGGATGTATTTCATTGCATAACTATTGACTTTCGTGCTTGCATAGGGAATCACAAACCTTAACACCAATATTCTTACTAAAGCACAATTACTCATCAACATGACTCACATATTATATCATCATATCGCAAAACTATTACAAAGAATTAAGTTTATTTTTTCCAATGATCTTCATGAAAGTTTTTATTATATCCCACTTGAATATCAATCACTTTGGGACTAATTTCATATGTTGCTTTTGATAGCTCAAACAATTCTAAGTGAAGAACATAAGCATAAAATTTTCTTCTCTCAAAATAATATAAGTGAAGCAAGAGAGAATTTCTTCAAAATTATTAACTCTCAAATAAATCTAAGTGAAGCATGAGAGCATTTCTTCAAAAATATTAAAGAACAATGTGCTCAAAAAGATATAAGTGAAGCACTAGAGCAATTCCATAGTTCAAAGAATTTAAGTGAAGCACATAGAGCAATTCTAACAAATCATAGCATAATTTTGGCTTTCTCAAATAGGTGTGATCAGCAAGGATAGATGACACAAACTAAAAAGCAAAACAAGCAAAGACTCATATAACACAAGACGCTCCAAGCAAAACTCATGATATGTGACGAATAAAAATATAGCTCCAAGTAAAATACCGATGGTCGTTAGAAGAAAGAGGGGATGCCACTCGGGGGCATTCCCAAGCCTGGTTGCTTGTTTCTCTTTGGATAATGGCTTGGGGTGCCATGGGGCATCCCCAAGCTTAGGCTCTTCTTACTCCTTATTCCTTCATCCATCGTGATCTCACCCAAAAGTTGAAAACTTCAATCACACAAAACTCAACAAAACCTTCGTGAGATCCGTTAGTATAAGAAAACTAATCTTTACTTTAAGTACTATAGAAAACCCATTCAAATTTTGTTATTGCATTATATATACTGTATTCTAACTTTACCATGGCTTATACCCCCCCGATACAAAACATACATTCATCAAAATAAGCACACAATGCAAAGAAAACAGAATCTGTCAAAAACAGAATAGTCTGTAAAGATGCGAATTGTTATCATACTTCTGTAACTCCAAAAATACTGAACAATTAGGACAACAGGGGCAATTTGTATATCAATCTTGTGTAAAAATTCAGAATTTTGCGTCGCTTCTGTGATTTTAGACAATTATTTTACTGGACGCAAAAGTTTCTGTTTTCCAACATGATCAAATCAACTATTACCAAAGCTATCCCAAAGGCTTTACTTGGCACAAACACTATATAAAAAAATAAAAAAACACAATCATAACAGAGGCATAATTGTGCACACACTCAAGAACAGAAAGAAAAAGGCAAAAATAAATTTTATTCATTGGGTTGCCTCCCAACAAGCGCTATCGTTTTACGCCCCTAGCTAGGCATAAAGCATAGATTCAAGTATTATCATGTTTAGTTTCCAACTCCTCAATCAAACACTTAGAATTCTTCAAGGATTTAGCATACAAATTTTCAATAACAATATTCCTAGGAATGAGATTGAAAAAGTCATTCTTGCAAAAAGGGTTTCTCACAACGTCAACAAAGTCGGGGTGAATACTAATCATCTTAAGATCTTCTTTGTTATTATTAGAAGTTGCACCCTTGTTCTTAGTGATTTGAGTAATCTTGCCAATTTTAACAAGAGTTTTTTCAATAGTTTTAGCGGAAGAAAAGTCCATGCTTAGATTACTAAAAATTTCTTCCAACTTATCAATTCTAGCGGGGCTCTCCTCTAATCTCTCGTTGAATGCGGGTTCTTTTTCTTTTAGTACTTTAAGAGCATCTCCCGCTTTTGACCCAATTTTATTAGCAAGATTGTGCATCTTCTTATCTAATTTTTCAATGTTTTCTTCAGTGAGCATTTTATTTTCATAGCATCTAGCCTTTCCATAACATGCTCAAGAGTTAAAGTTGTTTCATTAATCATAAGAGGTGGTGAACCCACTAGATTTCCCATAGCATTAAAAGCATCTAGAGAAAGACACATTAAGAAATTTCCACCGGTAATTGTATCAAGGAAGAATCTATACCAAGTAGTGATGCCCACATAAAACAGCGAAGAAGAACAACGGTAGATAGCTTACGAATAGATCTATTATGGGCATTGCAAATCCTATACCAGGCATCTTTTAAATTCTCCCCTCCCCTTTGTTTGAAATTAAAAATCTTGTTCTCGTGAGTACACGCAATAGAGGAAGAACTATCCATAACGACAACAAGTGACAAACAAAATTGCACACAAAGACAGATCTGATGAGAAAACGGCGAACGAAAAAGAGAGCGAATAAAACGGCAAATTTTTGTGAAGTGGGGGAGATGAAAATGAGAGGAAAATGGCAAATAATGTAAATTGCAAGGAGATGAGATTTGTGATTAGGAACCTGATAGATGTTGATGATGTCTCCCCGGCAACGGCGCCAGAAATTCCTTTTGATGTCGCTTGAACTACGTCGGTATTTCCCCAAAGAGGAAGGGATGATGCAGCACAGCTACGGTAGGTATTTCCCTCAGTGATGAGACCAAGGTTATAAAACCAGTAGGAGAACCAAGCAACACTATATAAACGGTACCTGCACACAAAGAACAAATACTTGCAACCCGACGTATTAAAGGGGTTGTCAATACCTTTCGGGTAACAGTGCCAGAAATTGTCAAGTTGACGGGATAAAAATTATGATAGATTGGATAAATAGATCTCGAATAAACGCGAAATAAAAAAAGTAACAAGAAAGTGCAGCAAGGTATTTTTGGATTTTTGGAATAATAGATCTGAAAATAAAAGTAGCAAATAATAGATCGGAAAGCAAATATGATGAAGAATAGACACGGGGGCCGTAGATTTCACTAGTGGCTTCTCTCGAGAAAAATAGCATACGGTGGGTAAACAAATTACTATTGGGCAATTGATAGAACTTCAAATAATCATGATGATATCCAGGCAATGATCATTATATTTGTATGACGACCCAGATTAGTAGACCGACTCCTGCCTGCATCTACTACTATTACTCCACACATCGACCGCTATCCAGCATGCATCTAGTGTATTAAGTTCATGGAGAAACGGAGTAATGCAATAAGAACGATGACATGATGTAGACAAGATCTATTCATGTAGGAATAGACCCCATCTTGTTATCCTTAATAGCAACAATACATACGTGTCATGTCCCCTTCTGTCACTGGGATTGAGCACCGTAAGATCAAACCCATCACAAAGCACCTCTTCCCATGGCAAGAAAAATCGATCTAGTCGGCCTAACTAAACCAAAGATTCGAAGAAGAAATGCGAGGCTATAAGTAATCGTACATATAAGAGATCAAAGAAACTCAAATAACTTTCATAGATAAAAAATAGATCTGATCATAAACTCAAAGTTCATTGGATCCCAACAAACACACCGCAAAAAGAGTTACATCAAATAGATCTCCTAGAGACCATTGTATTGAGAATCACAAGAGAGAGAGAGAGGAAGCCATCTAGCTACTAACTACGGACCCGAAGGACTACAATGAACTACTCATGCATCATCAGAGAGGCACCAATGAGGATGATGAACCCCTCTGTGATGGTGTCTAGATTGGATCTGGTGTTTCTGGAACTTGCGGCGGCTGGAATTGTGTTTTGTCGACTCCCCTAGGGTTTTTGGAATATTGGGGTATTTATAGAGCAAAGAGGCGGTGCGGGAGGCCACCGAGGTGGGCACAACCCACCAGGGCGTGCCTGGGCCCCCAGGCGCGCCCAGGTGGGTTGTGCCCCCTCGGGGCACCCCTCTGGTACTTCTCTGACCCAAGTTGTTCCTTCTGGTCCATAAAAAATCTCCAAAAAGTTTCGCTACGTTTGGACTCTGTTTGGTATTGATTTTCTGCAAAGTAAAAAACAAGGAAAAAACAGGAACTGACACTGGGCACTATTTGAATAGGTTAGTCCCAAAAAATGATATAAAGTTGCTATAAAATGATTGTAAAACATCCAAGAATGATAATATAACAACATGGAACAAGCAAAAATTATAGATACGTTGGAGACGTATCAATACTTTGGTTTCATAACTAAGGAAAATACCTACTGTAGCTGTGCTGCATCATCCCTTCCTCTTTGGGGAAATAGCGATGTAGTTCAAGCGATATCAGTCTCCGGTGCCCATCTTCTGCTATATGGAGGCTTTTGACCTAAAAAAAACAGAAGAGAGCTTTGGGGACGAAGCGCCGCCGTCTCGAGGCGGAACCTGGGTAGGGGCATTCTAGAGCTCCGGTAGAGCGATTCTGCTGGGGAAACTTCCCTCCCGGAGGGGGAAATCGAAGCCATCATCATCACCAACGATCCTCTTATCGAGGGAGGGTCAATATCCATCAACATCTTCATCAGCACCATCTCCTCTCCAAACCCTAGTTCTTCTCTTGTATTCAATCTTTGCCTCAGAACATCAGATTGGTACCTGTGGGTTGCTAGTAGTGTTGATTACTCCTTGTAGTTGATGCTAGTTGGTTTATTTGGTGGAAGATCATATGTTCAGATCCTTAATGATATTCAACACCCCTCTAATCTTGAACATGAACATGCTTTGTGAGTAGTTACATTTGTTCCTGAGGACATGGGAGAAGTCTTGTTATAAGTAGTCATGTGAATTTGGTATTCCTTCGATATTTTGATGAGATGTATGTTGTCTTTCCTCCAGTGGTGTTATGTGAACATCAACTACCTGCCACTTCACCATTATTTGGGCCTAGGGGAAGGCATTGGGAAGTAATAAGTAGGTGATGGGTTGCTAGAGTGACAGAAGCTTAAACCCTAGTTTATGCGTTGCTTCGTAAGGGGCTGATTTGGATCCACATGTTTCATGCTATGGTTAGATTTATCTTCATTCTTCTTTCGTAGTTGAGGATGCTTACAAGAGGGGTTAATCATAAGTGGGAGGCTTGTCCAAGTAAGTACAGCACCCAAGCACCGGTCCACCCACATATCAAATTATCAAAGTAACGAACGCGAATCATATGAGCATGATGAAAACTAACTTGACAATAATTCCCATGTGTCCTCGGGAGCGCTTTGCTTTATATAAGAGTTCGTCCAGGCTTGTCCTTTGCTATAAAAAAGGATTGGGCCACCTTGCTGCACCTTTGTTACACTTGTTACTTGTTACCCGTTATGAATTATCTTATCACAAAATTAGCTGTTACCGATAATTTCAGTACTTGCAGAAAATACCTTGCTGAAAACCGCTTGTCATTTCCTTCTGCTCCTCGTTGGGTTTGACACTCTTACTTATCGAAAGGACTATGATAGATACACTATACTTGTGGGTCATTAGACATGTATAAAAAAATATGAACGGTGGCCAAGCCACAAATACTATGCCAACTACCTGATCATGCAAAGCAATATGACAATGATGGTATGTGTCATAATAAATGGAACGGTGGAAGTTGCATGGCAATATATCTCGAAATGGCTATTGAAATGCCATAATAGGTAGGTATGGTCGCTGTTTTGAGGAAGGGTATATGGTGGGTTTAATGCACCGGCGAAAGTTGCGCGGTACTAGAGAGGCTAGCAATGGTGGAAGTGTGATAGTGCGTATAATCCATGGACTCAACATTAGTCATAAAGAGCTCAAATACTTATTGCAAAAATTTACTAGACATCAAAGCAAAGTACTAATATGCATGCTCCTAAGAGGATAGATTGGTAGGAAAAAACCATCGCTCGTCCCCGACCGCCACTCATAAGGAAGACAATCAAAATAAATCATGCTCCAACTTCATCACATAACGATAGACCATACGTGCATGCTTCGGGAATCACAAACCTTAACACAAGTATTTATACTAATCCACAATTACTCTCTAGCATGACTCTAATATCACCATATTTATATCTCAAAACAAATGCAAGGAATCAAACTTCTCATATATTCAATGCTCTTTATGAAGGTTTTCATTATATCCCTCTTGGATACCCATCATATTAGGACCAAATTCATAACCTAAGAAAATTGCCTTACTATTTTTAAGACTCTCAAAATAATACAAGTGAAGCATGAGAGTTCATCAATTTCTACAAAATAAAACCACCGCCATGCTCTAAAAAGATATAAGTGAAGCACTAGAGCAACTGCCTAGCTGAAAAGATATAAGTGAAGCACATAGAGTATTCTAATAAATTCACGATTAATGTGTGTCCCTCTCAAAAGGTGTGTACAACAAGGATGATTGTGTCAAACTAAAAATCAAAGAATCAAATAATACAAGACGCTCCAAGCAAAACACATATCATGTGGTGACTAAAAATATGGCCTCAAGTAAATCTATCGATGGATTGAAGACAAAAGAGGGGATGCCATCCAGGGCATCCCCAAGCTTAGATGCTTGGTTGTACTTGAATATTACCTTGGGGTGCCTTGGGAATCCCGAAGCTTAGGCTCTTGCCACTCCTTATTCCATAGTCCATCAAATCTTTACCCAAAACTTGAAAACTTCACAACACAAAACTCAACAAAAAACTCGTGAGATCCGTTAGTATGATAAAACAAATCTCCACTTTTAGGTACTGTTTTGAACTCATTCCAATTTTATATTGGCATTATATATATTGTATTCTAACTTCTCCATGGTTCATACCCCCCGATACTACCCATAGATTCATCAAAATAAGCAAACAACACATCAAAAACAGAATCTGTCAAAAACAGAACAATCTGTTAAGACCAGAATATTAGTCATAGTTATGTAACTCCAAACATTCTGAAAAATTAGGACAACAGAGGCAGTTCATATATAAATCTTGTGTAAGTAATTCAGAATTTTTTCAGGCTCCAGTGAATTTAACAATTCTGTTACTGGACGCAAAAGTTTCTGTTTTTCAGCAAAACCAAATCAATGATATACCAAAGCATCCCAAAGGTCTTGCCTGGCTCAAACACTAATTAAAACACCAAAACACAATTACTACATAGTTAATATTGTTTTTTATTGAAAAACAGAAGCAAAAACAAAAAACACAAAATAAAATTGGGTTGCCTCCCAACAAGCGCTATTGTTTTATGCCCCTAGCTAGGCATAATGCGTAGATCTAGGTATTGTAATAGAAGTGAGGGAGATCACCCATGCTCATCTCATACTCCCTTCTTTTAGCACAAGCTTTCTTTGTGGTAAGCAAAAATAATCAAAGGGACTAAATTTAATAGGATATGGATCTATAAGATCAAGTTTGGGAGGAATAGGTTCCTCTTTTGGGCCTTTGTATTTGATAATTATATCTTCATTATAAACATTCCTTTGATGGAACTCCCGAAGCCTATCTCTTAACACAAATCCTGGTCCGTTATTTTGTATAGAAAAATTGTCATTGAGTTCAGAAATCTTATCAATCAAAACATCGGCAGGAACCCTTTTTCTTAGGTTTTCATTATAAGCAGCATAATCCGGAGATTGTAATCTCCTCATCTCCTCTTGATTAAAAAGGATCTCCACTATAGGAGGCCAACCACCATTGATATTATAATGAGAAAATATTTCACTAGCTTCTTTCATGATGTGCCCAAATTCATGAGCTAGAAATATAGTGGTAACCCACTTAACGGAAGGATTGTGAATATTAGAGAATTCTAGAAAAATCCTTTGTATGCATGGATGCATGTGAACAAATTGTCTTTCAAGTTCAACTATAAGCAAGGATATTGCATCCGCAAGACTAGAAGTTTTATTAAGAATTGATCCTCCTAGCATAGGTAATGTACCGGCACAAGTAAAGAAGTCTTGAATAACACATTTTCCAATAATATTACCACTACCTACACGGAGTTTTTTAGTGTGCATGATAGTAGGTTCTTCTTTGTGAGGATCATTATTAGCAAAATCATCAAAATTTCCCTCAAGATTATTACTACTTTTTTCAACGATAACCTCCCCAGATTCAGACATGATGACAAAGCAAGCAATCTAGCACACAAACAAACAAAAAGCCAACGAAAAGACGAACGAAAGAGGGTGAATAAAAAGGCAAATATTTTTATGTTTTTCTGATAACGTTTTAGAAGTGGGGGAGAGTAAAACGAGAGGCAAATGGCAAATAATGTAAGTGCAAGAGATGAGAGTTTATGATAGGTACTTGGTAGGCTTGATGTAGAACCTCCCTGGCAACGGCGCCAGAAATTCTTCCTGCTACTTCTTGAGCTTGCGTTGATTTTTCCCTTGAAAAGGAAAGGGTGATGCAGCAAAGTAGAGATATGTATTTCCCTCAGTTAAGAACCAAGGTATCAATCCAGTAGGAGGTACAAGCAAGTCGCCAATAGATGCACCTGCACAAACTAACAAACACTTGCACACAATGTGAAAAAGGGGTTGTCAATCCGTTCACAGTCACTAGCAAGAGTGAGATCTAATGGAGATATATATAAAAGATAAATAAAAGGCAAAATAAAGTAAATATAAATAAATTGCAGCAAGGTATTTTTGGTTTTTTGGTTTTATAGATCTGAAAATATATAATGAGAAATAGACCCGGGGGCCATAGTTTTCACTAGAGGCTTCTCTCTTGAAAGAACACATACGGTGGGTGAACAAATTACTAGTGAGCAATTGATAGAAAAGCACAAAGTTATGACGATATCTAAGGCAATGATCATGAATATAGGCATCACGTCTGTTACAAGTAGACCGACTCCTGCCTGCATCTACTACTATTACTCCACACATCGACCGCTATCCAGCATGCATCTAGTGAATTAAGTTAACAAGAATGGAGTAATGCCTTAAGCAAGATGACATGATGTAGAGGGATAGATCCAATCAATATGGTAAGAACCCCATCTTTTAATCCTTAATGGCAACAATACAAATACGTGCCTCGCTACCCCTACTGTCATTGGGTGAGGACACCGCAAGATTGAACCCAAAATAAAGCACCTCTCCCATTGCAAGAAAAACCAATCTAGTTGGCCAAACCAAATGGATAGATCGGAGAGAAATGCAAAGCTATCTTAATCATGCATTAAAGAGTTCAAAGAAGACTCAAATAATATTCATAGATAACCTGATCATAAATCCACAATTCATCGGATCTCAACAAACGCACCGCAAAAGAAGATTACATCGAATAGAACTCCAAGAACACCGAGGAGAACATTGTATTGAAGATCAAAGAGAGAGAAGAAGCCATCTAGCTACTAGCTATGGACCCGTAGGTCTGTGGTAAACTACTCACACATCATCGGAAGGGCAGCAAGGTTGGTGCAGAGGCCCTCCGTGATCGAATCCCCCTCTGACAGAGAGCCGGAAAAGGCCCCAAGATGGGATCTCACGAGAACAGAAGCTTGCGGCGGCGGAAAAGTATTTTTGGTGTGCCCTCTGGTATACGCGAAATATTTGGATATTTATGGAGCCAAGATTAGGGTTAGGAGGTCTACGAGGGGCCCACAAGCCTAGGGGGCGCACCCCTAGGGCTTGTGGCTCCCTCGTGGGTCTTCTGGCCTCTTCTCGGAGCTCTGTGGTTGTCTTCTGGTACAAGAAAAATCCTCAAAAAGTTTTGTTCCATTTGGTATTGATTTGCTGTAAAAGACAAAAACAAGGAAAAAACAACAACTGGCACTGGGGACTAAGTTAATAGGTTAGTCCCAAAAATGATGTAAAATAGCATATGAATGCATATAAACCATCCAAGATGGATAATATAATAGCATGGAACAATAAAAAATTATAGATACGTTGGAGACCTATCACGGCGCCGGACACGTGTGCCTTCCCGGCGGGGCTAGCCGGATTTCTGCCCCGCACGACGACGTTGCCCTGCCACTTGCGGACAGGCGCGGTGGTGCCTTGAGCGACGGCGGGGGTGATGTCAGGACCCCGATTCCAAGTCACATCGATCTAGCCGGTAACACCTCATATCACTTTGCGGCCTCACGCACGGTATTCCCACGGGTGTCGCCTTACCATGGCCCGGGACCGTTTGCGCCTTTTGGCTCACGTATATGATAGTGTCGCTAGCATCCATATGACAGAGAACCCGGGCCGACATGACTAGTCGTGAACCCAAAGTGGCACTAACTTACGGGGACAGGCATACATGACCCAGCAACGAACGTGTCGGTCATTAGCGAGTGAATTCGGGTTGTAGCAACTGGGCTAGCAGGACTCCGGGAATCCGGGCTGTAACAGGCTAACAGGACTCCGAAAGATACCGCGTGACGTTTCCCCGAAGGGATAGACACAGGATCGAGGAAGGACACATGCCGGCCAGTCTAAGTGTCCCGGAGCAGTAGTGCTGGGCTAGCAGGACTCCGGTGAACCGGGCTGTAGCGGACTACTATGGCTCATGGAAGCACAAGACTACATTTCCCCATAAGAGAGACTACCAAGGATAAACAACTAGGTTGTCGGATCCCACACATACCAAGCATTTCAATCATACACATAATATGCTGGATATGGGCAAATACAACATGGCATCAAAACAAGACTCTACGACTCAGAGTATTTATTCATTAGGCTCCGAGGAGCCAAGTATTACAAACATGGGTCTCATGACCCAACATTCAGAGCATACAAGTCAAAACACATGCGGAAGCTTAACATGTCTGAGTACAGACATCTATAAATGAAAAAGGCTGAGAAGCCTGACTATCTACCAGATCCTGCCGAGGGCACAAGATCGTAGCTGAGGTAACAAGCTAAACGTCGAAGTCCACATGGAACTACTAGCGAGACTGAAGTCTCTCTGCAAAACATGAAATAGGCAAACATGAGTACAAATGTACCCAGCAAGACTTACATCAGAACTATCTACAAATGCATCGGTATCAACAAAGAGGGTGGTGGAGTTTAACTGCAGCAAGCCAGCTTTGACTCAGTGGCTATCCTGAACTACGAATGCTGGTAACTCTTTTGAGGTGGCGCACACGAGTCCACATATTCACCATATCAATACACCACTATGGATCCGCTCCCGTCTCCCTACGAGAACGCCATCCATGGCACTCACGCTTATCTTGCGAGTTTTAGAGTATCCACTTTCACTTGTCTATGAACTGTACAGGCAACCGAGAAGTCCTTTACCGCGGACACGGCTATTCGAATAGATCATATTAACCCTGCAGGGGTGTACTTCTTCACACATGTTTCCACCACTTAGCGTCTGCACACGACATGTGCTCGGCAGACTTCAAGCGAAAGCCGACGTGGGTGTAGACCACGACCTAACTAACCACACAAGTCTCTAGTCCAGGTTTATCGCCTATTCGGGTTCCATCCGCAAGGAAATCCGGCCGGGGTGTCCTCAACGGCCCCAAACGATGTGTGCAGGGTTCCCGAGACACCAAACGGGCGACCCGGTACACCGTGCCACGTGCCTACCGCATCACAGCCCACCCCTAAGGTCAGCGCTGCGCATGGCCTCCAGCAACTACAAACACCAGAAACTACTTGCAACTCCTGGACAGAGGACGGGGGTGGTTAATAAGTCGAGAGAGTCAATTAAGGATCCCAATGTGTGGTAGTAGCTGAATCTTAAATCACGCATACAGATCTTAGTTCTTAAGGACGGCCTCAATGAAACAACCCACCATGTACTCCTACATGGCCTCTCATCGATACCTTTACCAAATCGTGTTCACACACTTAGCTCTCAGCAGTAGGACATGTTCACAACTTTCCAATTCATCCCCGATGAATCAGACCCGACACAACTCTAAGCAATAGCAGGCATGACAAACAAGCATGAATGAGTAGGCACATCAGGGCTCAAACAACTCATACTTATGCTAGTGGGTTCCATCTATTTACTGTGGCAATGACAGGTCGTGCAGAGGAAAAGGGGTTCAACTACCGCAGCATGTAACAGTTGAATCGTTGTTGTCCTAATGCAGTAAAAGAGAGCAGAAGTGAGAGAGTGGGTTTATATCGGAATGAACAAGGGGGTTTTGCTTGCCTGGCACTTCTGAAGATAATATAGTTCTTCATCGGTGTCATCGAACACGTCGTCGGAACCACGTCTACTGAGAGGGAGCAACCACCGGCAAACACAAGAGGAACCACAATCAATGCAATGCACATTCATATGAATGATATGTCTTATTAAGGTACTGAATTGACCTAGTGCAACAGTTAGCCATATTCATTGAAGTGGAATTCAAACCTATAGCAAATTCCAACTCCAAAACTAATTACTATTTATTCCATAATCATGACTTGTCCTATTCAGTGAGGTTAACTTGTTCAAACATGCATGAAAATGCCATATTCAGATTCTTTGGATTTTTCTGATCATTTTTCATATATAAATTATTTCATTCTGAGCTATAGTTTATTATCTATGAATTTTAGAAGTTTTGGACATTTTCTGGAATTTTCTGATTATTTTAAATCCAGAAAATGATTTACTGCGTCAGCATGACGTCGGTGTGACGTCAGCAAAGTCAACAGGGCCGCCCAGGGCAAACCTGACCAGTGGGTCCCACCGGTCAGTGTCACAGTTAGCTAATTAACTAAATTAGTATTAGATTAACTCCTAATCTAGGTTTGACCAGGGGACGGGGCCCACATGTCAGTGACCCAGGGTGGTCAAATCCCTGGTCAACCGGGGCTAAACCCACCGGTGACATGACGCCGGCGAGGCCAGACACGGCGGAGCAGCGCGGGATTCCTCCTCCGGCGACCAAATGGACGGCGGAGGGCATCTACGTGTAGCTGGGAGCGAGCCGCGTCGTGTGGTGGCAGTGGGTGGAGCTGGGGTGGCCGGAAACGACGCCGGCGATGAGCTGGGCGGCTGCCGGAGTTCGGGCGTGCACCGAAACGGGGCTACGGAGCACGTCCTGAAGATCTGGTGGGTGTGCTCGGCTCCTGGTAGTTCTCTGAGTGCAGCGATGGGCTCGGACGCGTGCTTGCACGGCCGTAGTCGCGGTGGCGACATGACCGACGGTGAGGAGCTGTCGGCTCCAATGGCCACGGTGGCTAGAAGGCGCGGACGAGCACGGGGAGAGAGGGGAAAGAGGCAGGGGCTCACGGCGAATCCAGCAGAGGCAACGGCGAGGCCGGGGAGAGACTGGAGCTCGTGAATCCCCGAAGAGTTCACCGGCGGCCAGAGGTTGAAGATGATGTCGGGGACGACGCTGCAGGGCTTCCGGCGGGGCGCGGCTCGGTGGAGAGGAAGAGGGGGTCGAGGCGGAGCCTCTGAGCGCATCGACGAGGCGAGGCAGTGGCTGTGGCCACGGCGGTGCTCGTCGGCAGCGACGGCTGCGCTCGGCGCGGGTGAGAGAGAGGGGCAGAGGGGAGAGAGGCCACGGGGAAGAGTGAGAGGGGTCAGGGGGTTGCGTGGCGTCGTGAGGGAGATCCAGGGCGACGAGGGAGCACGCAGGCAGGGTGGAGGTGGCCGGCGTGTGGCTGCACGCGCCGGGCACGCGCCCCTGCCTACTGGCGCGAGGAGGAAGGCGACAGAGGGGCTGCGGTGGTGGGCTGGGCTGACTTTGCCCAGCTGGGCTGCTACAGTGGTGGGCCGGTTGGGGTGCCAGGTAAGTTCTCTCTCTTTCTCTTTTAATTCCTGTTTTCTATTTTTCTGCAACTTTGTGGCTTTTCTAAAAATACCTAGGCAATTTCAAAAATCACCAAACTGCTCATGCCCACTGTATAGAGTATATCCAACATGGAACATTTCAGTTTGGGATTATTTGGACACTTAAAATATTTACTAGCATTTAAATGCCCAAATGCAAGTTACATAAGATTAAATTCAGTGACCCAATGATGTCCTAGAAAATTGTGCACCATTTTTGTCAGAGGTTCTGGACCAAGGCAAAGATGATGGACATTTTAGAAGGGCATTTCAGGTTCATTGAAAAAGATTTTAGTAAACCCTAGTTGGTTTAAGTGGTGCTGGGGGTTTCTGTCATCCCCATTTCAACTTCATTTGAAATTAAGCATGATGCACACATGAAGCTGGCCTAGCCAGAACTAGGGATGTGACAACTCACCCCCACTAAACAGGAATCTCGTCCCGAGATTCAAGCGTAGGGTAAGATGAAAGGGGAACGCAAACTAACACAATCTTCACAATCCAGGTTGCATCTCATAAGAACGTTGATTCGATCACCATCTTTGTCTCGATGTCTTGCTCTGAGAACTCCAACTAACATGACAACGAGAGGAAAGGGAAAACTCTAGAAGGATCGATCTTCTCAAAGATCGAACACCTCAGGATCAACTCACGGAATGAGACATAGCAACATCTCTCGAGCTAAGACACGAAGCACACATCCAAAGGGATGGAGTGAAGCAGATGACGAAGGTTCACTGGATAGACAACAATTTCACGCTTAACAAGGTGGTGAACGGTTGTCAACGTAGCGAGGATTTGAGTTGCCATGATACCATAATGAGACACCTTAGAGGAGGTGACTCATAGGGTTATTTCCTTAAGTGGCAAAAAGAATTACTTTTGATACAAAGATCAATAAAATTCTCTAAACCAGCCTAAGGCAATCACAATCGAACATTTGAAGGAGTTCCAGAGAATGACATAGTCGGACTAGGATGAATGATGTGGACTACCTTGTTGAAGACAACGCAATGGATGATTTTGCTTATCATCGGAAATGGATGGAATCTATGGTAGGACCACCTTGAAGATGATCCTGATCAGTAATTGCTGAGAAGGGTAGTCCATAGTAGGATGGTACAATGGCGGTGCAAGCTGGAACAAAATGCAAATGCTGGGAATGATTCTTAGTAACTGGGGAGAAGCTCAATAGTAGAGAGTGATTCCACTGTTGAATGGTTATAGCATAACTGAAGAAAACTGGGGGCAAATCCCAATTAATGTCAACGATAAACCCAATGTTTGCACGTGCTCTCAAGAACTTGAGCATTTCCATATTCATCAAGGTTCTACCAACATCCGTGTCGAGGATCCTGGCAACCCAACATACTACCATGATGAATAGTGATGGATAATGCAGATGCAAAGGAAGATAACATCTACTCAGATTTCACCTTAGCAAGGCCAAGGAAACAAAATCTGATGATCGACCGAGAGACATTTAGCACTCCGCTTCTAATGTTCTCCTTGATGTACTAGCGTAACCCATTTGATATGGTTTGGCATCTTGAACATCAAGTAGAAGGTCGGACTTCGGGAGCGCAAGAATCCATAAGGAATAACTACTGGAGTAAATCCTACGAAATCCTTATGGGAAGGTGGCCAACTTTATCAATCAGGATACTACAATAATAGGTCTTCCGGCTGGGTGTGTTGGCCACGACATCCACTTACCGGGTTACAGAGACCAATATTATAGCTCTTGGGAGACGTTCCAACCATCATATCTGCCTGAGATTCAGATCTGGTTGGTAACAGGATATTTCAGACAACATGTCCGGAAAAGGAAAGTTTGCAACAGAAACCGACGAGATGGCGTTGCGAGATTCTCGGGAGATGAACTTTGGTAGCAAGCTCCAAAACATGAGCGGGTTCTGCTACAAACATGTGAACACGCTGTCCCAGACAAGCATGGCCACATGATAGGCTTGCTATAAAACACTACCGAGTTCTGGTTGGGGACCATCAATGAGGATATCGAAGTCCTTGCATAAGGCATGCTCTTAAGAAGGAACTTCTTCTCCTTGAACAAGTCAATCAGTGGCTTGGTGTGCTAGGGACACATATGGAGTGGAGGCGGCCAACCTATCAAACCATAGGGCACTTTGCACGTGCATGACTAACTTGGGATGATTCTAAAGGAAGCAAAACAAACTCTCTCGAATTCACGGTGGCAACTTACATCAAATACACGTGAATTAGAGGAAGTCACTTCTTTCATCCAAACATACGCTCCATGAGCTAGCATGAAGAAATGCTTACAAAAGTTTCCAATACTAACTTAAATGTTCAACATGAATCATGGACAAGATAAGGATGTTGTCGATGGGCTCAACAACAATTTATCAAGATTCCCATAAGATGGGGTTACATGATTATGTGAACAAGGTGATAGCATGGGTCAGACCAAAAGATATAATGGTGTATGCCCGAGGAGACAACCATGGATAAGACAACATTACGAACATCGTTGGTTCTGATTTGATTTGACGATAGCCCATACTCAAATCAAAGTTTGGATAAGATAATAGGTCCAACAATTGATCACAAGGATCAATCAATGAAAGTATCATCTTTCTTCAACACACACACACACGAGGATATCCCTTAGGAATGAACTGAGTCAGACAAGCTCTCATCTTCCAACTCTCCAAGTTGTTGTTTAGCTTAACCAACTAGCTCAGGGTATCCGACACAGATTCTTGGAGAAAGGGTGGTTTACAAGAAACCAACTTGATCAAGAACTCAACATAGCGGTCAGGTGACAACCTGGTAGCACTTCCGAGAAGATATTCGGAAAGTCACGAACCACCGATATGTAACTAAGCTCGAGAACAATCTTGCTTTTCAGGGCAAGACGATGTGATCAAGAGAGTGATGGATTGACACAATCCTAACTCATCGATCGAAGAGTGCACCAACAAAAATGGACTAGGTAGCACGATCAGTCCTAGGATGGTGATTCAATAACCAACACACCAAGGATGAGAATATTGTCCTCTAACTACCAAGCAACGCAGTTGCTAGGAGTATTGCTTTCACACATCACGATTCACCTGTCGGTATTCCGGTTACAATAACACGGAGACCGAGAAATGAATAATGATGGCGAGAAGTATCACTGTACCAAGAGTTCATAGGATGGTGTGCAATTCCCATGATATTCTTGATATAAAGATGGTAATACTCCAGGGTAGAACAGAACAAAAGCTGGATTGGCATTTTGATCTGCGGAATACAACCGCTTTGACCCAATCCTAGATATGGATGAGGTACTGGAGTTTGTTTCTCCTAGTCATTCCGTAATAGAATGGCTTGACGGACCACAAGAATAATAAGCATCGATAACATGAATGCACAACTAGTCCTGACTATCAATTGATAGACAGAGGTCAGAATACAACTAGAGAGCGACAACTCAAAGGAACATAAACTTTCTGAGTTGTGGATGCATAGATTAGTATGTCGGGCAAAGCTCAACATTTCTTCCGGATAACCCATGCAGAACGGTAGGACTGGCAGATTCACAATGTAGAATGGAGAACTCATCAAGAGCATTCTTGTGGTGATCCTTTGGTTCAAAAGAACTTCTGCCAAGAATGGTTCATGGTATTTGGAAGAATGATATACCACGAACCTCGAGGACTGTCGCAAGGTTACTAATATCTTAAGGGAACTAGCAAACACTAACAACATGAAGTAGGGTGAATCTCGGGTTCAGAAACCCAGGAATAGAATGCCTACTAACTAAATAGCATCACGGGATGCTTTCGAGAATGACGGCCAGAATCATCACACTAGGAATATAAAGCATTACTAGATTACTTGGTGGTTCTCTAGGATGCCTAGGGTCATAATAATAGCTCCAACATATATGTCGAGGCAACAGAGTACCTCAACTCACTGATTGGTGTGGTTAAACTGGCCCAAAGAAACATCGGGAACGGAAAGAAGCGATTTGCAAATGCCTCAGACTATTTAGAAACCTGGGATGACTCGGACAGCATAACGGCTGTAAATGCTCAAAAGACTTGAGACATCCTGCAATTGGTGGCATAACCACTTAGCAACACAATATCAAGGTTCTGAGATCAACTAGCAACACACAAAAGTAGTAGGAACAGAACAGAGGCTTGAAACCAACAATCCTGTGAGTCTACGGATTGGTAACACGTGATCCTGATAGATAGATGAGAAAGCCTAGTTCTTAATCCCCGTAGAAAAGAAGAGGTTGACTCAGATCAGAAAGGCATAAGGTAAAGGAGTAAAAAGAGCCTTACGTTCCCTTCCACAATCAATTCCCTTATATAACTAAAGCATTTCTAGACTCGACTTCGACCAGTTTGGCTTGGTAATCCTACAGGCAGTCAGGCTCTGATACCAACGCTGTCAGGACCCCGATTCCAAGTCACATCGATCTAGCCGGTAACACCTCATATCACTTTGCGGCCTCACACACGGTATTCCCACGGGTGTCGCCTTACCATGGCCCGGGACCGTTTGCGCCTTTTGGCTCACGTATATGATAGTATCGCTAGCATCCATATGACAGAGAACCCGGGCCGACATGACTAGTCGTGAACCCAAAGTGGCACTAACTTACGGGGACATGCATACATGACCCAGCAACGAACGTGTCGGTCATCAGCGAGTGAATTCGGGCTGTAGCAACTGGGCTAGCAGGACTCTGGGAATCCAGGCTATAGCAGGCTAACAGGACTCCGAAAGACACCGCGTGACGTTTCCCCGAAGGGACAGACACAGGATCGAGGAAGGACACATGCCGGCCAGTCTAAGTGTCCCGGAGCAGTAGTGCTGGGCTAGCAGGACTCCGGTGAACCGGGCTGTAGCGGACTACTATGGCTCATGGAAGCACAAGACTACATTTCCCCATAAGAGAGACTACCAAGGATAGACAACTAGGTTGTCGGATCCCACACATACCAAGCATTTCAATCATACACATAATATGCTGGATATGGGCAAATACAACATGGCATCACAACAAGACTCTACGACTCAGAGTATTTATTCATTAGGCTCCGAGGAGCCAAGTATTACAAACATGGGTCTCATGACCCAACATTCAGAGCATACAAGTCAAAACACATGCGGAAGCTTAACATGTCTGAGTACAGACATCTATAAATGAAAAAGGCTGAGAAGCCTGACTATCTACCAGATCCTGCCGAGGGCACAAGATCGTAGCTGAGGTAACAAGCTAAACGTCGAAGTCCACGTGGAACTACTAGCGAGACTGAAGTCTCTCTGCAAAACATGAAATAGGCAAACGTGAGTACAAATGTACCCAGCAAGACTTACATCAGAACTATCTACAAATGCATCGGTATCAACAAAGAGGGTGGTGGAGTTTAACTGCAGCAAGCCAGCTTTGACTCAGTGGCTATCCTGAACTACGAATGCTGGTAACTCTTTTGAGGTGGTGCACACGAGTCCACATATTCACCATATCAATACACCACTATGGATCCGCTCCCGTCTCCCTACGAGAACGCCATCCATGGCACTCACGCTTATCTTGCGAGTTTTAGAGTATCCACTTTTACTTGTCTATGAACTGTACAGGCAACCCAGAAGTCCTTTACCGCGGACACGGCTATTCGAATAGATCATATTAACCCTACAGGGGTGTACTTCTTCACACATGTTTCCACCACTTAGCGTCTACACACGACATGTGCTCGGCAGACTTCAAGCGAAAGCCGACGTGGGTGTAGACCACGACCTAACTAACCACACAAGTCTCTAGTCTAGGTTTATCGCCTATTCGGGTTCCATCCGCAAGGAAATCCGGCCGGGGTGTCCTCAACGGCCCCAAACGATGTGTGCAGGGTTCCCGAGACACCAAACGGGTGACCCGGTACACCGTGCCACGTGCCTACCGCATCACAGCCCACCCCTAAGGTCAGCGCTGCGCACGGCCTCCAGCAACTACAAACACCAGAAACTACTTGCAACTCCTGGACAGAGGACGGGGGTGGTTAATAAGTCGAGAAAGTCAATTAAGGATCCCAATGTGTGGTAGTAGCTGAATCTTAAATCACGCATACAAATCTCAGTTCTTAAGGACGACCTCAATGAAACAACCCACCATGTACTCCTACATGGCCTCTCATCGATACCTTTACCAAATCGTGTTCACACACTTAGCTCTCAGCAGTAGGACATGTTCACAACTTTCCAATTCATCCCCGATGAATCAGACCTGACACAACTCTAAGCAATAGCAGGCATGACAAACAAGCATGAATGAGTAGGCACATTAGGGCTCAAACAACTCCTACTCATGCTAGTGGGTTCCATCTATTTACTGTGGCAATGACAGGTCATGCAGAGGAAAAGGGGTTCAACTACCGAAGCATGTAACAGTTGAATCGTTGTTGTCCTAATGCAGTAAAAGAGAGCAGAAGCGAGAGAGTGGGTTTATATCGGAATGAACAAGGGGGTTTTGCTTGCCTGGCACTTCTGAAGATAATATAGTTCTTCATCGGTGTCATCGAACACGTCATCGGAACCACGTCTACTGAGAGGGAGCAACCACCGGCAAACACAAGAGGAACCACAATCAATGCAATGCACATTCATATGAATGATATGTCTTATTAAGGTACTGAATTGACCTAGTGCAACAGTTAGCCATATTCAATGAAGTGGAATTCAAACCTATAGCAAATTCCAACTCCAAAACTAATTACTATTTATTCCATAATCATGAATTGTCCTATTCAGTGAGGTTAACTTGGTCAAACATGCATGAAAATGCCAAATTCAGATTCTTTGGATTTTTCTGATCATTTTTCATATATAAATTATTTCATTCTGAGCTATAGTTTATTTTCTATGAATTTTAGAAGTTTTGGACATTTTCTGGAATTTTCTGATTATTTTAAATCTAGAAAATGATTTACTGCGTCAGCATGACGTCGGTGTGACGTCAGCAGAGTCAACAGGGCCGCCCAGGTCAAACCTGACCAGTGGGTCCCACCGGTCAGTGTCACAGTTAGCTAATTAACTAAATTAGTATTAGATTAACTCCTAATCTAGGTTTGACCAGGGGACGGGGCCCACATGTCAGTGACCCAGGGTGGTCAAATCCCTGGTCAACCGGGGCTAAACCCACCGGTGACATGACGCCGGCGAGGCCAGACACGGCGGAGCAGCGCGGGATTCCTCCTCCGGCGACCAAATGGACGGCGGAGGGCATCTACGTGTAGCTGGGAGCGAGCCGCGTCACGTGGTGGCAGTGGGTGGAGCTGGGGTGGCCGGAAACGACGCCGGCGATGAGCTGGGCGGCTGCCGGAGTTCGGGCGTGCACCGAAATGGGGCTATGGAGCACGTCGTGAAGATCTGGTGGGTGTGCTCGGCTCCTGGGAGTTCTCTGAGTGCAGCGGTGGGCTCGGACGCGTGCTTGCACGGCCGTAGTCGCGGTGGCGACATGACCGACGGCGAGGAGCTGTCGGCTCCGATGGCCACGGTGGCTAGAAGGCGCGGACGAGCACGGGGAGAGAGGGGAAAGAGGCAGGGGCTCACGGCGAATCCAGCAGAGGCAACGGCGAGGCCGGGGAGAGACTGGAGCTCGCGAATCCACGAAGAGTTCGCCGGCGGCCAGAGGTTGAAGATGATGTCGGGGACGACGCTGCAGGGCTTCCGGCGGGGCGCGACTCGGTGGAGAGGAAGAGGGGGTCGAGGCGGAGCCTCTGAGCGCATCGACGAGGCGAGGCAGTGGCTGTGGCCACGGCGGTGCTCGTCGGCAGCGACGGCTGCGCTCGGCGAGGGTGAGAGAGAGGGGCAGAGGGGAGAGAGGCCACGGGGAAGAGTGAGAGGGGTCAGGGGGTTGCGTGGCGTCGTGAGGGAGATCCAGGGCGACGAGGGAGCACGCAGGCAGGGTGGAGGTGGCCGGCGTGTGGCTGCGCGCGCCGGGCACGCGCCCCTGCCTACTGGCGCGAGGAGGAAGGCGACAGAGGGGCTGCGGTGGTGGGCTGGGCTGACTTTGCCCAGCTGGGCTGCTACAGTGGTGGGCCGGTTGGGGTGCCAGGTAAGTTCTCTCTCTTTCTCTTTTAATTCCTGTTTTCTATTTTTCTGCAACTTTGTGGCTTTTCTAAAAATACCTAGGCAATTTCAAAAATCACCAAACTGCTCATGCCCACTGTATAGAGTATATCCAACATGGAACATTTCAGTTTGGGATTATTTGGACACTTAAAATATTTACTAGCATTTAAATGCCCAAATGCAAGTTACATAAGATTAAATTCAGTGACCCAATGATGTCCTAGAAAATTGTGCACCATTTTTGTCAGAGGTTCTGGACCAAGGCAAAGATGATGGACATTTTAGAAGGGCATTTCAGGTTCATTGAAAAAGATTTTAGTAAACCCTAGTTGGTTTAAGTGGTGCTGGGGGTTTCTGTCATCCCCATTTCAACTTCATTTGAAATTAAGCATGATGCACACATGAAGCTGGCCTAGCCAGAACTAGGGATGTGACAGGTGACATGGCTGGCGACCTGATCTGCCGGAGGGGATTGCGCGTGCTCGACATCCACGGTGACTGGGGACGGTTGGGAGGCTTCCATGGCGGCGAAGAATGGCCAGGGAAGATGGACCGGAGTGGGCGAAGGTGGGGCAATGGCGGCGAAGGGGGTGGGAAGCAGGAACGGCCGCGGGGAAATTTCCCTCGTGCCAAATCTCGTTGAGGATAGGGGCCGAGCTCGTGTCGGCCTCCCACCCCGTGAATCTAAAGGTTGAGGGCAAACTTTTGCCACGCCCCGCAAATTTTTTTACAGGTCTGATCGGGCAGCTTTTTTCGTGCGGGCCCGTATTTTGGCGGTTATTTTGCGGGTCGGGGCATTATACGTGGTCTGCTATAGATGCTCTTAATCGGAGGGACCGACGACGCAACCTATTTCCATTATTGAGGGCGAAAATTAAACCTACGCATATCAGGTCCATGATATCCTTTATCGAAAAAATAGGTCCATGATATGACGATGACACTAGCCTTTTTTTTTCTTTTGCAAGTTGATTGTGTTGGAAATATGCCCTAGAGGCAATAATAAAATGGTTATTATTATATTTCCTTAAGAATGATAAAGGTTTATTATTCATGCTATAATTGTATTGATCAGAAATTTAAATACGTGTGTGAATACATAAATAAATACCAAGTCGCTAGTAAGCCTCTACTAGACTAGCTCATTGATCAAAAGATGGTTAAGGTTTCCGGACCATAGACATGAGTTGTCGTTTGATATCGAGATCATGTCTTTAGGAGAATGATGTGATGGGCAAGACCCATCCGTTAGCATAGCATATGATCATTCAGTTTATTGCTACTGCTTTCTTAATGTCAAATACATGTTCCTTCGACCATGAGACCATGCAACTCCCGGACTCCGGAGGAATGCCTTGTGTGTATCAAACGTCACTTCGTAACTGGGTGATCATAAAGGTGCTCTACAGGTATCTCCGAAGGTGTCTGTTGAGTTGGCATGAATCGCAATTGGGATTTGTCATTCTGTATGACGGAAAGGTATCTCTGGGCCCTCTCGGTAACACAACATCACAAGAAGCTTGCATGCAAAGTGACTAAGGAGTTAGTTACAAGATGATGTATTACAGAACGAGTAAAGAGACTTGCCGGTAATGAGATTGAACTAGGTATGGAGGTACCGACGATCGAATCTCGTGCAACTAACATACCGACGGACAAAGGGAACTAGGTATGTTGTCATAAAGGTTCGACCGATAAAGATCTTCGTAGAATATGTAGGAACCAATATGGGCATCCAGGTCCCGCTATTGGTTATTGACAGAAGAAGCGTCTCGGTCATGTCTACATCATTCTCGAACCCGTAGGGTCCGCACGCTTAACGTTTGTTGATGGTATAATACTATATGAGTTATGTATGTTTGTGACCGAATGTTGTTCGGAGTCCCAGATGAGATCACGGACATGACGAGGAGCTCCGGATTGGTCTGGAGGTAAAGATTGATATATAGGATGATAGTAATCCGTCTCCTGAAGGGTTCCGGGATACACCGGATAATTATCAGATCACCGAAGGGGTTCCGGAAGGCCATGGGGAGTTGTTGGGCCTAATAGGACAAAAGGAGGGGAGCACCCCAGCCCACAAGGGGGCTGGCGCGCCCCACCTCCTGGCCGCCGGCCCTAGGAAGGAAGGAGGAGGGGCCGGCCCCCTCCTGCCTTTCACCACGCAAGGAAGAAGGAAGGGGAGGCAACCTAGGGGCCGCTGGCCCCCCTTTCCTTCCCCCCATGCGCCAAGTATGGAAGGGGGTGCCTTGGTAGGCGCCCTAGGGCAACCGCCGGCCCTCCTTGGGGCGCGCCCTAGGCTGCCTCCCCTCACCTCCACCTATATATATTTGAGAGGAGGGGAGGGGGCGCCACACACCATGATTCACCAAGCCGTGTGCCGGCGCCCCCTCTCCCTCTAGTTCATCCTCCGCTCTAAATCCATTGTGCTTGGCGAAGCCCTGCGGAAATAGTTTCACCACCACCGACACCACGCCGTCGTGCTGCCAGAACTCATCTACTACTTCGCCCCTCTTGCTGGATCAAGAAGGCGAGGACGTTATCAAGCTGAACGTGTCCTGAACGCGGAGGTGTCGTATGTTCGGTGCTTGATCGGAACGGATCATGAAGCTGTACGACTACATCAACCGCGTTGATAAACGCTTCCGCTTAGCGATCTACAAGGGTATGTAGATGCTATCCCCTTCTCGTAGCTATGCATCTTCATGGATAGATCTTGCATGTGCGTAGAATTTTTTTTCCATGCAATGTTTCCCAACAATGGTATCAGAGCCAGGTCTATGCGTAGATGATATGCATGAGTAGAACACAAAGGAGTTGTGGGCGTTGATATTCATATTGCTTATCACCTATGTCTTATTTTGATTTGCCGGTATTGTGGGATTGTAACACCCCATGTCATTAGCCACAGTAATCACTTTTGATAATGACAAGTCAGCATGTTTAACAGTGCATAATCATCATTAGCATCATATTGCATTTCAACTACTAAGACAAGATTCAAATTTAAATGAAAGTGGAAAATAAAAGTTGTGCAACATAAAAACTAAAATGTTCAATAAATGACAAATAATACAGAGACCATTCTAAAATTGTAACCAACATTTAATAAATTAATTAGGTGACCCATACCTCTTTTAATAGTGGCTAGAAATAATATTTAATAGCCTTTTAATTAATCTAGAGCAAATATGAAATGATGTTTTGCCCAAACTAGTTTTTGGTGTTAGGGTATAGTGCACTGGTATTTATGGACTAGGTCACACTTTTTACAAAAACCATTTGGGGCCCAAATAATTAACAAATCAGAAGAGAAAGAAATAGAAAAAGAGAAAAAGAAAAAAAAGGCCTAAAGGAGCTACTGTGCACTTGGCCTGCTCGCTACAGCCGCGGCCCAGCCCACCCCGCGCCTCCTCCCACCTCTTACTGCTCACTGCCGCCCCGCTGTCGAACGCGCATGCGCGCGCACCCCAGGCCCCCCCTCTCGCTCGCTCGACAGCGCGCGCCGCGCCCTCTCGCCGTGGATAAGAGACCGCCCCGACCCCTCTGGCGAACCTTAGCCACCCCGTTCGCCCTCCTCCTCGTTCCCCTCACCTCTCCCGACGCCGCCATGGCTGCGCCACCGTGAAGCTCGCGCCCACCGTTGCCCGTTCACCGCCCCGATAAGTCCAACAGCTCCGCCTCGCTCCTCTGCTTCGTCTACGCCGCCGGATCGAGCCCCGGAGGCCCTGCAGCGCCGAACCCCTTCCGAACGCATCTCCGACCGCCGCCGTTCGTCTCCGTCTTCGTCGACCTTTGCTGCTCCTAAGCTCACACGGGCCTTTCTTGGCCGCTCGGTGAGCTCCTCCCTCCTTCTGCTACTCCTTTCCGCGGCCGCATTTGCCCCTAGCCCGCTCGCCGCCGTTACCGAACCCCTGCCTCCGCCGCCGCTCGTCGCCGGCGTCGATCCGGTGACCAAACGGCCCCGCAACCAAGCCCGTTGCATTCGCCGCATCGTGTAGACGTCGTAGCCACCTCGCGCCGCTCGTTTTGCGCCCCGTAGCCCCGACCACGAAGACGACCGAACTCCGGCGTCTGCCTTGCCGCTCGCCGTCGACGCTACCGACCACCGCAGCCTCTGCCGCCACCCCAGATCGCTTTGCCATCGTCTGATCGTTTGAACGAGCCCGGCCGCGCGCGATTTGGCCCCCTATGGACAAATCCCGACGCTGCTCCACCGCTCGCCGCCGCGCTCGGGCTCGCCGGAGCGCTCTCTGGCGGCCGACTCTGACGTGGCATGCGGGTCCCACCCCCTGGGTCACTGCCTGGTGGCCCCACGGCCCCAGTTGACCAGTTGACTTGGTCAACTGGCTGACTGGGCACTGCCCAGCTACTGACTGGTGGGCCCCCTCCCCTGTGTCTATGACATATGGGCCCCCCTGTCAGGTGCCTAATTCACTAATTAGATAAATAAAAATAATTAAAATCCTAATCAGTCACTGACTGCTGGGCCCCACCTGTTAATTAATCCAATTAATTAATTTAACCCCTCAGTTAATGTCACAGTGTATGACATGTGGGTCCCACCTGTCAGGTTTGACTCTAGTCAGCCAGAGTTGACCTGCTGACGTCACCCTGACCTCATGCTGACGTCATCATTCACTATTCTGGATAATTCGAATTTAAATTAATAATTAAATTCTAGAAATTAATAAAAACTTTAAAAAATCATATTAAATAAACCGTAACTCCGATGAAAATAATTTATATATGAAACTTGCTCAGAATTCCGATACGAACCCGAATACGCCCTCTGTATTCCCATCAGATGCCCCTAGCTATATGAACATTGAACTTTTAGACCGAATTCGATAAATGAATAGTGCCCAACTTTAATTAAATAAATCCGAATAAATTCCTAAATTAACTAAATCATTTAGTTAGGCAGTAGAACACCCCGGCATATCATTTAGGCATGTCATACATATTGTTTGCATTATTGCCGTCAATTTATTGTTTCTCTCCCCCCTCCTTCTCTCTCGATAGACACCGAGACCGACGACGCTGCACCTGGGTACGACTACACTACCGACGAGCAGCCCGTTGACGACCCCTCTCTCTTGCCAGAGCAACCAGGCAAGCCCCCCTCCCCTTGAGCATCCAGATATCGCCCATTCCATTTCTCCTGCTTGCATTAGATTTTGCTACTGTTAATGTATGCTCCTATTCTGATGCATAGCCTGCTGTTGTAACATGTTCATTGTTACCTTACCTGCCTATGATAAACTGTTTCGTATAGGCTGGTAGTGAACCATCAGTGACCCCCACCACCTTATCCTTGTCGCCACTGCTTGATCATCGATGACTCGATCAACGTGATCGTCGACCAGAGACCGACACCTCACTTCACACCCCCTTAGTTGTACGACTCTGCGTAGTAACTATCGAGTGCCGAGGGTGATACCTCGTAACGCACTCCCAATGAATACTCTGCAGTGTAGCTGTTCGGTCGTGGTCATCGAGGGTGATTCCTCCTTCTCCACTTCCGATACGACTCTGTCGTGCAACCCTCAGTGTGAACCTCGAGGGTGATGCCTCATACGTTCACCCTGATGATTTCGTCGAGTGGAATCCGCCGAGGCTGATTCCTCGGGTTTCCCCCTTGATGTTATGTCCACACGATTACTTGACCTTTGTTACAGGTGGGTCCACCCTGGTGGGTACCCGCTGGGGATCTATGATGTCGGGTGTGCCGGAAGGGCACTCGAGTGTGATATTGTGGCGGAGCATCAGAGGCTCTGATTGTCTCCGCGTGATACTAATTGAGCCTATTGGATTTGGGTGTGTGATCTGAGTGGGTCGACGTGCCCTATACGCACTACCACCATGCAGGATAATGGTTATGGGACCCTCTGCGATGTACGTTTCTCCCGAAAGCTCGTCTGACGTCACGATTCACCGTGCTGGCTGATTGTCGGGATTGGGCTGGATACTTCACTGACGAGTTCAGTGTCACGCCTACACCCCGGCCAGTCTCGCAACGCGCAGGGTGCCCAGGGCGATGGCCCAAGACCTCTGGGTGCATAGGTTAGTCCGGCGTGCTGACCTCTCTGCCGAGCCTAGGTAGGGCATTGCTTCGTGTTGATCTGCCGAGGATGGGCATTACCCAGCAAGTGTGTCCGACCAGAGTTGATCGAGCGTGTTGGGTAACAGTAGTGCACCCCTGCAGGGATGAATCATCTATCGATAGCCGGTCCTACGGTAAAGGACGCTCAGTTTGTGTATCCCGATCTACTACTTGAACTGGATACTTGTTACTTAATTGAAGCTTCGGGATCACTTTCTCGCTTGGGAGTCGAGGAAGGATCTTTAAGCTGTACTTCAACATGTTTGCTAAAAAAAAATGCTATTCTACTCTCTTCTACTGCTGCAAGATGATGGCCTCGAGAAGATGTTTGAAGATGCTAGTCTTCGATAGGACTAGGCCTTCTCTCTATTCTGGCATTTCTGCAGCCCAGTCCACTTATACAGCCTTTCTCCATTGATAATGTTGCATATGTAGTATAGATCCTTGCTTGCTAAGTACTTTGGATGAGTACTCACGGTTGCTTTACTTTCTCTTTTCCCCATACCCCACCTTGATGATACATCAGACGATGGAGTCCCGGAGCCATATGCCACCACAGGAGCTTACTACCAGGAGGGTCCAGAGGGCACTTACTACTGGATCGAGCCAGCCGACCAGGAGTAGGATCGGAGGCTCCCAGGCAGGAGGCCAACGCCTTTCGATCTAGTGTCGCTGTTTATGCTAGCCTTCTTAAGGCAAAACTTGTCTAACTATGTCTGTACTCAGATAATATTGTATGACTGACTTATGTATTCGGATCTTCGAATCCCTGGTCTGTAATATTGTGGATCTTTGTTTAAATTGTGTTAGAGTTGTGTTGTGATATCTTCCCGTGAGTCCCTGTGCTTGATCGTACACATTTGCGTGTATGATTAGTGTACGATTGAGTCGGGGGCATCACAGGGATGAAGTGGCTCGGACCAACCTTACATGTCCACGTACATGAGACCGGTCCCACTGACTAGCATGCAACTTGTTTTGCATAATGGTGGCTGGCGGGTGTCTGTTTCTCGCACTTTAGTTGAATCTAATTTAACTACGGCGGTCCTTGCAGAAGGTTAAATAGCAACTTGATAATCACCATTGTGGTTTTGCGTAGGTAAGAACGGTTCTTGCTAGTTGCCTATAGCAGCCACGTAAAACTTGCATCAACAAAGTAGAGGACGTCTAACATGTTTTTGCAGGGTATGTTTTGATGTGATATGGCTAAGACGTGATATGATATATGTTGATGTATGAGATGATCATGTTTTGTAATAAGTTCATGACTTGCATGTCGATGAGTACGATAACCGGTAGGAGCCTTAGGGTTGTCTTTAATTATTGTATGACCTGCGTGTCAACCACTAAGAGCCATGTAATTGCTTTACTTTATCACTATGCGTTAGCAATAGTTGTAGAAGCAATAGTTGGTGAGATGACCCAGATGCAATGATGGAGATCAAGGTGTCGCACCGGTGACGATGGAGATCATGCCGTTGCTTTGGAGATGGAGATCAAAAGCACAAGATGATGATGGCCATATCATGTCACATATTTTGATTGCATGTGATGTTTATCCTTTATGCATCTTATTTTGCATAGAACGATGGTAGCATTATAAGATGATCCCTTCACTTAATTTCAAGATAAAAGTGTTCTCCCCAAGTATGCACCGTTGCTAAAGTTCATCGTTTCAAAGCACCTCGTGATGATCAGGTGTGATAGACTCTACGTTCACATACAACGGGTGTAAGCCAGTTTTGCACATGCAGAATACTTGGGTTAAACTTGATGAGCCTAGCATGTACATACATGGTCTCGGAACACTTGAGACCGAAAGGTTGAACATGAGTCATATAGTAGATATGATCAACATGGAGATGTTCACCATTGAAGACTACCCATCTCACGTGATGATCGGACATGGGTTAGTTGATTTTGATCATGTATCACTTAGACAACTTGAGGGATGTTGATTTAAGTGGGAGTTCATTAGTAATTTGATTATTTGAACTAAAATTTATCATGAACTTAGTCCTAATAGTCTTTGCAAATCTATGTTGTAGATCAATGGCCCGTGCTACCATTCCCTTGAATTTTAATGCGTTCCTAGAGAAAGCTAAGTTGAAAGATGATGGTAGCAACTACACAGAGTGGGTCCGTAACTTCAGGATTATCCTCATTGCTGCACAAAAGAATTATGTCCTTGATGCACTGCTAGATTGGCTAAGGACGAGGTGACGATGCGTGTCGGGAATGGTTCCAAGGTTGATGTGATCGCCGTCGGCACGCTACCTCTACATCTAGCTCCGGGATTAGTTTTAGACCTCAATAATTGTTATTTGGTGCCAGCGTTGAGCATGAACATTATATTTGAATCTTGTTTATTGCGAGACGGTTATTCATTTAAGTCAGAGAATAATGGTTGTTCTATTTATATGAGTAACATCTTTTATGGTCATGCACCCTTAGTGAATGGTCTATTCTTGTTGAATCTTGATCGTAGTGATACACATATTCTTAATATTGATGCCAAAAGATGCAAAGTTGATAATGATAGTGCAACATACTTGTGGCACTGTCGTTTAGGTCATATTGGTGTAAAGCGCATCAAGAAACTCCATGCGGATGGACTTTTGGAATCACTTGATTATGAATCATTTGATACTTGCGAACCATGCCTCATGGGTAAGATGACTAAAACTCCATTCTCCGGGACAATGGAGCGAGCTAATGACTTATTGGGAATAATACATACCGATGTATGCGGTCTGATGAGTCTTGAAGCACGTGGCGGGTATCATTATTTTCTAACCTTCACAGATGATTTGAGTAGGTATGGGTATATCTACTTGATGAAACACAAGTCTGAAACATTTGAAAAGTTCAAAGAATTTCAGTGTGAAGTGGAGAATCATCGTAACAAGAAAATAAAGTTTCTACAATCTGAACGCGGAGGTGAATATTTGAGTTACGAGTTTGGCCTTCATTTAAGACAATGTGGAATTGTTTCACAACTCACGCCACCTGGAACACCATAGCGTAATGGTGTGCCCGAATGTCGTAACCGTACTTTATTAGATATGGTGCGTTCTATGATGTCTCTTACCGATGTGCCACTATCGTTTTGGGGTTATGCATTAGAGACAGCCGCATTCATGTTAAATGGGGCACCATCTAAATCCATTGAGACGACACCGTATGAACTATGGTTTGGCAAGAAACCTAAGTTGTCGTTTCTTAAATTTTGGGGATGCGATGCTTATGTCAAAAGGCTTCAACCTGATAAGCTCGAACCCAAAGCGGAGAAGTGCATCTTCATAGGATACCCTAAAGAAACTATTGGGTATACCTTCTACCATAGATCCGAAGGCAAGATCTTTGTTGCTAAGAATGGGTCATTTCTAGAGAAGGAATTTCTCTCGAAAGAAGTGAGTGGGAGGACAGTAGAACTTGATGAGGTAGTTGTACCTTTTCTCAAATTGGCAGATGTCCTAGCATGAGGACTTAGGTGTGGAGCCATCGCGACGAGGTTAGCTTGAAGGGGTTAAAACAGGACAAGGGACACAGAGTTTACCCAGGTTCGGCCCCTCTCAACGAGGTAAAAGCCTACTCCTGCTTTAGGTTGTATTGCTTGGGTTTTGATTACCAGGGAGCGAATATGCTTGACCTAGTTCCCGACTTCTTCTCCCCCTCTAACCCGCCGCCGGGTCACCCCTTTATATACACAGGCTGATGCCCGGCGGCTTACAGAGTCCCGGCCGGGTCATACACAACGTGTCCGGCTCGGTAACAGAACTACACTTTCCTTAACGTATAAGTTAAGCATATGGCGGTTTGCGCCCGCGGGCCTCAAGTCTCCTCCGGGTCTTGGGCCTTCAATAAGCTTGCTTCGTGAACCGCCATCTCTTCTTGGGCCTCATCATTATGAACCGCCAGTGGCATGACCCGGCCCCTCCTGGGCGGGTCATACCCAATAGCTATATCCCCAACATTAGGCCCCAGGTTGATGTGAACTTGTTCATATCAATCTTCAACACTTAGAAAAAATCCTTCCTCATCTGTCCTCGCGGGATCTCATAACCCGCCATGACGCCATCTCCTGAAATCGCGGTAACCCGCCGTGATGTCATCTCACATTTAATATCACACGAGGCCCAAATCTTAATATGTCGTCACTTTAATGAATCTCCGAAAATCAAGGCGTCTGTGCTGTCACATATCCATTTTTCAATCTCCTCGATTTCCACGCCTGCCACTTATCCTTTCTGCCTTATAAATAGGGCCAGGGGTCCCTTTCACTTTCCTCCCTTGCCTCCTCATCTTCATCCTCTTCCTCATGACGCTTCCAGCGCCCGAGCTCCGCCGCCGCCGTCGACTTTCGTCACTTCCTCAACTGCGGCAGCTGCATCAACCTGAACCGACCAGAGTTCGTCCGCACGCCTCCGCTGTTCAACAGCTCTGGTAAGTTAGTCTCTTTCTCTCACCATAGATCCCATTAGGGTTTCTGCGAGTTCGTCGGAGTTCATCTCCGTTCTTCCCTAGATCATATAGTTTTTGATCCAAGTGTAGTACCAATCTTGTGCGGTAGCAGTTTGGCACTTGTTTTTAATATCCAAACGCCTCCCCTCTATAGAAGATCTCATCTGAGCATGTGAACTGTCCTGCTGCCGCCACCTTATTTTTAGAATTTTCCTTCATTATCTGAACTGTTGTAGATCCAAAACTATAACATCGATCTGTGAAAACTGTTTGTCCAACACTTAGCAATCTTTCCGCTTCACAGATCTAAAAATCAATGATTGTGCGGACGGCTTAACTCATAAATCATAAGTCGCTAGGTACCATTAGTCCCCTTTTAAGCCGCCAACATGTGTACTATCTTCCGGCTTAATCAACCTTTATAGCACTTACTTTTCGATCATTTATCCGGCTTAACAGCATAATCTTAAACCGACAATATTTTCTTTTTAGGCCTTCATCCTTAAAATGACTAAAACTGTCACCTCATGCAACTGGGTTGCTTCCACTGTCACGGAAGAGATCCTTAATGAATTTGTGAACGAAGGCATCCTGGCTAAAAAGAGCGTGATCCATTGGAGAGTCCCGGGAATCGAGACCACTCCTGAACCAAAAGAAGGTGAAGTTGTAGTTTTTACGGATCACATGCTTCGGGGGTTTAATCCACCTGGCTCAAAATTCTTTCGTGATGTGCTGCAATTCTTTCAACTTCATCCGCAAGATATTGGGCCCAACTCTGTTTCAAACATCTGCAACTTCCAAGTTTTCTGCGAAGTATATCTTCAACAGGAACCCACTTTAGAGCTGTTCAGGGAATTCTATTACTTGAACCGCTAGACTGAGTTCACAAATGGACCCAGCCTAGAACTGGGCGGCATTTCAATCCAGAGGCGCAAAGAAGCTACTTTCCTAGCCGCCGCACTTCCCAGTCATCCCAAGGACTAGAACCAGACTTGGTTTTACTGCCAAGATACATCTCCCAAAGGTGAAAATCCCTTGCCGGGTTATCGTCAGAACCGGCTTAGCAACAGGCACCCCCTCCCTGACCGGATCAGCACAGCAGAACGAGCCAAATATATGCCCATTTTTGGAAAAATTAGAGCCTTAATGGCCAATGGCTTAACTGGAGTTGACCTAGTTTGATGCTGGGTCGCATGGAGAATATTACCTTTAAGCCGCCGGACCGGCTTAATGTGCGAGTATACCTGTGATGTTAAAGACCCACAACGCCACAGCCGAGTGCAATTGGACGACGAGAGCCTCAACAAGATGGTCAAGACACAGCTGAACGAAAGCTTGGATACTTGTAGCAAGACGGGGCTGAACCCCTTTTGCACCCTCAACAAGCCGCCAGCTGTGAGTATTTGTGAACAGTTTTCATTAACTCATTATCTGTCAATCTGCCTTTTCATTCTTACTTGAATTTCTGTAGGCTAACCCCCCCTTCTGGAAAAAGAAGCTTCAAGATAAGCCAGTCAAGAAGACCAGGACCAAGAACTTGGCTAAGAAAACTGCCAAGAAAAAATCAGAAGTAGTTGACCCGTTTGCTCTGGATGAAGAGTCGAAGGTAGAACTTGATTCTCTTGGCTCCTTTTTGTACATCTTATTAACAATGACCATTATCAGGATGATGCGGAAGCCAGCCGTGCAGATGATGACGAGGTAATTATCCTTCCCTCCGGCTCAGAACCTCTTCCAACACAGAAAACTCGACAAGCAAGCCGGAAAGTAAGGTTTTCTCACCCTTTAGCTTACTTGGATCCCAACTTTATTTTGAAGAAGTAGCAGCATGAAGCTCATCGCACAACCCGGAACAGTGGTGGTGGGATTCTTTCTTCCGGCTTACCAAACACGCCGGTTCCTCGCAAGCGTCGTCCCGAGGTCTCACATATTTCCGACTTAGCTTACCCCAAGGCAGGTTTCTTCCGTCAACCTCTTAATCCGTCTAATTCAAACTATCAGGGAACATCTCACTCCTCCTCTGGCGACTCAACGGGAACTCAAATCCCGGCCTTCAAGACCATGCCTGGGTAAGGGTGCATTCAATCAGTCGAAACTTCATGCTTAATCAATATGCTGACATCTTTGTATTTTATTTTTCAGTGGTATGGCCAAGCCCAGCAAGAAGGCGAAATTGAACAAACTGGCTGAGGACTCCAACCCTTCTGAGCCGGAAAAACAATTGCCAGAAACCTCTTATCAAACCGCTGAGGCCACTATTGATAACCTACCACCAGAAGAGCACCTTGTCACTATGGACACCATGAATGTTGAGCCAGAAATTGCTAAACCGCCCAGCCCCACGCAGCCGGCTCAAGAAACTGAAGATGTCATAAGCACTGGGACGGCTTATGCAGCACCAGGTAATCCCACCGTCTTATCCAAGCACAACGCCAAAGAAGAATTTTCTGCTGTTGATAAGGGCAAGTGGAATGTGGACTTGGAAGGCTATGCCCAATTCAATGCTCAGGAGATTTATTCAGGCTACCTAAATCGTCTTCACACCAGCCGTGATTTTGAAGCTAGCCTGGTCAACCTTATGAAGGAACGTTTTGAGGTAACCATTATCATCTTGTCCATATATCTCTGCCAGCCGCCAAGTCTATTGGGTATGATAGAATTGAATATACTGTAGACTTCAGATAGCCTCTTTTAATCTTTCATTACTGTCATAGCGCTTTAGAGTTGCAGAGTCAAAACAAGTAGCCCTCAAGGGCCGGCTTAAGCTGCACAGCTAAAACTGGGACTTCAAATTGTAGTTCTCAAGTTCGCATGTATCCCCCAAGGGCCGGCTTATTCAGCATCAATAAGCCGGAACCTATCACCATAATTGCGAATAAAATCCAAGTATGTAGCCCCCATGAGTCGGCTATAGTTATAATAGTGTAGCCGAGTCATCATATAACTATCTTGAAGAAAAGAGCAATGTGCATTAGCCCCCAAGTGCCAAGTAAAATACTTGTATTATGCTTGGGACTTACAATAGGATGATCATCAGAATGTCATACTGCCTGCCTTTTTATGTGACAGGCTGAATTGGATATGAAGGAATCTCAAGTCAGTGATCTGAGGCAAAATATTTAGACCCAACAATCTGAGACTTCCAAGGCCAAATCAGCACTGAAGACTGCTTTGGAAAATATTGAAAAACTAAAAAAGGACTTCAGTGCTGAGAAAAACAGCTGGGAAACCGAGAAGGCAGCTCTACAAAAAAGAGCAGAAGATGCTGAGGCTGCCCTTAAGCCGGTTACTGATGAGTTATCCGGCTTAAAACATCAAATCAATAGCATGACAGCCACCATCTTTGGTAAGCGATAATATATTTCAATCTTTCATCATCTATGCCTTGAACAATTACTCAGCCGGTTTATCAATCTCTTTGGTAATGCAGGCTCCAGAATCTCCCACTTTGGCTCAGACATGCGCATGAGGCTGAAAGCTACCTACACCCTTATAGAGCAATTATACACTGGCGCTCAATGAGCTATTGCTGCCTCCTCCCATAAGAAGCAACCGCCTTCCCTCATCAAGGAAACGTTGGAGAAACTATCTGTGCTGCCACAAAGAGTTGAAGAATTGAAACGTTCAGCCGCCAGAGCTGGTGCCATTACGGTCTTAAGCAGGGCAAAGGCATGGCAATCAGAGCTTGACCCGGCAGAACTGGCCACCGGCTGCCCGAGTTTAAAAGAAGATGGGTCTCCCTTTAGTGCTGAGGACTTCACAAAAATAGTAAGGGAGATGCGTCCCTTTTCAAGCAAATTGGCCCAAGAGACTGATCTTTCCAAATATTACCCGGCTTATGATGTTGAAAATACCAAGGTGAAGGCGCCGGTGTATGAGGTCGTGGACCTTATCCCGCCAACGCGTAAGCACACCTTTGCTCCTGATATTGACCCGTCAACCCTTATAGATGATGAAGTTGTTTTCAATGCTTTGACTGGGATCGATTGGTCATCGCCTAACTTCCAGACGACAGAGGAGGAAGAAGAACCAGCGCAGGATGACCCGAAAGCCTCAACCCGCCAAGAATAACCATATGAATTCATGAGCCGGTGCTAGCCATAGCGTTGTGATGCTACATATGAAAAACACTTTGTCCTTTTGGGCCTTCAGATGCCTTGTAATAGGCTAGTTTAAACAATTCCGCTCTGTCACGCCATCGTGCGTGTTTTATTCGCATAACACTGCTGATCCATCATTTAAAGATCCGCCACTTATGCTTCTTAGTACCATTAACGATGCAAGGTAGTTTAATCATTTGTTCCTGCACATAAACAGATAACAAGTGTCCTGGCGGTTTACCCCAGGGCGGGTGACAACACCTCTTTACAAAAACCACCGATGACTAAACAATTCATGATCAGGGCCGGCTTATCAAAACCTCATATAACAAGAAAATAAACATCATACCTGTGATGTTTAGGCACATTACCGTCTTATCATGTCAGCAAGGGTAACAGCCCAGACAGAACACAACACCCTGTACAATTTTATTCATACTGTCGACTTATCACGCCATCACAGCCAGGGTTAACATCCCAAAGCTTAGAGCACAACACTCAAGAAAATAATTATTATACACTGGCGACTTAAAGTCCAAAGCCAGGTCGGGTTAATAAACTCCGGATAAGTTCATATATAAACCATAAGGCAACATAGCCCTCATCGGTTTTTCAATCATGTATTAACATGTCACAAGAGATGAACCTCAAAAAGTGTTCAAAATCAAATATAATTTAAAACCCAAGGCTTTCATAGGCCGCCAAGCCTCAAAATCAAGTGTTGTTCAAGGGCCGCACAGCCGCTGAGTTAAACCTTCATTCAAACCTTGTAAGCCGGGCCTCACATGACCGATCGCCGTTTTAACCTTGACAAGTTCAGGGTCTATAAGATTGACTGTCAAGAGTACGGCGAGTCATTTCAGGATTACCTAGGCAGAGTGGCAAACTTACAAAGGCAGGATAACCCGAATGTTTTGGTGAATACACCTGGCGTCCAAGCCTATTACAAGGGTCAACAAAGCTCTGTCCATTAACAGAGCCCCCATGTAATATTTCATTCCAGGCGTATAAGCCGGATCAGCTGGGTAGTCATAGCTATGCTCAATGAGCAGGATGCCCCCAAGTGATTAGATGAAGTCATAATAGACTCATATTCTTTACAAATGAAACGACAGAGGCCCTGAATTCAGGGATGCTAGCTTTATTATATTCATCATAATATATACATTGACAAGGTATGTACATCATAAGAGCTGGTGGCTTAGGTGTAATAAGGCCGAAGATGAGCAATATTCCACGGCCGGCGGGTTTCCTCCTCCGACGTGTGTGAGTCCTTGTGGTCTCGAACATCGATAAGGTAGTATGACCCGTTCTTCAGTTTTTTGCTGACCACAAAGGGTCCTTCCCAAGGTGGGGATAGCTTGTGCATATCAGTTTGATCCTGGATATGCTGGAGCACCAAATCGCCTTCTTGAAAGGTCCTGGTTTTAACCCGGCGGCTATGATAACGGCGCAGATCCTGCTGGTAAATCGCCGAACGAGCCGCCGCCAGGTCACGCTCCTCATCCAACAGGTCAATAGCATCCTGACGTGCTTTTTCATTATCAGCTTCAACGTAAGCTGCCACACGGGGCGAGTCGTGATGGATGTCACTAGGGAGAACCGCCTCTGCTCCATAAACCATGAAGAAAGGCGTGTAACCCGTAGATCTGTTGGGGGTGGTATTGATGCTCCATAACACTGAGGGTAATTCCTCTACCCAATAGCTCGGCGTCCTCTGCAAAGGGACCATAAGCCGGGGTCTGATACCTCTCAAGATTTCTTGATTGGCTCTTTCAGCTTGACCGTTAGACTGAGGATGAGCCACTGATGACACATCAAGCCGGATATGTTCTTGTTGACAGAACTCTTTCATTGCACTGTTGATCCACTATTCAACTGCTTCGGGTTACTCTGATAACCAGACTGCTGCTGCTGATTCCCTTGACCAGATTGCTGATTAAAGCCACCTTGATTGCCTTGGCCCTGAAAGCCAGAGTTTGAACCGCCACCCCCAAAGCCAGGCCCATGAGAGCCGGGTCCTGAACCGGCATTCGGGCCATGATTGTTCTGGAAAAAATTGGAATTCCTATATTCCTTCATGATGAAGCAATCCTTCCATAGATGAGTGGCCGGCTTCTCATGCGTACTATGCTTTGGACAAGGCTGATTCATCATTGCCTCAAGGTTAAACTTTGGCCCCCCAAACCGGGTCGGTTTTCCCTTGCGACGCTGATTATTATTCTGTGTATTGGTGTTAGCCACAAAGTCTAAGTTGCCATCAGCCTTGCGCTTACCATTGCCGCCTTGACCTGCTGGGTTATGCTGCTGCCCTTTTGCATTGCTACTTCTTTTTCCCTTCCCGGCTTCTCATCATCAGACTCGGGGTCCTTGGTACTATCAGAGTCGGCATACTTGACGAGAGCCGCCATGAGCTCCCCCATGTCGTTGTAGTGGCATTTAAGCCGCCCCATCTTCTGCTTAAGGGGAAGGAAACGACAATTCTTCTCCAACATCAGGACTGCTGAACCGGCGTTGATACTGTCCGACGAGTGTATAATAGCTGAGATCCGGCGCACCCAATGTGTTGTTGACTCGCCTTCTCCTTGGACACAAGAATCCAAATCCAGGATTGACATAGGTTGCTTGAATGTGTCTTTAAAATTTTGTATGAAATGAGCTTTCAACTCTGCCCATGATCTAATGGAGTTAGCAGGGAGCCCCTTCAACCAAGTACGAGCCGGCCCATCCAACATCATGGTGAAATACTTGGCACATGCAGCATCACTAACATCTAGCATCTCCATGGCCATCTCATAGCTCTCAATCCAAGCCTCAGGGGGCTGATCCGCTGTATAATTAGGCACCTTACGAGGGCCCTTGAAATCCTTAGGCAAATGCTCATTGCGTAGAGCTGGCACTAAACATGGCACACCCAAAGTTCTGGAGGTTACTCCTGCCTCCACCGATGCAGATGGATAAACCGGCGACTGCTGTTGAGCCGCCAGCTGAGCCGCCAGCTCAGCCTCCCGGCGCGCCCTGCCTTGATCCACCAAGGTCTGAGCATCACCACCACCGTGCGCCGGGTTATGCCCACGAGGCTGGTTATGGTGCTGTTCACTGCTTGAAACTGCTCGCGACTCAATATGTCGGCTATAACTCCGGCTTAGCCAAGGGGTTGAGTGAATCCTTTCGTGACTATACGAATAAGCCGCCTGCTGATCCAACGCTATCTGAAGAAGCTCTCTAACCCTCCGTGTCTCTATCGCAGCTGGTGACTCGCCTTCAACTGGCAGGGCCGCCAATCGCGTTGCTGCAGCAATCATATTATCCAAAGGGTTAGAATAATGACCTGGAGGTGTCGGAACATGCTGAGGCGGGGTATTATTCAACCGAGGCGGGTCCATCACGTGCGGCTGAACCGGCGTTCCGGTTACAGGTGCTTCGACCACCCGGTTCACTGCGGCGGGTCACTGGTTCCTGCTCCAGGCGTGTTGAAGAGGTTCCTTGCCTCATAAACCAGGGGTAGTCGACTCTGGTGCCTCCTCCTCATGATCTCGTTTGAAGCGTTCTGATCCAATGTGAGCCGGAAGGAGTCTGCCTGAATCTGTTGTGCTTGGGCGTCCAAAGCAGCCCGCTCCGCGGCCATCCTAGCGTTTTCAGCCGCCAGTTCCTCCTTGGCTTGGGCGATCTCATCACGCACCTTCGCCACATCCACCTTATGCTGCTCCTGAGTATCCGGGGTTACCTCCACCCCCATTAAAGTCGCCAAAGCTTCCAACAATTCTGTGAGGACATGAGCCGGTGGGCGCGCAGAACCGCTAGCACCAGCCACCGCCGCAGCCGTGAACTGGAGGTCATAGCCGCGGCAGTTGTCGACCCAAGAGCTGGCTGTGTACCGGCCATGAAAATCGTGACCCTGTTCGGCGGCTCATAGGGGTCCGGAATACTGTCACCATCGGAACAGCCCCCAAGCCGACCGTCTTGCAGTTGATAGATTGAGTTGGTCTCGCCGGTTGATGACTCACCATCAGAGTAGATGGCCGTCTCACCGCCAGATATAGATCATTCCTCCAATTCCGCCCCATGGATAATCCAACAAAGGCGCGCTTCACGGTGGGTTGAACCCGGGTGGGTCGCGCACGCTGAGCCGTCTCGATGACGTCGGTGCAGGTGTCTGGCTCAGGGCCCGATTCGCCGATCTTGCCTATGAAAATGTGGATTCCACCGAAGGGGACCCGATACCCGTACTCAATTGAGCCAGCCTCGGGGCTCCAGCCTGCATCATCGATGTAGAGCTTGCCGCGACGACTCTTGGTCATCCGGCCCACAGCGTATCCCTTGAGCCCTGCAAAGCTGCCCTTCAAGAACTCGAAACCACCGTGCGTAGGCCCCATGGTGGGCGCCAACTGTCGTGGAATTGTCACGGCAGATGTCCTAGCATGAGGACTTAGGTGTGGAGCCATCGCGACGAGGTTAGCTTGAAGGGGTTAAAATGGGACAAGGGACACAGAGTTTACCCAGGTTCGGCCCCTCTCAACGAGGTAAAAGCCTACTCCGGCTTTAGGTTGTATTGCTTGGGTTTTTATTTCCAGGGAGCGAATATGCTTGACCTAGTTCTCGACTTCTTCTCCCCCTCTAACCCGCCGCCGGGTCACCCCTTTATATACACAAGCTGATGCCCGGCGGCTTACAGAGTACCGGCCGGCTCATACACAACGTGTCCGGCTCGGTAACAGAACTACACTTTCCTTAACGTATAAGTTAAGCATATGGTGGTTTACGCCCGCGGGCCTCAAGTCTCCTTCGGGTCTTGGGCCTTCAATAAGCTTGCTTCGTGAACCGCCATCTCTTCTTGGGCCTCATCATTATGAACCGCCAGTGGCATGACCCGGCCCCTCCTGGGCGGGTCATACCCAATAGCTATATCCCCAACATACACCAACCAGAGAGGAAGCAAATGATGATCATGAAACTTCAGATCAAGTTACTACTGAACCTTGTAGGTCGACCAGAACACGTACCACACCAGAGTGGTACGGTAATACTGTCCTGGAAGTCATGTTGTTAGACAACGGTGAACCTACGAGCTATGAAGAAGCTATGATGAGCCCAGATTCCAACAAATGGCTTGAGGCCATGAAATCTGAGATAGGATCCATGTATGAGAACAAAGTGTGGACTTTGGTGGACTTTCCCGATGATCGACAAGCCATTGAGAATAAATGGATCTTCAAGAAGAAGACGGACACTGATGGTAATATCACTGTCTACAAAGCTCGACTTGTTGCAAAAGGTTTTCGACAAGTTCAAGGGGTTGACTATGATGAGACTTTCTCACCCGTAGCGATGCTTAAGTCTGTCAGAATCATCTTAGCAATTGCCGCATTTTATGATTATGAAATCTAGCAAATGGTCGTCAAAACTGCATTCCTTAACGGGTTTCTTAAAGAAGAGTTGTATATGATGCAACCAGAAGGTTTTGTCGATCCTAAGGGTGCTAACAAAGTGTGCAAGCTCCAGCGATCCATCTATGGACTGGTGCAAGCATCTCGGAGTTGGAATATACGCTTTGATGAGGTGATCAAAGCATTTGGTTTTATCCAGACTTACGGTGAAGCCTGTATTTACAAGAAAGTGAGTGGGAGCTCTGTAGCATTTCTGATACTATATGTGGATGACATATTGCTGATTGGAAATGATATAGAATTTCTGGATAGCATAAAAGGATATTTGAATAAGAATTTTTCAATGAAAGACCTCGGTGAAGCTGCTTACATATTGGGCATCAAGATCTATAGGGATATATCGAGACGCTTAATAGGACTTTCACAAAGCACATACCTTGACAAAGTTCTGAAGAAGTTCAAAATGGACCAGTCAAAGAAAGGGTTCTTGCCTGTGTTGCAAGGTGTGAAATTGAGTAAGACTCAAAGTCCGACCACGGCAAAAGATAGAGAGAGAATGAAAGTCATTCCCTATGCCTCAGCCATAGGTTCTATAATGTATGCCATCATGTGTATCAGACCTGATGTGTGCCTTGCCATAAGTTTGGCGGGGAGGTACCAAAGTAATCCAGGAGTGGATCACTAGAAAGCGTTCAAGAATATCCTGAAGTACCTGAAAAGGACAAAGGATATGTTTCTTGTTTATGGAGGTGACGAAGAGCTCGTCATAAAGGGTTACATCGATGCTAGCTTCGACACAGATCCGGATGACTCTAAGTCGCAAACCAGAGACGTATTTATATTGAATGGTGGAGCTGTCAGTTGGTGCAGTTCTAAATAGAGCGTTGTGGCAGGATCTACATGTGAAGCAGAGTACATAGCTGCTTCGGAAACAACGCATGAAGGAGTCTGGATGAAGGAGTTCATATCTGATCTAGGTGTAATACCTAGTGCATCGGGTCCAATGACAATCTTTTGTGACAACACTGGAGCAATTGCCATAGCCAAGGAGCCCAGGTTTCACAATAGAACCAAACACATCAAGCGACGCTTCAACTCCATTCGTGATTATGTCAAGGATGGAGACATAGAAATTTGCAAAGTACATACGGATCTGAATGTGGCAGACCCGTTGACTAAACCTCTTCCACGGGCAAAACATGATCAGCACCAAGACTCCATGGGTATTAGATTCATTACTATGTAATCTAGATTATTGACTCTAGTGCAAGTGGGAGACTGTTGGAAATATGCCCTAGAGGCAATAAAAAATGGTTATTATTATATTTCCTTAATCATGATAAAGGTTTATTATTCATGCTATAATTGTATTGATCGGAAACTTAAATACATGTGTGAATACATAAACAAATACCAAGTCCCTTGTAAGCCTCTACTAGACTAGCTCATTGATCAAAAGATGGTTAAGGTTTCCTGACCATAGACATGAGTTGTCGTTTGATAATGGGATCACGTCATTAGGAGAATGATGTGATGGACAAGACCCATCCGTTAGCATAGGATATGATCATTCAATTTATTGCTACTTCTTTCTTAATGTCAAATACATGTTCCTTCGACCATGAGATCATGCAACTCCTGGACTCCGGAGGAATGCCTTGTGTGTATCAAACATCACTTCGTAACTGGGTGATCATAAAGGTGCTCTACAGGTATCTCCGAAGGTGTCTGTTGAGTTGGCATGAATCAAGATTGGGATTTGTCATTCCGTATGATGGAAAGGTATCTCTGGGCCCTCTCGGTAATACAGCATCACAAGAAGCTTGCAAGCAAAGTGACTAAGGAGTTAGTTACAAGATGATGTGTTACATAACGAGTAAAGAGACTTGCCGGTAACGAGATTGAACTAGGTATGGAGATACCGACGATCGAATCTCGGGCAAGTAACATACCGACGGACAAAGGGAACTACGTATGTTGTCATAAAGGTTCGACCAATAAAGATCTTTGTAGAATATGTAGGAACCAATATGAGCATCTAGGTCCCGCTATTGGTTATTGACCGAAGAAGCGTCTCGGTCATGTCTACATCATTCTCAAACCCATAGGGTCCGCACGCTTAACGTTCGTTGATGATATAGTACTGTATGAGTTATGTATGTTGGTGACCAAATGTTGTTCGGAGTCCCGGATGAGATCACGGACATGACGAGGAACTCTGGAATGGTCTAGAGGTAAAGATTGATATATAGGATGATAGTATTCGGTTTCTGGAAGGGTTCCGGAATACACCGGTTAATTATCGGTTCACCGGAAGGGGTTCCGGAAGGCCATGGGGAGTTGTTGGGCCTAACAGGCCAAAAGGAGGGGAGCACACCAGCCCACAAGGGGGCTGGCACGCCCCACCTCCTGGCCGCCTGCCCTAGGAAGGAAGGAGGAGGGGCCGACCCCCTCCTGGCTTTCACCACGCAAGGAAGAAGGAAGGACATGCGCCCTAGGGGCCGCCGGCCCACCCTTTCCTTCCCCCCACGCGCCAAGTATGGAAGGGGGGGGGGGGGCGCCTTGGCAGGCGCCCTAGGGCAGCCACCGGCCCCCTTGGGGCACGCCCTAGGCTGCCTCCCCTCCCCCTCCACCTATATATATGAGAGGAGGGGAGGGGAGGCCACACACCATGATTCACCAAGCCGTGTGCCGGCGCCCCCTCTCCCTCTAGTTCATCCTCCGCTCTAAATCTGTTGTGCTTGGAGAAGCCCTGTGGAAATAGTTTCACCACCACTGTCACCACGCCGTCGTGCTGCCGGAACTCATCTACTACTTCGCCGCTCTTGCTGGATCAAGAAGGCGAGGTCGTCATCGAGCTAAACGTGTGCTGAACGCGGAGGTGCCGTACGTTCGGTGCTTGATCGGAACGGATCGTGACGGTGTACGACTACATCAACCGCGTTGATAAACACTACCGCTTAGCGTTCTACAAGGGTATGTAGACGCTCTCCCCTTCTCATAGTTATGCATCTTCATGGATAGATCTTGTGTGTGCATAGAATTTTTTTTGTTTTCCATGCAACGTTTCCCAACAGATTGCATCGTGCGTGTGGCATCAGCGAGCACATTTTGGCATTCGTTGTGCTCAAGATAGGCGCCTCAGCCGTCGCCACTTCGCGGCACCAAGATATGTTCTGCCATCCAAGGTGGTGATTCTTGGGCGGCTGATTAGCATGGGGCGACGGAATGACAGACACAATCGATATTGTCCTGTTAGAGAAGAAATGACCTCGCCCGACCCGCTCCCGCGAGTGAGGGAGGTGAACCCTAGCCATGATGTCCCCGTCCCTCCTGCGCCTCAATTCCCCCGCTGCCGTCGGGCAAAGCCCGGTCGACGTAGGCGGCAGGGGGGCGTTCCCCACCCCCTTGGAGGTTGTGTGCAGTGAGGGCTGCCGCATCTGGCCGGGGGCGCGGCAGCAGCGAGTTAGTCTAGCTCATTGGTGGCGTGGCGGAGGACAAGGATGGGATGGCTATGCGGGGCTCTGATGCATGATGGTGCGCGCTCGGCGGGCCTGCGGTGGTCTGGTGGCGACCGTCATATCTGGCTACGGCGGCTCCGCAAGTGAGTCGCGAGGAGCAGCGCGGGCTGGAGGTCATGGCTCTGCCTCCATGTGGGCGTCTACCGGTGGTGGGTGTGGGTTGCGGCCGCGTCTAGGAGATCGGCTGCGGATCTGGTCGGGACTTGGGCACAGTGTGGGGTGCTGCTCGTGGCCGTCTGCTCCCTAGATGGCCGTGGGTGCTCCTTGTGGCTCCAGTGGGCGGAGGGCTGGCCGTGGCAAGGGTCTTCCCCTGTCCCGGTCCGGTTCGGCCATCGTAAGGTGGTGGCATCGGTTGGCGGTTCAAAGGTTGTTGCTTGACGGTGGTGGCTGGCGGACGGCGATGGGGTGCGGGTGTTGGTGGCGCCACTCTTCTTACTGGTTCTGGCCGGCGACGCAGGATGTTCGCGCGGCGGGACGGCCATGATTGGGAGCTGGTGCCGGCCTGACCAGGTTTGGGCCTAGGATGGGTCAATGCTTCGTTCTGGGTAGACGACAGTGGGCTCGGTCTAGGGGGTGTCTACGAGAGTCATGGTCCATCTCCTGTGGGTACGGCAGGTGTTGACGGTGGTCGGGTCATCATGTGCCCGTCGGGCAGATCGGAGTTGGAGATCAAGGATATGGCGTCGTGCGGCCATGTTCGCCGGCGGCCGGCGGTAGTCATGGAGTTGTGCCTCCCCCGGTCCACCAGGGCTGGCTGGAGGCTGCTACTTCTTGAGCTTGTGTTGGTTTTTCCCTTGAAGCGGAAAGGGTGATGCAGCAAAGTAAGTATTTCCCTTAGTTTGAGAACCAAGGGATCAATCCAGTAGGAGGAACACACAAGTCACCAATGGTTGCACCTACACAAACAAACAAATACTTGCACCCAACGCGATAAAGGGTTTGTCAATCCCTTCACGGTTACTTGCAGGGATGAATCTGATAGAGATAGGTATAAAAGATAAATAAAAGTGCAAAACTAAATAAATTGCAGCAAGGTATTTTTGAGTTTTTGGTTTTGTAGATCTGAAAATAATATGATAAAAATAGACCCGGGGGCCATAGTTTTCACTAGAGGCTTCTCTCTTGAAGGAACACATACGGTGGGTAAACAAATTACTATTGAGCAATGGATAGAAAAGCGCATAGTTATGACGATATCTAAGGTAACGATCATGAATATAGACATCACATTCGTGACAAGTAGACCGACTCCTGCCTGCATCTACTACTACTACTCCTCCACACATCGACCGCTCACTGGTACAGCGAACTGGTATACAAATGGTTTTTAATCCTTTTCCGCGACGACATTTTAAACCGTCGCCTAGTGAGTGTGGGAGATAGGGGGGTCCTTCCCACATGACCCAGAAACCGTCGGGGATAGGGAGCCATGATGCATATGTTTTCCAGAACAAAGCGTATGCGATGCACACACCTATCCCAGACGCGATTCTTCACACAACTGTTTGGGATATATCTAATATCCCAAATGCTCCATCCTTGCTACTCGTGTGTGCTGGCATTACCATCCCAGTCGGTATTCTGTGGTGCTACGTTTATGATGCGCGGCCCATCACAAATGGTTCACGATTATAGAACGTGTATGATAAGCAGACAATCACACACATTCACTTTTCCCGAACCGTATGCAATAACTAATTAAGAAGATTAGCTAATCATCATACGAGTGTCGGATAGGATTACGAAACGTCGGAATGTCGTAACAGTGTCGTACATCATAACTATCGCACATGCTATTCTGTGATGCAACGTTTACGATGCGTACCACATCAAAAACAGTTCATGATTGTAAACCATTTACGATAAGGCGACTATCACAAACATTTAGTTTGCTCGCACCGTTTGTGATATTGTCTGGCATCACACACGCTTTGCAAACGGCAACTGTGTGCATGCTCGCACATGTTTCCTCTCTGTGAACCGTGTCGGATTATGGTGTATATCACACACGTTTATGTTTTACCGACCGTGTGCGCCGTAACGACCAACAGAGCGTAATTTCACCCTAATTTAAATGCTGCTATTTAAAATTGTACCAAATTTAAATTTGAAACTATGCTATAGCTTTATTCATATCCATCAGGTTCAAACAACCAATGCATTATTCGATTCACAGGTACATATGTTCAAGAATTACATAAGCACCAAAGAAAGAATGATGAACCACAGTTGTATACTTGTCCTATTAAAGAAGGTAAAGAAAGAGGCAAAATACATTCTGGTCGCTGAACAAGGTGAAGCGGAATGCCCATATTGTGCCCTCCTCCATGCAGAAGGCACGCACGACTCTAGTCCAACCCCTTGTGATGGCCGACCGCCCATCCTTCACTGTCTTCATGAACACATCTAGATAGTCATCGTGTTCTGGTAGAAATACTTTAACTTTTACATGCCCACCAATCATGTAGTTTGAGAGGTAATCTTGAGTAAACTGCTTTGGGAACCACTGCAAAGGAAAAAGATTCAGACATTGTCATCTAACACAACTCATTATGGGCAGTAAAAAGAAGGCTGTAGAGTTCTTACTTACCATCCTGCAGTTCGCTGTTGTCTTGGATAAAGGTAAACAAAAAGTTTAATTGCCATCTTTTGACCCATTTTACTAACAATCTTTATCAGCTTCCTCACTTGATGCTGGTTCATCAATATCTCATTGCCCCATACGCAGAAAGGGTCGAAGCGCAGATCTTTACCAATGACATATGTACCTAAAAGCACCAAGTTAATATTAGAAGCAAAACATCAATTGCACAATGATGTAGTGCAACACTCCCTTCGTCCCATTATATAATATCTTATAACATCCAATATACTCACATATTGGATGAATTAACATCTTATATTATTGGCCGGAGGGACTTTATTGCATTTTTACAAATTATCGGCTGATTAACTGCTGATGTGTTGTTGTTGTTGTTGTTGCTCTTCTATGTATATCTAGACATCATCAGAACATTAAGGTAACACTCTTCCTTGTTGCTATGTAGCCTAGGATTGCATATTTAGACATTCAGTACAATGCATGTTGCTATGTAGCCTCAGATATATTAGATATGGCCCTAGTTAACCTACCGATAAATGGGTTACAGATATATTCAGTTAAAAGTCCGATTCACCAATTAGTCCCTTATCAGCCCCCGGCCTATATGGTACCAGGTACTGATATCTTGAACAGTGAGTATATATAAGCCATGGGATGAAACTAACCTCAATGGAAAACAGCAGTCGTTCCCAAAATTGTCCTGTGTAAGTACATCGAGAGGCATGTTAAGTACAACAGGCTAAAGATCAACCAAATATATCCATGGCAGACAAAATAATCACCAAATGATAGCTTCAGTGTGCAGGTTTAAGCACGCTAGTTAAGCAAAACAAGAAGTGGAAAGGTGTGTTAACTGCAACAGGCCTAACATTTAATAACAAGCAAATATAGTTATTCAAACTGGTATTGTGCCGGTCTAAGTACACTGGTTATTGTTAAATAAAAATGGAAAGGTGTGTTAACTACAACATGCTTAACAACAACCAAAATGTAGTCATTCGTAGTGGTATTGTTGAAACCGGTATTGATGAAATTGAACTGCATAGTTCATACTTGCACATATAGAATATCATGTTGTGAATAACTGGAATAAACAAGGCATACTACAAACAACCAAAGATAGCATTTGAAACTGGACATGTGGTAACTACAAACAACCGAACAACCAAAAAACTTTAAAAGAGGCATATGCTAGCTATAACAGGCTTAACAGCAAGCAAATATATGCATTCCTATTGGTATGTTTAAAACTGGTATTGATGAAAATGTACTGCACAGTAAATAGTTGCACATATAGAGCATCACATTGTGAACAACTGAAATAAGCAAGGCATACTGCAAACAACCAAATATAGCAATTAAAACTGGACATATTCTCACTACACTACAAAAGGGACTCGACAAAACAAATCATGGGTTCCCCCCTGTGAAGAGGCACGGCAAAACAAATCATGGGTTTCCTCGCTTGTCACAGATGGGCTCGTTCCCGTGGGAAGAGCACGGACCCTGGGTGCGCTCCATGTTGTAGCAGATGGGCTCCTTCCCCTTGGAAGAGCACGGCTGTAGGGTGCCCTGCCTGATGTCGCAGATGGGTTCTTTCCCCTTGGAAGAGCCGGAGAGGGTGCCCTCCTCGTGGTCACCGTCGATGAGGTCTAACTTGGCAGCTGTGGATCCCAAGCCAACGTCGCAGAACATGTCCTTCAGAAATGACAAAAGGGGCTCGATGGTGATGTAGGATGGCAAATTCTTGACAGCGAGCCAGAGGAGATCAGCGGCGGGGCCATGGATGAGATCGACGGCGGTGGAACCTGAGGGGTTGGGGGTGGGCCAGTTAACCTATGACATAGCCGCATCAGGTCGTCGCTATCGACGACCTCGATGTCGTAGCTGGTGTCCACGACATACCCGCATACTCTAGCCCGCTGATTGAGTGCCTGCGGCCAGTAATGGTCGTCAGCTTCCTCAGCGGCCACCTCGGGACGTCGGGCAAAGAGGCCGTGATACACCTCTTTTGGGCCAGTCGCTCCTCGAGCTCCACAGGAAGCGTAGCCGAGCTTAGGCTACGACGCTCTAGAGTGGGGGAAAGGGGCATTTGGCAGGCGTCATCTAAGAAACTCAGGGCGGCTAGGGTATGGAGATCGGTGGATAAGCTGCACGGGCAAACCGGCAGATGTTGACAATGGAGGCCTTGTGCTGGCAACGGCGATGGCGGCGGTGACCTTGCTAGGGTTTCGAGCGAGGGAGGGGTTGTGGTGTGTGTGTGTGTGTGTGTGTGTGTGTGGGCACGCGCGCGAGGAGTTTTTGGGGGGTGTGTGTGGAGGGGGGGATGTGTTTGAGGAAATGACGCGGCTACTGAAAATTTTACTACGCAGGAGTAAAATGTTGGGGCTATTGAAAATTTGGATGATGCATCGCACACAGTCCCGAGATACCAACCGTGTGTTATCAAACAGAAAAACCCTCGAGCCGGGCAGATATTTTTGAGGGATGCAGGCGGAAGCGGGAACAACAAACATCACACACGGTCGAAACTTAATAACTGTGTGTTATCAAACAAAACAACCCTGCAGGAGGGTAGATATTTTTAAGATTGTGAGGGAAGCCTCGTGGAGCCCAATGTACCGTGCCGGTGTGAGTGACAGGGCCACCGGCGTGGCACACGGGTAGTGTGAGTGAATCGTGTCTGTTGCGTCATCCGACTTGTCTAATGTTTATAAATTTGGCGAAAACAACATGGGAAAGGGTCAGAACACGAACACACTTGCATGTGGACCAAAACTATGAATGAAAATGGTGGTTTGATGTTCAAATACCAAATGCACAACCTCGATGTCGCACCTGTCTCACAAAGCGCACGATATTGCTTGCCCCCCCTCGTGTCGGCAGGAGGGGAATCCTAGCTATAAACGCATGCCCCCAAATCTCTAGGTCTAACATATCACCCTACCGTAACACTAAACCTATGGGAGTCCATCATGGTCAAACCACGCCCCCCTTTCATTTCCAGTGAAAGGTGGACCGTGTGTTGGCCCAGAAATGTGTGCTTCTGGCGCGAGATGGGGTGAGATCACATACGAACCACCTGTGGGTAGCCCAACTATATGTATGAAAAAGGTGGTGTGATATTTAAATACCCAATTCACAACTTTGATGTGGCACATGCCTCGCAAATTATTTAGACATCCCCGACCCCACAGAGGTTCACCTATCAAAGTGCGAAGTAGCAGTCCCCCCTTCAAACACACACACACACTCTCTCTCTCTCTCTCTCTTTCAGTTGGCGGGAGAGGGCATCTCACCAAGATGTATCATAAAACGGACCAAGAAGAATCCACCTTGGCCGTACAACCTCTCTCTTGTTTTTGGTCAAAGTGATGGACGTCCACGCACCCCAGAGATGGGCTAGCTCGCCAATAATCACGCAAGTAGCTAGTGCCCGAAGACAACCACTGCCTGCATGTGTGGCCCAAACATATGTATGGATCAGTGTTGATGTTTGAATACCCAATGGAATAAAACTTTGATGTGGCACCGTGCTTTGGAACCAGAAATCCCCACACAGAGCGAGGGTTAGTTGACGACGCGTTGTATATATATATATATATTATATATATATATATATATATATATATATATATATATATATATATATATATATATATATATATATATATATATATATATATATGTATTGAGCCGATGACGGGGATTCATATGCATGCATATGTACGCATGCACTCAAACTTTGGTCTGGAATCTCACCATGACCTACTACGATAACACGAACCAAAGAAGAAGAATCCACCATGCATGGTAACCTATCTCGTTGTCTGCCAAAGTGATCATGGATGTCCACACGGGCCCATGAATATATAGGCTGGCCGCCGATAACCACGTGAGGGACAGTACCGTTCGAAGACAACCACTGCATGCATATGTATGTATGGAGGTGATGCATGCATGCTGTTTGATTACCATGCACAACATTGATGTGGAGCATTGCGTCGAAAATCGTACAGTCCCCACACAGAGCGAGATCGAATCATGATGTCTCATGGTGTGCTGCCCCTCCCCCCGCTGCCCACTTCGACTCGGTGGGAGGGATTCATATGCGTACACATACATGTGCTCAAACTATATCATGTCATCCCAGAGCATGACCTATTTACCGTAATATAAAACCAAAAAAATAATCCCCTCCTAAGTCAAATTAACCCATCTCGTTGTCGATCAAAGTAGTGATGGATCAAGCGGGCCCATAGATGGAAAGCATCTATATCGCTGATAACCGCATGAATGGGTGCCAGAGGACAACCACCATCGCTTTGCATGTGGGCCAAACATATGTATGGAGGTGTGTGTGGTTGTGATGTTTGAATACCCAAAATGCACAACTTTGATGTGGCACATGCCTCGAAAACTGTAAAGTCCCCACACAGAGCGAGGTTCATGAAGCGTAGTATATATGCTGATCCCCTTCCCCCTCTTCGACGCATACTATATGCTCCTACCGTAATACAACCAAAAAGAACCCTCCTTGATGGTGAAATTAATTAACCTCTCCCGATGTAGGTCAAAGTGATGCATGCATATGGGCGACGACCTCGCGGCCCCACAGATGGAAGCGTCACACGTGATTGTCCTAGGATAACCACCGCCTGCACATGCATGTGGCCCAAAGAGGTGTTGTGTGATGTTTGAATAGCCAATGCACAACTTTGATGTGGCACGTACCTCGGAAACCGAAAAGTCCCCACACTGAGTGAGGTGCGTTCATGAACATGTACGTAGTCCCTCCCACCTCTTCGACGCGTATTATATACGTACTCCCACCATAACACAAACAAAAAAGAATCAACCTTGCTGGTCAAATTAACCTCTCTGCCGGCTGTAGGTTGAAGTGATGGACGACGACCTCGCGGGCCCACAGAAAACGTCACACGCGAGTGAGTATCGTGTAGGACAACCACCAACTGCATGTGGCCCAAACATGTATGTATGAAAGGGTTGTGTAATGTTTTAAATAACGAATTAACGACTTCGATGTGGCACCTGCCTCACAAAATGACCAATCCCACACGGTGGCTCACGAGCCAGACACCCCCCCCCCAGACGCACACACACAACTACGATGCATGTTAAAATTTTCCGCGGTGAACATATGTTACCAAAGGAGGGACGTTGTAATTTTGAAAAAAAAACAGAGAGCATTAAGACGTTTTGGTACATTGATTCATTTTATAGGGGTACTAGCACATATGCCCCTACGTTGCAACGGGAGAGATATTTTATTTACGACAAGCAACGACAAAGATAATCGATGTGCCCACAAAAAAATGGTCTCCACAATGGTAGGCGACAGAGCAAGGAGTTGCGGTCTTCTCACTGGACATGTTTGGCCCGTGAAATCTTGATAGTGGTGGGGTTGGTAGGTGTGGTGGCGAGCACCCAACTCGTGCCTTTTTCTTTCGCGTCCGCCTCCATCTCGGGGTTGTGCCTGCCTCCTCATTTGGTGGATGTGTGACGACCTTCGGGACACGGTTGTTTCGACCACTCTCCTACAACGGCGTAACCGGATGGATTACTGATTGCAGCGCATAAATCCTATTTCATAAGCATAATCAGGCATGAATGTCCCTCCATCGTGGCGGTTTATTCTCTTTGATTATTTAAGCGCTCAGGTATCCATAATTTTTTTCTAATTAGAGCCAAACAACATATTATCTTTTATTGGTACATGCCCACAATTATTTTAATTTATATCCAACCAGGATAGAACAAACGCACGCTGTTAACCAATGGCCAACGCGAATATTTTAAAAAATACGATATATCAGATTTGATTATTTATTTATTTTTTTGAACATTTAAAGAAATATGAATTGCCGAATATTCTTGGAAAAGTTAATTTTCTTTTTTCAAAGCCCGGACAGTTTTAAAAAATGTGAACATTTTTTTAAATTCATATAATTTTGGAAAAACACAAACAAAATTAGAAACAGGAATAGAAATTGAAATTCAAAAACAATATTTTGAAAACATGAACCTATAAAAACACAACATTATTGATTTTTTTAAAGAGGAACATTCCGTAAAATTTTAAAAATGTTTTCTTAGACGCAAAAATTATTTTATTTTCATGAACTTTTTTCACTAAAACAGGAATATTTCTTTGTATATGGAACGTTTTATAAAATATTAATTTAAAAAAAATATCGAACAATTCTGAAATAGATTTTTTTTATTGGCCACATTTTATATGTTGAGGAAATTCCAAAACTAGATTTTTTTTAGGTTCTAATATTTTTCAGAAAAGGAATAAAATTTTGTAACGCTGAATTTTTTTGAATATTTGAATTTTTTTTGAAATTCTGAATATATTTTGTATATTTTTATTTTAGAAGGCGAAAAGTAAAACGAAACAGACACACAAAAATTTAGTATGACCTCGGATACGAAAATTTTATTTTTGCCGGTGAATTGATGAAAAAATTAGAGAAACGCACCTTGCTTTATTAGTAGGTATATACATATATGTATATATATAGAGAGAAAGGAATAGAAAAAGGAAAATAGAAACAGAAACAGAACACTGAAACGCACCTTGCTTTATTAGTAGGTATATATATGTATATATAGAGAGAAAGGAATAGAAAAAGGAAAATAGAATCAGAAACAGAACACTGAAAAAACAAAAATGGGCCGGCCCAGTCTTTGGCGACCTGTGCGTATCTAACTATTTGTCGCCGCGTGTGACAAATAAGGTCTTCCCAACGCATGGGCAGGATAATTACTGGGTTGGCTTTGTTGGGCTGGAGTGCGCCCGGCCCAATTGCGGAATTCTGGACAAACTTTTTGTCTTTTCTAGTGGAGAGACGCACAAAAATTTAGTACCACCCCGGATAGAAAAAAAATATTTTCAGCGGTGAACGGATGAAAAAATTGGAGAAACGCACCTTGCTTTATTAATAGGTATAGATAATGTGCAAAAATCAAATTTGAGCTACATGCACACATGACAATGCACCTAAATGGATTAGAAAAACACATGTGTGTCACTGGGTGCATGTTTACTCCCCGTGCAAGAAATTTCAAACATTGAGAATCTTGATTTTTAAAATCTAGTAGTACATTCAAAACTTAGTTGAAATTCATGAAACTTATCGTGTTGTCATATCGACACCAATACACAGTGGTATTGTACTTTTATTTTCAAATTTGAGACAAGTTTTGATGTAATTTTTATCTTCTTACAAACGAAAGATTATTAATAATTGGGAACCAATATCGCAAACGGATTATTTATTTGAACCGTTGGCGTTAGATCAACAATGGACACATGCCATCCTTCGGTTAAGCAATAAAGCGGCAGCATTAATCATTAAAATAGAAAAATAATATACGTGTCGCGATGTGTCCCATGTGTCGTGCGAGCAGGCGTGAGTTGACGGGACGCATGCGAGTAGTCCGCTGCGCAGGCAGACCGGGAGGCGTGCGTGTAGGTGTGTGAATTGACGGGAGGCGTGCTCGCTGCACAGTGTCATCGGGAGGCGTGTGATACGTCTCCGTCGTATCTATAATTTTTGATTGTTTAATGCCAATATTATACAACTTTCACATACTTTTGGCAACATTTTATATGATTTATTGGACTAACATATTGATCCAGTGCCCAGTGCCAGTTCCTGTTTTCTGCATGTTTTTTGTTTTGTAGAATATTCATATCAAACAAAGTCCAAACGTGATAAAAATTTACGGAGAATTATTTTAGAATATTCGTGATTTTTGGGAGGTGGAATAAACGCAAACGGGGGCCACAGCTACCACAAGACACCGGGGCGTGCCAGGCAGCCCAGGCGCGTGGTGGTGGGTTGTGCCCTCCTCGTAAGTCGGTTGGAGCTCTACTTCGGGCGCAAGGAAGCTTATATCCGGAAAAAAATTGTGTTAAAATCTCAGCGCAATCGGAGTTACAGATCTCCGGATATTTAAGAAACGGTTTTCGGCCAGATCTGGGGAGCGCGAAACAGAAGAGAACAGAGAGGGAGATCCAATCTCGGAGGGGCTCCTGCCCCTCCGTCGCCATGGAGATCATGGACCAGAAGGGGAACTCTCCTCCCATCTAGGGGGAGGCCAAGGAAGAAGAAGAAGGAGGGGGGCTCTCTCCCCCTCTCTCCCGGTGGCTCCGGAGCGCCGTCGGGGCTAGGATCTTGATGGTGATCTACATCAACACTCTTGCTACCGTCAACACCAACTTTCTCCCCCTCTATGCAGCGGTGTAACACCTCTTCCCCCCGTTGTAATCTCTACTTAAACATGGTGCTCAACGCTATATATTGTTTCCCAATGATCTATGGCTATCTTATGATGTTTGAGTAGATTCGTTTTGTCCTATGGGCTAATCGTGATCTTGGTTGGTATGAGTGTATATTTTATTATGGTGCTGTCCTACAGTGCCCTCCGTGTCGTGCAAACATGAGGGATCCCCGCTGTAGGGTGTTGCAATACGTTCATGATTTGCTTATGGTGGGTGACGTGAGTGACAGAAGCATAGACTCGAGTAAGTGGATTGTTGCGTATGGGAGTAAAGAGGACTTGATACTTAATGCTATGGTTGGGTTTTACGACCTTAATGATTTTTGGTAGTTGCGGATGCTTGCTAAAGTTCCAATCATAAGTGCATATGATCCTAGTAGAGAAAGTATGTTAGCTCATGCCTCTCCCTCATATAAAATTGCAAGAATGATTACCGGTCTAGTTATCGATTGCCTAGGGACAAATGACTTTCTTGTTTGACAAAAGCTATCTACTTTTATTGTCTTGCAATTTATTCATAGTTTTATTCTCGCAAAGTGTTGGAGGGATTGACCACGGGTAGCCTCACCAGCACCCCATAGCATTTCAAGACAACATGGCAAGCCAAGCCCCTTGCGCCTCCCGGACGTGTGGCCGGCTCCCTTGGGCTGGCTGGCCCAAGAGGCCGACTCCTAGATGGCCGTGTACCCTCAGAAGGCGGCTTCGAGGGAGGCCGGGTCCTAGAAAATGGCCCCTCCTCCCCTCGGAGTCTGCGCCCATTCAATACGATAAGATGGGGCGTGGCTACAGGGCCACCCGTACCCCCAAATCCCGGCGGGGCACGGCTACAGGGCGGGTTGACCAAGCGGACACCCCTCTGCCAGGCGCGGCACTGTAGCCACGCGGCCCGTGACGCAGCCCTCGTCAGCGGGACCATGCTCCCACGACGGGCGGTCGGTACGGCCCGCAGGCGGCGGGCTTTACCCGTCCGTGAGCAACCGGAAGACGGCGCACCTCAAGAAGGCGGCCTCAGCGACAGACCGGCTTCCAGCAGCCGGCCTCTCCCTCCACTCGGAGTCAACGCGTCGTTACTCCGATGAGACGGGGTGTGGCTACAGTGAGCGCCCGCCAGGTGGCGGACTGTAGCCATGCCTCCCCTGACGAGGCCCTCGTCATCAAGGGCGAGGCTACAGCAAAAGGCAATCAGCGTGGCCCGCAGGCGGCGGACCCCACCTGTCGGCCGAATCCTCGGCAGCCGGCGGGACCCACCAAGCGGCGGGCCCCAGCAGCCGGCGGGGAACCCGGCGCCCATAGACGCTGACATCCGGGTCCTACACCTGGCCCAATTACCATTGTACCCCTGGGGGGTAGGCCTATATAAACCCCCCAGGTTCGCCCATGCAAAGGGTTCAGCTCATCTTCCACGCCATTATACACACACATAGTTAGAGAAGCACCTGGGCTAGCCTTGCCCTTCTCCTTCCTCTAGCAAACAGCTCAAGGAGCAAGCTTGTAGCTACGAGATTGAGCATAGTCATCATGCGGAGACCCCGCAGAGCAGGACTAGGGGTGTTATCTCCTCGAAGAGCCCCGAACCTGTGTAAGACTCGTGTTCGTTCGAGATCTCGCTCACTCCCGCTTCCAGGGCCCGATGACGTACTCCTGTCCCCATCCATGATAAGCCACCCCCTAGCATATGTCACGAGATTACCCCGACATTTGGCGCCCACCGTGGGGCTAAGCGCACCGTCGGCCGGAGACATGTTCTGGACGGGAACCATCTTTCGCTCCGATGAGCACGTCGCGCCTGGCCTGATCAGCCAGTCCGGCGCGCCCGTTGGCGCAAGCATCAGCGCGCCGATTGGCGCAGGGGCGGCCTACCCCATGAGCTGCCTTGCCGACCTCCTCGGCAAGGCCAGCCTCTCCGACGAGCCCGCTCCCGGCGCAGGAGCGGCGTCCCCTGCGAGCCGCCTCATCGACCTCTTCGGCAAGCTCGGCATCACCAATGAGCCGACCCCCGACGCGAAGTCCGTTGGCTCCACCGACCCCTCCATCGAGCCCGTCGCGATGCTCATTGACTCCGATGCGGCCTCCACTAACGAATTCCCCACCGATGTGGTGGTCATCGTTGATCCACTCCCCCTTGTCGCCAGCGACACCGACGCCAGCACCATCGCAGAGGTGCTGGTCACTGGCCACGGCGACGATTCCGCAGGGGCGGCCCAGGACCCGCTGCGAGCGGCCATGCATGGTCTGGCCACCCCAGTGGCTGCTAACGCTGATGGGGCGACACTGGAGGCATTCCGTGTCTCGCTCCTTAAAAGCGCCAACAAGATGGCGGCCATGAGGCGCCGCGCTGAGGCCTGCCAGCGCGAGATCGACCGCATAGCAAGCGGCACGCCGGCTTTTGCCGAACCCAGCCGAGCCGGCGCCGTTCGACAACGTGGCGCGGCCATAGCCAGCATGCTGGGAGTCGAACGCCTAGTCTATGCCACTCCCATGGAGAACGTGCGCGCCGCCCAGGCGGCATCAGATGAGTTGGATGACCTGGAGGGCGACGAGCGTTGCAGCCAGATGGCACGCCTCCAGGAGCTCTTTGACGCTGCGACCACGTAGCAAGACGCGTGGCATCGCGCGATGACAGCCGGCAAGCAAGCCGAGGACCATCCCCCCTACCGTGAGCATGGAGCGACCTCCCGGTCCCCAGCAGGCGGGGACCGCGGTCAGCAAGACCCGGAGCCGGCTGCTAGCCATAGCCGGCGTACTCGCCTTACGGTTGTGGGCAGCCATGACGGCCGCCCATGAGTGGAGCACCGGCGGGACGAGCGTCCGCCTCCTCCTCGCAGGGAGAGGCTGGCCTCTCCGCCGCCTGTGGACCACGCGACTCTTGGAGGCTGGCTTGGCCCCCGTGAAGGAGTCCAAGAGAACGACGCGCACCACCGGATCGAGCGGCTTGCTCGGTCCCTGGCCGTAGAAGAAGATGCAATCGGCCCGGCCTGCTTCGGCCCCCGCATTCGCGATGAGCCCTTCCCCAAAGGGTTCTCGCTTCCCTGAGATACTCCCAAGTACAACGGCTCCGTGAAGCCGGAGGACTGGCTGGTCGACTACTCCACGGCCGTCAGCATAGCGAACGGCAACAAGCGTGTTGCCGTGAAGTACAATCTGCTCATGCTCCAGGGCACGGCTCGGACATGGCTGAACAGCCTCAAGCCGTACAGCGTCAACAGCTGGCTTTACTTCGCCGATGTCTTCATTCGCAACTTCACCTGCACCTACAAGCGGCCTCCAAGCCACGCCAACTCTCCATGTGCGTTCAGGGCCCAACCGAGTCCACCCGCGACTACCTGACGCGCTGGGCCAAGTTGCGCAACTCCTGCGAAGGGGTGCATGAGGTGCAGGCCATCAAGTACTTCACCACTGGGTGCAGAGAGGGCACCTTGCTCAAGCCCAAGCTCTTGTGCGACGAGCCGGCTACACTGGACGAGCTCCTGGTCGTGGCCGACAAGTACGCCACCGCCGACTCCTCCATGAAGTCGGAGATTCGAGTGGACGCGTCTGGGAAGATGCTCCTGCTAGCTCCTCACACGCCGGCTGGTGACACCAACCGGCGCCAACATCCGAACGACAACAAACGCAAGGCTCAGCAGCCGGCTTCCAATAGCCGGCAGGTGGCAACAGTCGAAGACCAGCAGCCGGAAGGGCAATCCGGCCCCAAGCGTCAGAAGGGTGGCAAGGCCACTTGGTTGCCCGCCTTCTCCTTTGAGCAAGCACTTGATGCCCCGTGCAAGTTCCACAGCGGCGCGAAGCCATCCAACCAAACCACTCGGAAATGCCACTGGCTCACCCGAATTGCCAAGGGCGAAGGCCTGCCGCCTCCGCCTGCCGGCCGACAGGTTCCGCCTCCTCAGCAGCTGGCAGCCCGTCTAGTCGGGATTCTCCAAGACGAGTTCCCCGAGCCCAATGCCACATACGTCATCTTCACCAGCCAAGCCGACGACAAGCACAGTCGGCGGCAGCAGCACCGCGAGGTCAACGCTGTCGCCTCAGAGGTCCCCCCATTCATGCACTGGTCCGAGAAGCCCATCAGTTGGAGCCGTGAAGACCACCCAGCCGAGATGCCCTCGCCGGGTGCTTATGCGATGGTGCTGGACTCCACCTTCTCAACAGAGAGGCGAGCTTGCCGCTTCTCTCGGATCCTGATAGACGGCGGCAGCAGCATCAACATCCTGTACCGCGACACCATGGAGAAGCTGGGCATCAAGGAAAAGCAACTCTTGCCCAGCCGAACCGTGTTCCATGGCATAGTCCCTGGGCTTTCCTGCTCTCCAATCGGCAAGATCAAGATTGATGTCCTGTTTGGCGACAAGACCCACTTCCGCCTCGAGCCAATCTGGTTCGAGGTGGTCAACTTGGACAGCCCCTACCACGCGCTCTTGGGCCGACCCGCCCTAGCCAAGTTCATGGCGGTGCCGCATTACGCCTACCTAAAGATGAAGATGTCAGGCCCCAAGGGCATCATCTCCATTGCCAGCGACTACCAGAAGTCGCTCTCATGTGCCACCGCCAGCAGCCAGCTGGCCGAGTCCCTCGTCATCGCTGAAGAGAAGCGCCTCCTTGCCCGGGTGGTAGCCATGGCCAGCAAGTAGCCGGACGTGCCATCCGACCCCAAGGACGCGGACACCCAGGGCTCCTTCCAGCCAGCCAACGAAACCAAGAAGATTGCCTTGGATCCGACGCACCCGGAGAGATTTGCTGTCGTGGGGTCAAACCTCAACAGCAAATAGGAAAGCGAGCTCGTCGATTTCCTCCGTGAGAATCGGGACATCTTCGCATGGTCTCCCAAAGACATGCTGGGTGTTCCGACGGATTTCGCCGAGCACAAGCTACATGTGAGACCGGATGCTAAACCGGTCAAGCAACCCCTCCGCCGCCTGTCAGAAGAGAAGAGAGGGATTGTTGGTGAAGAGACCGCTCGGCTTCTGGCAGCCGGCTTCATCATGGAAGTATTCTACCCAGACTGGCTTGCCAACCCAGTCCTCGTTTTGAAAAAGAACAACAAATGGCGCATGTGTATCGACTACACTAGCCTCAACAAAGCCTGCCCCAAGGACCCTTTTGCCTTGCCCCGGATAGATCAAGTGATCGACTCCACAGCGGGATGCGAGCTGCTGTCTTTCCTGGACGCCTACTCCGGCTACCACCAGATCAAGCTAAACCTGGCCGATCGGCTGAAGACCGCCTTCATCACACCATTCGGAGCCTTCTGTTACCTGACCATGACGTTCGGCTTGAGAAATGCCGGCGCCACATTTCAGCGTTGCATGCAGAAGTGCCTCCTCAAGCAACTCGGCAGAAATGCCCACGTCTATGTAGACGATATTGTGGTGAAGACGGAGAAGCGTGGCACCCTTCTGGAAGACCTCAAGGAGACATTTGACAACCTGCGCCGCTTTCAGATCAAGCTCAACCTGGAGAAATGCGTGTTCGGAGTACCAGCCGGCCAGCTCCTTGGCTTCCTTGTCTCTGAGCGCGGGATCGAGTGCAACCCCGTGAAGATCAAGGCCATCGAGCGGACGCAAAGGCCAACCCGGCTGCGGGACGTTCAGAAGTTCACCGGGTGCTTGGCATCACTCAGCCGGTTCATCAGTCGGCTGGGCGAGAAGGCCCTCCCACTGTACCAACTGATGAAGAAGACCACCTGCTTTGAATGGAACGACCAGGCGGATGAGGCTTTCCTCCAGCTCAAGCGGATGCTATCCACACCGCCTGTTTTGGCCGCTCCGACTGCTAAAGAACCCATGTTCCTCTACATCGCTGCCACAAGCCGGGTGGTCAGCACCGTGATCGTGGTCGAGCGCCCAGAAGACGGCAAGTCCCAGCCGGTCTAGAGGCCAGTATACTATCTGAGTGAGGTGTTGTTCGCCTCCAAGCAGAACTACCCCCACTACCAGAAGACGTGCTATGGTGTGTACTTTGCCGCCAAGAAGCTGAAGCAGTATTTCCAGGAGCACACCATCACGGTCGTCTGCACCGCCCCCCTTGTCGAGATCATAGGCAACAGAGATGCATCAGGCCGGGTGGCGAAGTGGGCCATTGAGCTGGCTCCACACACCATCCTCTACCAGCCCCGCACCGCCATCAAGTCCCAAGCGCTGGCCGACTTCCTAGTCGACTGGGCCGAGACCCAGTACTAGCCGCCAGCGCCGGATTCCACTCATTGGCGGATGCACTTTGACGGCTCGAAGATGCGCACCGGTTTGGGAGCCGGCATCGTCCTCACCTCTCCCAAAAGCGACAAGCTCAAGTACACGCTGCAGATTCACTTTGACGCCTCCAATAACGTGGCCGAGTATGAGGCGCTCATACACGGACTCCGGCTAGCCAAGGAGATTGGCACCCGCCGGATTCTGTGTTACGGCGACTCGGACTTGGTGGTCCAGTAGTCATCTGGCGACTGGGACGCCAAGGATGCAAACATGGCAAGCTGCCGCTTCCTCGTCCAGCAGATCAGCGGGCACTTCGACGGGTGCGAGTTCCTTCATGTGCCAAGGGCCGACAATGAGCCAGCCGACGCCCTGGCCCGAATTGGCTCCACCCGGCAAGCCATACCAGCCGGCGTCTCACTCCAGTGCCTGCGCAAGCCGTCTATCAAGCCTTCGCCGGAATCAGAGTCCATCTTTGTGCCGGCTGACCCCGGAGCAGTCGGATCTGGCTCGGGGACTTCAGCAGTCGGCCCGAGGACTTCGGCAGGCGGCCCAGGGGCTGCAGCATTCGAACCCGGCCCGGGGACTACAGCAGTCGGCCCGGGGACTTCAACGACGCAGCAAGCAGCGGCCGGCTCTGACCCGCCGCCTCCCAACCCGACCGCCCTGGTACCAGTCGCTGTCATGACAGTGGTAGAAGCACCATCCTGGGCGCAGCCCATCCTCAACTTCCTGATGAGCTAAGAGGTACCAGCCGACGAGGTCTTGGCCCGGCAGGTGCAACGCCGGGTGCCAGCCTACACAATAGTCAACGGAGAGCTTGTCAGGCGCAGTGTGACTGGTGTCTTTCAGTGCTGCGTGGAGCCGGAGAAGGGCATGGCAATCCTCAGAGATATTCATCAAGGCGAGTGCGGCCACCACGCCGCCTCCAGATCCCTTGTTGCCAAAGCTTTCCGCCATGGATTCTTCTGGCTGACTGCTTTGGGCAACGCCAAGAAGTTGGTCCGCAAGTGCAAGGGGTGTCAGCGCTTCAGCTCCAAGCAACACCTGCCGGCCTCTGCACTCAAGACCATCCCCATCACATGGCCGTTTGCCGTCTGGGGATTGGACATGGTGGGCCCGTTCAAAACAGCACGCGGCGGCATGACCCATCTGGTGGTCGCTGTGGATAAGTTCACGAAGTGGATCGAAGCAAAGCCAATCAAGAAACTGAATGGTCCGACTGCTGTCACATTCATTGCGGACATCACCGCCCGATACGGCATTCCACACAGCATCATCACCGACAACGGCACAAACTTTGCCAAAGGCGCCTTGGCCCGTTTCTGCGCGACGCAGGGCATCCGACTGGACTTAGCGTCTGTTGCCCATCCGCAGTCAAACGGCCAGGTGGAGCGAGCAAATGGCCTCATCCTGTCCGGCATCAAGCCCCAACTGGTCGAGCCGCTCGAGCGCTCTGCCGGCTGCTGGATCGAGGAGCTGCCGGCCGTCCTTTGGAGTCTTCGGACTACGCCCAACAAAGCAACCGGCTTCACTCCCTTCTTCCTCGTGTACGGGGCCGAGCCCGTCATCCCAACTGACATCGAGTTCGACTCACCTCGCGTCACCATGTACATGAAGGCAGAAGCAAAGGAGGCACGAGAAGATGGCGTCGATCTGCTGGAAGAGGCCCGGCTGTTGGCACTCAGCCGGTCCGCCATCTACCAGCAGAGCCTACGCCGCTACCACAGCCGGAAGGTCAAGCCGCGTGCTTTCCGCGAAGGGGACCTTGTGCTCCGGCTGATCCAGCGAATAGCCGGCCAGCACAAGCTCTCGGCCCCTTGGGAGGGGCCTTTCATCATCAGCAAGGCCCTGGGCAACGACTCCTACTACCTCATCGACGCACAAAAGCCCAGGGCACGCTAGAGGGACGATTCCGGCAAAGAGACAGAGTGCCCATGGAACGCAAATCTTCTCCGCCCGTTTTATAGTTGATGCAGTGTATGTACCACGCTACCTTTTGTATTAAGCGAAGACAACAGGTCCCCCGAAGCACACTCGGGAGCTACCTTTTTATCTATATGATAAGGTTGCCTATGAATGTATTATTTCATTCTTTCGCCCTGCACCGGGTCCGGTCAGCCGGCTCGGGGGCTCGCCGCCTTGACCTAAGCTGGCACCACCCGCAGTCGGCCAAGTAGTGTGCCGACATCTAAGCCCTCTCTTGCCTGAAGCCGCAGCTCGCAGAGCGACTGTCCGGCGGGCAAGAGCTAAAGGCAGGAAATGATGTCCACACGAAAAATGACTAAGGAAGAACGCCATTATAGGCCAAGCCGGCTACTCGCCTCATCCGTCCGGCTGCCCAGCAGCCGGCCAGCCGGCTTCTAGCTTGACTAGCTACGCTCTAGACGGCTGAAGTAACTTGCCTATCCTAAACGGCCAAGTCCCTGACCCGGCCACAGACCACAGAGCGGCTGTTCGGCTGGCAGGGCGGCAGCCAAAGGAAGGCGGCAAAGGAAAAAGCCAAATAGAGCAAAAAGCAAAATCAAGCTGGAACCCGACAAGAGCACAAGCATGTGTGAATTAAGTTATTTACATAGCAAAAGGCCCATGGCCAGCATTCAATGGAGTTTGAATTACACAACCAGCGGGTGGAACTGCGCGTAATCAACTTGTTTGTTCAAAGCATAAGACAGAAAAAACTTGAAAGATAAGCGGCCGCCTAGGCCAAGGGCACTGCAGGCGGCGTGGACAGGTCGGCGGAGGCGGAGGCAGACGCGCCGGCTGGTGGAGCGTCCGACTGGCGGGTCTCGGCTTGGTCGGCATCGATAGCAGTCGACGCGGTCTCCCGCGGTTCGCTGGTCGAAGCCCGATCGGGCTGAGGCTGGCAGGTCGCTCCGCCATCCGGTGCGACGCCCTCGCCTTCCTCGTCTTCATCATCCTCGCCTTCATCGCTGGAAGCGATATCCTTGGCCGAGTCCTCCCCCTCCACCGGGTCCAGCCCGAACCAGGAAGGCGGCACCTCAACGCCGTCCTCGTCCTGCTCCGGGATAAAAACGGCGGTGTCGGCGTACTCGGCAAGGGTCGCTGCGCGATTGACGAGCTCGTCGCGCACCGCATCCAGCTCGGGTCCGGCCTCCTGACAGAAGGTGGCCAGCTGGGCCAGCTCCACCCCCGGGTACCAGGCCTTGATGAACTCCTGCACCGTCTGAGTGCCTGCTCGAGCTGCAGCGCCCTTCCAGGCCTCAAACCATTCGGCCGCCACCTCTAGCCAGTCAGCAGTCTGACTGGGAGTGCGAGGAACCTGAGCGTCCGGCCAGAGCACGACCAGGACCTGCGACCCGGCACGCTGAAGATGGCAAAGCAGACGTCGTGCTGGCTCAAGGCGCATCTTGATGGCCAAAAGCTGCTCGCCCAGGTTGTGGGGCGCATTCGGCGGAATGTTGGCACCCGTCCTCCTCCGCTGTTTGCGTCGTGCCTCAATGGCCTGGCAGATGGCGACGGAGCGACCAGGAAGAAATTATGTCCAAAAGAAAACCAAGAATTTAGAAGCCGACCCCCCGAAGCAGTCGGCGACTAAGCAACAAAGAAGAAAGGACATTACCTTCAACCATGTTCTCAATCATTCCATAGCCGTCTGACAGCAACTTTTCCCTCTCGACCCAGTCCGAGCGCTGAGTCTCGAACTCGGCCTTGAGGAGCGTTTCCCCGTCCTTCAGCTGCCGGACCTCCGCCTTGTGCTTCTCTGCCTGGTCCGCCAGCTCCTTCGCAAGCCGGTTGCACTCCTTGGCGGCTTGGCTGTGCTCCTGCTCCTTGGCACAGAGCTCGGTCTCGAGCTTGCCCACGTGCGCCCGCAGCCCAGCGGCGGCCCCTGCCAAGCCAAGAAAGAAACATCAGCATCAACCAAAAACAAGAAGTTGCCGGAAGATCCGGCCCGACTGTTCAGCAGTCAGCCCGAATCTCGGGGGCTATACCCAGCGGGCGCGGAAAGACGACCGTACTCACCTCGGCTCTCGTTCAGGTCGGCAGTCCGCTTGGCCAGCAGCCTGTTCTGGGAGTTGAAGGCGGCCGCGCGCAGATTGTGATAGTTTTGCAAGAAGAGAAACACTTCAACATGCGCCTTGGAGTTCCAACCCGCCTGCTCAGCAGCCGGCTCAGAACTCGGGTGCTACACCCAGCTGGTGCGCTTGCGCACCCCCACTGAAGACCGCAAAAAAGGAAAAAGGATAACTCAAGCACGTACCCGGACATTTGCCTGCATTGCCGTCAGCTCTTTCCCCGCCTGCAGGAGGGTGGCGCCATGGGCCTTGAACGAGTCAAGGACGTCCTGCACAGCAACGTTGAGGACACCCGAGCCGGTCGCTGATGTCCAGTCAGGCGGAGCGGCGCTGGTGGCCTCAGCGTCGGGCGCCGACGAGCTCGCAGCCCCAACTTCCATCGGCCTCGGCGCGGAGACCGTCCGTGCTGGGCACTGGCGCGCAGGGACGCGGGTCGCCACCGCACGGCTCACCACCAGCTCAGCGCTGGATGGCGGCACCTCCAGCGCTTCGGGCCGGCTGCCTTGCTCGCCAGCAGTCGGTGCGCGTAGAGGCACGTCCGTCTCCGAGATGACGGGGTCAGCCCTTCCCCTCTCCAGCGCCGTCTGGTCGGCCCCAGCTCCTCCGGTCGGCGCCTAGCCCTCCACCACCGGCGGTTCCGTTTGCTATAGATCGGTGGCCTCCGGAGCTCCGCTGCGCTCCGGCTCCTCCACCCGTGCCTTGGCCGTCGCGTCCGCCTGCACCTTGGCCGCTGCGTCGGCCTGCGCCTTGGCCGCTGCGTCAGCCTCGGCCCGCGCCGCGTCTACCGCCTCCGCCTCTGCCTAAGCCGCGGCATCCCACTCTTGCTGCGCCTCTCGCGCATTCCTCTCCGTCACCTCCCGAAGGGCGGCGGCCGGGTCCACGCGGCGGGCGTCTTCGGGGCTGCCTGCCGACCCAATCACCGAGGTGGACGGGGCCCGCGACACAGAAAGCGGAGCCCTACATAGCACGACAAGTGAAGATAAGAAGTTTGGAAAGGAAAAACCAAGCGCAAGACAGAAATCCACAAGAGAAGAAAAACCAAGACAGAAAGGATCAAGACGAAAAGCGGCCAAAATACTTACGTGGACACCACCGGACACTGCTTCAGGCCCTTCCGGATGGTGGCCGCCTTCGCGGCCTCTTGCCGCTTGGTCGCGGCGACCGCGGACTTGGCCTTCTTGGACGGCCGGCTGCCGAACATCCCGACGTCGGCACGACGCTTCGACGCACCGGGTGCTCCAGTCGGCGCCGCCGAGGAGCCGGTACCTGTCCTACAGGTGCCTTGGGCGCGGCGGGGCCCATCGTCTTCCTCGTCGTTGTCTAGCCATTCCCCTATGCCACCACCTGCGGCCCCGCTTGCCGCATCGCCGCCTCCATCGGCATCATCCTCTTCCAACGCGGCCGTCCCCAGCTCGGGGTCATCCACGTCACTCTCCGCGCGGTCCGCCAAGTACCGATGGCCTAGATCCGGCGTGTCGACCACCGTCTGGCCTTGGAAGCGCTGTATCATAGCATGGCGGTCAGGCGGCATGAAGAACTTGGCACAAGCAAAGAAAAAGAATCAGAACTAACCGGAGGAGGCGGATTGGCGCGGCTGTACGGCTCTTTGCTGAACTGCCAGCTCTCCACATTGAGCTTGCAGTCGGAGAAGTAATTGACGAGCCGGACCACCTCCATAGTCGGCAGCGCCTTCATGGACATCCGGCATGGGTCCCGGCGGCCGCTCATGCTGGCGATCAGATGAGGCCGGGCTTGGAGGGGCAGCACCCGACGTTCGACGAAGGCGGCCAGCAGATCCGACGCCTTGAGGCCCTCCGACTCCGTCATCTCTTGGAGCCGGGTGAGGGCGGTGGTGATGGCGGCCGACGGCGACTTCGGCCGAAATTTCCAGTTGCTCCGAGGATCGAGCGGCGGGCCAGCGGCATAAGCCGGCAGGTTGACGTAGTCCCTCGACTTGTGGATGTTCCAGACATAGAAATACGATTTCTGCCAGAGTTTGGCCGACTCCAGCAGAGTGATGGCCGGGAAGTGGATCCCAGAGTCGGTGCGCCGCACCGCCACGCAGGCTTCGCACTGAGCCGCCTCGCCTTTGACGGCGGTGCCGAGCTTGAGGTAGAAGAGCTCCCCCCACAGCTCGAGCGTGGGCAAGACACCGAGGTACCCCTCGCAGAGGGTGACAAAGGCGGAGAGCAGCACCACCGTATTCGGCATGAGGTGGTGAGGTTGGAGATGGTAAAAGTCAAGAAAAGGGCGGAGAAAGCCGCTTGCCGGCAGGCCAAAGCCGCGGAGGAAGTGAGTCCTGAAGACGACGCGCTCGTCATCCCTCGACGCCGGCGAGATGTCCCTTTTGGGGGGAACATGCACCTCCACGTTCGCCATGTGGGGAAGCCGCCGCGTCAGGCGGAGGAACTCGAGGTGGTCATCGTGGACGTTCGAACCATCCCAATCGCCTCGCGCCATGCTTTATGGTTGCTTGGTGGCGGCGCGGCGAAGTCACGCGAGGCGAGGCCGCGGCGATGCAGAGAAGTCGAGCAACGGCAAGCGGCGGCGTCGCTTCGGCGGCGAAGTGACGCGGCGATGCAGCAGCAGCAAGGAGGCAGAAGAGGAAGAAGGTGGAGAACGGGGAGGGCGCGCGTGTGTTCTGCCGCCCCCTCCTCCCCCTACATATAGGCCCACGGTGGTGGAGCCGAAGAGGCAGGACGTGGGGGGTGTGGGGATTAACTGCGCCCGTGCCCCGCATGACCCCGCGTTTCTCGCGCCTTCAAAGCACGCATTCATTGCGCGTGGGGAGGGCAACCGCCCACCTCAGCCGCAGCGGATCCGCGCGCGCGCCGAGGCCCTATGGTGGTGGGCCCAGGCCTGCGACGACGTCCTGTCGCGCGCGTGGGCTGGCAGGGCGGCCTGGCCTGCTGGTGCTGCGTGGCACGCGAGCAACGGGCAGCAGGCACGCCACCCGGGGCACGCGACGACTATTCAAATTCGACGGGGGCTGGCCTAGCCTTGGCCGGCTCCTGGCAGACGGCTTCTACTAGATGGATGAAGCAGGAGATACAAGACCTCTCGGAATAGGAAACTGCTGAGGCACTCCGGCTTGAGCCGCGGCGCCTCACCAGCTTCGGGGACTACTGTCGGAGGGATTGACCATGGGTAGCCTCACCAGCACCCCATAGCATTTCAAGACAACAGGGCAAGCCAAGCCCGTTGCGCCTCCCGGACGTGTGGCCGGCTCCCTTGGGCTGGCTGGCCCAAGAGGCCGACTCCCAGATGGCGGTGTACCCTCAGAAGGCGTCTTCGGGGGAGGCCGGGTCCTAGCAAACGGCCCCTCCTCCCCTCGGAGTCTGCGCCCATTCAATACGATAAGATGGGGCGTGGCGACAGGGCCACCCGTACCCCCAAATCCTGGCGGGGCATGGCTACATGGCGGGCTGACCAAGCGGACACCCCTCTGCCAGGCGCGGCACTGTAGCCACGCGGCCCGTGATGCAACCCTCATCAGTAGGACCATGCTCCCATGACGGGCGGTCGGTACGGCCCGCAGGCGGCGGTCCCTACCTGTCCGTGAGCAACCGGAAGACGGCGCACCTCAAGAAGGCGGCCTCAGTGACAGACCGGCTTCCAGCAGCCGGCCTCTCCCTCCACTAGGAGTCAACGCACCATTACTCCAATGAGATGGGGTGTGGCTACAGTGAGTGCCCGCCAGGTAGCGGACTGTAGCCATGTCTCCCCTGACGAGGCCCTCGTCATCAAGGGCGAGGCTACAGCAAAAGGCAATCAGCGTGGCCCGTAGGCGGCGGGCCCCACCTATCGGCCGAATCCTCGGCAGCCGGCTTATAATTTTTGAGTATGGCTTTATAGAATGCTTCATGTGCTTCACTTATATCATTTAAAGTTTGGATTGCATGTTTCTCTTCACATAGAAAACCGTTATTTGAAGAATGCTCTTTTGCTTCACTTATATTTGTTAGAGCATGGTATTTTGTGGAAAGAATTAAACTCTCATGCTTCACTTATATCTATTTAGAGAGTCAACATGAATTGGTCAATTGCATGGTTAGTCATAAAATCCTACATAAAACTTGTGGATCACTGAATATGATATGTTTGATTCCTTGCAATAGTTTTGCGATATAGAGATGATAATATGTGGGAAGTACTAGTAAACGGTTGTGGTTAGTAGTAATATTGGTGTTAAGGTTTGTGATTCCCTATGCAAGCACGAAAGTTAATAGTTATGCAATGAAATTACATCCTACTTATGGTGTATTATTCGGTGTTAGTTATGCTTAATGCTCCTTTATGAGAATTTTCGTTTCTTGGTTGGTTGCTTCTCAATATATTTGCTAGCCTCCATTTGTACTAAGTGGGAATACTACTTGTGCATCCAAAATCCTTTAAACCAGTCTTGCCATATGAGTCCACCATATCTACCTATATGTGGTATTTCCGTGCCGTTCTAAGTAAATTTGTATGTGCCAACTCTAATTTTCAAAATGAATTTCCTTTTTGTGTGCCCGTACCGCTCATGAAGCGGCAGGGGTGGCCAATATTTTCCATGCTAGATGTGTTATTCTCAAGATGAGTGTTTATTCACTTGTCATTGCACGAGAGTATGGCGGTAATAGGGATGCCCAGTCCCACAATGAATCAAAAATAATAACAACAAAAATCCTTGGAAAGTGTTGGTATGGAAGGCACCCGTGGATACGGCTAGCCATGGATTATGAAAGAATGGTCGAAAGGAAATGAACTTTATTTTATGTTTGGGAACCGCCTATGATGTATCTAGCATGGAAAGTATTGGGAACTACTCAGTCGTTTTCGTTGACAGGAAAAGCATGCCTCTCAAAAAAATTTATCTCTCAATTTAAGCTTTGAGCTCTGGCACCTCTACAAATCTCTGCTTCCCTCTGCGAAGGGCCTATCTATTTACTTTATGCAATTTTTACTTTTACTCGAGTCTCCACCTTCTCTTATAAAGCACCAACTAGGGAGCACTATGATCGTACTTGAGCATTGGATGTAGCTAATATTTGAGTGTGTTTTATGAATGGATCAATGATTGAGCATGATGTACTAGGGATAGCTTTCTTTAGCATTGATATTTTGAAAGACACGATTGTTTGTTGGGATGCCTAAGTATTGATGTCTTTATGTCAAATTATATACTATTGCTTTGAATCACTTATGTCTTAATATTCATGCCATGATTAGACATTTGATCAAGTTTATGCTAGGTAGCATTCGACATAAAAAATTATCTTTTTTAGCATTTACCTACTCGAGGAAGAGCAGGAATTAAGCTTGGGGATGCTGATACGTCTCCGTCGTATCTATAATTTTTTATTATTTCATGCCAATATTTTACAACTTTCACATACTTTTGGCAACATTTTATATGATTTATTGGACTAACAAATTGATCCAGTGCCCAGTGCCAGTTCCTGTTTTCTGCATGTTTTTTGTTTCACAGAATATCATTATCAAACGAAGTCCAAACGCGGTAAAAATTTATGGAGAATTATTTTGGAATATTTGTGATTTTTGGGAGGTGGAATAAACGCAAACGGGGGGGCCACAGCCACCACAAGACACATGGGCGTGCCAGGCAGCCCAGGTGCATGGTGGTGGGTTGTGCCCTCCTCGTAAGTCGGTTGGAGCTCTACTTCGGGCGCAAGGAAGCTTATATCACTACAAAAAAATACACTTCCGTGATGATACGTGTTTGTCATAGTAGGTCATGTTTTCTGTCATGCATGTGCATCCATGACGATTTTATGACAGAATCAAGATAGTTATACATGTGCTGTCGTAGAAGTGTTCCATGAGAATACCAAAATTATCATCACGGAAGTGTCCACTTGCATGACGATAAATGGCGCGTCATGGAAGTGCTTTCGTCAAGGGTAACCGACACGTGGCATCCACTGTAACGGGTCGCCGTTAAGCTATCGGGTTCCGGTTTGGATCCGATAACCCGTTAATAGCCAGGACCAATGGGGGTTTTCCACGTGTAAAATCATCATTGGCCGGAGGAAACACGTGTCGGCTCCTCGGTGGGCCAGATGTCGTCCATCCAATGGAGGAGACGTGCCTATGATACATCGACATGTGGCAGGGCCCAACAGAGGCCAATATAGGTTAAAAAGGCCGGCCCAGTCAAAGGCCCGTAGTATTTACTCAGGTACTAGTGAGCCAGCCCACTAACGACCTGCTTAAACATGGCCCATTTACGGCCCAAATCTAGATCTGGCCCGTTAATTGTTCGCCGAGTATTTGGGCCCATTTACGGCCCAGTGACATTTTGGCCTGTTAGAGGCCCGATGTAGACATGGGCCCATTCCAGCCCGGTGTGTCTTTCGGCCTGGGAATGGCCCGTGCTGCCCATGGGCCATATATGGTCTGACGCGACATCTGACCCACTAACGGCCCGTGATCAAGGTGGCAACAGTTCAGCCCAACGTGACTTTGGGCCTGTTAAAGGCATGTCGTATAATTCGGCCCGTTGATGCCTCTACTAAGCTTTCGGCCTCTTAAAGGCCCATGATATCAGTGGGCCAACTAAGGCCCGAGATATGTTTCGGCCTGGTAATGGCCCGTCATATAACTGGGCCAATAATGGCCCGGTCTACATTTCAGCCTGCTAAAGGCCCATGGACGACTATTGAAAATTGAGGCCCAACATGCATTTCGGCCTGCTAAAGGCCCATGGTATCTTCTGGGCCGTAACAGGCCAGAAGAATAGTCTGCCTGTTAATGGTATGAAGCTACATGGGCCCAACTAAGCACTGTGTTGGGGATATAACCCCGGGGTGTGACCCACCCAGAAGGGGCCGGGTTATACCGTTGGCGACTTAATGAAGAAAGCCTAGTAAGCCTAAGAGGACAAGTATGAAGATGGCGGCTCATAGCGGGCCCGATGGTGGCCCAAGACCCGGTTGTGTGAACCGCCATATGGTGGCTTGCCTGATAAGGCAAGGTGATTTAGAAACCCGGCCGGTCACGTTGTGTGAGCCGGCTCGGACTCTTGTAAACCCCGACGCCTTAACCTGTGTATATAAAGGTGAGGCCCGGCGGCAAGTTAACCCAAGAAACAACCAATTGATAGCTAGGTCAAGCTTATTCGCTCCCTTGTAATTGAAACTCAAGCAATACAACTAGAAGCAAGACGTAGGCTTTTACCTCGTTGAGAGGGGCCGAACCTGGGTAAATCTCGTGTCCTTTGACCCGCTCAACCCCTTCAAGCTAACCTACGTGCGATGGCTCCACACCTAAGTCCTTTCACAAGAGCATCTGCCATGTTAAATCCACGACATTTGGCACCCACCTTGGGGCGAGAGCATGGTGGTTTCGAGTTCTTGAAGGGCAATTTATCAGGGATCGAAGGATACGCCATAGGCCGGATGACCAAGAGTCACCGCGGCAAGATCTACATCAACGACGCTGGCTGGGGCCCCGAGGCCGACTCAATCGAGTACGGGTACCGGGTCCTCTTTGGCGGGATCCTCGTCTTCATCGGCAAGATTGGCGAGTCAGAGCCTGAGCCGGACGCTTGCACCGACCTCATCAGGATGGCTCAGCGCGCGTGACCCGCCAGGAGCGAACCTGGCCGGAAGCATGTCTTCGTCAGCTTTGTTCATGGGGCGGATCTCGAGGAAGGATCTGTATCTGGTGGAGAGAGCCATCTATTCAGGTGATGAGTCCTTGACCGGAGAGACCAAATCAATCTATCAGCTGCAAGATGGCGGGCTTGGGGGCTATTCCGATGGTGATAGTATTCCGGATCCCTATGAGCCGCCGAGCAGGGCCACTGTTTTCATGGCTGGTACTCAGTCGATGCTAAATTTGTCAATGGCTGCGGCTATGATGTCCGGTTCAACTGCTGCTGCGACAGCCGGGGCAAGCGGCTCTGCACGGCCCCTGGCTCAAGTCTTATCTGAGCTCTTGGATGCCCTGGCGACTCTATTGGCTGCAGAGGATACTCCGGCGAGTCAAACGCAGCATAATGTGGAGGTTGCAAAGCTGCAGGATGAGGTGGCCAAGGCCCGAGAGGATCTTAATGTGGAGAACGCTAGGATGGCAGCAGAGCGGGCTTCATTGGAGGCCGAGTCACAATGGATAAAGGTAGAGGCTTTTCGTCTGAGTTTGGACCAGAACGCATCCAATGTTGTTCTTCGAAGGAGGCATCAGAGCCGTTTACCTTCATAGTTTGAGGGGCGAAATGTTTTTAACACACCTGGGGCAGGAACAAGTAACCCGCCCGGCGTAACCCGGGCTGCTGAGGCGCTAGGAGCTGGAGCGACGGCTCAACCTCATGTGCCAAACCTACCCCGTAGGGATCAGACCCCTCCTCAGCGGGTCCCAACCCCCTCGGGCCATTATTCTAACCCGGTGGATAACATGATAACAGCAGCTACATGGCTGGCGGCTATCCCGATCAAAGGCGAGTCTCCGGTGGCGATAGAGACCTGGAACGCTGTGGAGCTCTTTCAAATGGCTGTGGCACCTTAGGCGGCTTATTCGTACAGTCGCGAGCGTGTTCACTCAACTCCCCGTCCAAGTCAAAGTTTTAGCTGGCTCATTGAGTCGCCGGCGGTTTCCAGCAGTGAGCGACGTCGTAACCCGCCTCATAATGATGACCCACCACGCGGGCTTAACCCGCCTCGAGATGACAATATGCCAAACAATGCTCAGGCCCTCGTAGATCAGGCTAGAGCCCGTCGTGAGGCGGAATTGGCGGCCCAATTGGGGGCTCACCAGCCATTTCCAGTAACCCCTTCAGCGTCCATTGGAGCTGGGACGATTTCCAGGACAGTTGGTGTGCCGTGTCTAGTGCCGGCTCTATGCAATGAGCGTCTGCCCAAGGATTTTAAGGGCCCTCACAAGGTGCCTAATTACATAGCTGATCTTCCACCTGAGGCTTGAATCGAGAGCTATGAGCTGGCAATGGAGATGTTAGATGTTAATGATGCTGTATGCGCCAAATACTTCACCATGATGTTGGATGGACCAGCTAAAACCTGGTTGAAAGGATTACCTGCCAATTTCGTTAATTCATGGGCTGAGCTGAAGGCGCGCTTCATTCAGAACTTTAAGGGAACATGTAAGCAGCCTTTGTCGATCATTGATCTGGACAACTGCGTACAGAGAGAGGATGAGTCGGCCCACCATTGGGTTCGTCGGGTTTTAGCTATCATCCACTCATCGGATAGCATTGCGGCAGGCTCTGCTGTTCTGATTTTGGAGAAAAATTGTCACTTCACGCCTCTCAAGCAGAAGCTGGGGCGGCTTAAGCGTCACTGCAATGACAGGGGAGAGCTCATGGCAGCTCTCATCAAGTATGCTGACTCAGACAACACTAAGGACCCCGGATCTAATGATGAAAAATCCAATAAGGGGAAGAAGAGTGGCAATGGTAACGGTCAGCAGCAGAATGTGACAGGGCATAATGGTCATAACCAGGGCAACGGTGGTAAGTGCAAACAAACCGATGGCGGGTCAGATTTTGTGGCTAACACCAATGCTCAGCATAAAAATCAGCGTCGTAAGGGTAAACCGCAATTTGGGGGCCAAAATTTAACCTTGAGGTAATACTTAATGACCCCTGCCCAAAGCATAGTCTGCCCGGTCAGCCGTCAACTCATGCTTGGAAGGACTGTTTCATCATGAAAGAGTACAAGAATTCTAACTTCAATCAGAATCATGGCAACAATAATGGTCCACCTGGTGGGTCAGGATCCGGCTCACAGGGGCCTGCTGGTTTCAGTGGTGGCGGTTCAAATTCTGGGTATCAAGGACAAGGCAATCAGGGTGGTTATAATCAACAGTCTGGTCAAGGTAACCAACAACATCAGTTAGGATACCAGAGCAACCCAAAGCAGCTTAACAGTGGTCAGTATCATGTCTTCACTACAAGTCTCTGCAAGCCAGATCAGAAGGTTCAAAAACGTGCGATTAGTACAGTTGAGCCGGTGGTACCTCAATATTTGAGATGGTCAGAGCAGCCAATTACATGGAGCAGAGAGGATCACCCACCCCGGGTTGACAATCCGGGTCAGCTAGCGTTGGTGGTAGCCCCTCAAGTTGGGGGTTACAAATTCACTAAGGTGCTCATGGATGGAAGTAGCAGCATCAACATCCTTTATTATGACACCTTTCACCGAATGAATTTGACTGATAAAGAGCTTAAGCTGTCCTCTACAGTCTTTCATGGCATGGTACCTGGTAAGTCGGCATATCCAGTTGGTAAGATTGCTTTAGAAGTGGCCTTTGGCGATGACTATGATTTCAGAGTGGAGACATTGTGGTTTGAAGTGGTTAAAATCAAGAGCCCTTATCATGCCTTGTTTGGGCGGCCGACTTACGCTAAGTTTATGGCGCGACCTTGTTATGTTTATTTACAGCTTAAAATGCCAGGGTGTAAGGGCACAATTACAGTTCATGGCGATAGAAGAATTACATTGGAATGTGAGGAAGGAGATGCTACATATGCTGAGTCGGCTTGTGCCACGGAGGAGCTCACGTTCTATAAAGATAATGTTGACCCGGCTGATATGACCCCTCTGAAAAATCCGACTACTGAGCAAGACCCCTTGTTGAAGTTTAAGTCGACTGATGATACCAAGCAGATTAACTTTGTCCCTGGCGACTCATCTCAGCAGTTCACCATCAGTGCTAACATGGATCCAAAGTAGGAAGGCGCGCTCATCGAGTTCATCTGTGAGAATCGGGACATCTTTGCATGGAAGCCTTCAGACATGCCAGGTGTACCGAGAGAACTCGCTGAGCACACTCTTAATATTGATCCTAAGTTTAAGTCGGTGAAACAATTCCTTCGTTGTTTTAATGAAGAGCGACGTAAGGCAATTGGAGAAGAGGTGGCCTGGCTCTTGGCGGCCGGGTTCATTGTGGAAGTTTTTCACCCTGAATGGTTGGCTAACCTGGTGCTGATACTTAAGAAAAATGGCACTTGGCGTATGTGTGTGGATTATACAGATCTCAATAAGGCCTATCCAGCTGATCCCTTTGCTCTTCCCCGTATTGATCATATCATAGATGCCACGGCGGGTTGTGAGCGTTTGTGCTTCCTGGATGCGTATTCTGGTTATCATCAGATTAAGATGGCAGTTAAAGACCAAGAGAAGACGACTTTTATTAATCCTTTTGGAGCTTTCTGCTATGTGTCTATGCCTTTTGGGCTCAAGAGTGCGCAGGCAACTTATCAACGTTGTGTCCAAAATTGTTTTCATGACCAGATTGGGCGCAATGTTCATGCTTATGTGGATGATATTGTTGTCAAGTTCAGAAAGAAGGAGACTCTGTTTGATGACTTGAAAGAGACCTTTGATAATCTCCGGGTTTATAAAATGATGCTTAACCCGGCCAAGTGTGTTTTTGGTGTACCTGCAGGAAAGCTCTTGGCTTTTCTGGTCTCAGAGAGAGGAATTGAAGCTAACCCGGAGAAAATTAAGGCTATTACTTCATTGGCTAAACCGGCATGTGTCAATGACGTCCAGCGCTTGGCGAGTCGTATCGCAGCCTTAAGCCGGTTCATAAGCCACCTGGGAGAGAAGGCAATTCCTTTATACCAGATGATGAAGAAAACAGACCGTTTTGTCTGGAGTGATGCTGCAAACGAGGCATTTGAAGCACTTAAAAAATAGTTAGCTGAGCGGCCTGTCCTTGCGGCTCCCATTGAGAAAGAGCCCTTGCTCTTATATGTGGCTGCTAACAGCAGGGCTGTCAGTGTGGCGATTGTGGTGGAACGCAAGGAAACGGGTAAAGAGTACCCAGTCCAGAGGCCGGCTTATTATGTCAGCGAGGTGTTAATTGAGTCTAAGCAGCGTTACCCACATTGGCAGAAACTAGTATATGGGGTATTCATGGCCAGTCGTAAGTTGAAGCATTATTTTCTTGGTCACCCTATTACTGTTATCAGTTCTGCCCCTTTAGGGGATATTATTCAGAACAGAGAGGCTACAAGCCGAGTGGCTAAGTGGGCCATTGAGCTTGGTCCCCATGGTTTGAAGTATGTGCCGAGGATAGCTATTAAGTCTCAGGCTCTTGTGGATTTCATCAATGACTGGACAGAGTTGCACACGCCTGAAGAGAAGCCTGATAACACATACTGGACTATCCACTTCGATGGGTCTAGGCAATTGGAGGGCTCGGGGGCTGGAGTTATTTTGACTTCCCCACGAGGTGACAAGTTTTGCTATGTTTTAAGGTTGATGTTTCCTTGTACTAACAACGCAGCTAAATATGAGGCTTTGCTCCATTGTCTTCGAATGGCCAAAGAAATGAATTTAAGCCGGGTTAGGTGTTTTGGCGACTCAGATCTAGTGGCTCAGCAAGTTCCCGATACTTCGGACTCCAAAGACCCACTCATGGCGGCTTATCGCCGGGTGGTTGATAATATTGCTGGTCACTTCAAGGGCTACCAGGTGGAGCATCTTGATCAAAGGAAGAATGAGGCGGCTGATGCCTTGAGCCGGCTTGGGTCTCAACATAAGTTGGTGCTCCCTAATGTGTTTCTTGATGTGCTGCATAATCCTTCAGTCAAGTTACCATCAGAAGAGGATCTTCCTGTTCCTGACCTGGAGGCGCAATTAGTGGTGGCTCTCCATGCTATTCCTGATTGGACGCTTCCCTACTTGGCTTATATGACCTGGGGCGAGTTACCTGAGGGCGAAACTTTGGCCAGACAGATAACCCAATGATCTAAGTCCATGCCTATTGTTAATGGCGAGTTACACCGATGCAGCATCACAGGCGTGTTCCAGCGTTGTGTTTCTCCTGAAGAGGGCTGTGAGATTTTAAGAGAGATCCATGAAGGTGATTGTGGTCATCACGCCGGCTCTAAATCTCTGGTGGCTAAAGCTTTTCATCATGGATTTTACTGGTTGACGGCTCATGCTGACGCAGAGGATCTTGTCAGTAAGTGTGATGGATGTCAAAAAGTTTCTCGACGAGCTCATGTGCCGGCTCAAGAATTGAGGATGATTCCAATTACTTGGCCGTTTGCAGTCTGGGGGCTTGATATGGTCGGACCTTTCAAAAGGTCTAAGGATAAGAAAACCCACCTCTTGGTGGCAGTTGACAAATTTACCAAGTGGGTTGAGGCAGAGCCGATCAGCAAGTGTGATGCGGCAACGGCAGTTCAGTTTGTTAAAAAATTGATCTTCCATTTTGGTTACCCTAATAGTATCATAACTGATAATGGCACTAATCTGTCTAAAGGTGATATGGAGGAATTCTGTCAACGAGAGCATATTCGTCTTGATGTCTCTTCTGTGGCTCATCCACAGTCTAATGGTCAAGCGGAGAGGGCTAATCAAGAGATCTTGAGAGGCATCAAGCCTCGGCTTATGGTTCCTTTGCAGTGAACGCTGGGTTGTTGGGTTGAGGAGTTACCTTTAGTACTTTAGAGTATCAACACCACCCCCCAACAGATCAATAGGCTATACACCTTTCTTCTTGGTCTACGGGGCAGAGGCGGTTCTTCCAAGTGATATCCGTCATGACTCGCCTCGTGTGGCGGCTTACGTCGAAGCTGATAATGAAATAGCACGTCAAAACGCACTCAATGCTTTGGATGAGGAAGGTGACCTGGCAGCGGTTCGTTCGGCAATATATCAACAAGATCTGCGTCACTATCATAGCTGCGGAGTTAAGACCCGGACATTTCAAAAAGGTGACTTGGTGCTCTGGCTCATCCAAGATCAAACAGATATGCACAAGTTATCCCCACCTTGGGAAGGACCCTTTGTGGTCAGAAAGAACCTGAACAACGGGTCATATTACCTCATTGATGTACGTGAGCACAAGGATTCTCGCAAGTCGGAGGAGGAGACCCGCCGTCCATGGAATATTGCACATCTTCGGCCGTACTATACTTGAGCCGCCAACTCTTACCTTTGTACGTACTTTTATCAATGTATATACTCTTTATGATCAATATAATAAAGCTGGCATCCCCGAATTACGGGGCCTCTGTCGTTTCATTTTTGAGTATCTGAACCTTTATTGATTGATCATAAGGTCACTTGGGGGCTTCCAACCACTGAATTTAGCTTTCATACCTTCTTGGCCGGCTTGAATGCCGCTTCTTATAGGTTTTTCCTACCTGTTTGCAACTAATTGTTCCACTACCTGACCCGCCCAACTCTTAACAAGTCAATCTTTTTAAGACCCTGAACTTGTTAAGGTTCAAACGGCGGCTTATGTCATGTGAGAGCCGGCTTACAGTAAGCTAGGTAAAACCACGGCTGTTGCGGCCTTGAAAGCAATCATGTGGCCTGAGTGCCAAACGGTTGTTGCTGCCTTCAAAGCAATCATGTGGCCTGAGTGCCAATTGGCTGTTGCTTCCTTCAAAGCAATCATGTGGCCTGAGTGCCAAACGGCTGTTGCTGCCTTCAAAGCAATCATGTGGCCTAAGTGCCAAAATGGCTGTTGCTGCCTTCAAAGCAATCATGTGGCCTGAGTGCCAAACGGCTATTGCTACCTTCAAAGCAATCATGTGGCCTAAGTGCCAAACGGCTGTTGCGGCCTTGAAAGCAATCATGTGGCCTAAGTGCCAAACGGCTGTTGCTGCCTTTAAAGCAATCATGTGGTCTAAGTGCCAAACGGCTGTTGCGGCCTTGAAAGCAAACATAAGGCCTGAGTGCCAAAAGGATGTGCGGCCATTGAAAGCACATGGCTTTGAAAGCCAATTTATCTAGCCGTGCTTTTGTGAGTCGGCCAGACAATTATTTGAGATTTTTTGATTTTATTTCCGTATCTTTTGGATTTGTGATTTTTTTCCGCTAAGTGCATTCTTCAATAACCCGGGTCATGTAGCCCTGACTATATGACTCATGTTCGAGCATTTTGGGTTTGGTAACCTGCCCTGGTTTGACCTGTAAGTCGCCAGTATATTTTGGCTTCAATGGCCTTAATACTAGTCTTTGTCATAATTGCATTAGACCATATTATGTTTGGGGTTGTCACCCGCCCTGGCTTTTGACACTTAAGTCGCCAGGACATATGTTGTTTAAACTTTGAGCAGGACATGCAGAGTTTTACATACAAATCAGAGTGCTGCTATGGCTCGTATGAACAATCAAATTAGGGCTATCATAAAAGATTCAACTGGTACCTCAACAGTTAAGCATGCACGACGGCATGACGAGGCGGATCATTGTTTCAAAAGACTACTCTATTACAAGGCTATCAGAAGCCCATGCGTTTGGAGCCATAATGTTTTTGGAGCAAAGGTCTTGTACCATGGCCTGAAAGCCACCCGGTTTATCATTGATTCCTTTCAAGACGAGTTGACGACTCCGGGTCATCCTGCGCCGGTTCTTCTTCTTCGCCCATCTGGAGGTCAGGTGACGTCCAGTCGATGCCGGTTAAGGCCTCGAATATAGCTTCATCATTTATAATGAGGGCAGAGTCAAGATCAGGGGCAAAGAGGTCGTTACGCCTGGCGGGAATAAGGTTCATCACTTCATGAGTGGGCGGCTTAATCTTGTTGTTCTGATCATCATAAGCCGGCATGTAATGCTTCAGATTTAGCTCTTCAATCAGCTTACACGCCACAGGTCGCATCTCCCTTACGCACTTGTTAAAATCTTGCTCCTCAAAGGCTGACCCGTCATCTTTAAACTCAGGGCACCCGGTGGCGATCTCTTCTGGGTCCAGCTCTATGGCCCATGCCTTGGCCTGGCCTAGAGCAACGGTAGCTCCTACTCGGGCGGCTGATAGCCAGACTCTTCGATTTGAGCCGGCGTAGTTGAAAATTGTTCTAGTACAGTCTTGAGGAGTGTTGGGGGCTTCTTCCCACCTGACAGGGCAATGAGACTGCGCAGAGTTCCGGTATACAACTGTTCAGTCAAGGAGTACACTACTTTTAACTTCATCAGCATACTTTCCCCAAGGCTGGCGCTTCTGGGGCCTGTTTACATAAGAGGTAAGACCCGCTAGATGAATTAAAAAGATTGCATAAGCATAAGTTGCCAGGCGAGTCACAACAATATCGAAGCAACTGATGAGTAAGGATTCGAATTTTAGCAAAGACGGCAGCTGTCATTTGAATAATATGTTGTTTTAAGCCAGATAACTCTTTTGTTACCGGCTTAAGAGCAGCTTCTGCATCTTCTGCTTTCTTGATCAAAGCTGCCTTATCAGTTTCCCAGCTGGCTCTCTCAGCATCAAATTCCATTTTCAACTTCTCTATTGCTTCTAATGAGGCTTTCAGCTCTGTTTTGGCTTTTGAGGTGTCGGATTGCTGCAGCTTTAAACCTTGTCTTAAGTCGCCCACTTACGACTCTTTCATGGTCAATTCCGCCTGGAATAGATAAAAGCAAAGATTACATAACAAGGAGAAAATTTTTGATCATACAATTCATTCAAAAGTCCCAAGCACATTGCAAGCAGTGCACTTGGCACTTGGGGGCTAATGCAGGCCGTTTTAAAGGTTCTTATGACCCGGTTTAACTTGTCAGTTTAAGCCGTCCCTTGGGGGCTACATGTTTGGATTTATTGACTTAACTGCAAGTCCCGGCTTAACTTGTCAGTTTAAGCCAGCACTTGGGGGCTACATGTTTGGATTTCTTGACTTAATTGCAAGTCCCGGCTTAACTTATCAGTTTAAGTCGGCCCTTGGGGGCTACATGTTTGGATTTCTTGACTTAATTGCAAGTCCCGGCTTAACTTGTCAGTTTAAGCCGGCCCTTGGGGGCTACATGTTTGGATTTTTTTCAAGTAATCATAAAATCCGGCTCTTATTAGTTTAAGCCGGCCTTTCAAAGTCTACAGATTATCCTGAAGTCCTAAGCATATTCAACATTTTTCTTATACTTAAGACTTGGCGGCTGGATAAGTGCATATGGAAAGAGGTTAATAGCATACCTCATAGCGCTCCTTCATGAGGCTAACTAGACCGGCTTCAAAATCGCGGCTAGTGTGAAGACTGTTAAGATAACCAGCGTGGATGTCGTTCGCACTGAGAGCAGCATAAGTTTCTAGATCTAGCTTCACTTTGCTTTTGTCTAAAGAGTGGGCTTCTTCTTTGGCGCCGTATTTTGCTAAAATAGTCAGATTCCCTGGCTCCGTGTAACATGTCCCAGTAATGAGAACATCTTCAGTAATCTTTTTAGGGCTTGCCGGCTTGGGATTTGGTGGGTTGTCACTGGCAGCCGGGTTGATCTCAGTATGAATTGATTCAAGAGCCGTCGGGTCGGTTTGAGGTGGCAGGTCATTGACAGGATCTTCAGGATTATGAACTGAAATTTTAGGGGCCTCAGCTATTGGTGCCTCTGGTTCAGCAGCCTTGGGGTCTTTAGAAGACCCGCCCACTTTCTGTTTTTTGCCTGGCTTGGCTACGCCTCTATAATAAAATTGCAACAGGTTATGAGTATATATTGTCATACCATTATCTATGAAGAAAAGTGGTATGCTTACCCTTGGGCAACTTTGAAGACTGGCATTTGAGTGCTTGTAGAGTCGCCAGATGATGGAGAGGTTCCCTGATAGTTTGAATCAGAAAGATTGAGAGGTTGATGAAAAAGACCAGCTTTTGGAAAAGTAATTGTTGGGTTATGAGGCACCTCATTTCGGCGCTTCCGAGTAGGGGTATTAGGTAAGCCAGAGTTGAGGTCTTGAGAACCGTCACTCCGGGTCATACGTTTGGAGTCATGTTGCTGCTTCTTCAAAAGAAAATTGGGGTCCAAATAAGCAAGAGGATGAGAAAATCTTACTTTCCGATTGGCCCACCGGGTTTTCTTTCTTGGCAAAGGATTTGAGTCAGAGGAGATAGATATTACCTCTGGGGCATTTGCTTGGCTTGTCTCTACATCATCCTATGAAGAGTTGGCGTCAATAAGCTGTATAAAAAGACAACCAAGGGAATCGGGCTCTACCTCTGAGTCATCCACCTTCATAAGATCTTCCGCTGTTTGTTTTTTACGGCGAGCTGGAGCATGGGACTTGGCCTTAGTTTTCTTAACTGAGGCGGCGGCTTGTGGCTTCCTGGTCCAGAAGGCGGAGTCAGCCTGCATAAGTGTGAAAGGAGATCAAATTAAGGTATAAAACTGGGTCAACATATATGGAGGTAAACAAAGGTAAATACTTACAGGTGGAGCTGGGTTCTGCTTAAAGAACGGGGGTAGGCCCACTTTGGTGCAGTTCTCTTGAGATTCGTCAAGTAGGGTCCTCATGGTCTTAAGAACTTCTTCAGCAGTAAAGTTATCTTTTATGAACCGTTGAGGATCATTTGGTTCGCCAGAATATTCATACATTAAGCCGGGGCGGCGGCTTAAAGGGAGTATCTTCTAGGAGACCCAGCATCGGGTCAAGTCAACCCCAAGTAACCCATTAGCCAACAAAGCTTTGGCCCTGGAAAGAAATGGGAGAACCATGGCATGTTCTTCTGGAATAATTTTGCTTGGCGGGTCAAGGTTCAGTGGAAGCTGCTCAGCTCTAAACCCGGGCAGAGGGTTTTCTGTGGCAGGTGCAGTGTTCTTGCAATAAAACCAGGTGGTTACCCATCCCTTGGGGTGACTGGGTAAGACGGTGGAGGGAAAACTGTTATCCCTCCATCTCTGAATTGAGATCCCACCTAATTCTTGACTCGGGCCATTCTTGCTTTCAGTTTGGCGGTTTATATAGAAGAACTCCTTGAAGAGGGGAACTGTGGGTGCTGTCTGAAGGTAAACCTCACAGAATATTTGGAAGTGGCAGATATTGGACACTGAGTTTGGCCCTATATCTTGAGGGTGCGGATTAAAATAATGAAGAAGATCTCGGAAGAATCTAGACCCGGGTGGGGTAAACCCTCTAAGTATGTGATTAGTGAAGACTACGATCTCATCTTCAGCCGGAGCAGGGGGTACTTCCCCATTACTGACTCGCCATCCAAGGTTTTGTTGACTCGCCAATAGGCCCTGGCCTACGAAATCATCAAGGATCTGTTTGGTAACCAAGGACCGCTCCCAGTTGACGACAGTCATTTTTGACAGTGGAAAGGTTACAGCCTGTAAAGTATAAGGGGGTCATGGTTATGAGTATATCACGAGCCGTTTATGTGTTGAAAGACAGGTCAGCTACGACTAAAAGACACCTTAATCATAAGGTGTGATCATCAAGGTTATGAAGCAGCATGTTGATAAGTCAAACTACAGAGATATGTTCGGAGCCCCCGGGCGGATTATGGGCATTACAGATAAGCCGGTTAAGAGACTGGCGGGTTATAAGACTTAAGACGCCTGAATGGTGTTGGCAGAGCAGTCATATGTGAATCTGAGGTTGAAAAAATTCTGCTAAGTGTGAGAAAAACAAGTTTCACAATTTTTGCCCATGATTTTGGATCTACTGCAGTGTTGAAAATAGAAAAATGGCTAAACTAAAGGTATGGCATTGAAAGTACTGGAGACCCAATTGTTGATTGCTTAAAGTGGGATCTACACGGAGTGTGAACAAGGAAGCTGAAAACTATCGCCGCATTACTTCCGCTTTGGTTTTTGGTTTAAATAATGTGTTTTTGAGCGATGAATGGTTGGACCAGGGTAAGCTCTCAAGAACTCCGATGAACCCTATAAATGAGATCGATCTAATGAGGATCTGAGAAGGAAGGGAAAGAGCACCTGGAAGTACTGATGAAGAGCGGGGGCGCGCCGTTGTTCTCTGGTCTGATCAGGTTGATGCAGTGGCCTCAACAGAGTTGGTCGCGACGGTCGACTGGGCCAGCGGAGCTCCGACGGCGACGGTCGACGCAAGGAAGAAGAGGAAGAGAGAGGGACGAGGTAAAAGTGAAAATGAATCCCCTTGTCCCTATTTATAAGGAAAAGGTGAACACAGTAAACGCTGGGCGCGGAAATCGAGGAGCTGTCATCATTATCTTAACAACAAGGACGCCTCGATTCTTGGAGTGATGGATTAATACAAAGATCGATTATGACATCATGGGATTATTTTTAAAAATTAATAGTGTGACGTCACTTTCCATCATGGCGGGTCATAAAGATTGTTGGTTTAAATATTGGAAGATTTTCAAAGATGACTCGCCAACTGAAGCAGTGAAGATTGACACGAACAAGTTCAAGTCAACCTGGGGCCTAATGTTGGGGATATAACCCCGGGGTGTGACCCACCCAGAAGGGGCCGGGTTACACCGTTGGCGACTTAATGAAGAAAGCCCAGTAAGCCTAAGAGGACAAGTATGAAGATGGCGGCTCATAGCGGGCCGGATGGTGGCCCAAGACTCGGTTGTGTGAACCGCCATATGGTGGCTTGCCTGATAAGGCAAGGTGATTTAGAAACCCGGCCGGTCACGTTGTGTGAGGCGGCTCAGACTCTTGTAAACCCCGAGGCCTTAACCTGTGTATATAAAGGTGAGGCCCGGTGGCAAGTTAACCCAAGAAACAACCAATCGATAGCTAGGTCAAGCGTATTCGCTCCCTTGTAACCGAAACTCTAGCAATACAACTAGAAGCAGGACGTAGCCTTTTACCTCATTAAGAGGGGCCGAACCTGGGTAAATCTCGTGTCCTTTGACCCGCTCAACCCCTTCAAGCTAACCTACGCGTGATGGCTCCACACCTAAGTCCTTTCACAACGGCATCTGCCGTGTTAAATCCACGACACGCTGGGTCCACTAAAGGACCAACCAAACTTTGGGCCGAATGTAGGCCCATGTAAGTTGTGGGCCTGGCGCAAAGTGTGAAGGCCCCAATGGCCTTTCAGGCCCAAGAAAGTTGTAGGCCGGCCAAATTGTGGCCCGCTAAAATGCAGGCCCGTTAGAGGCGAAGGTTTCGGCCCGGTCGCCTACATCAGATTTTTGCCGTTTTTTTAGATAGCGAAAGATGGCATATACGGTAACTAGTAGAAATTAAGAACAAACCTACTCTATACAATAAAGAAATTATGGCATAGTAACTTAGAATAAACCTACACTATAGAATAAAGGATTTATGGTATATTACATCCACTGGGCTTCGAAGTTCGCCACCAGTGATCATAAAGCGCAATGAAGAAGCAGATTGCAAAAACTAGGCACCATTGCAGCGTAACAAAATAATACTGAACCAAGACCACTTCCAGGACAGTTCAAGAAAGGTTAGCCTTGCGCTGGAGCTGCTGCACAAGCTGCTGAGCAAGGCTGTGAGACTGGCCTAGCATGTTGGTCATAGCTTCCAGCTGTAGTTGTTTAGCAATGAGGTTCTCATTGGTGTTTTCCGCGATCTTCCATAGAGATAGGACTTCAAGTCGAAGTTGAGTTGCAGAATACCTTTCTGCTTGAACTTGGGACTGAAGAAGTCAAACTGATTCAGACAACGAATTTTGTGAGCTTGTCTGACTGCTAGTCTCAAGTAACTTGAACACTGCATCAAGACATGACTTTGGGGTTGTCTCGCTATCTTCAAGATGTTTTGCCTTCTTTGCTGCAATATATGTTGGGTTTGTCTCACAGCCTTCAGCAGACTTGTGCATGCCATTATTCATATCACCCTAAAACAAGCAGAGAGATGACAGGTTGTACACGTGTATAAACAAAGATGGTAACGGTGCTGTCAATTCCATCCAATTTCAAATTAGAAAATAAAGAGTCAGTTCAAAATATCAATAGCATAATTTCACATTGTTCATAATGCGGGGAGCTTCACCACACTACTGGATTACCATGTCAACAAAACAAGCATAGATGAAGGGCAAAGACAATCATTGTATCTATTTTGGTTAATGTGCATGGCATGTTGTTCATATCATCAGCCACATCAGTAAAATAAAATAGGAGATGACAAGGTGCAAACGTGGGCGGCTTCACCACACACTGGATTATAGATCCACAAAAACAAGCATACATATAGGGAGTATTGAGTAATGTGCATGGTATGAATAAGGAATTTGGTTTTACAACTAAAACTTGGAACTTACAGTTGTTGCGAACATGCATTTTGATAGAAACAGCAAACTAAACAGCAGTTGGCGATAGGGAGTATGAGCAAATTAAACAGCAGTTGAGAATAAAGGCTTTAGAAGGACTGACTTACATTAACAGTTAACACCGGCTCTATAATGCCCTTCTCCATGTCAAGGGAAGGATAACTCAAGAATTTCAGCACAGAAACTTCTTCATAAGCATTGCCTGTACTCTGCATTTTGTAGAGAGTAATTATAGATATGATAATACTGGAAGGGATAGAGGATAATGAAGATAAGATGCAAATTGATGCTACATAATCAACTACCAATCCCTGTAAGTAATGTACTGACAAGAGCAATGGGCTACACTTCTGCACTGGCATTGTCTGTCTATTCAACTTTTTGGTAAGATTAAATATAGATCTGATATTTTTTAGTAAATGGTGGGCGAGGGAGATAAGATGCAGAATGCTACACAATGTACCATTCCCTCCTTCCCATAATATAAGAGTGTTTTGTACACTGGTGTACTGTACAAAATGCTCTTATATTATGGGACGGAGGGAGTAGCTATTAATGTAAGTATAGTGATAGACGACATTCAGTCCTTACAAGAGGACTGCAGAGCTAAACCTCTTCAAAAGCATTGGGTTGATTCTAAATTTATGTAAGAGTCGATACAGATCTTATAATGTCCACCAAATGGAGGATAACGAGGCTAACATGTGCAGTGATGCTACATAATCAACCAGCTATGAAAGTAAGTATGGTCATACAGGGCAAGAGGTACTCACAAGAGCAATGCAGTGTGCAGTATAGTTGCGAGATTCTGTGGTCCCTTGAGAATGAATGTTCTTCTGCAAACAGTTTTCGTACAAGTGAGACGGTAAGGCACATGCAGAAATGTAGTTCAAATTGTGATGTGATATCATAGACAGTACCTTACTCTACAGACGAGACCAATGTGTAACAAGATTATTCCAGTCACTGTCTGATAAATGTAGCACCAAAGACTTTACAGAAATTTCATTTAGAGGCTTGCCATCGAACTACGCTTGCCTCAGGTAGGAACGATACTTCATCAACGAGTGCTTGAAAATGGCAACCAACCCTTGCTCGTCTTAACTATCCAGTTTGGTCCTCGCCTATTTAAAATAATGAAATCTTGTGTCTTCTTTCAGCAGAAACATATGCACTAACTACCATGAATAACATTAGTACATTACTTACACGTAAGTTGCGGAGGAAGATTGGAAATTGTTCTGTGTCTATGGTATAATCTTTCCATGAAGGAAAGATGCGCACAAAGTTCCTAACAACAATATAAGCTTCGTCTTCTAAACTAGGAAGAAGTGGAACAGGGGTCCTATTTGCTGCAATTGGGGCTCTCTCTCGTTCAAAAAAGGATTTGGCAACTGGATTTGGTGCACTCTTTGCTGGAATGGGGGTTTTGCGTCATAGAGCTGGTGCTATGTCAACTGGCATCATCATGCTGTTTGCTGCAGTTGGGGTCTGCTGAGTTGGGGCATCAGAGATGACCAGTGTAGTAGGGCTAGAGTCTGCTAGAGTTGGGGCCATTTTTTATGGGTCTGGTGATATTGCAACTACAAGGCTATTTGATTTATCAGGTGTCACTACCTTTTCCAAATACTTTGTTCGTGCTCCTCCGTGATCAGCAATCGCCCTCTTCCTTTTGAACGTCTGATACACAAGAACAACATTTGAATGGATAAATATGGTATGATGATAGATGGAATATGTACTGAAAATGGATAGGCAGGGCGTATTCACATACACGATGTGTAAACTAAGCTAATGGCAGTGCAACAAAGTAGAAGCAATGCAAAGCATCAGTTGCAAGATATGTGCGACCAATATAACCTTGGAAAGTTAGAGCAAGCACCTTGATGGGTGAATAAGATAGGGCATCTGCCTCTGACTCCTCCACTAGGGAGCTACATTGACTTAGGTCTCCCTCTAGCTCAGAATCATTGTTAGGATCATATTCTAAGCACGAATATGTAGGTGGAGAGCGTTTGCATTGCATTGCATCCAGACTTGATTTCAGTCCCTTAATGCCAAGTTTGACAGCCATGTCATTGTTCTGCTTTATTCTTTTCATGCGCGCAAGCTCATAATCATTATGATGCTGTTCAGTATCTGAGATTCATGAAAACAAAAAAATAGTCAGATTATCTATGGAATGCATTGCGGATTCAACTCGGAGAGTGTCTCCCTACAAACCCCTGCATATACAAAGTTCATCCCCAAACCGTGCTGACCAGACCACACACAGAAATACAAACCTCTTATGTCTCTATAACAGGCGGACACACATTTCAAAACTGAAGTAGGAACATTAGAATCATATCAAATTCGTATTTGAACAAATAAACTAAGGAATTATGAGTGGCATAATGTTTAGCTTCAAGGGTGGAGTGTTGGTAGTACGACACAAAGCAAGTAGGCAGATTGTATTCCATGTAAAAGATCGTAGTCTATGTAAAAGGTGGATACGACACTTTCTTTCTATACAATGTAGTGTTCGTTGCCCACACATGATGAAAGAGATCACACAGAGAAATACTATTCACTCATGTCTGCGGTTCCAGTATTTTTAAACAGGGTGGTCCATCCTAAAAGAATATTGACAACAAATATGACAAGGCAAGCATAGAGGTAGTGAATCAATCATTACTTGTGAGCTTACTAGGACAAGTACAGAATTGTAACTGCAGTAAGAGACCGTCCAAAATCTGAATCAAGATGTTGGTCTAGCACTTATTGTTTGCAACTAATCGACATTAATAATTGGATATCATATCGAATGAGTAAGAAAGACAAGTAAAATTGTCAACAAACTTGGCTTGCAGTAGTAATCTGGGTCAATGTCACTATGACCAACAATCCAACATGACTAGTGTCTGTTCCTAGGGCCGGAATTTTGAAACCTTGTGAACTTTACAGGTACTAAAGATTACTAAAATATCTGAACCATTAAGTGTAGGTAGCACTTAGTACACAACAAACCCTAATGATAGTCCTGCCTAATGAGTAATGAATCAATTAGAAAATGGGTGATGAGGAGTGGCTGCTGAGTGTTGAGGACGTATCTCAGGATAAATCGGGTTGGCTTAGTGGGTGTTGCACGCCTGAGCCCTGAACGGACTAGGAAGGTAGGCACGACGGCGCGCCCAGGCAGCGGTGACGCTGTTGGGTGAGTGGCTCCTGACCTCCTGTTAGTCCGGCATCTCCTCCTAGAGTCATGCCGTCTGGGGACGGCAAGTCACCGGTGAGGCAGGCTGCTGGGGGTGACTAGAGACCGGAAGCACAGCAGAATAGAGGTGAATCGGGGTCTGGGCCGACCCAAAATCCCAGGGTGGGCCATGGCCCATCGTGGGCACCCTGCAGATCCACACCCCAGCGGCGTACATGCATTTTTGAAACTAAATTAGGAACAATTAGCTGACCAATTAAATGACTCTGTTTTAATAATATCATATTCGTATTTGAACAACTAAGGTTGTTTAGCTTGATGGCTAGAGGAATGCTATTATGACACGAAGCACGTAGGCTGATCGTATAGTGATCATAAAAGGGGGGAAACCCTAAGCATGATCAATCAAACCCTATTATGACAGTGCCATGGCAGATTTGAAGCTGCAAACCGCATAAATGCTATTTAGCAACCATTGTTTACTTCAAACTAAGAACTAAATTCTAAGAGCTGAAAAGAAAGTACAGTAACCAAGTTACGATATATTTTCTGGTTGAGATCAAAAAGTTGAGCAGATATGAAGTAGTACCACATCTCTTGCGGCGCCGTGTAGGCATCGGGGGTGCGATGGCTGTCGGTGGTGTTGAAGCAGATCTGCGACGGTAGACGGGTGCATCGGGGGATAAGTCCCATTGCGATGGACGAGAAGGTCGTGGGAGCGGCCCCGGCAAGGAGGACGACGGCGCCGATGAAGCGAGAGGACGCGATGCAAGGCTCCTAGTCCGTCGCCGTGGATGAGAAACGTCCATCCCTAGCAGTGGACGACGCGGACTTGCTAGGCGCTCCGGCATGGTGGAGGACGGCGGCGATGGATGGGTGGAGGACGACGGCGATGGATGGGGTGGCGGACGGAGGAGGCTGGTGTGGGAATGATGTTCTATCGCGGACGGTGTATGAATGGGAAAATGGAGGGAGTGGTACGAGGAACCATGTTTTTGGGACGCACCTGTCTGAAATATGGGAAAGTTACGAACTTAGCCCCCATTTAAAATTTGGACGTCTCGTCGGTTGGGGATAGGATGGTAATCTCGCATATCCCCAATATTTGCCCAGAGCGATTTCCGGCGAGGAGAGGGTGTTTTGGCACCCACGGTTGGCGCCCATGGTGTATGAACGGGGCTGACAGGTAGGGCGGTTGTGTCACGTCTGAGTGAAGTTACAAACCTGCCCCTATTAAAAATATTTGCCTACATCGATTTCGGCCGAGTCAAGTTTGTTTTGCCGCCCACCGTGTATGAATGGGGAAATGGAGGGAGAGACAGAGGTCTTTCGGACAAGCTTTAATCAAATTTGTTTTGCCGCCCACGTTTGGCGCCCATCATGTCTGAATGGGCTCAGAGGCGGTCGTGTCACGTCTAATTGAAGTTACTAACCTACCCCTATTGAGAGCAGTGGAAATCGGGCCGATGGATTGTCCGTGTAAGGGGTAGACAGTAATTTCCATCTCGCAAACACTAGCTTCGGGCAGTCGACGTGGGAGTGGATATTTTGCCGCTTCTTTCAAATTTTGCGACAGTAAGTATTCACGTTTACCTTGGCAACTAAATTCGAATCCATTTTGTATTCTTATAAAAATCTTTATAAATCATTCTATGTTTTTTTATATATCTTCAAAAGCACAACAAAGATGTATTCCACTATCATATATGAATATGATTTACAAATGTCGATACTCGAATTCAGAAGGTAGAATCCAATTTAAGGTGAATTCGAATATTTGAAACCACTTTATGTCCAACTCAAGTGTAACATGTATGACACACGCAACATATAGTGTACTCCCATTTAGATATGTACACAAGCGATGTCTCAAGATTCAAAATACTGAGTCAATTAACCAATAATGTACAAAACAAACAGACATATAAACACTTATAGAGTATATGGACCAATAATATCAACTAACATACATGCTTTTTTTTGCTAGAAGAGCATCATTTTTTAGCAAAGCTAGTACAGCATCTTGGCCCTTTCAGATGCGTGCCACTTAAGGACCATCTATACTACTATTATTGATGAATGCACATTTAGCCCGATTGGCATATTTGTAGGTCTGGCATAGCAATCAAAATGAAATGTCTTAGAGTCTTATCAATTAATACAGACTCATGCTAAAAAAAAATTACAAACCAAAAAACAAAAAACAATTATTACATGATCTCTAAAACAAATGGTTTGATCGATTACATGAACAAACAACACAAAGGTTATTCAACGATGGAAAAACATTTCACCTATGATTTACCAAGTGGGAATTTAATTTCCTTTTTTCCTTTAGGACCTTAACAATGCGGTCAGTCTCAGCTTGCTTCGTTTTGAAATCCACCAAATATTTAATGATTGTTTTGAGTACTGCTTGTGATTGTGTTGTTTGCTTCCTCAACATGTCAACTTCATCTCTAAGTGCAGAAGCCGAATCTCTTTCTACCAATAGTTTAGCCACTAGAGCATCAGCAGTTGGCAATTCATGATGCATGATTGGGCCGGTGCCACTACTGTGGGATGATACAACGTCCATGGGGCTAACCTGCTTTGCCATTAAAGTTCCGATTGGATTCCGAAAAATTAAAGTTAGCAAAACATCTCAACTGGGAGTTAGAACAGCAAGCCAGTTAAACAAACAAGGAATTAAAGAGTTTCGATTGGATGCTGAAAAGTAGTTATTAACATCATTGTAACCGGTTGCAGCAGCAAAGCCGTTAAACAAACAAGTTTTGCAAAAGGTACCTGTTGTGGCATTGGAGTTTCTCTTGGATCCTGAAAAGTTGAGTAGCCAGTAACGTGATTAGAGTAACCGGTTGCAGCAGCAAAGCAGTTAAACAAACAAGTTTTGCAAAAGGAACCTGTTGTGGCATTGGAGTTTCTCTTGGATCCTGAAAAGTTGAGTAGATAGTAACTTGATTAGAGCAACAAGTTACATCAGCAAACCTGTTACCAAAATATATTTTTTGGAAAATGTACCTATTGTGCAATTGGACTTCCAATTGGATCCTGGAAACTTCAAGTTGGTAAGATGCTTACAACAACAAGTTACAGCAGCAAACTAGGTAAAGAAGGAATTTCTTGAAAACATACCTTTTGTGCCAACGGAGTTTCAGTTGGATCCTGCAAACTTGGATGTTAGCAATCATAAATAAAGTGTTGCAAGAGCCATAAAAAACTAACATCAAACTAGTAAAACTAACCAGTTTTGGCAACGTATTTAATTACACATGAACTAGTAAAACTAACAAGTTCTTGGCAACGTATTAAAGTAACAAGTCGGTACTGTTTACCAGCAACACAGACATCTGTAAATATCTTTGATGTAAGCAAAATGATTCCGACACACACACACACACACACACACACACACACACACACACACACACACACACACACACACACACACACACACACACACATATATATATATATATATATATATATATATATAAGTTAAAAAGACGTTGTCCATCATATAAATCTGACAGTTGTCTGTCTATGAGCATGCAAACATTACTAGTGCTACAAGTGATAACAGCAAACCATTTAAACAAACAGGGTATCAGAACGTAAATTACACATGAATTTTGCTGCACCATAGAAGTACATATGACCAGCTATCTACGTGCTTAAGTAGCTATTTAAGTTCAGGAAAACAGGTAATTCTTAACAGTAAGTATCAAACACATAGATAGGCGCAGTCTATAATAGGATTAACAGGCTATGGCATTATGTAATCAGTAGCAAACTAAATTAAGCCAAGCAACATAATTGAACAATTTTGCAATCAGTGGCTAACTAAAATTCTGAGTAGCAGGTAAGTGAACTTATGCTAGCTCTTTGTACAGGCACACTGCAACTTCTTTTTCACTTACAAGATTCTACGAAGGAGTCCATGGCATCAATTGCTTGGATACGCAGTCCCAATACTTCTTTCTTCCCACACTGCATTGGTAAGTCGAATGGTTAATCTGATAAGATTGTGCATCCTTAATATGTTATATGAGGACGGGTTGTCAGACTAGTTGTAGCAACACACATCACACTGGCTTTTACTGTATATATATTTCATGCGATTACATTTGGCATATCGAGATCTAAGCAATCTACAATAGGATGAAAAGACTGGCATCCTTCACATTATTGGTGAACTCAGTTCATAGAAACAAGCAATTCAACCATTCTGTGGGTAAATCAAAAGCGCTAGTGGAATATTTTTCACTACCCCAATCATACACGCAAAAAGGGGCGACACCACCATAGGGGCTGGTATGGGCGGCCGCCTCGGGTGGCTGGAAAGTGCGCACCTAGTTTGAGTCGTCCAGGTTGGCCCAGTCTAGTTTTGTTCGTCCCAGCGCACGAGCAGGCAATGTAAAAAATGAAGAAAAATGTTTCAATTTGGATGGGCCAATAACGTAAGTGTAAGGCAGGCCCTATAGCAGGCTTGCGGCCCAAACAAGCACCTCCCATATCGATCGACAGCTGGAAAAATCCCCAATTCGTTCGCTCCAGCCTCCAGTCTGGTTCGCTCCTAACCTAGCCGCCGCTGGACAGACCGACATAGCACTTCCTCGCGCCCTAGTTGGACACCAGTCGCCGGGCTTCAAGCGAATGGAAGGACAACAAGATGAAGATCCAACCCTGGGTGTAGCCTGCGTGGGAGGCAGCGGCGGCAGCACGGGCATGGCATCGAGCTTGCGTAAACGGACAGTCGCAGCTTGCAAGAGCAGCATGCGCAACGAGCAGGTACATCACATCCCTGATTATATCTAATTCAACTGTTCAATTTCTGGCCAATAGTTAAACCTGACGGTGTTGTAAAACTGCTTGTATGTAGGGAATCTATAAGAAAATGAAACCAATTTCTGCTTATTTTATAACTCCCCCAATCAATACTGAACTAACTGAACCTGATGTGTCTAATCAAGTTTCCGGTGCAAACATACAAGCTCATGTTGTTCTTGAGCCTGAAGTGTCTAATGAACAGACTGCTAATGAAGGATTTGATGCAAACATTTTACATGCTCCTGGTGATGAACATATAGTGTCTAATGAGGGATCTAATGCAAGCATTTTGCAAACTCCCATTGAAGGATTTAGTGTCTAATGATGATCTGCTATGTTGAGAGAAAGATAGAGATTTGCAAGAATTGATGACAAGCAAATTATAGTACATTTTCATGGCTTGAGGAAATGTCGAGGCCATCTACCAGAAAGTCCCCGTATCATGACAACCTAGCATAAATACTTTTCTAATCTGTTGTTTGAAACTATTGGCATACTTGTGTAGGATAGATATATTGATATGCATTTTGCGCACTGGTTATAGGTGCAATTACACTTGGATATTTTCGGCCAGAGAACGAATAATTCAAGAAGGTACAGTCCATGTTAGTAGTCCTTGTACACCATGTTGCATTTTGTGTTTTTTGGTGGTTACATCATTTAGTGTTTTATAATCTGGAACTACTTTGGCTCATTAGCTGGTTTTCAAAGTGCATGTAGCTTTACATTTCTCAAGTTATGTTGATTTCCGGAGTGCAAGTGCCTTCGTGTTTTTTAAGATAAATTTTTGCCCCTGGTAACTTGAATTCGTGGATCCGCCACTGCACACAAATCATACACGCAGGCTAGTACGAATTAAATGAAATGCAAGGACTTACGCTAGCTCGTTGTACAGGCTCACTACAGCTCTGCTTGCGCTTGGGATGTTCCATGTACAAGTCCATGTTACCACTTGCTTGGATGTGCAGGCCTTGTGCTCCTTGCATCCCCCTCTGCATTTTTGACATGGCGAATGGTTGATCAAATGAGAGGAATCGACCTTGCTGTTGTACCGGAGGACAGGTACTTACAAGGTTATACCGGCGTGCAGGATGTGTACCAGAGCCCATAGCGCCGTCATGCTTCGCTAAAAAATGGTTTTGCTTGTTTTAGATGATATCTCCAGAAGAAATAAGAGTTAAAGTCAGAGTTGCATAGGCGTGTAAGCTAAGAGAGTAGTAAAAGGATATCCAAACATCGTCGAAACAGTGCACAAGGGAGTGATATGTGGATACCTAGTTCGGGCCGGCGTTTGGGCATGCTCGCCTAGCTAGAGTGCGGGTCACTTCAAAGCTGTGGAGGGTGATTCGCTGGCGTTGGCTGGCCATGTACGGATGTAGATCTCGAGCGGCAGCGGAGCGCTACGATGCAGTGGACGAGGCCGTTGGTGAAGCACCAACGGCATTGGGGGGTGGAGGTGCGATGATGTTCTCGGTGAAGTAGCCCCGGTGAGGTGGGAGACGGCGTCGATGAAGTGCACCTGATGCGGTGGAAGTCGGTGTCTGTGAGGCACGTCGACTACGGTGGCCGTCATTGTGGGTGGACCACCCGGTGAGGTGGGAGACGGCGTCGATGAAGTGCACCTGATGCGGTGGAAGTCGGTGTCTGTGAGGCACGTCGACTACGGTGGCGGTCGTTGTGGGTGGACCACCCGGTGCGGTGGACGAGGGGGTAGATGAGGTAGCTCCAGTGCAATGGTGAAGCGCAACCGTCGTCTTCGTCGTCGTCGTCTGGCATAGAGGTGGGGAAAGAGACGAGACAAAGGGCGATTAGAATTTTGCTAGGGTTGGCGGCGAATTAGGGATTTGAGAGCTCTGGGCGCGGAAGGGGATGGGGGAGAAGGGAGATTTTGCAAGGCTGGAATTGGGGCCGCCAAATATTTCAATCCAAAACATGGAAGCGTCCGTACGACACACGCGACCACCACGACACGACCCTGGTCTGCCTGGTGCGCCTACATTTGAGAATGCAAATGAATCTTCTTTCATTGGCAAATGAATTTTGTACTATGTATTACCATGCCCCTGTTTTCCTTGCAAATAATTAGTCCTTCGAAACGAGATACTATGAATTAATTAATGAGGAGTTCTTTGAATTAGAGTGTGTTTGTCACATAGCGATCTCCAATTCTAACGTGGATTTCGCATTTCAGGGTATCCACGCTACTTTTTTAATACAAAATCATATATGTATAAGATGAACACCATGGTAGTGAGAAAACTTTGGATGGATTCAAGCATATGACCACACACATACAAAATACCACAACAATCGAGTCGATATCAACCTTTCCAAACCTAGTATGGCATGAATTCGAAATAAATACGGAAGCCATATGCATGGTCCTCAATTCAAATCTTACAATGTACACTAAATTAAAACGTCAATATTAAGTCTAGTACTATCTACATTCAAATGTTGTTTTTAGGCCCCCCCCCCTCGGCACACACGCTACATACTTCCTCTATTGATCAATCTTCCTCTCCTAACCACCTTACAAAGCTATTGGTTTCCGCACGTTCATTCTTTCTCTCCATGTTTCGATCTCTAACTCTCACACACCCGCCATTGCACTCCATGCCGAGCTCTCTCTCCCCCCCTCTCACCCTCTCTCGGTAGATACATGCATTGCCTATCTAGACCCCCTCCCTCTCGTGCGCACGCACACACATTGTCTATCTAGGTCACTCTCGAGAGACCGTCTCACTCTTTCTTCTGCATAGCGGCCCACACTCGCTTAATCTCTCTCTCTCTATCTCTCTCTCTTTATCTAAGTCTCGATTAACCTCGCTTTCTCTCACACACAAACGATATATCTCCCTGTCCGGGCCTCGATCGACACACTCTATACTCTCTCACGCAGATTGTCTATCTAGATCAGTTTCTCCAAGCCATTCCACTCATTCGACCTCATGGCAGCCCACGCTCTCTCAATCTCTCTCTCTCTCTCTCTCTCTCTCTCTCTATGCATGTCTCGATTAACCTCGCTCTTTCTCACACACAAACGATATATCTCCATGTTTGGGCCTAATTCGACATATTCATAGTGTATACTCTCACACGCACATTGTCTATCTAGGTCACGCTCTCCAACCTTTCTCACTCTTTCGATCGCATGATGACCCACACTCGCTCAATCTCTCTCTATCTTTATTTATGTATTGATTGACCTTGCTTCCTCCCACGCACAAATGATATGTGTACCTGTCTGTGACTGGATCATCTCTCAAGCTCTCTCTTCCAGCCCTCACCCTTCCCAAAAGCTCAATCGGATAATATCTATCCACAGCACATATATCTTTTCAACGAATGTCGGGGCACACTCACTTTGTCTCTCTATCTATGTCTCGATTGACCTCGCTTTCTCATGCCGTCTCTTCCACACATTGAAGCTACCTCTCCATCCCTTGCAGAGCCGGAGCTATTTACATTGCAAGGGGGGCTCGAACCTTCGATTAATTTGTGAAGGCATTTATTCCAGTGGGGTTACATTATGTTTTTGTAGCATTCTCCCCACAACTACTCCAAACACCATTACAACCCCGCCCCTCCCCCAATTGTTTTCCCTCTGGATCGGTCACCGCTCTCTCGCACGCTCTTTTTAACCTTCCACGTCGCACCATGGTATTTTTGCAAAAAAACTCTGGTGTTCTCTTTAATTTTTACAAATAAGCTACAAACTACACATCGGAGTCCACCTGTAATGGAACAAATTTCGACCCAGAAATTAAAGTGCTACAAACTACACACCGGGGGGGCCAACTGTCTTGGAGCAAATTTGGACCCATATCTACACCCCTATATAGTGTGCGAATAACTTTGAAAGATGGTCGTTGGATGAAGCCAATCCGACGGTGCAGAGATGGCAAATCCGAGCACCACTGGCCATTGGATATCTTCTACATTCCACCACATTCTGCCACATGTACAATCTAGAAGACTGCATGGTTGAACTTAAGCATAATGCACAAACCTCAAAACACAAGCACTCCTCCTTTGTTCTAGAATCTTCTATATCATAATTGCCCAATTTTCTTTTTTCTTAATGAATTACCATTATTTGTTTTTACTTTATGCTCTACAATGCACAATACCATTAATCTTAAAATAGATTGACTTTTTTTTATAAAACTTATTGATTTTGAATGAGATGAACTATAAGAATTAAACGAACATCTACATCATGCATATATGAATCAAAGCTTACATGTTATGGTGTGGTATTTATTCATAATTTGGTTGCCAAATCTCATGCGTGCAATGCACGTGTACCTTACTAGTATAAATTAAAAATTAAAAAGGACGAGGATCGAACATGCGACCAGGGCCTTCAAGCCACAGATCAATAGGCAACATAGTAGCAACGTTTGTTGTACTCCACTTTGTTAATATAATGTTTTTATATTACCACAGTCCTATTTAATGGAAAACGTGTTTTTATACTATTAACTTTAGTACATTAGTGGGACCGGCTCGTGAGCATGTACTATTCCACTTCACTTACTGGTGGGTTCCATGTCTGCTCTCTCTCTCTCCTCCCCTTCTACGTTTAGACGAATGGGCAAACACGAAGAACGCGCGGGCGGTGTGGCCGTTGACCGAATCTGGATGCGTTCACAAGTTATGGCACCAGTTTCACGTAATACTAGTACTAGTATTGGAGTATGTAACAAGTTTAGGAACAAAAGTAACCGTGACGGACAAGTTAGGCTAGCAGTAGTATCTACTAACAATTAAATGCGTGGATAAATAGATGTATCGCCTATAGTGCTTGAACAAGGGGACTACTCGCGCCCTACTAGTATTTGGAACTGGCTTCCCTAAAAAAATATTTGGAATTGACGTGGTATTTAATATGAAAGGTTTGCGATGAGAAGGAATACATGTCGCCTGATGACGTTTTATATTTAATTTGATACGGCTCTAGCAGAACATTCAATCGATCAAATCATAGAATTCATTCAGTCTGACTGCTACTTTACATTCATACCATGATTGAACTAAAATAAACGCAAATGATAAATCCCAAACGTTCAGATTTTAAGCATGGCAATCCGAATGTTTTCATGGCATATTTAAATCACGCAGCGGCGGCGGAGGCATCTTGCGGCGGGAAGCGGCTCCTCTGCCGTGCTCTGTGTGTCGTCGGGCCACTGACTGGCGGCGACGGCGGCGTCTTGCGTCGTTGTTGGCGTACTCCTGGACGTTGTCCCTAGCTTCAAGGAAGGCCAGAATGTTCTGGACTTCGGTCTCCAAGAGCCAGTCAACTGGCGGGAGGAGGTGACTGGCGTTGGTGCAAGAAAGAGGTTGACGGCGGTGATCCATGCCGCTGAGGGGGGCACTGGCACCGGCGCGGGGACAGGCTCTGGCAATGGCGCAGCGGAGACATTCATGTGCACGGGCACCGTCACAGGTGCGCGCGTCAGTGCACACGTAGGCGCATGCGCTGGCAGGTGCATGGGTGCATGAAAGTCAGGGGGACCTCGTGGAACCCTGTGGCTTCAAGCTCGGCGACAATGTGCGGCTCCTAGGCCATCAATGCCATGGGGATGGGCGCTGGCGTAGTCGGGGCGACGGGAGCTGGAACGGGAGTGGGGACAGGTGTGACGTCTTACCGCAAGGCCAGTTCAAGCTCGTCCCAAAGCTCCTTATGTTCTTGAGACTCCGACTGGGTGTCTTCCTCAGGAAACTGGAAGACTAAGTGCAGACCATCGTGATGCGGCATGGCATACGGTGAGGTCAGGCTGGTTGGAGGTAGACGATAGGAGAATCCGAGAGGAAGAGAGATAATTGTAGTGAGACCAGGGAGTGCGGGGGTGATTTAAACTGCGGCGCCGACGCCATTAAAAGTGGGGGCAGTTGGGAGGAAGGTGGGCGGCGGAGCCTGGTCAAAGGGCTCGCCTCCCGGTGAGCCTGAGCAGCGGCCTACTCGCACGCCTCCCGGTCAGCCGGCGCAGCGGTCTGCTTGCACCCCTCCCGTCGACTCACAAGCTTGCTCGGACGGCACCTGCCGATGATAAGCGGGACTCGTGGAGGCACGTAGGTCTAACGCCCATGGTTTGAATAGTGAAACCATTCGCGTTAACGTGACATGTCTTTGTTCCAAAATACCTTGGCTCTTCATTTGTGCAACTTTTCATAAGCAGCTTGTCTCAAATTGAAAAAAAAATACGACAGCCTATTTGTGCCATATCACATGACCATGCTCAGTTTCATGAATTTCAGGTCAGTTTTGGATTTTCTGGAATTTAAAATCCAGGATTTGAAACAATATCATAACCTGCATCATGAAATAAAATTTCAAGCCATACATCTTTACTGTTGTAGATGTTAATATTTCTTAAGAAAGGATTTGGTCAAACATTTTGCTTAGTTAGACTTCAGACAAGTTATATATGCAGAGTTAAAAGATAATCCCTCCGTACCAATGCATTGCCTGATAAAGTAACTCTAGTAGGCACGAACAATGCACGAACAAAATCAACAAAGGGAGCTCCATTCTGTGCTCATCCTGGTGTAGTACTATTAGTACTAGGCAATGGAGTTGACGGGTGACCTTGGGTAGCGGCGACCAAGGGAATTGAACCGTGCTCGGCACGGTAGTTAACGTGGGCTAGTTACTAAAGCATCCCTCCATTATTCATCGGTTGTCATTATGGACTGGGGACATGAGGGGAATTTACTAGGGCTAGAATTCTGGCCGCCAGATATTTCGACTAGAAACGCGGAGGCTTGAGTGGAAGCGCGAAGTTTAATATCACGGTTCTTTTGGTTGGGGTTGGCTAATGTGCGTACCACGCATGCCACCACCAGGACACGAGCCTGGGTCTGGCTGGTACGCCGTCGGGTGCTACCATTCGAGAATGCGAAAGGAATCTTTTTTAAATTGCTGAATGAATCTATATGTATTATAACGCCCGTATTTTCCTTGCAAATAACTGGTCATGCAAATGTTGTGTTTAGGTCTCTCCATCGACACCCCCCAACCACCAAACATACTTCATGTATCGATCGATCTTCATTTCTTTGTTAATAGAGCTATTGGTATCCGACACACGCGCGCTCATTATTTCTCTTCACATTTTGATCTCCATTTATGTCACACCCGCCCACACACTCTCAACAAATGTATTTCTCACACACAACCTCGTTGTGCCCTCCATGACAAACCCTCCCTCTCTCTCAAGACACGTACGTTGCCTTTGTAAAACACCTTCACCGTGCGCGCACACACAAAGTCTATCTAGGCCACTCTCGGTAACTATCTCCCTCCAGCCCTCACTGCAGCTTCGCCACACGATATCTCGGTGTATCGTCTTTAACATTTGAGTGTACACTACGCCACACTCACTAGATCTCTCCCTCTATAAATGACTCGATTGACCTCGCTTTCTCGTGTCGTCTCTCTCACACCTAGACGCAACCACTACACCTCTTGCATAGGCGGAGCTATGTAGATTGTCGGGGGGTAACCCCTCGACCTTAGATAAAATTGTGAAGCTCTGTTTAGGATTGTTTACATTATATTTTTTGAACATTATATTTGTCCCCACCCTACCAAACACCGATAGGTTGTGCACCCCCCCGGGAGAATATCATGTGCCCCACACCTTAGATGCTATATGGAGCGTGTAGATCTAAGATATAGCGGCTCACAAGACGTCTTAATATTTTTACAAGAAACCTTAATGAGTTTGGGAATTGCACACAATTAGTACCAAAACTACTCAGATGCCCTTGGATCCCATATCCAAAGGCCTCGAAGCTCGTATCATCATAGCATCTAAGATGAGGGAAGACCTCATATTCTCTTGTGTTTAAGAATATCACGTGCTACAACACCTTAGATGTTGTGGTGATACAAGCTCCTCAGAGCCGTTGGATCGGAGATCCAACGACTCCTTGGTGGTTCAAATGTTTTTGTAGAAAAGCCCCCAAAGAGTTTGGGCGCAGCCCACAAGCACAAAGACTACTCAGATGCCATTGAATCTCAGATCGAACAACCTCGAAGCTCGTATCACCGTAGCATCCAAGCTGCGAGAGCACCTGATGTTTTCTCACACGGGGGAATATGAGGTGCTCCCACACCTAGATGGTCGTATTACCGTAGCGGCTAATTAAGTTACGGGGAGCACCTAATATAAGCTACTGGGAGCCGTTGGATCCAAGATCCAGCAGCTCACATGAGGCCTGAATGGGTTTTTTTGCAAAAAAACCCTCTGAGAGTTTGGAAATTGCGCAAAATTACAAAGACTACTCCCAAGCCATTGGATTTCAGATCCAACGACGTAAAATCTCGTATCACCATAGCATCTAAGTTGCGGGGAGCATGTGATATTCTATGCCGATGTCATTTTTGTTCTTAAATTTGCAAAATACGTCTAACTGGTGCCGTAACTTGTCTAACCGCGCAAAGTGTTTGTGCAAAAAAACCATCCTACACTGAAATATCAGAACAACACACGGGAGGTCCACTTGTCATTGATCAAATCTGGACCTAAAACTAACAAATCTTAAGGACGAGATTCGAACCGGCAACCTAGAGTACAAAGCATACGTCGATAGCCTAAAACCGCAACGGTTGTTGGCTTTGTCGCATAACTTGACTTTATACAGTATCACGTTGAGTAGAGTAGAGGGAGTGGCTCGTCCACAGGTGCATTAATGTTGACTAACTTACTGGTGGGTCCCATGTCTGCCATCTCTCTCTCCTCTCCATCTAGTAGTACAACCTTTAGACACACGGGCACACACGAAGAGCGGCGCGAACTTGCCATGGTGTTATTATAACTAAAAAATTGCTTGGAAAATAGATGAATCGCCTAGAACAAGAGACGTTGTGGCTGGTCGAGACGGAGCTAACACCTATCCTGTGTGCCACAGTAGCATGATGAAGCTATGTGGCTAGTGGGGTGTTTTTGACCGACTGGCTAGGTCCCGAGGTCGAATCATAGGTAGTTAGATACAGTTTATTTTTACACGCACATTTTTCCTCCGTGCCGAGACGTGGCACACCCTACCGCGCGGTTTTTGGATCCTCCTGGGTGGTGCACGTATATTTTCTTCCTTGTCGAGACGTGGGACGCCCTACCGCACGTTTTTTGGGTCCTCCTCGGTCGTAGCACCGGAGCAAGTAAATGAGTCGTCAAATCACAAAAGCCCACCTTTCCCGCCGAGTACATCAGTGAAGCACGGTGGCTAGCTAGTTGGCCTAGTGCGGCCGAGTAGCTAGGCCGCCGCCACATTTGTTTTTTCACCCCTTTTTTTCTCTCCTTGCCGGTAGGTAAATTTAAATATCCACCACTGCATTGCACTGGTCTTTGGGTGCGGCAGGCGCGGCAGGATTTTTATTTTTTTATTAACGGGAGCAGGCGCGGCAGCAATTAGTCATGATGACTTCGCCTGTAAAACCCACTACTCCCTGAAGTGAAAAGCCGTCGACTGGTGTTTTCCCATGGTGAAAACCAAAAGATTCACCCCGCTCCTCGGCTGGCTCCCTCCGCCTTCTCGTAGATTGCATTGCCTTTCAGCCATTTCGCCCCCTTTGCTTCCTCTCCCCATTGCTTCTACCTGGTTCCATGGTGGTGAACCAGATGACAGACTTTGAGGTGAGGCACCTGACACAGGAGCTCCATGCCAAGGATGCGGAGCTCAGGGCCAAGGACGTGGAGCTCCGTGAGCTCAAGGAGGAGAGGAGTGCCATGCTCCTCCTTTATGTGTGGGAGTTCACGGAGCTTCAAAAGCGGCAGGCGTCCACCACAAAGATTCTCGAGGCGTCGGAGGCCTTGCTGTAGAAAGCGGGAGATACGATAGGCGGTCAGGCGAGCCGGCTGGAGCGCGAGCCGGCTGATCGTGACGAGGTCTAGGATCGCTGCAACCACTTGCTGGACCATGTTGCCACGCACGTGTTGCGGCTGTGCGATGCCTACCGTCGTGCCAGCGCGACCATGCCGGCCGTCGGGCTAAACTCGTTCGACCACCCCATCGACTTCAATGAGCTGTGACTTCCTGACCTGGTCTCCTTCTTCACCTATATCTCCGAGGAGCTGAGCCATGTTCGCGCGATGGTGGGGGCGGAGCTGGACAGGGAGGGGTTGTGGGCGGCCATCGTCGTGGCTGGGCGAATCCTCTCAGGGCTTCGTCACCAGAATCCATTCGTGCCATTGGACGCCGTTTTGACGAGTTGGCTCCCGTCGACCAGGAGCGGGCTCTGCGGGCGGTGGCACCTTGCATCACCAACGTCATGCACCTCGAGAAGCAGAGGGACTTTGTTGGTGTTTAGGCATCCTCTGCATGGGCATGTCTCGGCGCAACATGACCGTTGGATCAAACTCAGATGGTGCAGATCAGTCACTGTAGCACGAAGCGTGCGGGTGTGTTTGGTTGCATTCTCATCTCAATATAGTTGTTCCCTCTTCGTGCATGCTCATCTCAGCACCCCTCTTCATGCATGCTCTGCATGCTCCTAGTGTATTTGTGTTAACCTAGTGTGGGCTCATGCACCCTTCATGCACTCTGCCAAACACCCAAATGTGGGTCGAGAAGGGAACTTTTTCTCCCATGCACCCTTCATACACCCTACCTAACACTCATTCATGCTTCATATGGTTCATGTTCCGTGGAGTAATGTAGAACCGTACTCTCCATGCGATGTAGACCTAGATCTGTTAACATTGATCTCACCGTTCATTCTCGACCGGACAGTCAAAAAAGGGGCATGTTACATTACTGTTCATAGTTGACATGCGCAAGATACGTCTCCAACGTATCTATAATTTTTGCTTTTTCCATGCTGTTATATTATCATTCTTGGATGTTTTACAATCATTTTATAGCACCTTTATATCATTTTTTGGGACTAACCTATTGACATAGTGCCCAGTGCCAGTTGCTGTTTTTTGCTTGTTTTTTACTTCATAGAAAATCAATACCAAACGGAGTCCAAACGCAGCGAAACTGTTGGAGATTTTTTCTGGACCAGAAGGAACAACTTGGGCCGAAGAAGTACTAGAGGGGTGCCCCGAGGGGGCACAGCCCACCTGGGCGCACCTGGGGGCCCAGGCGCGCCCAGGTGGGTTGTGCCCACCTCGGCCGCCTCCCGCACCGCCTCTTTGCTCTATAAATACCCCAAAAATCCAAAAACCCTAGGGGAGTCGACGAAACACAATTCCAGCTGCCGCAAGTTCCAGAACCACCAGATCCAATCTAGACACCATCACGGAGGGGTTCATCATCCTCATTGGTGCCTCTCCGATGATGCGTGAGTAGTTCATTGTAGACCTTCGGGTCCGTAGTTAGTAGCTAGATGGCTTCCTCTCTCTCTCTCTCTCTTGTGATTCTCAATACAATGGTCTCTAGGAGATCTATTTGATGTAACTCTTTTTGCGGTGTGTTTGTTGGGATCCGATGAACTTTGAGTTTATGATCAGATCTATTTTTTATCTATGAAAGTTATTTGAGTTTCTTTGATCTCTTATATGCACGATTACTTATAGCCTCGTATTTCTTCTTCGAATCTTTGGTTTAGTTAGGACGACTAGATCGATTTTTCCTGCCATGGGAAGAGGTGCTTTGTGATGGGTTCGATCGTGTGGTTTTCTTTCCCAATGACAGAAGGGGCAGCAAGACACGTATTGATCGTTGCTATTAAGGATAACAAGATGGGGTCTATTCCTACATGAATAGATCTTGTCTACATCATGTCATCGTTCTTATTGCATTACTCTGTTTTTCCATGAACTTAATACACTAGATGCATGCTAGATAGCGGTCGATGTGTGGAGTAATAGTAGTAGATGCAGGCAGGAGTCGGTCTACTAATCTTGGGCGTGATGCCTATATAATGATCATTGCCTGGATATTGTCATAATTATTTGAAGTTCTATCAATTGCCCAACAGTAATTTGTTTACCCGCCGTATGCTATTTTTCTCGAGAGAAGCCACTAGTGAAATCTACGGCCCCCGGGTCTATTCTTTATCGTAATTGCTTTGAGATCTATTTTTATTTGCTTTTGTTTTCAGATCTATTATTCTAAAAACCCAAAAATACCTTGCTGCACTTTTTCTATATTTATTTTATTTTGTTTTATTGCGAGATCTATTTATCCAAAATCATACAAACCAACATATCTTTTACCTGAGAGGGATTGACAACCCCTCTTACGCGTCGGATTGCAAGTATTTGTTCTTTGTGTGCAGGTACCGTTTACATAGTGTTACTTGGTTCTCCTACTGGTTTGATAAACTTAGTTTCATAACTGAGGGAAATACCTACCGAATCTACACTGCATCATCCATTCCTCTTTGGGGAAATACTAACGCGGATACGAGCCATCAAGAAAGGATTTATGGCGCCGTTGCCGGGGAGACATCATCAGCATCTATCAGGTTCCTAATCACAAATCTCATCTCCTTGCAATTTACATTATTTGCCATTTGCCTATCGTTTTCATCTCCCCCACTTCACAAAAATTTGCCTTTTTTATTCGCTTTCTTCTCGTTTGCCTTTTTCTTGTTTGATCTTTTGTTTGCTTGTGTTGCCATGTGCCTTCTATATGCTTGCATCTTTGCTTGCTAAAAATCTATTGATATGGATCCCCATCCACTTGCTAATCTTTTTAAAAGATCCAATTATGATGAACCAATCTCTAGTGAGTTGAGTGCACTAGATTATCTTTATGAAGTTTTGCTTGAAATTCGTGAATCTGAAAATTGTGATGAATTGCTAAAAGAAGAAATTTATGAAGTGATTCACGATAGTTCCTTGAATGAAAAGCATGATTGCAATGGTGTTACTATAAATTCTATTAATGTCAATTATGCTAATATTATGCAAGACCCCAAGCTTCGGGATGCTAATTTTGCTATGTCCACTACTTATTGCAATGATCATGATTGGGGTGATAATGCTTCTTATGATTTTGAAAATTTATTTAAGCCTCATGATGAATATGATATTTGTGACGCCCCCGATTTAATCGTACACTAATCATACACGCAAACATGTACGATCAAGATCAGGGACTCACGGGAAGATATCACAACACAACTCTAAAAATAAATAAGTCATACAAGCATCATAATACAAGCCAGGGGCCTCGAGGGCTCGAATACAAGTGCTCGATCATAGACGAGTCAGCGGAAGCAACATATCTGAGTACAGACATAAGTTAAACAAGGTGCCATAAGATGGCTAGCACAAACTGGGATACAGATCAAAGAGGCGCAGGCCTCCTGCCTGGGATCCTCCTAAACTACTCCTGGTCATCGTCGGCGGCCTGCACGTAGTAGTAGGCACCCTCGGTGTAGTAGGGGTCATCGAAGGTGGCTTCTGGCTCCTGGGCTCCAGCATCTGGTTGCGACGTCCGAGAAGAATGGAAAAAGGGGGGAAAAGAGGGAGCAAAGCAACCGTGAGTACTCATCCAAAGTACTCGCAAGCAAGGATCTACACTACATATGCAATGGGTATCAATGAAATGGTAGTATCTGTGGACTGAACTGCAGAATGCCAGAATAAGAGGGGGATAGCTAGTCCTATCGAAGACTACGCTTCTGGTAGCCTCCATCTTGAAGCATATAGAAGAGAGTAGCTGGTAAGTTCACCAAGTATCATCGCATAGCATAATCCTACTCGACGATCCTCTCCTCGTCGCCCTGTGAGAGAGCGATCACCAGGTTGTATCTGGCACTTGAAAGGGTGTGTTTTACTAAGTATCTGGTTCTAGTTGTCATAAGGTCGAGGTACAACTCTGGGTCATCCTTTTACCGAGGGACACGACTACTCGAATAGATAAACTTCCCTGCAGGGGTGCAACACATTACCCAACACGCTCGATCCCTCTGGCCGGGCACACTTTCCTGGGTCATACCCGGCCTCGAAAGATCAACACGTCGCAGCCCTACCTAGGCCTAATAGAGAGGTCAGCACGCCGGTCTAAATCCTATGCGCGCAGGGGTCTGGGCCCATCGCCCATTGCACACCTGCATGTTGCGTGGGCTGTCGGAGAGCAGACCTAGCAACCTCCATTACAAAGGAAGTTGCGTTACGTGGTCCAACTCGGTGCGCGCCGCTCAGTCGCTGACGTCTAGGAGGCTTCGGCTGATACCACGACGTCGAGTACCCATAACTGTCCCCGCGTGGTGGTTAGCGCGTATAGGCTCGTAGCCAGACTCAGATCAAATACCCAATCTCGTTAAGCGTGTTAATTGATATAACCGCGGACGCCGACCAGGACCAGGCCCACCTGTCTCCTAGGTGGTCACAACCTGCCCTGTCGCTCCGCCACAAAGCAACACTCGGGGGCCGTCGGGAACCTAGGCCCACCTCTGCCTGGATGGAACCACCTGCCCCTTCAGCCCCCATCTCCGAACAGTAACATAGGTAATGTAAAAGTATATAGTATATGTACCCGTGATCACCTCCCGAAGTGATCACGGCCCAGTAGTATAGCATGGCAGACGGACAAGAGTGTAGGGCCACTGATGTAATTCTAGCAACCTATACTAAGCATTTTAGGATTGCAGGTAAGGTATCAACAGTAGTAGCAAAGACAGGCTATGCAGCAGAATAGGATTAACCGAAAGCAGTAACATGCTACACTACTCTAATGCAAGCAGTAGAGAGAAGGAATAGGCGATATCGGGTTGATCAAGGGGGGGGGGCTTGCCTGGAAGCTGTGTCGAGAGAGAAGGGTCGTCGACGTAGTAGTCATTCACGGCAGCGTCGTCAACGGTCTCAGCGTCTATCAAGAGAGAAGGAGGGGGGAGAAAACAGTAAATACAAAGCAAACAATGCTACACAAAGTATGACATGACAATATGCAGTGTCGGGTGTGTTCTAACGTGGGGTTGCACGTTACCGAGAAAGGGGGATCCCATCCGGGAAAGTTTTCCCGGCTCCGGGCATTTGTTAGACAGATGACCGGAGGGGGGGACGGTTGCATGTTCAGGTATTTAGAGGCATCACACGGATATGTGGGTTGCGTATCCGGGTTCGTCTCGTCGTTCTGAGCAACTTTCATTTTCAAAGTTTCTCGATCCGAGTTACGGATTATTTTCTATGCATTTTTAAAGTCTTAATAATCATTTTGGATTATTTTAAATCAGAAAAACATTTATTGCATCAGCAGTGATGTCATGCTGACATCAGCAGTCAACAGTACTGTTGACTGGTCAACCTGACAGGTGGGTCCCGTTCGTCATTGTCTAAGACTAACTAAACAGGTTTAATTAGTTTAACTAAATGATTAGGTTAATTAAACCAAATTAATTAGGTTAACTAATTCACTTAATTAATTAATTAATTAAATTATTATATATTTTTATTTTCTCTTCTCTTTTTTTATACGTTCTGTGGGGTGGGCCCCGCGTGCAGTGGCACCGAGGCCTTAGCGGGCGCTGGGCGTGGGCGCGGGCGTGCGCCCATGGCCACCAGGGGAGCGAACTCCGCCAGGAGGGAGGGCGCGGCCCCGGGTGGGGACGGCGGCCATGGCGTGAGGTGGCCGTGCCGGCAGGCAGTGGCGCGCGCGGGCGAAAGCGAGGGGCGGCTGTGGTGCGCGGCGCGGAGCGGCGACCGGCGCCGGCAAGCGGGGCCGGAGCGGGCGAGGTGGGGCGGCGCCGGGCGCGGTAGCGCTTGCGCGTGGGCGGCCACGGGCGTCGGCGACTGCAGCAGCAGCGCATCGACGGGAGCAGCAAGCGACGGCGGGGGTGGCGATGGCCGGGCGCGGTGCGCGGCCGAGGCTGGGCGCGGAGGAGGTGGGTGAGCGCGGCCGGGGCGCGGCGTCCGCGGCGAGGGGGCGAGGGGCAGGGAAGGAGGTGGCTCACGAGGAGGGGGCTCGAGGAGGCGGTGGCCAGCGGGGAAGCGAGGTCGGGGAGGAGCAGGCGGTCCGGCGAGGCAGGCCGGCCGATGGTGCGGGCGGCGGGCGCGGGGCGCCGGAGATGGCGTCGGGCAGCGGGGTCGATGAGGAGGCGGTGAGCAGGCACCGGGTCAAGGCCAGGGCGAGCGGCGGTGGTGGTGACCCACGCGGAGCGGGCAGTCCGGCGGGGCGAGCCCGCAGGTGGCGGCGGCGGCGTCGGGCGGGGACCCGACCAAACGGGATGGGAGGGAGAGGAGGGGATCAGGAGGGGGAGGGGTAGTGTGCAGGTCGGGGGGGAGGGTTAGGGTTTCCCCCTTGGTGGGGATATGGAGGAGGGGTTGGGCTGGCCGGTTGGGCCAGGTGGGTCGGCCAGCTGGGCCGTCTGGTCCGGTGGGGGGGTGTTTCCTTTTGTTTTTGTTTTTTTGTTAGTTTTGTTTTCTGGTTTTGTCTTTTCTTTTTATTTATTTTTTTACTGTTTTATTTTAGTTTCTCATTTATAATAGTTTTATAAATTATAAAAGTAGTCCCTAATTTAGTATAGGTAATAATGCCACATTCCGAACATTTTAGTTTTGATGTTTGAAAACTTTTGATGTTTGTTAATAATCCAAATTTGAATTTGAATCAGTTTTGAACTAACGCGAGATTATCAACAGTAACCGAGGTGACGTGGCATCATTAGCAGAGGTTCACTGTAGCTTAACTAACCGGGCGTCACAATATTGATAATAATGTTTGCAATAATATTGAATGTGGGTTTGGAAGAGCGTCAACTTTAGGTAAAAATAATCCCACATATTTGGAGAGTGTTCAATCTTATGAATTTTTTATGAAAGTGGGTTTGGAGAGGTCATGACTTTAGTTGATGTTAATCCCACTATCTTGGAAGATTGTAAAACTTTTATGCACGTAGATCATAAAGAGAAAATTTTATATGATAGCTATATTGTTGAATTTGATTATGATCCTACATGTAATTATTATGAGAGCGGAAAATATGGTTGTAGAAATTTTCATGTTACTAAATTACCTCTCATTATGTTGAGATTGTCAATGTTTTATTCCTCTCCTTTGCATATGCTAGATAATTCTTATCTTGATAATTTGTTTGTTTATAAAATGCCTATGCATAGAAAGTATGCTAGACTTAAATGTGTTTGTCACATGTTTTATGATGCTCTCTTTGTTCTTCACATCTTATCTTTTATGTGAGCATCAATAAAATCTCAAGCCTATATTGATGGCTATAAAGAAAGAGCTTGTTGGGAGGCAACCCAATGAATAAAATTTATTTTTGATTTTTTTTCTATCTTGAGTGTTTTGCACAATTATGCCTTTGTTATGATTGTGTTCTTTATGTATTAATCAGTGTTTGTGCCAAGTAAAGCCTTTGGGATAGCTTTGGTGATAGTTGATTTGATCTTGTTGAAAAACAGAAACTTTTTCGTCCAGTAAAATAATTGTCCAGATTCACAGAAGCCATGAAAAATTCTAAAGTTTTTACACAAGATTGATATACAAATTTCATTAGTTTTCCTAAATTTTCAGAATTTTTAGATTACATAAGTATGAGAACAATTCTCGTTTTTACAGACTGTTCTGTTTTTGACAGATTCTGTTTTCTTTGCATTGTGTGCTTATTTTGATGAATCTATGGGTTGTATCGGAGGGTATAAGCCATAGTAAAGTTAGAATACAGTAGATATAATGCAATAACAAAATTTGAATGGGTTTTCTACAGTACTTAAATTAAAGATTGGTTTTCTTATACTAACGGATCTCACGAAGGTTTTGTTAAGTTTTGTGTGATTGAAGTTTTCAAGTTTTGGGTGAGATCACGATGGATGCAGGAATAAGGAGTAAGAAGAGCCTAATCTTGGAGATGCCCCATGGCACCCCAATACATTATCCAAAGAGAAACAAGCAACTAAGCTTGGGGATGCCCCCGAGTGGCATCCCCTCTTTCTTCTGACGACCATCGGTATTTTACTTGGAGCTATATTTTTATTCGTCACATATCATGAGATTTGCTTGGAGCGTCTTGTGTTTTTTTTTGACTGAACACTGTAGGGAAAGCCCCCACAGCCTTTTATTGATATATAAAAAAAGAATTACAAGGGTTACAAGGGCTACCAGAGGTACCCAAAGAAAGGAGTATCTAACAATGTACAACTAGAAAAAGGAAAGAAAAATTACATCTATGGAGGGAGAAAGGAGACCCATCTAACCAAGTCCTCCTTAAATCTCACCTTGTGGAGCGTCTTGTGTTGTGTGAGTCTTTGCTTGTTTTGCTTTTTAGTTTGTGTCATCTATCCTTGCTGGACACACCTATTTGAGAGAGCCAAAATTATGCTATGATTTATTAGAATTGCTCTATGTGCTTCACTTAATTTTTTTTTGAGCTATGGAATTGCTCTAGTGTTTCACTTATATCTTTTTGAGCACGGTGTGCTTTAATATTTTTGAAGAAATGCTTTCATGCTTCACTTATATTTATTTTAGAGTTAGTAATTTTGAAGAAATTCTCTCATGCTTCACTTATATTATTTTGAGAGAAGAAAAATTTTATGCTCATGTTCTTCACTTAGATTTGTTTGAGCTATCAAAAGCAACATATGAAATTAGTCCCAAAGTGATAGATATTCAAGAGGGATATAATAAAAACTTTCATGAAGATCATTGGACAAAATAAACTTTATTCTTTGTAATAGTTTTGTGATATGATGATATAATATGTGAGTCATGTTGATGAGTAATTATGCTTTAGTAAGAATATTGGTGTTAAGGTTTGTGATTCCCTATGCAAGCACAAAAGTCAATAGTTATGCAATGAAATTACATCCTACTTGTGGTTCATTATTCGGTGTTAGTTATGCTTAATGCTCGCTTATGTGATTTTTCATTTTCTTGGTTGGAAGCTTCTCAATATTTTTTGCTAGCCTTCACTTGTACTAAGTAGGAATACTACTTGTGCATCCAAAACCCTTAGACCCAGTTTTGTCATATGAGTCCACCATACCTACCTATATGCGGTATTCCCGTGCCGTTCTAAGCAAATTTGTATGTGCCATCTCTAATTTTCAAAATAATTTTCCTTTTTGTGTGCTCGTACCGCTCATGAAACGGTAGGGGGTGGCTGATATTTTTCCATGCTAGATGTGTTATTCTCAAGATGAGTGTTTATTCACTTGGCTTTGCACGAGAGTACGGCAAAGGTATTAGGAATGCCTAGTCCCGAAATGAAAAATGAATTTACTTTATGTTGTCAAATAATAAATTCCTTGGAAAGTGTTGGTATGGACGGCACACGTGGATACGGCTAGCCGTGGAATGTGAAAGTATGGTGGAAAAAGGAATAAACTTTATTATTTGTTTGGGAACCGCTTATGATATATCTAGCATGGAAAGTATTGGGAACTACTCGATCGTTTTCGTTAACAGGAAAAGCATGCCACCCAAAATGTTTTATCTCTTTCTTTTTCGCTTTGAGCTCTGGCACCTCTACAAATCCCTACTTCCCTCTGCGAAGGGCCTTTCTATTTACTTTATGCAATTTTTATTTTTATTTGAGTCTCCATCTTCTCTTATAAAGCACCGACTAAGGGGCACTATGATCGTACTTGAGCATTGGGTATATCTAATATGCCAGTGTGTTTCATGAATGGATCAATGATTGAGCATAATTGGCTAGGGATAACTTACTTTAGTGTTGATATTTTGAAAGACATGGTTGCTTGTTGATATGCTTGAGTATAGAAATCTTCATGTCAAAACTAGACTATTGCTTTGAATCGTATAAAAGTCCAAATGTCCATGCTACAAAAGAAAAGAATATGTGATGAACATGTTAGGCAGCATTCCACATCAAAAATTTCTGTTTTTATCATTTACCTACTAGAGGACGAGTAGGAATTAAGCTTGGGGATGCTGATACGTCTCCAACGTATCTATAATGTTTGCTTGTTCCATGCTGTTATATTATCATTCTTGGATGTTTTACAATCATTTTATAGCAACTTTATATCATTTTTTGGGACTAACCTATTGACATAGTGCCCAGTGCCATTTGCTATTTTTTGCTTGTTTTTTACTTCGCAGAAAATCAATACCAAATAGAGTCCAAACGCAGCAAAACTTTTTGGAGATTTTTTTGTACCAGAAGGAAAAACTTGGGCCGAAGAAGTACCAGAGGGGTGCCCCGAGGGGGGCACAACCCACCTAGGTGCGCCTGGGGGCCCAGGCGCGCCCTGGTGGGTTGTGCCCACCTCGGCCGCCTCCCGCACCGCCTCTTTGCTTTATAAATACCCCGAAAATCCAAAAACCCTAGGGGAGTCGACGAAACACAATTCCAGCCGCCGCAAGTTCCAGAACCACCAGATCCAATCTAGACACCATCACGGAGGGGTTCATCATCCTCATTGGTGCCTCTCCGATGATGCGTGAGTAGTTCATTGTAGACCTACGGGTCCGTAGTTAGTAGCTAGATGGCTTCCTCTCTCTCTCTATCTTTTGATTATCAATCAATGGTCTCTTGGAGATCTATTTGATGTAACTCTTTTTGCGGTGTGTTTGTTGGGATCCGATGAACTTTGAGTTTATGATCAGATCTATTTTATCCATGAAAGTTATTTGAGTTTTGCTCTCTTATATGCATGTTTGCTTATAGCCTCGTATTTCTTCTTTGAATCTTTGGTTTAGTTAGGCCGACTAGGTCGATTTTTCTTGCCATGGGAAGAGGTGCTTTGTGATGGGTTCGGTTGTGCGGTGTTCTTTCCCAGTGACAGAAGGAGCAGCAAGACATGTATTGATCGTTGCTATTAAGGATAACAAGATGGGGTCTATTCCTACATGAATAGATCTTGTCTACATCAAGTCATCGTTCTTATTGCATTACTCTGTTTTTCCATGAACTTAATACACTAGATGCATGTTGGATAGCGGCCGATGTGTGGAGTAATAGTAGTAGATGCAGGCAGGAGTCGGTCTACTAATCTTGGACGTGATGCCTATATAATGATTGTTGCCTGGATATCATCACAATTATTTAAAGTTCTATCAATTGCCCAACAGTAATTTGTTTACCCGCCGTATGCTATTTTTCTCGAGAGAAGCCACTAGTGAAATCTATGGCCCCCGGGTCTATTCTTTATCATATTTGCTTTGAGATCTATTTTTATTTGCTTTTGTTTTCAGATCTATTATTCTAAAAACCCAAAAATACCTTCCTGCACTTTTTCTCTATTTATTTTATTTTGTTTTATTGCGAGATCTATTTATCCAAAATCATACAAACCAATCTATCTTTTGCCCGAGAGGGATTGACAACCCCTCTTACGCGTCAGGTTGCAAGTATTTGTTCTTTGTGTGCAGGTACCGTTTACATAGTGTTGCTTGGTTCTCCTACTGGTTCGATAACCATGGTTTCATGACTGAGGGAAATACTTACCGAAGCTGTACTGCATCATCCCTTCCTCTTCGGGGAAATACTGACGTGGATACGAGCCATCAGCGCACAACATCATTTTTTATCGTCATATCTTACTACACTAGCAACAATATTATGGTACTGACGTATGAACCACTGCACATGCCTAGTAGTAGGAGTACTGTGTGTTCAAGTGGCTGCCGTGTTTCGCACTCCTCCGTCATAAGAGTGGAAACGCTGGCTGTAATCATTTTTGTTTTTCAGTAATAGTGGACACGCTCTACTGCCCGGATCCTCCTCGAGGGTCGTCAGGAACCTTGCTACTCACTTTCGCCGACATGTGGGACAGCCAGCATCGGGGTCCACTTGCCATGCACTAAATTACTCCGTACTAGAGTGCACAACTACACGATAGACTACCACGGTCGAAGCGCCGCAGTAATGCCCAATGAGCCGTCAAATCACAAAACCCCCACCTTTCCAGCAGTAAGTTGGGCGGACGAAGCAACCATCATTTCACTCTTCTCCCTCAGCTTCCTCTCTTGAAGAAAACCCCAACTCGCTTCTCCCTCATCTTTTTCCTCATTTCTTCAAGAAAACCCCGACGCACTTCTGCCATTGTTCTTCTCTCCCAAAGAAGGAAAGGTGAGCGCATCAATGGTGTTGCTTCTGGCCAAGGCCCGGTCTTGCAACCCCGCGACTGATCCTATTACTCCCTCTCTGTTCTTCTTTTGGGTTTGTGATTATGGTTTCTTTTCTTTTATTTCTATTTGACAATTTCTTGATGGACCCTGGAGCACCGGTCGAAGTGATGTCTATGGCTCTGGCCAAAACCGTCGAGGCTCAGGGTATGAAGACGCGCAAGCACCCCTCCGAGACTACCGCAGACAAGCTCAAGGCCATCACCCTGTCCAAGCCCGCCTCTCCGGGATCCCTCGTTAAGCCAGCCCAGGTAATATCTCTTCTTGACGATCTTTTTGGCGATCTTGATCGTGCTTTTTCATCTAACACGCAGTACTAGTACTAGTAGTACAACTTTCTGGGTGATCTTGCATGTGGTTTTTTTCTGCCAAATGACGGTTCTAAATTGCTCTTTTGACCAAAACATGCGATAGGTTGACATACATATGATTTTTGCACATAACACTGATTTCTTATAGATTACTTTCAACTACTTTATGAACATCAATGCTGGCTGTAGGAAATGCAAGATTTTAGCTCTCATGCATTTGAAGAGAGTATAGTAGCCTCAGTAACTTGTGTTATGGATATTGCAAGTAATCCCTCTGCTCTCATGCCTTTGAAGACATGTTCTAGAGTCTTTGTTCACTCATTTATGTGCGTATATGTAGTCTTATATGGAGTAAAATATCAAAAATCATCTTATATTTCTGAACGAAGGTAGTAATAAAATATTTGGTTTCTGTTTGAATTAGAACCAGGTCTGCGGTGGAGATGAAGTTCTCAAAGTCATGACGTGTGAACTGGAAGACCTGAGGATGAGTTCTACTAGTAAACTATCCAGCTGCTGTGTCCTTGTCGCCATGTGTCGTGAACAAGTGTTTTCCTGTAGCATTGTTGTCACGCGTGTTCTCAAGGGTGTACTTCACCACAACAATTTTCTAGTTGTGCCTTCGATTACGAAGGGTGTGGTTCTTGTAAAGCTTCCCGACAAATCTGATGCGGACTGTCTTCATCGTCATGTTTATGAGTGGAAAGGCCACTCTATTAGGTTTTCCAAGGTTGACAAGATGGCGATGATGCCGGTAGACATCTCTCACGAAGTCCATGGCCTAGTCAGTTATGTGGGGTACATCCCGTAGGTCGGTGGCAAGAAATAGTCTGCAGAGTTTAATTAGTGCAACTTTGCTTGTCTGTAGTAAGTATTATTGTTCAGTACTTGATTTGTGTGTGTGAACCATGTATTGTTTAGTACTGCCACTTTTGTTGTGTGGTGAGTCCTGAGAACAGTCTATGTTAATGTCTGTCCACTCAATTCAGTCTATACATTTTGAAGTATCCAGATCATCTTTTTTGTGAGGACGGTTTATCAATTATGGTTACACTCCAATATCTGTATGCATTGCAGGGTTTATCGCACCCACCAGGATTTCCAGTTCCGTGGATGTTCGCTCCATACGAGTTGTTACCACCTTTGGACTGTCCTGCTTATGGGAGTAAGTGCGGGCCCTGCATGCCACCCGTAATTAGACGATCAACCTTTAGTTTACAACTTGAACATAGTGATATCCTGATAAGGATTCACTCGTTTCACATGAAGTAAATCTTATTGATTTACTGTCATGTTTTGTTACTTTTGCTGCAATTTTACGATGCAGGTTTTGCTATGTGACATTCGTTATAGAATAACCCGTTTGGTTTGCTCTATGATGGTTATTTTTGCAGGTTTCACTTCTTATGTCGTGTCAGTAATGAAGGCACTGTCCATCACTTATATTACTAGACACAATTGGATCAGTCTGTTGTCTGAGTACAATCTGAAGCCCTATGATGAAATGCAGTTTGTTTTAACAAACATGCCATAATTAGTCCTTCTCGTGTTTAAAAGAAGTGAAGAAAAAGACTGGATCAAGGTCACGGAGCCTAGTGAAGTTAGAAAGCTGAAGTATGAAATCATAGCAGACCAGAGACGATCGCTGCTGTCAATCACGTCGGTACCACCTTCAGCATCGGATCGAGCACCGGCACTTGCTCCGATGGCACTGGCTCTAGCACTGACAGCGGCAGCAGCTCAGTCTGATCCACCAGAGGATTGGGCACCGACCGCGTCAGCGAATCAGGCTGATCTACCGGAGGATCGGGCACCGACATGGGCACCTGCTCCGACACCGGCACCAGCTCCACAAGGAGCACCATCTCTGGCAGCAGCAGCGGCACTACCAGTCGCACCGGCATGGGCACCAGCAACGGCTCTGGCACCTGCACCAACACTTGAACTTGCTCTTGCATCTGCTCCGGCCCGTGCAGCGGCAATGGAACCAGCACTTGCACCGGCAACAGACTGGGCTGCAGTTCGCACTGCATATACCAAAGTCCTTACAAAAACCGACATCTCCACCTTCTTGGTAAGCATTGGCAGCCCAAGTGCTTCGTTCTTTTTTCTTTCCAAGTTGTTTCACATGATTCAATGTGTTGATCTAACTGTTTGTGTATGTCTTCTTGTTTGCAAACAGAGAATTCCTAGAGCTATGAGGGAGTCGTTCAATAATCCGGGTGACCATGGCCAAGTTTCTCTTACCATGAGCAGCCTTGGTGTGAATGAACCTACTCAATATACCGTAAGTTCAAAGGATGGTCGCATGATGATTGATGCTAAAGGATGGTCAATGTTCAAAACTCTATCAAATCTTGCGGTAGGGGATGATGTCAAAATTGAACTTTCTCGGCAAGGAGAGCTGGTCCTAATCAACATTGAAATTCTTCAGTAGCAGCACGCAACTGCCGAACTGATCTATCCTCCGAGAGCTTTTGATGTAATAATATGGCATGGTGAAATAAGTGTCCTGTGTGTATAAGTAGTACGACAGTATTATTTATCACGTAGGATATCGTGAAAGAATTGCAACTCTGATTGCTGGTTAGGAACTGTCGTTCAATTTCATTCTAACAGCTGCCGCGCTTTATTTCATTTTCTGTATTCGCCTTGCGACATCATCTAAAACCAGCGCCGTATCGATTGCTTGCAATATGAAATGCGATGAGTTAGAACACATGGGCCCCCAAACATGCAGGCCCACCGGCCTGTGGCCCAAAGTCCAGAACCGTCAGCCTATCTGAGTATTATATTCTCATCTGAACCCCCATATTATGTTATATATATTCCGCTTGATTTTTCTTATGTATAAAGTTGCGATATAAAATATTTTTATATTTCTTTATAGAGGGAGTATCTCTCTATCAAAAATATACTTATATGTAACTAGTTACTCCTGCTTTCTACTTCCTTTCGCTGATATGCGGGGCAACGGGGTCCAGGTTCCATGCACCAAATTAGAGTGCACAACTGCACGGTAGACTCACCCCGGTCGTAGCGCCGCAGTAATGCCCAATGAGCCATCAAATCACAAAAACCCCCACCTTTCTACCTTTAGCAGTAAGCTAGACGGACGAAGCAGCAATATTTCACTGGGCCTGAATCCCCTTCTCCCTCGTCTGCTTTTTTAGAGAAAACCTCCTCTCGGCGATTGCGTAGGGTTTTCTCATGGAGAACCAGGTACGAATTCTTCATCCATCCCCGATAAATCCTAGTCCCTTGGTCGCGGGTAATCCTAGGATGGCAGCCGCCGCTGTTGAGAGGATGACAGTAGCGACTCACCATGTCCATGGCTGTACGCAAGCAAGTTCCTCATTTTTTATATACTCCATTGTCAGCGTATAGAAAAAGAAAATGCTTCCTCCTAGTGGTTTGCTGACATCTGGGACCCACGACATTGTCAGCGTATAGTCAATAGACAAGAGAACAGCACAAGATCGGCTGACACCTGGGACATAGCTGCTCGAGCAGTATTTTTTTTTGTTATTGTTGAGACGGAGCAGGGTTTCAACTGGGTTGTGGCCCATCTAGCCCATGCTTCTATTTTAAGTTCACCACATGACTAGCCCAGCTATATTTTCTTTGTGAAAGTGGCTAGCCTAGTTTATTTTTTCTGAAGAATACCCAATCCAGGCATACCCAACCCAGGCCTACTTATTTTTCTCCGCTCTGCTGGGCTGCAACTCTTTCAAGACGGCTACAAACCTTAAAAGTAATATGAAATAGGCTGTAAATATAAAAAATACACGACAAATTGGCAATTACTTTCAAATTTCTGAATTTTTTCACATTTTCAGATTCCAATTTCACTCGGCTTTAACCTAATTTAAATATATCTTCAAAGTACTTTAAATCTGGCTCGACATTTAGGTATTAAAAATAGTTTGGACCCCACCGAAATATGCGAAATTTCATTTAAATTTTTAACCCTGGCCCTGGCCAACAAAAAGAAAACGGACTGCAATAAACTGCATAAGAAGTTGCAAATGAGTAGTAAATTATTAAAAAAATAGGGAATGGGCTGACTTGTGGGCCTATTAAATTGACGCGTATGCAAGATTTTTTTACTTATTATATACGTCAACAAACGATTCTATTAGAAGTGACCGTTGGATGTCAATCCAACGGCCCCCGTGCTTCTTCAATCTCTGGTCTTCTTGCTCCAGCTGCCAAATCCAGCACCGGTGGGACTGCCTGCTCCCGCCTCCCGTGGCCGGCTGTGCTGCCACGCAGGCCTCACCGCCCCATACTACTCCCACCGCTAGCCAGGCCATCCCTCAACTCATCCACATCCCTCCACTGTTGTGGCTTCGCCGCCTCCGGGTCATTCCCTTCCTGGGTCTCGCCGTCGTCCATCGCGTTGGTGTTCTCGGCACGGCGTGGTCAATGTTGTCAACAAACGACAACATCGGAAGAGGGATGTACATGGAGAGGCTGAGAGTTGGGACCCACATTGTCCATGGCCACACGCAAGCAAGTACTCCTTATTACGCCAAAAAATGAATCCTCCCCATGATATCTGGGACCCACCAGCTATATCTTGGCACGGAAGGAAGTGCCTCCTTATTAAGCGAAAAATAACGATTGCTCCCCATGACAGCTGGGGCCTACCAGATTTGGAGGCTGACTTGTGGCCCTATTAAGTTGACGCGTACGCAGGGCTTTGTCAACTTAGTCAACAAACGATTCTATCACCGGTGACCGTTGGATTGTTAACATCCAACGGTCGTCCTTCTTCTTCAACCTCTGATTTTCTTGCTCCAGCCGTCCAAACCACCGCGTGCTCCTGCCTCCCATGGCCGGCTATGCTGCCGCGCAGGCCTCACTACCCCCTACTAATCCCATCGCTAGCCAGACCATCCCTCTACTCACCCACACCCTCTGTTATTCTGCGGCGGCGGCAGCCTCACACCGTAGCCGAACCAGTCAACCATCGTACTACCCTCCGCGTGTTCCCATGCTCCGCCTCGTTCCCTGCCTCACCATCGTCCACCGCCTGGGTGCTGTCAGTGCGGCGTGGTCAACGTGGTCAATGAACGACAGACATCGGAAGAAGACTGTACGCGGTGAGGCTGACAGATGAACTCACCAGCTACATCTTCGCACGCAAGGAAGTGCCTCCTTATTACGCGCAAAAAAAAGAATCCTCCCCCTGTCAGCTCGGACCCACCATCAATATCTTCGCACGCAAGGAAGTGCCTCCTTATCCTCCCTGACAACCGGGACCCACCCGGTCGAAGCGTACGTAGCGTTGTCATTCTGGTCGCAAACATGCACGTACATACTAGCCCATCGGTCTTTCTGCCACGATGAACCGTGGCCCAGTAAGGAGCGGTAGCTGTTCAGGCAGTCCCGTCTATATCGTGTACACGTACCTACAGCCACGCTGCAAGAAAGTAAATACGGCTACGTACATACATACGGGCGGGGTCTCGAACGCGTACAACGACCGCGTCCTGTACATCGGCAGCCAACCGGTTGGGTCGAAACGGAGAAACTGCGTCGTGTTCATTGGGAGGCAACGGAATGCATCGTGTTCATCGGGAGCCAACCGGCTTGGACGGAACAGGCAAAATGAGGCCTGGCATACCGCAGAACGGAGGAAACGGACTTGTGTTCGAGCTCCTATACGGTCGAAATGAGGTCCTGTTGATCGGGAGGGTGTGGCGGACCGCAAAACGGAGGAAACGGACTTGTGTTGGAGCACCTACAGTCGAAACAGGGTCCTGTTCATCGGGAGGGGTGTGGTGTACTGCAAAACGGGACTCCACGGGCTACTGTTCATCCACCGTCTACTGCCTCGCTCCAGCCTCCACGGGCTACTGTTCATCCACCGTCGACTTCCTCTAGCCTCCACGTGGTACTGTTGATCCACGGTCTACTGTTCATTCGGCCTCCACCGGCTACTGTTCAACCAGCCCTCTACGGGGTTCTGTTCATCCACCCCCAACCGGTTCGAGTGTGGTGGCCTCCTCGATCAGGGTCCTGTTCATCCAGCGACAACGGCCTCTACTACCATGGGGTCCTGTTCATCCAACTCCCACCAGAAATTGTTCATCCAACCCCCAACAACGGTCATTGTTCATCAAGAGGCAGCAGCAGCTTGTTTAATCGGCTTCAGTTAGCAGCAGTAGCGAAGGAATCGCTTGGGTTCAGTTAATAGCCAGGGATCAATCGCTCGGGTTCAGTAACATAGCTAGTGCAATCGCTCGGGTTCAGTAAGCGAACGCCTCGCTCGGGTTTAGTTAGAGCCCAACGCCTCGCACACACATGCGTACGTGTACAAGAGAAACGCGCAATCCCTCCGTGCATCGCTCGGCCTCGACCACCCACCGTAACCAGGAACTCCCCGAAATTTTCCTCACCCTCGCTTCTACCATGATTTTTTTCGTCATGGACGGCCCAAAGAATGTCATGCAGGTGCGTCCCCGGCCCGCCTAGGACGAAAAGCCCATTTTCTGTCATGATTTTTTGTCATAGAAGTAGGAGCCCACCACATCTATGATGATACATGCTTTTGTCACAATTATCATCATAGAAGTGTCATAAGCATGATAGGAAAAAAATTTGTTCGGCCCAAAATATCACGAATGTGCCTTTTTTTTGTAGTGTATCCGAAAAAAAATCGTGTTAAAATCTCAGCCCAATCGGAGTTACGGATCTTCGGTATTTAAGAAACAGTTTTCGGCCAGATCTGGAGAGCGCGAAACAGAAGAGAACAGAGAGGGAGATCCAATATCGGAGGGGCTCCTGCCCCTCCACCGCCATGGAGGCCATGGACCAGAGGGGGAACTCTCCTCCCATCTAGGGGGGAGGCCAAGAAGAAGACGGAGGAGGGGGGCTCTCTCCCCCTCACTCCAGGTGGCGCCGGAGCGCCGTCGGGGCTAGGATCATGACGGTGATCTACATCAACACTCTTGCTACCGTCAACACCAACTTTCTCCCCCTCTATATAGTGGTGTAACACCTCTTTCCCCCGTTGTAATCTCTACTTAAACATGGTGCTCAACGCTATATATTATTTCCCAATGATCTATGGCTATCTTATGATGTTTGAGTAGATTCGTTTTGTCCTATGGGCTAATCATGATCTTGGTTGGTATGAGTGTATATTTTATTATGGTGCTGTCCTACGGTGCCCTCAGTGTCGTGTAAACATGAGGGATCCCCGCTGTAGGGTGTTGCAATACGTTCATGATTCGCTTATGGTGGGTGGCGTGAGTGACAGAAGCATAGACTCGAGTAAGTGGGTTGTTGCGTATGGGAGTAAAGAGGACTTGATACTTAATGCTATGGTTGGGTTTTACGACCTTAATGATCTTTGGTAGTTGCAGATGCTTGCTAGAGTTCCAATCATAAGTGCATATGATCCAAGTAGAGAAAGTATGTTAGCTCATGCCTCTCCCTCATATAAAATTGCAAGAATGATTATCGGTCTAGTTATCGATTGCCTAGGGACAAATGATTTTCTTGTTTGACAAAAGCTATCTATTTTTATTGTCTTGCAATTTATTCGTAGTTTTATTCTCGCAAAGTACTCGGAGTTTTATTATTGCTGTTGGGCAAAACCCTTGCAAGCGCTCTCTCTCTCTCTCGGTCGGCCGGAGGTAGAAGAAGGAACGAGGCACACTGGAGTTTTTCCAGCGACGAACGCCGGGCTGCACACACAGCCTTTTTTCCTTTCCAGAGCACAAACTCCACACCGGATACATGAACAGTTATATAGCCTAGCTAGCTAGCCCACACAATGCGCTTAGCCAACTACCCGCGCGCAAAAGTGCTCACCCGGCGTCCCGGCCGCTCTCGTGCATGGGGCCATGCAGCTCCTCCACGAAACCCGATCTCCACGCCACGCCATGCTGCATGCACACGCTGATCGGCATGCCCTCGCCTGCGCCCATGACGCGCTTGTACACGCGCGGCGCGGCCGGGCTCCAATGGATGGCACCGGCCCAACTGCATGCAGCTCATCCACGCTACGTGCGCAGCATTCTGCAGACCGACTCCAATGCACGCATGCCCCACAACTCGGATCAGCACACATGACGCACGCATACACACACATACACACGCACGGCCGTGACCCAGCCCGCGGACCCGACCTGGCGCACTGACGCCCGTTGCACCATGCTCCGTCACGGCTTATTCCCAATAGTCACCCCCTAAGCCGTGACCTAGAGGAGAGTCGCCTCGTCGTTGGTGTCGGCATGGCTGCCGCTACGGCCTTCAGCTTCTTCCTCGGCGACACACGCCGAGCTTCTTCTTCACCGGCGACACACGCCTAGCGTCCCTCGGCGACAAACGCCGAGCTCCTTTCCCGCCGGCGACACACGCCTGGCGTTCCGGCGACATACGCCGTCTTTGCCATCGCGCTGAGACGCGAGCCTTCTCGGATGCCGCTTCATGGTGTCGCACCGCGCCGCTGCGACCTCCATCACAGCGCAGCACCTCCATGCCGCCACGCCGTCGTGTGTCATGTCGCACCATGCCGCGCCATGCCTCACGTCCGTGGCATCTGCACCACCACGCAGCGCCTCCGCAGCCGCCGTGCTCGCCGTGGACTCACCGTGCGCCACGGCCCCGAATCTTGAGGCTCTGAATACCAAGTGTTGGGCAGAACCCTTGCACGTGCTCTCTCTCTCTGTCTCTCGGTCGGCCGGAGGTAGAAGAAGGAACAAGGTACACTGGAGCTTTCCCGGCGACGAACGCCCGGCTGCACACAACCTTTTTTTCCTTTCCAGAGCACAAACTCCACACCGGATACATGAACAGTTATCTAGCCTAGCTAGCTAGCCCACACAACACGCTTAGCCAACTACCCGTGCGCAAAAGCGCTCAACCGGCGTCCCGGCAGCTCTCGTGCATGGGGCCATGCAGCTCCTCCATGAGACCCGATCTCCACGCCTAGCCATGCTGCATGCACACGCTGATAGGCACGCCCTCGCCTGCGCCCACGACGCGCTCGTACGCGTGCGGCGCGACCGGGCTCCAACGGATGGCAACAGCCCCAACTGCATGCAGCTCATCCACGCTACGTACGCGGCAAGCTGCAGACTGACTCCAATGCACGCATGCCCCACAACTCGGATCAGCACACACGACGCACGCATACACACACATACACACGCACGGTCATGACCCAGCCCGCGGATCTGACCTGGCGCACTGACGTCGGTCGCACCATGCTTCGTCACGGCTTATTCCCAACAGTTACAAAATAGTTTCATACTTGTTCTAGATAAAGCAAACGTCAAGTGTGCGTAGAGTTGTATCAGTGGTCGATAGAACTTGAGGGAATATTTGTTCTGCCTTTAGCTCCTCGTTGGGTTCGACACTCTTATTTATCAAAAAAGGCTACAAATGATCCCATATACTTGTGGGTTATTAGTGTGCAAGTAGCTGTGTGAAATGACGATAGGCATGCCAGCAGTCCGCTGCGCAGGCTCACCGGGAAGCGAGCCAACGGTTTGACCGACGCCCACCTCTCTCCTACTACTCCATATTAATGGCGTGCCCGAGCGACCGCACCCCCATCCTCACCACACATACAATCCTCTATCTCCGCCCACATCCTCGACGCCGCTCTCAGTCCTCAAAGTCGTCAGTGTATGAGGATGCCACCGAAGCGCCCCATCGGAGGGAGTGGCGACGCCGGAGCTGCTGAAGCATCGGAGCATGGCGTGAAGATGGAGACAGAGCTTGCCGCCGCCGCCGAGGAGGTATCACTGCACCTTGACGTCATTGACGGTGTCGTGCTTCCACAGCCGGAGCCAGAGGTCCACACCGACTCCGGCAATGACTCCGACGACCACTCCAGCGACGACTCCGATGACAATGGACAACCGGTTAGTCATCTATACCCATTTATGTGTCAAATACATCCTAGGGTTTCACTGGTTACTCCTGCCTCTCCCTTTTTTGAATAGAAATTCTATGGTTATGTTCTCTCAATCCATGAAATCTGAGTAAGTTTCGTTAGATCCGTGTAGTGTATTGATTGTTTGAATGATACAAATGATAAGTGATTTGTTGTTTCATCTGTGCAAATGATTTCTGCTAATAATCCAACTAGGGTTAGTGTTCGTGCTAATAATTCCTAGCCAGGTCTTGACAATTGACTTTGAATGACCTGCATATGTTTGTGCCATTTTTTTCCAAGATTGGCCTGTACAAAGACGATTGTGCTTAAAAATCGAACCATAATCTTTGGATATGTCTAAAAAATAGCCATAAATTCCTAGTCCTACTTTACGGCATGTAAAAATTGATTTGATTCCAAAATTTTGGCAACTGCCAAATGTTCGCTAGAGATTAGTTTGTATTCCAATTGTATAGGTGCTATCTGACGAGGTCGACAGCGAGGATGAAGATGGCCAGTGGAGGTACAAGAGGCAAATCCTCAGGGAGCTTTATGTGGGAATGCATAACAAGCGTATTAGGACCTGGAACTGGGGCTTTCGATGCCCATTTTGCAACCAAAAGCTTCATGACGCGTATGAAAGTGTTCTGGCGCATGCAAGAGGACGAGTCATTGGCTCCTTCACGCAGAAGTATTCTCGCAGGGTGGCGCACGCCGCGTACGCGGATTACCTGGAGAAGCTTCACGATCGTGCCGGCAAATGAGATGAGATGTGGGATTGAACTATGTATGGCTATGTAGTGTCTTAATTATAAATGTGTTTGAGTATGCTTAATGATGGTTGAACTATATATGGTTGAAGTATGCTTGTGTACGCTTATTATCTATGCCTGAGTATGTTTAGTCTATGCTTACTTATGTCTAAATGTGGGATATGGATGCAAGTTCGGTTGATGGAATTTTATGCATATTAGGGTGAATGTTTAGCGTGGGTAAAAATTTCAGATTCAACCGACAAAGGAAAAGTGGTTATTTTCCCAGTTACGCCAATCACACACGGTTCCCAAATTGGAACCGTGTGCAATGACTTTCATTTTCCCAGTTGCGTCAATCACACATGGTTGGCTCTAGCAAACCGTTGCATTCTGCAAACTCTTTGTGGGACAGAAAACCCTCACCACCCAATTCAAAAAGGAAAAAAGAAAACCCTCACCATCCCCACATCATAAAAACCCTCACCCCGCCCGCCACCCCCTCCGGTCCCCATTCACACCTGCACAAGCTCCTCCGCGACTCTGCATGGCACCGCCTATCGACGCGGCAACCACTTAGCTCGATGCCTGTCGGCGCCGCTAGGCTGTCGGCAAACCCCACCGCATTTCGCCACTTCCGCTTGCCGCCGCCTATCGCCATTGACTTTCTCGACGCTGCTCGCCGTCGACCTAGCTCCGCCCGATTGGTGAATCCTCCGTATTGAAGGTTTTTTCTCATGGACAACAAGGTAACTAATTTACTGATATATTCTCTCATCTCTTATCCCAGTTCATCTACCTCCTTTACTAACCCAGCCGAAATCACCGTGAATTCCTTTTTATTTGAGCTGATTTGAGGGTTTTCTTTCATTCATAGAGTGTATAGTGCGCCGACACATCAGGACTTTGCGGCCTCGGCCAGACATCCGTGGAGTTCCAACTCACCGTACCAGATGACTTCAGGATGTGCACGGTATGTTCAATCTCACCCTACATCAGTTCGCATGGCCTACTTCCCGAACATATACTATATATTGCTACATCTGGATAAAAGGTGCCACATGCAACATATACGTCAAAGGGGATTTTTTCCAGTTCTTTCTATATTAGGCAAATTAATGATGTATTGTTCTTTCGATTACTCTCATATTTCTATGACATCATGGTTACACTATCTGTTTAATTATAGTTTTTTGTCCTTTGATTCGAACTGCTCTACTGTTCTTTCAATTTCGCCCACATTTGCATTTTACCATATTCTTTAACAATTCTACCATTTTCTGTAGCACATCCCTTGCTATGCAACAACATTTGTAGTACACAATCTTGCCCTTTACATAACTCAAGACTGCAGGGATGTCATACTGAACACAAACCATGGATTTACAATCGTTGCTGCTGTAAGACTTGATGAACATGGTCACTCCTATTTTGGCACGGGCCTTTGGACAGAAATTTCTAAGTTTTATGAACTGAAAGCTGGCACTAAAATTGCACTGCACATAAAAGAGCCTGGTCATGAGATATATGCTAACTTCCCCGACGATATCATCCATCCAGACTTTGTTCGAAGTAAGTGTTCTTTTCAAGTATTTGCATGTTGACTTACCCAGCAATATCAAAGGAATTGTGTAGTATTTAAGCAACCAATTGTTATTCCATTTTCTTACTATATTCCTACCTACTAACTTCTAGTTACCAATACACTTTTCTTTTGCCCTGTCTTAACTAAATGTTCCCTGTACTCCCACTTCTATCAGAAAGCGCTGCTGACGAGGAGACTCCGGAGGTGGAGAACGAGGCTGCCAACAAGCGGAGGCGGGTCGAGAAAGAACCGCAAGCGACTCCAGCAGGCCTAGACTTCATCAGCAGCCTCCCCGATGATATGTTGATAGTCATCATCTCCCTCCTCCCAATCAAATATGGGGCGAGGACAACCATCCTTTCCCGGCGGTGGCGCCCCCTATGGCACTCCACCCCTCTCGACCTCATCAATGCCCATGAACTCTGCCATGGCTATCGCAAAAGCTTGGATGCGTTCTCCCAGATCCTCGGCAGTCACCATGGCCCAATCAGAGGCCTTATCATGGGCAAGTTGCGTCCAACGACAAGGACTAAGGCAAGCTTGACGAGTGCTTCTGATCCCCCGCCGTAGATCAGCTCGAGGAGCTCAGTTTTAATGATGGGCATATGCGCTCGCTGCCAACGTCCGCGCTCCGCCTCGCGCCCACGTTGCGCCTCGCCAAGTTCATGAACTGCCATTCCCCCCCCCCCCCTTAATGACACGCCCGCCCTTTTTCTACCATGACTGAAGCACCTCGAGCTCGTCGCCGTTTGCATCCCAAAGGATGACATGGAGCGCCTGCTCCGTGGTTGTACTGCACTCGAGTACCTTCGTCTTCAGGCGATCAATGGGTTGAGTAGCTTCCACATCACCTCCATGACTCTCCGGACTATTTATGTGTGTTGCTGGTGCTACAACGAGAGATCACAAATGGTGGACCACAATATGGTCATTTAGGACACACCTTCACTTGAGGGATTACTTGTAGTTGATCAACAAGCTCCAACAAGAATCAAAGTCATTTCTGTGCCGAAATTGACAGTGGTGGGCTACTCGTCTGTCAAATACTCCGAACTTGTTATTGGACCCACACCCGTTCAGGTACAACAGTCGCCTTCTACCTCTCCTTCTTGATATCAACATTATTTCTAATTTTGAAGATGTATGTTCATCTGTCATCTAGAAAATGATTCCGACAAGCATGACCCTGATCTGCACACACTGAAGGTCTTGGCACTAGAATCTATCGGCCCCAACCTGCACCAAGTTGTCAGTTTCCTGAGATGCTTTCCGTGCCTGGAGAAGTTGTATATCGAGGTGATGTTCCTTTCCTGTTAAATGTTAACCATAAGGGAGTTCAATTTTTGGCACCTTTTCCCAAGTTTACAATGACAATGTACTATGATTTCTGAAGGAATTTTGGAGGATTTCAATACATACATTCCCCCCCCCCCACCCCATATTGGTTGCTTGATTCATATGGTTACAATCCATAAGAATTTCTCTTTTGGATTCATCTGTACTAGTTTACTTAGGGAATTTTTCATCCACTCCAACCTCTTGTGAAGAAGGCTACATTTTTCCATATTGTAATCAAATGCCCATGTTAATCATGTCGGATCGAAGATGGCACGTTGGTGCATTTTACAAATCCTGCAGACCAAATAGGCTTGTAGTAGTGTTCAAAACTGCATGTAGGCACTAACACGTTCTCTTCTTTTGTAGATAATATTAGGCCCGGTGGTGGATAATGTGATACAATATAACAATCACATCGAATGCCTAGATCTGCATCTCTCAGAAATTACTTTGAACTCCTACCGAGGGACCTTACCGGAGATTATATTTGTCAGGTTCTTTGTTGTCAGAGCAAGGGTGCTAAAGGTAATAAGGTTTGCCCTGCTTTTATTTCGCAAAAATGAATGGTTTGTTGATCAGCGTCGGCGACTGCGGCAGAATGGAAAAGGCTCCGAAAAAGCTAAATTTCATTTTGGAACTTCAGATGACAGAGTAATCGAAAGTCATTTGTGTCAACCCCATACATGACTTGTCAGTGACTGATCCCTTTGCAGAAATGATGAGGTTTCGAAACCAGCCTTACTAGTGGTATTATTAGTTTGAACCTCTCTTATATCCATGTTCACCTGATCAGCACGGGCGTTTGCAGCTGAATGAGCTGAATTTCATTTCTAATATCAGTTTGAACCTTGTAATCTTCGAATTTGAGCCATATAACTCTGGAATTTGAACCTTGTAATATTTCAGGCTTTTGTGGTACAATCGTTGAAATGGCATCGTATGAGACTCGTATATTTGTAGTACTATTTTGACTTTAATATGCAATGGACTTAGATTTTATTAACCATTCTCGAATGTGTTTCCCTTGTCGATCTCATAGCACACGATCTGTATAGCTAACTCGACTGTGATCTTTGACATTATTGCACACAGTTGGTTTCTTCAACCGTGTGCCCTGTTGAGCACAGAATTAATTATCGCACTCAAGTGTCCATCATCACCCTTTTGTGTAACTTTGACCTCATCACCCACGGGTAAACTTATGATCAAAGTCATTCCACACACTTTGTTTGTGCAAATATTTTTGCCCATAAACACCCACAATTTGCCCCTCTTCTAGCCGATGCGTGGCCAAACTAGGTGGGCGGGAAGCTTGCGCGGTTGCGCAGGAACAGGCTCACCAATGATACATTTGGCGCCTCTTCGAGCCCACGCGTGGTTAAACGAAACGCGTGTCGGGTGCTCAAGCGTGCACTGTAATCCTTTGCTATGAATGCGGTGACAAGACGTGATGATTACAAGCTGGCCGGCCCCCATTTATTACAACGGCCATTTAAGTCTTGTGTCTCTTCAACCTTTTGATCACGCCCCAGTATTGCAAGAAGCACACCCACCGCAACAAATTCTTTGAGGGTATCCTGTGCGGCTCCAATGCCGCTGCGAGCGGCTGCCAACGACGAGCAGCAGTTCACCATGCATGCCGTGGTGGACACTCACAGAAGGTTCACGGAGCTCTCGGTGGTGTACACCAACAACCCGGTCTGGGTGGAGCACTCCATCCACATCATGGAGCTGTTGCTTGCTGAGGAGAAGTACAAGGTGGTTGGGCTCGACCTCGAGTACACCCGTGCTCGTGCCGGGTCTCGTCCCAAGGTCGCCGTCGCCCAGATGTGCGTGCGCAATCACGTCCTCGTCTATCACTACTGCCTAGCCACAAGGCCTTGCGAGTGTTTTGCCAGGTTTGTCAACAGCGCCCACAACATGTTCACTACGGTGGACATCACCAACGATGTAAAGGTGCTCAAGCATTCGGGCATCGCCTGCCAGAATCTTGTCGACATCCAGGGCCAATACAAGATCTGGGGCAGCAAGGAGCATGAGAAGGACTCACTGATTCACCTCGCCGAGGCCATCATCGACCCCTACTACAGAGACATGAAGGATTCCTACAGCAAGGACAAGCATGCCTGACACTCGGCCTGGATGGAGAAACTCGACAAAGCTCAGGTCATGTACGCGGCAAAGAGGCGTACACGAGCTACGAGATGTACAGGTGGATCATTGACATGAGGAAGTGCCTCCTTCCCCAAAATGGCCAGGGATCTAGCCGGAAGCAGAGCAATGGCAAGCATCGTCACAACAAGATGTAGATGATTAGATGCTCGTTTCTCCTAGTTTAGTATGCATGTAATTGCTTACTTTGGTGTGAGGAAATGTTATGTGTGTAGTCACTTATGTAATTGTATGCTTAATTTGGTTGCGCAATGCTGTTCTTATAAGTATATATGTTGATGTTCTGTAGACAGAGCAAACACATCAAACATGAACCAAAAATGTAACCCGTCGGTGATGATTTCATCAACTACTCACAATTGTATACCAGCAATCGTTTGCTCACAACACACACGGCTTGTTAGTAGGATTCGTCTGTGTTCTTATCGGTCTTCCCACATATTTCTGATTACTGACCTATTTGCCGCGTATCACACACATCTTGTTAAGTTGAACCGTTTTTGTTGTGTTGGCTAATCGCAAACAATTCATCCGAGTGAACTGTATGTCATATATCGCACACACCTTCATCTGGATGTCCGCTTCTGTTATTCCGCCTCATCACAAACAGCATATCCGAGTGAACTGCCTATCGTATATCGCACACACCTTCACCTGGCTGCCCGTTTCTGTTGTTCTGCCTCATCACAAATAGTTCATTGGAGTGAACCGTATGCCACGCATCGCACACATAACTATAATGTGAATTGTGTTTGATGTCTCCACCATCGCAAACGTATCGTATCATTTTTGATGGTTTTATTATATCACCGTTTGCGATTAATGCATCGCACACAGTTTCGTCGAAGGGTCTGTAATTGTAGTGTCGCATTAGCAGCATCCTGCAGTAGTGGCTATCCAGCATGCATCTAGTGTATTAAGTTAACAAGAACGGAGTAACGCCTTAAGCAAGATGACATGATGTAGAGGGATAGATCCAATCAATATGGTATAAACCCCATCTTTTTATCCTTAATGGCAACAATACAAATACGTGCCTCGCTACCCCTTCTGTCACTGGGTGAGGACACCGCAAGATGGAACCCAAAACAAAGCACCTCTCCCATTGCAAGATAAATCAATCTAGTCGGCCAAACCAAATCAATAGATCGGAGAGAAATACAAAGCTATCTTAATCATGCATAAAAGAGTTCAGAGAAGACTCAAATAATATTCATAGATGATCTGATCATAAATCCACAATTCATCAGATCTCAACAAACGCACCGCAAAAGAAGATTACATCGAATAGAACTCCAAGAACATCGAGGAGAACATTGTATTGAAAATCAAAGAGAGAGAAGAATCCATCTAGCTACTACCTATGGACCCGTAGGTCTGTGGTAAACTACTCACACATCATCGGAAGGGCAGCAAGGTTGATGTTGAGGCCCTCCGTGATTGAATCCCCCTACGGCAGAGTACCAGAACAGGTCTCCAGATGGGATCTCACGAGGAAAGAAACTTGCGGTGGCGGAAAAGTATTTTTGGTTTGCCCTCTGGTATACGTGGAATATTTGGGTATTTATGGAGCTAGAATTAGGGTTAGGAGAGCCTCGAGGGGCCCACAAGCTTGGGGGGGCGCGCCTCCCGAGCTTGTGGCTCTCTCATGGCCCTTCTGGCCTCCTCCTGAAGCTTCCTAGGTGTCTTCTGGTCCAAGAAAAATCGTCAAAAAGTTTCGTTCCGTTTGGTATTGATTTTCTGTAAGAGACAAAAACAAGGAAAAAATAGCAACTGGCACTGGACACTAGGTTAATAGGTTAGTCCCATAAAAATGATATAAAATAGCATAATAATGCATATAAAACATCCAAGATGGATAATATAATAACATGGAATAATAAAAAATTATAGATACGTTGGAGACGTATCAAGCATCCCCAAGCTTAATTCCTGCTTGTCCTCGAGTAGGTAAATGATAAAAACAGAATTTTTGATGTGGAATGCTACCTAACATGTTTATCATGTAATCTTTCTTTATGTGGCATGAATATTCATATCCATAAGATTCAAAACAAAAGTTTAATATTGACATAAAAACAATAATACTTTAAGCATACTAATAAAGCAATCATGTCTTCTCAAAATATTATGGCTAAAGAAAGTTATCCCTACAAAATCATGTAATCTTGTCATGCTCTATCTTCATAACACAAAGTATTTATTATGCACAACCCCGATGGCAAGCCAAACAATTGGTTCATACTTTTAATGTTCTCAAGCTTTTTCAACTCTCATGCAATACATGAGCGTGAGCATGGATATAGCATGTGGCGCCCCCGACTCAATCGTACACTAATCATACACGCAAACGTGCACGATCAAGCACAGGGACTCACGGGAAGATATCACAACACAACTCTAACACAATTTAAACGGAGATCCACAATATTACAGACCAGGGATCCGAAGATCCGAATACATAAGTCAGTCATACAAATATTATCTGAGTACAAACATAGTTAGACAAGTTTTGCCTTAAGAAGGCTAGCACAAACAGTGACACTAGATCGAAAGGCGTTGACCTCCTGCCTGGGAGCCTCCGATCCTACTCCTGGTCGGCTGGCTCGATCCAGTAGTAAGTGCCCTTTGGACCCTCCTGGTAGTAAGCTCCGGTGGTGGCATCTGGCTCCTGGACTCCATCGTCTGATGTATCATCAAGGTGGGGGTATGGGGAAAAGAGAAAGTAAAAGTACTCATCCGAAGTACTCAGCAAGCAAGGATCTATACTACATATGCAACATTATCAATGGAGAAAGGCTGTATAAGTGGACTGGGCTGCAGAAATGCCAGAATAGAGAGAAGGCCTAGTCCTATCGAAGACTAGCATCTTCAAACTTCTTCTCAAGGCCATCATCTTGCAGCAGTAGAAGAGAGTAGAATAGCATTTTATTTAGCAAACACGTTGATGTACAGCTTAAAGATCCTTCCTCGACTCCCAAGCGAGAAAGCGATCCCGAAGCTTCAATTAAGTAACAAGTATCCAGTTCAAGTAGTAGATCGGAATACACAAACTGAGCGTCCTTTACCGTAGGACCGGCTATCGATAGATGATTCATCCCTGCAGGGGTGCACTACTGTTACCCAACACGCTCGATCAACTCTGGCCGGACACACTTGCTGGGTAATGCCCGTCCTCGGAAGATCAACACGAAGCAGCACCCTACCTAGGCTCAGCAGAGAGGTCAACACGCCAGACTAACCTATGCACCCAGAGGTCTTGGGCCATCACCCTGGGCACCCTGCGCGTTGCGAGACTGGCCGGGGTGCAGGCGCGACACTGAGCTCGTCAGTGAAGTATCCATCCCAATCCCGACAATCAGCCCGCACGGTGAATCGTGACGTCAGACGAGCTTTCGGGAGAAATGTACTTCGCAGAGGGTCCCATAACCATTGTCCCGCGTGGTGGTAGTGCGTACAGGGCACGTCGACCCACTCAGATCACACACCCAAATCCAATAGGCTCAATTAGTATCACGCGGAGACAATCAGAGTCTCTGATGCTCCGCCACAATATCACACTTGAGTGCCCTTCCGGCACACCCGACATCATAGATCCCCAGCGGGTACCCACCAGGGTGGACCCGCCTGTAACAAAGGTCAAGTAATCGTGTGGTCATAACATCATGGGGGAAACCCGAGGAATCACCCTCCGCGGATTCCACTCGATGAAATCATCAGGGTGAATGTAGGAGGCATCACCCTTGAGGTTCACACTGAGGGTTGCGCGACAGAGTCGTATCGGAAGTGGAGAAGGAGGAATCACCCTAGATGACCACGACCGAACAGCTACACTGCAGAGTATTCATTGGGAGTGCGTTACGAGGTATCACCCTCGGCACTCGATAGTTACTACGCAGAGTCGTACAACTAAGGGGGTGTGAAGTGAGGTGTCAGTCTCTGGTCGACGATCACGTTGATCGAGTCGTCGATGATCAAGCAGGGGCATCAAGGATAAGGTGGTGGGGTCACTGATGGTTCACTAACAACCTATACTAAATAGTTTATCATAGGCAGGTAAGGTAGCAATGAACAGGTTACAACAGCAGGCTATGCATCAGAATAGGAGCATACATTAACAGTAGCAAAATCTAATGCAAGCAGGGGAATAGAATGGGCGATATCTGGATGCTCAAGGGGGGGGGCTTGCCTGGTTGCTCTGGCAAGAGAGAGGGGTCGTCAACGGGCTGCTCGTCGGTAGTGTAGTCGTACCCAGGTGCAGCGTTGTCGGTCTCAGCGTCTATCGAGAGAGAAGGAGGGGGAGAGAAACAATAAATTCATGGCAATAATGCAATCAATATGTATGACATGCCTAAATGATATGCCGGGGTGTTTTACTGCCTAACTAAATGATTTAGTTAATTTAGGAATTTATTCGGATTTATTTAATTAAAGTTGGGCACTATTCATTTATCGAATTTGGTCTAAAAGTTCAATGTTTATATAGCTAGGGGCATCTGACAGGAATACGGAGGGTGTATTTAGGTTCGTATCGGAATTCTGAGCAAGTTTCATATATAAATTATTTTCATCGGAGTTACGGTTTATTTAATATGATTTTCTAAAGTTTTTATTAATTTCTGGAATTTAATTATTAATTTAAATTCGAATTATCCAAAATAGTGAATGATGACGTCAGCATGAGGTCAGGGTGACGTCAGCAGGTCAACTCTGGCTGACCAGAGTCAAACTTGACAAGTGGGGCCCACATGTCATACACTGAGATATTAACAGAGGGGTTAAATTAACTGATTGGATTAATTAGAGGGTGGGCCCCAGCAGTCAGTGACTGATTAGTGTTTAAACTAATTAACTAACTAATTAACAGATTTTCTATTTATTTTAAATTCGTTTAAACGACCGGGCCCCACATGTCAGTGAGACAGGGCGGCCACGTCAGTGTTGACCCCGATCAACGGGGTCAAAGGGGCCCGCGGGGCCCCATAGTCAGTGGCACGGGGGTGGGACCCACCGGTGCCACGTCAGACCGGCCGCCGGAGAGCGCTCCGGCGAACCCGAGCGCGGCGCCAAGCTTCGGCGAGCTCGGGATTCGCCCATAGGGCATCTCCGGGGGCGTGATTGGGCTCTATCGAACGGGCGCAGCGAGCCGCATCACGTGGTGGTGGTGGTTGGTCCCGGGGGTGGCCGGAACGGCGGCGGCATCGACCGCGGCGGGCGCCGGTGTTCGGCCCTATTTGGAAACGAGGCAGGAGCGGGCTAGGTGGCTAGTTGGGGGCCGAGATCAACGCAACTCGCGCTCTGGAGCACGCAGTGGCTCGCGTGGGGGCTCGGGAGCACGTACGGCGATCCTTCCTGGCGCGGAGGCGAGGCGAAACGGTGGCGGTGGCCGCGTGCGTCACGGCGGCGGAGCCATGGTTGCGCTCGGGAGGGGGGAAGCAGAGAGGGAGAGCGGGGGAAAATGGCGAGGGAGACGCCAGGGGTTCGCGGGGGTTGCCCTTATCCTCTACGCGGGCGCGGCGACGCGCGTTGTCGACCAGGGAGCGAGGGGGGCCAGGGCGGCGAGCACGGGCGCGGGCGACAGCGCGGCGAGGTGAACAGGGGAGGTAGGGGACGACGCTAGCTGGGCTGGGCCGCGGCTATAGCGAGCAGGCCAAGTGCACAGTAGTTCCTTTAGGCCTTTTTCCTTTTTCTCTTTTTCTGTTTCTTTCTCTTCTGATTTGTTAATTATTTGGGCCCCAAATGGTTTTTGTAAAAAGTGTGACCTAGTCCATAAATTCCAGTGCATTATACCCTAACACCAAAAACTAGTTTGGGCAAAACATCATTTCATATTTGATCTAGATTAATTAAAAGGCTATTAAATATTATTTCCAGCCACTGTTAAAAGAGGTATGGGTCACCTAATTTATTTATTAAATGTTGGTTACAATTTTAGAATGGTCTCTGTATTATTTGTCATTTATTGAACATTTTAGTTTTTATGTTGCACAACTTTTATTTTCCACTTTCATTTAAATTTGAATCTTGTCTTAGTAGTTGAAATGCAATATGATGCTAATGATGATTATGCACTGTTAAACATGCTGACTTGTCATTATCAAAAGTGATTACTGTGGCTAATGACATGGGGTGTTACAATTCTCCTCATCTATCAAGAATTCTCGTCCCAAGAATTAAGAGGAAGACTGAAAGAGAGAGGGGTATTCTTCGCGAAGACGATCCTCGCGTTCCCAAGTGGCTTCATCTTCAGAATGATTCGACCACTGAACTTTGAGGAATTTGATTGACTTTTGACGTGTCCGACATTCAGCTTCATCAAGAACACGGATGGGATATTCTGGATAAGACAGATCTTCCCGTAATTCAAGCATTTCGTGATCCACAGCTCGAATAGGATCCTTGAAGCAGCGACGGAGTTGGGATACATGAAAGACATCATGTACTTGTGAAAGATTTGGCGGCAATTGCAATTGATATGCCACTTCTCCTCGACGGGCAAGAATACGGAACGGGCCAATGTAGCGAGGAGCTAACTTGCCTTTGATTCTGAACCGATGAGTGCCCTTCAACGGAGTGACGCGGAGCTAAGCTTGCTCGCCAGGTTGATAGACCATTTCCTGGTGCTTTTGATCATAGTTGCTTTTCTGATGAGACTGAGCAGATCTCAAATGTTCACGGACAATGCGGACTTGTTCTTCAGCTTGCTGAATAATGTCCGGTCCGACGAGTGAGCGTTCCCCAGTTTCTGACCAATTCAGAGGGGTTCGACACTTACGTCCGTAAAGAACTTCAAATGGTGCCATCTTCAGACTAGCCTGATAGCTATTGTTGTAAGAGAATTCGGCATATAGGAGAGATTCCTCCCATTTCTTACCGAAGGAGATGACGCAGGCTCGAAGCATATCTTCGAGCACTTGATTAACTCGTTCAACTTGACCCTGTGACTGAGGGTGAAAAGTGGTGCTGAAAGACAGATGAGTTCCCATAGCTTCTTGGAAACTATTCCAGAATCTGGAGGTGAAGAGGCTGCCATGATCAGAACTGATCTCCAATGGAACACCGTGGAGTGACACAATTCGGGAAACATACAAGTCTGCTAACTGGCTAGCAGTGATTGTCTCCTTAACTGGCAGAAAGTGAGCAACCTTGGAGAATCGGTCAATGAAGACAAAAATAGCATCATGACCCTTCTGAGATCTGGGAAAACCAGTAATGAAATCCATTTGGACCTTGTCCCATTTCCATTCAGGAATTGCAAGGGGTTGCAGAGTTCCAGCGGGCCTTTGATGTTCTACTTTAATGCAGCGGCAAACGTCACACTCAGAAACATAATGAGCAATATCTCGCTTCATATTAGGCCACCAGTACCTCTGACAAATGTCACGGTACATCTTTGTGCTACCAGGATGAATTGACAGAGGAGTGTCATGAGCTTCCTTCATAACGTGTTCCCTCTCATCCTTGAACTTGGGTACGAAGAGACGGTGTTGGAAGAATAGGATCCCATCATCATTAAGATGGAATTCCGATGGTTTTCCTTTTTCGAGGAATCGCTTGATCCTTTCAACTTCAGAGTCATACCATTGCATAGTCTTGATGTTGTGTTCTAAATCTAGTTCGACAACCAGGGTATTGAAATAACCCTGTGGAACAATATGGAGGTTCAATTTGCGAAGCTCTTCATGGAGAAGAGGTTGTGTTTCCTGAACCGTAAGATTGTTGCAATAAGCCTTACGACTCAAAGCATCGGCCATTACATTAGCCTTGCCAGGGGTATATGAGATATTCATATCATAATCGGCAATTGTTTCGAGCCATCTTTGTTGACGAAGGTTCAGATATGGTCGAGTATATAAATACTTCAAACTTTGATGATCCGTATATATCTCGCAACGATTACCGAGAAGGTAATGTCGCCATAGCTTCAGGGCATAAATAACCGCAGAAAGTTCAAGATCGTGCACTGGGTAATTTTCTTCGTGAGGACGCAATTGTCGAGAGGCATAAGCAATCACCTTACGTTCTTGCATTAGGACACAGCCTAATCCTTGACGGGAGGCATCACAGTATATCACGAAATCCTTTTGGGAATCCGGGGGTGCTAAGACTGGGGCAGATATTAACTTATCTTTCAGTGTTTGAAAGCTTTCTTGACATTTTTCTGTCCACTCAAATTTAACACCTTTGTGAAGCAGATTTGTCAATGGTTTTGCAATCTTGGAAAAGTTCTCAACGAATCGACGGCAATAACTTGCAAGTCCGAGAAAACTTCTAACTTGCTTAACATTCTTCGGGGGAGTCCAGTCAAGAATAGCCTGAACTCGTTCGGGGTTAACAGCAATTCCATCCTTGGAAATCACATGACCAAGGTAAGTTACTTCAGAAAGCCAAAATTCACATTTGGAATACTTGGCATACAGCTGGTGTTCTCGAAGCCTTTCTAGTACCAGACGGAGGTGTTCAGCATGTTCTTCTTTATTCTTAGAATATATAAGGATATCATCCAAATAAACCATGACGAATTTGTCGAGGCAATCCATGAATATATAATTCATCAGACGGGAGAAAGTTGCTGGAACATTCGTTAGGCCAAATGACATGACGGTGTATTCATAGGAGCCATAACGAGTGACGAATGCAGTCTTGGGAATATCCTCCTCACGGACACGGATCTGGTGATAACCCAACCTCAAGTCGAGTTTAGAGAAAACCAATGATCCAGCAAGTTGATCATAAAGATCATTGATCCGGGGTAGTGGGTATTTATTCTGGATTGTGGCTTGGTTAATGGGCTGATAATCCTGAACCAATCGGTTAGTTCCATCCTTCTTCTTAACGAAGAGTGAAGGTGCTCCCCAAGCAGAGGAACTGGGGCGGATGAAACCACTCTTAAGCGACTTGTCGATTTCTTCCTTAAGCTCGAGTAGGTGATGCGGAGGCATCTTATAAGGTCGCTTGGCAATAGGGACAGTGCCAGGCCTCAAGTCAATGACAAACTCGACAGCTCTAGCCGGGGGTATTCCTGGAAGTTCTTCTGGAAAGACGTCTGGAAAATCTCGAACGACAGGAACGTTCTCGATTCCTTCCAGAGGTGAGGCGTTCAAAGCATTCAGAACATATATCTGAGCTTTTGCATCCCGTGTAATGCGGGCGGTATAGTTCACTATCTCATCGGAGGGGTGAAGAAGTTGGACGAATTTAGTGGCACAATTGATCGAAGCAATGTGAGCTTTCAACCAATCCATTCCAAGAATGAGGTCTATGGTGGAAGACTTCAAGACGATGGGCGAGGCAAGGAATTCCAACCCTTTAATTTCGACGGTAATGTTAGGTGCTATCACGTCAGCGTGACAGTGACCTCCGAGAGTTTTAATGACTAACGGAGTATGCATTTTCTCATATCGAATGCCATGCATAAATGCAAATTTTCCAGAGATGAATGAATGTGATGCTCCTGAATCAAATAAAACAGAAGCAGGTACTGAGTTAACAAGAAGGGTACCCATCACAGTAGCAGGTTGATCCTGGACTTCTTCAATGTCAATGTTGTAAGCGTGTCCACGACCATGTGCAGGAGACCCAGTATTATAGTTGCGGGTCTGATTGTTGCCACGACTATTGCCACGGCCAGTACGAGGAAAAGCTAACTGATTCGGAGTCTGGCGGCAGTCTTTAGCCTGGTGACCTGGTTTGCGGCACTTGAAGCACAGACCATCTTCAGGACGAAGAGGAGCATTGTTTTGAATAGCTTGAGCTTTTGGCTGCCTCGGTGGTGGAGGAGGCAGACATGGTGCAGCATAGTTGTTCTTTGGCGCAGAGGTATTGGGACGGATCGCATTGTTGGGAATCCAAACTCGACGCTTCGATGCTGAGCCCGAAGATGAGCTAGCATCACGATAGCGCTTCTGCGAGTCCTTGTATTCCATTTGAGCGGTCTCAACAAGAATAGCCTTGTTCATTAGAGTTGAAAAGTCATTGAAGTCTTGAGCAGCAAGTGCAAGCTTGAGGTCGGGGTGTAGTCCATTACGGAACTTCTCCTGTCTACGGGCATCTGTGGCGATGTCTTCTTCAGCATAGCGGGAGAGGTCTAGAAATTCCCGCTGATAAGCTTCGACAGTCTTGTTGCCCTGAGTGAGGTTACGGAACAGGGTCTTCATGCGTTCCATAATTGCCTGAGGGATGTAACGTGTACGGAAAGCAGCCTGGAACTCATACCAGGTGATGACTGTTCCAACAGGCAGTGTACGCTTGTGTGTGTCCCACCATTGAGCTACGGGTCCCTTTAAGAAAAAGGCCGCGAAGTTGACGAAGTTGGCAGGGGCGACATTAGCAGACTCCATCTCGTGAGTGATGTCGCGGAGCCAGTCATCAGCATCCAGTGGCTTGTCAGAGTTGCGGAACTGAGTTGGGTTAAGTCGCATAAACTCTGTCAAAGTTATTGAAGCTGGGTTCTGGTTCTGGTTGTTCTGATGCGGAAACTGAGCCATGATTCCAGTCATGAACTAGCGGTTAAGCTCAAACTGTTGCATCATAGCTGCCATGTAGTCTGGCGGTGGTGGGTGTTCAGGGGTACCACGACCACGACCACCTGGTCTAACCATCCTGCTAAGCATCAACAGGGGGTAGTTTAGTAAAAGCAATTGCGAGCATTTAGTGACAAGCATGATGTAACTCGACAACAATTTAAGTAGTGTAACAGATACATAACAATAGTCAATTAAGACATACAGATCCATACACAGCGTCGGGTACATGCGAACAGCATAACGGCGCAAATTCAAAAGCTAGACATACTAGGCGGCGCGCAGGCATGCGGTAAGGAAGTACACAACAAGATATAGCAAAGGCTACATCAACGTCGGAGAAAACCACTGAAACGGGGTAACTGCAAGTGCGGACGACGAATGTTCGTCACGGAAGGATCCTGCGCTCCATATGCACTCTGATGCAGAATCCGGTCTCGAGCTGTAAGAAGAGATCCACGTACCGGTGTATGACCTCCAACAGCAGGCCAATCAATACCAGCATACATCTGAGTCCTGCGCGGATAAAGGATGTGCTCCGGGTGTATCCCTGCGCGAACAGTGGGTAGCAACTGCGTCATAGCATCGTAGAGACGTGCTCGAGTGGCAACCAACTCGATGGCAAGAGCCCAAACAGTGCGATCCAGAGTCTGAGTGCACTGAATCAGAACGCGCGGGTCATAGCGACGAGGCTCGTACGGGGCACAGATAGCTGTGTAGTATCCAGTAGCATCTCCAACAGGGGCATACGAAATGTATCGGAACTCAGAGTCATCCAAGATATCGCTGAACTGTCCTCGGAGACGTGCGACAGCAGAGTAGGCGGCATCATGGACTGCCATCTCAATCGTCATGCCGATACCGTGGAAAAGGTGTAGCTCGGTGTCTGAGTCATTTTGCTGATCATAGATACGAACATCAGCATGGTACTGCTCCTGGTTGAACTCACGGTAATCCTCGTAAACCAAGTACTCAGGATACCAACGGTAGCCAAGTCTGGTCATGAGAGCGATCAGGACAGCTGGAAACCCAGGGGCATCACGAGCCCAAGTGCGAAGCACAAGCTGTGTCGTAAGACGTGGTGGAAACAAACGGTCCATCTGAAACATAGGAAATTCAGATTTGTCAAATGACAATGAGAAGTTTAACACAACTCGGAGAGAAGGTTAAACAAAACAATGGAAAGGAAAATGATTATCAGACTAATCAGATCAATGACAGGGAAATCGCACAGATATCCAGCTCTCCGGGTAGATGGGATTTACGAGATCCTAAGTGTCGGCGTTAGTAAAATTTATTTAACCCGAGTAGAAGAGAGATTAGAGTCCCAGAGTATAGACGAGGAATAAAAGATCCTAATACCACCCAGTTGGCGACGTGGGCCCGTAAGCCACACAGCCAAGTTAGTAAATTAGTTTTTCGATGTCTAGACTCAACTTCGGCCAAGGAATTGGAAGGGGGCTTCCTACAGGCAGTCGGCTCTGATACCAACTTGTGGCGCCCCCGACTCAATTGTACACTAATCATACACGCAAACGTGTACGATCAAGCACAGGGACTCACGGGAAGATATCACAACACAACTCTAACACAATTTAAACGGAGATCCACAATATTACAGACCAGGGATCCGAAGATCCGAATACATAAGTCAGTCATACAAATATTATCTGAGTACAGACATAGTTAGACAAGTTTTGCCTTAAGAAGGCTAGCACAAACAGCGACACTAGATTGAAAGGCGTTGACCTCCTGCCTGGGAGCCTCCGATCCTACTCCTAGTCGGCTGGCTCGATCCAGTAGTAAGTGCCCTCTGGACCCTCCTGGTAGTAAGCTCCGATGGTGGCATCTGGATCCTGGACTCCATCGTCTGATGTATCATCAAGGTGGGGGTATGGGGAAAAGAGAAAGTAAAGCAACCGTGAGTACTCATCCAAAGTACTTAGCAAGCAAGGATCTATACTACATATGCAACATTATCAATGGAGAAAGGCTGTATAAGTGGACTGGGCTGCAGAAATGCCAGAATAGAGAGAAGGCCTAGTCCTATCGAAGACTAGCATCTTCAAACTTCTTCTCGAGGCCATCATCTTGCAGCAGTAGAAGAGAGTAGAATAGCATTTTATTTAGCAAACACGTTGATGTACAGCTTAAAGATCCTTCCTCGACTCCCAAGCGAGAAAGCGATCCCGAAGCTTCAATTAAGTAACAAGTATCCAGTTCAAGTAGTAGATCGGAATACACAAACTGAGCGTCCTTTACCGTAGGACCGGCTATCGATAGATGATTCATCCCTGCAGGGGTGCACTACTGTTACCCAACACGCTCGATCAACTCTGGCCGAACACACTTGCTGGGTAATGCCCGTCCTCGGAAGATCAACACGAAGCAGCGCCCTACCTAGGCTCGGCAGAGAGGTCAGCACGCCGGACTAACCTATGCACCCAGAGGTCTTGGGCCATCGCCCTGGGCACCCTGCGCGTTGCGAGACTGGCCGGGGTGCAGGCGCGACACTGAGCTCGTCAGTGAAGTATCCAGCCCAATCCCGACAATCAGCCCGCACGGTGAATCGTGACGTCAGACGAGCTTTCGGGAGAAATGTACTTCGCAGAGGGTCCCATAACCATTATCCCGCGTGGTGGTAGTGCGTATAGGGCACGTCGACCCACTCAGATCACACACCCAAATCCAATAGGCTCAATTAGTATCACGCAGAGACAATCAGAGTCTCTGATGCTCCGCCACAATATCACACTCGAGTGCCCTTCTGGCACACCCGACATCATAGATCCCCAGCGGGTACCCACCAGGGTGGACCCGCCTGTAACAAAGGTCAAGTAATCGTGTGGTCATAACATCAAGGGGGAAACCCGAGGAATCACCCTCCGCGGATTCCACTCGATGAAATCATCAGGGTGAACGTAGGAGGCATCACCCTCAAGGTTCACACTGAGGGTTGCATGATAGAGTCGTATCGGAAGTGGAGAAGGAGGAATCACCCTCGATGACCACGACCGAACAGCTACACTGCAGAGTATTCATTGGGAGTGCGTTACGAGGTATCACCCTCGACACTCGATAGTTACTACGCAGAGTCGTACAACTAAGGGGGTGTGAAGTGAGGTGTCGGTCTCTGGTCGACGATCACGTTGATCGAGTCGTCGATGATCAAGCAGGGGCATCAAGGATAAGGTGGTGGGGTCACTGATGGTTCACTAACAACCTATACTAAATAGTTTATCATAGGCAGGTAAGGTAGCAATGAACAGGTTACAACAGCAGGCTATGCATCAGAATAGGAGCATACATTAACAGTAGCAAAATCTAATGCAAGCAGGGGAATAGAATGGGTGATATCTAGATGCTCAAGGGGGGGGGCTTGCTTGGTTGCTCTGGCAAGAGAGAGGGGTCGTCAACGGGCTGCTCGTCGGTAGTGTAGTCGTACCCAGGTGCAGCGTCCTCGGTCTCAGCGTCTATCGAGAGAGAAGGAGGGGAGAGAAACAATAAATTCATGGCAATAATGCAATCAATATGTATGACATGCCTAAATGATATGCTGGGGTGTTTTACAGCCTAACTAAATGATTTAGTTAATTTAGGAATTTATTCGGATTTATTTAATTAAAGTTGGGCACTATTCATTTATCGAATTCGGTCTAAAAGTTCAATGTTTATATAGCTAGGGGCATCTGACAGGAATACGGAGGGTGTATTTGGGTTCGTATCGGAATTCTGAGCAAGTTTCATATATAAATTATTTTCATCGGAGTTACGGTTTATTTAATATGATTTTCTAAAGTTTTTATTAATTTCTGGAATTTAATTATTAATTTAAATTCAAATTATCCAGAATAGTGAATGATGACGTCAGCATGAGGTCAGGGTGACATCAGCAGGTCAACTCTGGCTGACCAGAGTCAAACCTGACAAGTGGGGCCCACATGCCATACACTGAGATATTAACAGAGGGGTTAAATTAACTGATTGGATTAATTAGAGGGTGGGCCCCAGCAGTCAGTGACTGATTAGTGTTTAAACTAATTAACAGATTTTCTATTTATTTTAAATTCGTTTAAACGACCGGGCCCCACATGTCAGTGAGACAGGGCGGCCACGTCAGCGTTGACCCCGGTCAACGGGGTCAAAGGGGCCCGCGGGGCCCCACAGTCAGTGGCACGGGGGTGGGACCCACCGGTGCCACGCCGGACCGGCCGCCGGAGAGCGCTCCAGCGAGCCCGAGCACGGCGCCGAGCTCCGGCGAGCTCGGGATCCGCCCATAGGGCATCTCCGGGGGCGTGATTGGGCTCTATTGAACGGGCGCAGCGAGCCGCATCACGTGGTGGTGGTGGTTGGTCCCGGGGGTGGCCGGAACGGCGGCGGCATCGACCGCGGCGGGCGCCGGCGTTCGGCCGCATTTGGAAACGAGGCAGGAGCGGGCTAGGTGGCTAGTTGGGGGCCGAGATCGACGCAACTCGCGCTCTGGAGCATGCCAGTGGCTCGCGCGGGGGCTCGGGAGCACGTACGGCGCGCGGGCAGCGGCAATGGCGGTGGTCGGAGCACGGCAATGCGGCGAGCTACCCTACGGCGGTCAAGCTAGCGCGCAGAGAGGCAGGGGAGGGAGGAGGAGCTCATAGTGGGGCGTAGCCGATCAAAGCGGGCTCGGGGAAGGCGTGGGGTGGCCGGATTCGATGACGACACGCGGCGGCGATCCGAGGAAGAAGATGATGGCATGGGGCGATGTAGAGGCGCTCCTGCTCAGGTGACTCGTCGGGGAGGAAGAGGAGGTCGCGGCGATCCTTCCTGGCGTGGAGGCGAGGCGAAACGGTGGCAGTGGCCGCGCGCGTCACGGCGGCGGAGCCATGGTTGCGCTCGGGAGGGGGGAAGCAGAGAGGGAGAGCGGGGGGAAATGGCGAGGGAGACGCCAGGGGTTCGCGGGGGTTGCCCTTATCCTCTACGCGGGCGCGGCGACGCGCGTTGTCGACCAAGGAGCGAGGGGGGCCAGGGCGGCGAGCGCGGGCGCGGGCGACAGCACGGCGAGGTGAACAGGGGAGGTATGGGACGACGCTAGATGGGCTGGGCCGCGGCTGTAGCGAGCAGGCCAAGTGCACAGTAGTTCCTTTAGGCCTTTTTCCTTTTCTCTTTTTCTGTTTCTTTCTCTTCTGATTTGTTAATTATTTGGGCCCCAAATGGTTTTTGTAAAAAGTGTGACCTAGTCCATAAATTCCAGTGCATTATACCCTAACACCAAAAACTAGTTTGGGCAAAACATCATTTCATATTTGATCTAGATTAATTAAAAGGCTATTAAATATTATTTCCAGCCACTGTTAAAAGAGGTATGGGTCACCTAATTAATTTATTAAATGTTGGTTACAATTTTAGAATGGTCTCTGTATTATTTGTCATTTATTGAACATTTTAGTTTTTATGTTGCACAACTTTTATTTTCCACTTTCATTTAAATTTGAATCTTGTCTTAGTAGTTGAAATGCAATATGATGCTAATGATGATTATGCACTGTTAAACATGCTGACTTGTCATTATCAAAAGTGATTACTGTGGCTAATGACATGGGGTGTTACATAGCACTATGGGTGGAATTGAGTATGATGGTGGAGGTTATGTGGAGAAGACAAAAAAAGGAGAAAGTCTCACATTGACGAGGCTAATCAATAGGCTATGGAGATGCCCATCAATTGATGTCAATGCAAGGAGTAGGGATTGCCATGCAATGGATGCACTAGAGCTATAAGTGTATGAAAGCTCAAAAGAAAACTAAGTGGGTGTGCATCCAACTCGCTTGCTCACGAAGACCTAGGGCAACTTGAGGAAGCCCATCATTGGAATATACAAGCCAAGTTCTATAATGAAATATTCCCACTAGTAATATATGAAAGTGACATAATAGGAAACTCTCTATCATGAAGAACATGGTGCTACTTTGAAGCACAAGTGTGGAAAAGGATATTAACATTGTCCCTTCTCTCCTTTTCTCTCATTTTTTTCCTTTTTTCTCGTTTTTTTTGTTTTGGGCTCTTTGGCCTTTTTTATTTTGGGATCTTTGGCCTCTTTTTTATTTTAAGTCTGGAGTCTCATCCCGACTTGTGGGGGAACCATAGTCTCCATCATCCTTTCCTCACATGGGACAATGCTCTAATAATGATGATCATCACACTTTTATTTACTTACAACTCAAGAATTACAACTCGATACTAGAACAAAAATATGACTCTATAGGAATGCCTCCAGCGGTGTACCGGGATGTGCAATGATCTAGCATGACATGTATAAAAAATATGAACGGTGGCCAAGCCACAAATACTATGCCAACTATATGATCATGCAAAGCAATATGACAATGATGGTATGTGTCATAATAAAACGGAACGGTGGAAGTTGCATGGCAATATATCTCGGAATGGCTATGGAAATGCCATAATAGGTAGGTATGGCGGCTGTTTTGAGGAAGATATAAGATGGCTTATGTGTGAAAGAGCATATCATATCACAGGATTTGGATGCACCGGCGAAGTTTGCACCAACTCTCAAGGTGAGAAAGGGCAATGCATGGTACCGAAGAGGCTAGCAATGGCGGAAGGGTGAGAGTGCGTATAATCCATGGACTCAACATTAGTCATAAAGAACTCACATACTTATTGCAAAAGTTTATTAGCCATCGAAGCAAAGTACTAATACACATGCTCCTAGGGGGATAGATTGGTAGGAAAATAGCATCGCGCGTCCCCGACCGCCACTCATAACGAAGAGAATCAAAAATAAATCATGCTCCAACTTCATCGCATAACGAGAGACCATACGTGCATGCTTCGGGAATCACAAACTTTAACACAAATAATCTTACTAATCCACAATTACTCGCTAGCATGAATCTAATATCACCATCTTTATATCTCAAAACAAATGCAAGGAATCAAACTTCTCATATATTCAATGATCTTCATGAAAGTTTTTATTATATCCCTCTTGAATACCCATCACATTAGGACTAAATTTATAACCTAAGAAAATTGCCATACTATTTTTAAGACTCTCAAAATAATATAAGTGAAGCATGAGAGTTCATCAATTTCTTCAAAATAAAACCACCGCCGTGCACTAAAAAGATATAAGTGAAGCACTAGAGCAACTACCTAGATCAAAAGATATAAATGAAGCACATAGAGTATTCTAATAAATTCACGATTAATGTGTGTCCCTCTCAAAAGGTGTGTAAACCAAGGATGATTGTGGCAAACTAAAAAGCAAAGACTCATATAATACAAGGCGCTCCATGCAAAACACATATCATGTGGTGAATAAAAATATAGCCTCAAGTAATTTACCGATGGATTGAAGAAAAAAGAGGGGATGCCATCTGGGGCATCCCCAAGCTTAGATGCTTGGTTATCCTTGAATATTACCTTGGTGTGCCTTGGGCATCCCCAAGCTTAGACTCTTGCCACTCCTTATTGCGTAGTCCATCGAAACTTCACCCAAAACTTGAAAACTTCACAACACAAAACTCAACAAAAAAACTCATGAGATCCGTTAGTATGATAAAACAAATCTCCACTTTTAGGTACTATTGTGAACTCATTCCAATTTTATATTTGGATTATATCTACTGTATTCTGACTTCTCCATGGCTCATACCCCCCGATACTACCCATAGATCCATCATAATAAGCAAACAACACATCAAAAACAGAGCCTGTCAAAAACAAAACAGTCTGTAAAGACCCAAATTATAGTGATATATCTGCAACTCCAAAAATTCTAAAATATTAGGACAATAGAGGCAATTCGCATATCAATCTTGTGTAAAAAAAATTCAGAGTTTTTCCACGTTCCAGCAAATTTTAACAATTCTTCTACTGGACGCAAAAGTTTCTATTTTTCAGCAAAATCAAATCAATGATCTTCCAAAGCATCCCAAAGGTCTTACTTGGCACAAACACTAACTAAAATATTAAAACACAATCATAACAGAAGTATAATTGCATAAACTCATAAAAAAGAAAGTAAAAATATTGGGTTGTCTCCCAACAAGCGCTTTTCTTTAAAGCCTTTTAGCTAAGCGTTGATAATTCTAATGATGCTCACATGAAAGACAAAAACATTGAAGCACAAAGAGAGCATCATATATCATGTAAAAAACAAGTTTAAGTCTAACATACTTCCTATGCATAGGCATTTTATAGGGAAAAGATTTATCAAGACAAGCAAAAACTAGCATATGCAAGGAAGAAGAAAGAAACAATAGCAATCTCGACATAACAAGAGGTAATTTAGTAACATGAAAATTTAAACAACCATATTTCCCTCTCTCATAATAATTACATGTGGGATCATATTCAAATTCAACAATATAGCTATCACATAACATATTCTCTACATGATTCACATGCATGCAAAGTTGACACTCTTCCAAAATAGTGGAATTATCATCAAATAAAGTCATGACCTCTCCAAGCCCACTTTTATCAAAAAATTCATAAGATTGATCATTCTCCAAATATGTGGGTTTATTTTTAGCTAAAGTTGACACTCTTCAAAACCCACTTTCAATATTATGGCAAACATATTCATCATGAGGTTTAAATAAATTTTCAAGATCATAAGAAGCATTATCACCCCAATCATGATCATTGCAATAAGTAGTGGACATAGCAAAATTAGCATCCCCGAGCTTGGGGTTTTGCATATTCTTAGCACAATTGACATTAATAGAATTTATAATAACATCATTGCAATCATGCTTTTCATTCAAGGAGCTATCGTGAATCACTTTATAAATTCCTTCTTTTAGCACTTCATCACAATTTACAGATTCACGAGTTTCAAGCAAAACTTCATAAATATAATCTAGTGCACTCAACTCACTAGCAATTGGTTCATAATAATTGGATATTTTAAAAAGATTAGCAAGTGGATGAGGATCCATAAGCTTTTTGTTTTCTAATTTTCAATAAACATACAATTATACCAAGCAAACAAGCAAACAAACCAAGTAAGACATAAAGGCAAACGAAAAGGCAAATATTTTTGTATTTTTCTGAAAACATTTTAGAAGTGGGGGAGAGGAAAACGACAGGCAAATGGCAAATAATGTAATGCAAGAGATGAGACTTTATGATGGGTACTTGGTAGGCTTGATGTAGATCCTCCCCGGCAACGGCGCTAGAAATTCTCCCTACTACTTCTTGAGCTTGTGTTGATTTTTCCCTTGAAGAGGAAAGGGTGATGCAGCAAAGTAGAGATAAGTATTTCCGTCAGTTTGAGAACCAAGGTATCAATCCAGTAGGAGGAACACACAAGTCACCAATGGTTGCACCTACAAAAACAAACAAATACTTGCACCCAACACAATAAAGGGGTTGTCAATCCCTTCACGATTACTTGCAAGGATGAATCTGATAGAGATAGGTATAAAAGATAAATAAAAGTGCAAAACTAAATAAAAGTAAATCAATTGCAGCAAGGTATTTTTGGGTTTTTGGTTTTGTAGATCTGAAAACAATATGATAAAAATAGACCCGGGGGCCATAGTTTTCACTAGAGACTTCTCTCTTGAAAGAACACATACGGTGGGTAAACAAATTACTGTTGAGCAATTGATAGAAAAGCGCATAGTTATGACGATATCTAAGGCAATGATCATGAATATAGGCATCATGTCCGTGACAAGTAGACCGACTCCTGCCTGCATATACTACTATTACTCCACACACCGACCGCTATTCAGCATGCATCTAGTGTATTAAGTTAACAAGAATGGAGTAACGCCTTAAGCAAGATGGCATGATGTAGAGGGATAGATCCAATCAATATGGTATAAACCCCATCTTTTATCCTTAATGGCAATAATACAAATACGTGCCTCGCTACCCCTTCTGTCACTGGGTGAGAACACCGCAAGATTGAACCCAAAACAAAGCACCTCTCCCATTGCAAGATAAATCAATCTAGTTGACCAAACCAAATCAATAGATCAGAGAGAAATACAAAGCTATCTTAATCATGCATAAAAGAGTTCAGAGAAGACTCAAATAATATTCATAGATGATCTGATCATAAATCCACAATTCATCGGATCTCAACAAATGCACCGCAAAAGAAGATTACATCGAATAGAACTCCAAGAACATCGAGGAGAACATTGTATTGAAGATCAAAGAGAGAGAAGAAGCCATCTAGCTACTAGCTATGGACCCGTAGGTCTATGGTAAACTAGTCACACATCATCGGAAGGGCAGCAAGGATGATGTAGAGGCCCTCCGTGATCGAATCCCCCTCCGGCAGAGTACCGGAACAGGTCTCCAGATGGGATCTCACGAGGACAGAAACTTGCGGCGGCGGAAAAGTATTTTTGGTGTGCCCTCTGGTATACGGGGAATATTTGGGTATTTATGAAGCTGAAATTAGGGTTAGGAGAGCCTCAAGGGGTCCACAAGCTTGGGGGTCGCGCCCCCCTAGGACGCGCCTCCCGAGCTTGTGGCTCTCTCATGGCCCTTCTGGCCTCCTCCCGAAGCTTCCTAGGTGTCTTCTGGTCCAAGAAAAATCATCAAAAAGTTTCGTTCCGTTTGGACTCCGTTTGGTATTGATTTTCTGTAAAAGACAAAAATAAGAAAAAAAACAACAAACTGGCACTGGGCACTAGGTTAATAGGTTAGTCCCAAAAAATAATATAAAATAGCATAATAATGCATATAAAACATCCAAGATACGTTGGAGACGTATCAGAGGCACAGGTGTCGACGCCGCTACTGTGGTGGTGTTGATCCAGACTTTGTGGCTGATGTCGGGATAGGGGTGAAAGAAGACCCCTTTTACCCCTCCTGCCGTGGTGGGTACTCAGTGATGCGGGTGGCTGGTGATGGCTTGGACATGGATGCCGGGGTGGCGGCCCCGGGTGGCGGTCCACGTGTGGTTGGCTCTCCGGCGGGCAACCTCATGGCGGTGTTGACTCTCTGTCTTGGTCGTGAGGGCGATAGGACGGGTGAGGCGGGAGGCTCGGGTGTCCTCTCTGTCCTCTCAGTGGTGGCGCTCCGATCCAGATCTGGGGACATGACCTCGCCGTGCTAGTCTTGGGCACCTCGTGGTGGCATGGGTGAGTTGCCGAGCGAAAGCTCTACGCCGACGACGACGACGCTTGCGGGCGCCGCTATCTTCCTAAAGACGTTGTCATGGTTCTTCTCTTCCGTGTCAGGGCTTCGGGTGAAAACTCTGTTCGTTCCGAACGCGACAGCGGCGACGCATGGCGCCGTTCTCCCTCCCTAGGGCGTTGTCGTGGAGCTTAGGTGTGTTAGGGCATAGTGTGGTGTTGTGTTCAGTTCTTCCTGTTTTATCTTTTGGCTTTGCTGGTTATCTTAGGATCGGCTTTGTAAGAGAGCCTCCTCATCACCTTGTATTGTTTGATCATGTACCTCTTTTTGGAAGTGGCTTTATTTATAAAGAGGGGCAAATGACTGTTTGGAGAGATGACATACGAAATCACCTGAAAGATGAGACTGGTTTTCCTACCGTGCATGGTAGATACCGTGCATGTATCCACCGTCCCATTGTTACGTTGGGGTGTGTGCCAGCAGAATACGTAAATATATTAAATATACTATATACTAATTGATGCATAGCATCGCTGACACCAGACACAATGTTTTCTCTCTCCTAGCATTTCATCACGTGATATTCCCTAGTTTCAATAACCAAGTCAGATTTTCTCAGCAAGTCAGCCCCATCTAAATTTTAATTTATATTTTGTTGAAACAATTGTTTTTATTTCAATGAGATCTTCCAACAATAGTACTATTGAATATGTCTTTTGAATATTATTTCTTTAAACACTCAAATGTAATATTTTTATATGGACATTACTTTTTTTAGAGGTTCATCATGTTTCATACTGCACCATCAAACATGTACCATGTACATTTGATTTTTTTGTAATATGAGAATAATAATGTTTCGTTATGCTTATCATGGTTTAGAACATTTCATACAAGTGAAATCATGTTTAAATTTGTCGAAACTTATTCAATATTGGGCTTGTTTGAAGATATAATCGAAAGAAAAATACATGTTCAAACGGACTATTTTTTTGTGATTTTTTTTTTTTGCGGGAAAAAGTTCCAATCTATTCATCTTCAATCATGATAGTACAACGAACACTAGAAATAATAAAAATTACATCCAGATCCGTAGACCACCTAGCGACGACTACAAGCACTGAAGAGAGCCGAAGGCGCGCCGCTGTCATCGCCCCTCCCACGCTGGAGCCGGGTAAACCTTGTTATAGTAGACAGTCGAGAAGTCGTCGTGCTAAGGTCCCATAAAACCAACGCACCAGAACAGCAACCGCCGCGAATGAAGAGTGTAGATCAAAAGGATCCAACCTAAAGACACACGAACGAAGACAAACGACGAACAGATCCAAGCAAATCCACCGGAGACACACCTTCACACGCCCACTCATGATGCTAGATGCAGCACCGGAACGGGGGCTAGGCGGGGAGACATTTATTCCATCTTCAGGGAGCCGCCACCGTCTCGTCTTCCTGAGCAGGACACAAACCCTAACAAAACTAAAAAAAAATCTAAAAACGGAGCCCTCCCACCGGCAAGGGCCGAGATCCACTCCGTCTTCATGGCCCTAAGGCCACCGGAGACGGGACGAACCAGAGCCGGCGCCGACGGGAGGCAGAGAACCCTAGCTTTTTGGGAGGCAGAACCTTTTTGTGATTTATTTGATCATATATAGTTGTTACAAGTTTAGGATTGAAAATAAAATGCATGTACCGGTGGGAGAGATAACTCACTCTGTGCATGCCGCGTGAGAGGAAAAAGATGAGAAAGAATGTGAAAAAGTTAGTACATCATTTACTCTAGAGAATAAAAAATACTACTAGTCAGTTTGCATGCCTTCTAATCTCAAACCAAGTCGACGGTTGATCCATGCACGGAGGTCCTGTGTATGGATCAACCGTACATTTGAGTGTTTAAAGAAATAATATTCAAAAGACATATTCAATAGTATTCCCTTTGTTTTTAAATATAAGACCTTTTAGAGATTTTACTATAGACTACATCCGTATGTTTATATACATCCGTATGTAGTTCATAGTAAAAAAATTAAAGGATCTTATATTTAGGAACGAAGGAAGTACTATTGTTTGAAGATCTCATTGAATAAAAACAATTGTTCCAACAAAATACAAGTTAAAATTTAGATGAGGCTGACTTGCTGAGAAAATCTGACTTCGTTGTTGAAACTAGGGAATATCATGTGATGAAATGCTAGGAGAGAGAGAACACTGTGGCTGAAGTCAGCGATGCTATGCATCAATAAGTATGTAGTATATTTATACACTTTAGCTACATTTCAGTCAGCTGGTTTTTCATTTTATGGTCAGTCGATTTTCTGTTCATTGGATTGTGCTTTGAGATCTGTGCTGTTTTCATTTTTTTTCTGTTTAATTCTGTTGTTGGGCTGGGCTGGAAGGAATCGACTGACGCATTGTTTTGGTCAGTCGAATTGGTACCAGGCCGATTTCTTTGTCTTGGTTGCGCCCGTTTAATTCTGGGTCGCATATTTTCTTTTTCCTTTCCTTTATTGGTTATATTTTGTTTTTTGTGGATTTCTGGCTGGGCATAATTATATACATACAAATACTATAATATGTGCCAAGATTTCACAATTATACGATTATTTTTGCATATTACGAGAAAATGCAATTTCTGTGCAAAGTCGTGCGTAAGTTTTTGTTATAAATTTTATTTCTTCTTAAAGAAAATACGAACCCCACTAATTCATTCTTTTTAAAAGAAATCATTATTATGATATGGTTTTAGTCTTTACTTCATATTCATTCTACTTTAAGGTTAATACCAATGCCACTATTTATTTCTTCTTAGATTTTGTTTTTGCAAAAGTTCCACTTTTATATGATTATTCTTGCATAATGTAAAGAAGCGCAATTTTTATATATATTTCGTGCAAATTTTGTCAATGTTTGTTTTAGATTATTTTTTTCCCATTTTTTTTGTTCTTAAATGGTAATACCAATGCCGCTCATTCATTCTTCCTTAGGAATGTAATTCTTTCTTTTATGGGTATTTTTGCTTCATTTTTTATTTATGTTTTTTGTTTCTATGCGTTTTTCTTTTTCCTTTTCTTTCCTTATTGGTTTTTTTTTTTTTTTGTGGATTTTTGGTGAGTTGTAATATATACAACAAATACTATATAATATGTGCAAAAATTTCATGATTATATTATATTTTTTCATATTACGATAAAGTGCAATTTCGGTGCAAAGTTGTGCGTAAGTTTTTTTAATCTTCTTCTTAAAGGAAATACATTATTGCAGTTATAATAGTGTAAATAGTAGCATGCAAAAACTGCATATTATTTCTTATTCTTTGCATATTTCAAACGTGAAATTTCAGTGCAAATTGTGTGCAAGTTTTCAAAGTTTTTTCTTTTTTCATTTTGTTTCTTCTTAAAGAGTTTCGTTTTTTTAGAAAACTTCATTATTTTGATTTTGTTTTTAAAAAAATCTGAAAGGGTAATACCAATGCACGAATTCATTCTTTCATAGAAAACTTCATTTTTATATTGTTTTAGTTTTCACTATTATATATTTATTCTTGCATATTATTAAAAATGCAATTTCTGTGTAAGTTGTGTGCAATTTTTTTCATCATTTGTTTAAATTATTTTTCATTTTATTTCTTTTTGAATGGTAATACCAATGCCAATAATTTGTGCAAATTTAATTCGTTTCTCCTTTAAAGAGTTCTTTAAATTTAGTATTAATTATGCTCCATCGGCACAACAAAAAAGCTAATGATGATTGTCTGTGGTGCATGTGTGTGTATGCATGTGGGCGTATGATGCCTACATGTACGTGCTCTTGCGTCATAGCCTAGCATAGTTTTGGCTGCCAAAGCCCACGGTTTTCATGCATGCTTTGAGATGAATATATACTCACTCAATTTTTATGCGTGTGTGCGGTTCATACCGCTATTTAAAAATTGCACTACTATATGCTTATTTTTACATATTATAAAATAATGTAATTTTTCCGACAATCATGTTCTGTCATTATTTGTTTTATGTGCTTTTACATTTTCTTTCTTCTTTTGTGCAATGCAATACCATGCCACTAACCATGGCCAGCCGGAGCTAGTTAGCTCACAGAGTGATGCGGCAAGCCGGAGCTAGCTAGCTCACGCGCACACGCACACGCCACATCACAACACATGCTGCATGTCCAAAAGAAAGGATGACTGACCCAAATCCGATTAAATCGACTGACTGGTAGTCAGTCCCATATTTATAATATTAGACCTATTAAGCTACGCGTGAAGAGCGGCCAACCAGCTATGCCACGTGGCGCAAGTTGGTTGGCCGCGGTGAGAATTCTTTTGAAATTTTTTTTAGATGAAAGTGTGGATTATTTTTAAAATGCACATTTTCTTTTTTGATGGAGGTGAGGACCTCTGATATTTTTTAAATGAAGGTTATGCAAAGTGGCACTCGCTTGTAGGCTGCGGTGGTAAATTTTTTTTTTTTACTTCTTTTTTTAGATGAAGGTGAGAATTTTTTTCTAAGATGTTTTTTTAGACGGGGACGAGGACTCTGTGTATTTTTTGTAAATGAAAATGTGCGCACAGCTTTCTCTTAAGCGACGCCACAGGGTGACGCCCCAACCACTAGTATTTAGATACTCTGCTGGCACACATCTCAACGTAACAATGAGACGGTGCATACATGCACGGTATCTACCGTATGCACGGTAGAAAAACCAGTCTCCGAAACTGGAACTGCAGTAGCAAATGGAACTCCGAACGCGGAACACCACCTCTTCGACGGCATGATGCCAGCACCGCCGGACGGATGCGTGGACGCCATGCATCGCCGCTACGACGATTAAGCTCGTTGACACGGCATCATCGCTGCGCTTTATCTTAATCTCACGCAGAGGACACGTGCCGGCGCTGTCCTGCAAACCCTGCGCCCGCCCGCCCGGTTTTAGACGTGGTCGTCGTCAAACGCGACAGGACAGGGAAAACGGCAAGGAGCAATGGCGAACCCACCACCTCCAGAACGAGAGGTCCGCATCGCCCGTCGGGGATGGCCCACATCGTCTTCCTCCGCGCGGCAGCGGCCGACCTCACTGCCGGCAAGCCGTCGCTCGCGGGCGTGCCGGCCTCCGCGCCGCTCTCCGCGGCCGCCGCGGCCATCCCGTCGTCGCCGGAGGCCGCCGTGGCCGTCTGGCGCGACGGCGCCTCCCCGTTGGCGCCCCTCGCCGCCACCGTCGTTGGGCTGCTCAGCTCGCTCGACGTCGTCGCCTTCGTAGCCTCCCATGCCAGAGGAGGAGGCGCCGAGGCGGACGCGATGAGAACTCCGGTCGGCGACGTGGTGCCGCGGGAGCCGGCGCTCGTCCGCGAGGTCGAGCCCGACGCCAGGTTGATAGAGATAATGGAGCTGATGAAGCAGGGCGCAAAGCGAGTCCTCGTCCGCAAGAACTGCACGGAAGGATGCCCCATTAACAAGCAGCCCTTCGCGCCGTTCTACAAGGCCGCGCCCAAGATCACCGGCACGCCGCGCGCCGCCGCGACCCAGACGGTCAGCCGGTCGTGGTCGTCGACGTTCGGCTGCGACAAGTACTGCTGCCTGACGCGGGAGGACATCGTCCGCTTCCTCATCAACTGCCTGGGCGCCCTCGCGCCGATCCCGCTGCAGTCGATCTCCTCCCTCGGAGCCATCAGCCGCGGCTACTGCCACGTCGACGCCTCCTCGCCGGCCATGGAGGTCGTCTGGAAGATACCCTCCGACCCGCGCGCGGTGGCCGTTGTGCGGACGAACCGCGACGGGTCGCATGTGATTCTCGGGGAGATATCCGCTCACAAGCTGTGGAAGCGCGACCAGGTGGCCGCTGCGGACGCGATGGCGAGGCTGTCGGCGCTGCACTTCGCCGCCGGCATTGACGAGAATGGGGCGGCGCCGGCTGCTGCTAATGGCGTCGGTGCCGGCGCACGACGGGGTGAGGTGGAGAATGATATCGTGCCTTCTCCAAGGTCTATGAGATTCAGCAGCAGGAGAATCGGGTTCTCGGCGTGCCTTGCCAGCCAAATGGTCCCGAGTCACCGGGAGAACACGGTGCTCACCTGCAAGACCACGAGCTCTCTCGCCGCCGTCATGGCGCAGATGCTGGCGCACAGGGCCACGCACCTCTGGGTCGTCCAAGGTGACGACACGGAGGAAGCCATCTTGGTTGGCATGGTTGGCTACATGGACATCTTCAACGCAGTCACCAGCGGTGTTCTTGTTCTTCCTGCTTGATCGCGGGCAAATTTTGCAGAAGGAATCCGCTGCTTTCTTGATTGATTTCTGTTAAGGCGACCGACTAGGCGCCGGCGCACCGGCCGAAAGTTTCGGCCGGTCTTACCCCAGCCGCCCGATGCAGTGTATTGGGTCCGTTCGATCTGCATCTCAATCCCCAACTCTTTCTTCTTCCTCCGGGTCAACGCCTCCAGGAAAAGGCATGGCTCCGCTCGCGCGCGTCCGTCGCCGTCAGCGGCGCTTGTTCGCAGCGTGGCTCGCCTCCGGTTGCAGCACCCCCAGTCCGCCAAGGCTCTCGCCGGCTCCGCCGCAAGCAGCTCCCACCGGCAAAGGCCGCAGTTCCGGCGAAGGAGTGCCGCCCCGTCCAGCTTGTAGCAAAGCCGTTCATCGTCGACGACCGCGTCTCCGGCGAAGCCTTCCAGTAGTTCACCACCGGTCCCTGGAGTTTCGTCACCGCTGCAGCTCCGCCGTGAAGCCATTGCATCAATGGTGAGGTGCCAGTTCCAGCTTTTGTCGCCGGGTTGAAGCTTTTCAAAAATACGGTTGAAGCTTTTCATGTCAACGATTGCAACTTTTTCGTTGTGTACTCGCGGGTTGAAGCTTTCTATAAAGCCGGTTGAAGCTTTCTATAAAACTGGTTGTAGCTTTTAAATTCAACGGTTGAAGCTTTTCACATTGACTGTTGTAGATTTTTTTTATTTCATAGTGGTCGGATGAAATTTCTCTATTCCGCTGTTTGAAGCTTTTTCAAATACGGTTTGAAGCTTTCACATGAACTATTGAAGCTTTTTTCAGTTGTATGGGGGTCCATTGAAGCTTTTTCAAACTATGGTTGAAGCCTCTGTATGAACGCTTGTAGCTTTTTTCAGTGCATCGTGTCCAGTTGAAGCTTTATATACCACTGGTTGAAGCTTTCAAATCGAACGGTTGTAGCTTTTTTGGCTGTCGGTTCCAACATCAGTGGAGGATCAAAAATGCTTTCGAAGTTCATTTGGAAGAAGATGGTTGCAGCGGTGTGGGAGGAGATTGCGCTGCCGTGGTTGTAGCATCTCCGGTGGATGGTTCCAGCACAGGAAACTATGAGCAGCAGCTCGCCGATGGCATATCCACCTCGGCTTCCAACTCCGACTCGCCAGGGCGGAAGGAACCTGTAGCCGGGGGGCAGCGCAAGAAGTGGGCGTGGGCGCTGAGGTTGGAGTTATGGACCTGCGTGGGATTGGGATTAGCCGGCGGCGGGATCTGAAGGAGGAAGACGAGAAGCGTGTCCACCCCCGTGCGTCGATGCGGCTGAGAGAGATAGAAGGGGATCGGGAAGAAGAAGGCAGGGAGGTGCGCGAGGCGTGCGATGGGTCTCGATCGCGTGGCTCGTGCGGGACCGGCCGAAGTTTCAGCCGGTGCACCGTTCACAAACATTTCCCTTCTGTTAAGTTCGAGGAGGGAAACTAAGAGCAAGACAGGTAGGAGAAGAGCTGTTGGCACTGAGTAGGAAAGAACTCAAAACTCAAGCACTATTGGCTGGTGAGAGTACATTGCAATTTGCAAGTCAGGGTATGTTTGGATTGTAGCCAAAATGCACATTACCAAATTTTTACTCATGTCCACATTTTTTGTCATTGTTTGGATGGTGGCTAGTTTTTTTGGCATGCCAATGCCTCCTCACTAGTTCAATTTCCTTGGCAATGTTGACCAACTCATGGGCTAATCTTCACTGGTTAGAGGCTAGAAGTATATTGTTTCACTGTATAGTTCTGCCAATGTTTACTGTTAGAGATACGACACGCAATCGAACTCGATGAAGAACGAAAACAAGCAAGGGACACGAGATTTTAACGTGGAAACCCCCTCCAACACGAAGGGGAAAAACCATGGGCACCAGCCAGCCAAACTTCATTATATCAGGGGAGGTTACAAACGTCGGGGATTTACAACTGATCAACTTATCCCGTGCGGCGGCTTACAAGAGGCATATATAACATAGATGACCTAGGTCAATACTGATCGGGCCTCGCTCCGCTCGCTCGTCAGAAGTTAGCCTCCCTCTTTATACTTGAATTTGAAGCATAACATAACAAACTCCACCTTGAGACAAATTCCATCTTGTAGCATGAATGAGAACCTCCTCCCTGAACAACAAAGAAAACACTTTCGGCGCCAAACAACCACTAGGGCTAATGAGTTATACCAACTAAGTCTGAGCAAAGCTCAAACTTAGCAACATGAACTGGCTTTGTCAACATATCAGCAGGATTATCATGAGTACTAATCTTGCATACCTTCAGTTTACCTTGCTCAACAATGTCTCGAACATAATGATATTTGACATCAATGTGCTTTGTTCTCTCATGGAACATCTGATCCTTAGTAAGGTAAATGGCACTCTGACTATCACAAAACAAGTTAATGCAAGAATTATCTCCACAAAGCCCAGCATACAAACCTTTCAGCCAAACTGATTCTTTACATGCTTCTGCAATAGCCATGTATTCTGCTTCAGTGGTAGACTGGGCAACTACTGGCTGCAATGTTGCCCTCCAACTCACGGCACAACCACCAACAGTGAACACATAACCTGTAAGGGACCTCCTCTTGTCCAAATCGCTGGAAGCAAAATCTGAATCCACATTGTTGGGGAACGTAGCATGCAATTTCAAAAAAAATCCTACGCTCACGCAAGATCTATCTAGGAGATGCATAGCAACGAGAGGGGGAGAGTGTGTCCACGTACCCTCGTAGACCGAAAGCGGAAGCGTTAAGTTAACGCGGTTGATGTAGTCAAGCGTCTTCACGATCCAACCGATCCAAGCACCAAACGTACGGCACCTCCGTGTTCAGCACACGTTCAGCTCGATAACGTCCCTCGAACTCTTGATCCAGCAGAGGGTCGAGGGAGAGTTCCATCAGCACGACGGCGTGGCGACGGTGTTGGTGATGTGATCCGCACAGGGCTTCGCCTAAGCACTACGACGCTATGACCGGAGGAGTAAACTGTGGAGGGGGGCACCACACACGGCTAAGAGAAATCTTGGTGTGTCTTTGGGGTGCCCTCCGCCCCTGTATATAAAGGAGGGGGGGAGGAGGCGGCCAGCCTAGAGGGGGCGCGCCAAGGGGGGAGTCCTACTAGGACTCCCAGTCCTAGTAGGATTCCCCTTTCCTTTTCGGAGAAGGGGGGAAGGGGAAAGAGGTGGAGGAGAAGAAGGAAAGGGGGCCGCGCCCCCCACCCCTAGTCCAATTCGGTTTGGGCTTGGGGGGGCGCGCGCCACCACCTGGCCGCCTGCCTCCTCTCTCCACTAGGGCCCATGAAGGCCCACTAGTCCCCCGGGGGGTTCCGGTAACCTCCCGGTACTCCGAAAAATGTCCGAACCTTTCCGAAACCATTCCGGTGCCCGAACATAACCTTCCAATATATCAATATTTACCTCTCGACCATTTCGAGACTCCTCGTCATGTCCGTGATCTCATCCGGGACTCCGAACAATCTTCGGTCACCAAAACACATAACTCATAATACAAATCGTCATCGAACGTTAAGCGTGCGGACCCTACGGGTTCGAGAACTATGTAGACATGACCGAGACACATCTCCGGTCAATAACCAATAGCGGAACCTGGATGCTCATATTGGCTCCTACATATTCTACGAAGATCTTTATCGGTCAAACCGCACAACAACATACGTCATTCCCTTTGTCATCGGTATGTTACTTGCCCGAGATTCGATCGTCGGTATCTTCATACCTAGTTCAATCTCGTTACCGGCAAGTCTCTTTACTCGTTCCGTAATGCATCATCCCGCAACTAACTCATTAGTCACATTGCTTGCAAGGCTTCATATGATGCGCATTACCGAGAGGGCCCAAAGATACCTCTCCGATACTCGAAGTGACAAATCCTAATCTTGATCTATGCCAACCCAACAAACACCTTCAGAGACACCTGTAGAGCATCTTTATAATCACCCAGTTATGTTGTGACGTTTGATAGCACACAAGGTGTTCCTCCGGTATTCGGGAGTTGCATAATCTCATAGTCAGAGGAATATGTATAAGTCATGAAGAAAGCAATAGCAATAAAACTTAACGATCATTATGCTAAGCTAACGGATGGGTCTTGTCCATCACATCATTCTCCTAATGATGTGATCCCGTTCATCAAATGACAACACATGTCTATGGTCAGGAAACTTAACCATCTTTTATTAACGAGCTAGTCAAGTAGAGACATACTAGGGACACTTTGTTTTGTCTATGTATTCACATATGTATTAAGTTTTCAGTTAATACAATTCTAGCATGAATAATAAACATTTATCATGATATAAGGAAATATAAATAACAACTTTATTATTGCCTCTAGGGCATATTTCCTTCAGTCTCCCACTTGCACTAGAGTCAATAATCTAGTTTACATAGTAATGATTCTAACACCCATGGAGTCTTGGTGATGATCATGTTTTGCTCGTGGAAGAGGGTTAGTCAACGGGTCTGCAACATTCAGATCCGTATGTATTTTGCAAATCTCTATGTCTCCCTCCTTGACTTGATTGCGGATGGAGTTGAAGCGTCTTTTGATGTGTTTGGTTCTTTTGTGAAATCTGGATTCCTTCGCTAAGGCAATTGCTCCAGTATTGTCACAAAAGATTTTCATTGGATCCGATGCACTAGGTATTACACCTAGATCAGATATGAACTCCTTCATCCAGACTCCTTCATTTGCTGCTTCCGAAGCAGCTATGTACTCTGCTTCACACGTAGATCCCGCCACGACGCTCTGCTTGGAACTGCACCAACTGACAGCTCCACCATTCAATATAAATATGTATCTGGTTTGTGACTTAGAGTCATCCGGATCAGTGTCAAAGCTTGCATCGACGTAACCATTTACGACAAGCTCTTTGTCACCTCCATAAACGAGAAACATATCCTTAGTCCTTTTCAGGTATTTCAGGATGTTCTTGACCGCTGTCCAGTGATCCACTCCTGGATTACTTTGGTACCTCCCTGCTAAACTTATAGCAAGGCACACATCAGGTCTGGTACACAGCATAGCATACATGATAGAACCTATGGCTGAGGCATTGGGAATGACTTTCATTTTCTCTCTATCTTCTGCAGTGGTCGGGCATTGAGTCTTACTCAACTTCACACCTTGCAACACAGGCAAGAACCCTTTCTTTGACTAATCTATTTTGAACTTCTTCAAAACTTTATCAAGGTATGTGCTTTGTGAAAGTCCTATTAAGCGTCTTGATCTATCCCTATAGATCTTGATGCCAATATATAAGCAGCTTCACCGAGGTCTTTCATTGAAAAATTCTTATTCAAGTATCCTTTTATGCTATCCAGAAATTCCGTATCATTTCCAATCAACAATATGTCATCCACATATAATATCAGAAATGCTACAGAGCTCCCACTCACTTTCTTGTAAATATAGGCTTCTCCAAAAGTCTGTATAAAACCATATGCTTTGATCACACTATCAAAGTGTATATTCCAACTCCGAGAGGCTTGCACCAGTCCATAAATGGATCGCTAGAGCTTGCACACTTTGTTAGCACCCTTAGGATCGACAAAACCTTCTGGTTGCATCATATACAACTCTTCTTTGAGAAATCCATTAAGGAATGCAGTTTTGACATCCATTTGCCAGATTTCATAATCATAAAATGCGGCTATTGCTAACATGATTCGGACAGACTTAGGCATCGCTACGGGTGAGAAGGTCTCATCGTAGTCAACTCCTTGAACTTGTTGAAAACCTTTCGCAACAAGTCAAGCTTTGTAGACAGTAACGTTACCGTCAGCGTCAGTCTTCTTCTTGAAGATCCATTTATTCTCAATGGCTTGCCGATCATCGGGCAAGTCAACCAAAGTCCATATTTTGTTCTCATACATGGATCCCATCTCAGATTTCATGGCCTCAAGCCATTTCGTGGAATCTGGGCTCATCATCGCTTCCTCATAGTTCATAGGTTCGTCATGGTCTAGTAACATGACTTCCAGAATAGGATTACCGTACCACTCTGGTGCGGAACGTACTCTGGTTGACCTACGAGGTTCGGTAGTAACTTGATCCAAAGTTTCATGATCATTATCATTGACTTCCTCACTAATTGGTGTAGACATCACTGGAACTAATTTCTGTGATGAATTATTTTCCAATTCGGGAGAAGGTACAATTACCTCATCAAGTTCTACTTTCCTCCCACTCACTTCTTTTGAGAGAAACTCCTTCTCTAGAAAGGATCCATTCTTAGCAACGAATATCTTGCCTTCGGATCTGTGATAGAAGGTGTACCCAACAGTCTCCTTTAGGTATCCTATGAAGACGCATTTCTCCGATTTGGGTTCGAGCTTATCAGGTTGAAGCTTTTTCACATAAGCATCGCAGCCCCAAACTTTAAGGAATGACAGCTTAGGTTTCTTGCCAAACCACAGTTCATACGGTGTCGTCTCAACGGATTTAGATGGTGCCCTATTTAACATGAATGCAGCTGTCTCTAATGCATAACCCCAAAACGATAGTGGTAAATCGGTAAGAGAAATCATAGATCGCACCATATCTAATAAAGTACGGTTACGACGTTCGGACACACCATTACGCTGTGGTGTTCCAGGTGGCGTGATTTGCGAAACTATTCCACATTGTTTTAAATGAAGGCCAAACTCGTAACTCAAATATTCGCCTCCGCGATCAGATCGTAGAAACTTTATTTTCTTGTTACGATGATTCTCCACTTCACTCTGAAATTCTTTGAACTTTTCAAACGTTTCAGACTTATGTTTCATTAAGTAGATATACCCATATCTGCTCAAATCATCTGTGAAGGTCAGAAAATAACGATACCCGCCGCGAGCCTCAACACTCATCGGACCGCATACATCGGTATGTATTATTTCCAATAAGTCATTGGCTCGCTCCATTGTTCCGTAGAACGGAGTTTTAGTCATCTTGCCCATGAGGCATGGTTCGCAAGTATCAAATGATTCATAATCAAGTGATTCCAAAAGCCCATCAGCATGGAGTTTCTTCATGCGCTTTACACCAATATGACCTAAACGGCAGTGCCACAAATAAGTTGCTGATAGAGGCAAAGGTGTCCCGTCTTTCGATGAGATGGTGGCTATCGTTTTTGGTGGAGTAGACTTTGACGATCCGACTACGAACGTGCGAGGACGTCGCGCCTTAGCAATCGCTAAACCAACTCCGAGAGGTTATTGACCACGCCGGAGCACGATCAACCTGACCACGAGGGTCTATTTCCTGCAAGCAAACGAAGAACAAGCAAGAAACTAAGATTTGCAATCTGGATATTGCGAATATAAGACGAATGCTTTATTGATCAAGGTGGGGTTCTGTGACGTCTTGGTCTGGTCGTTGAACACAAACGAAGTACGCGAAGTTGCAGCTATGACGAACTTTTAATCTGAACAAAACCCAAAGTCTAAACGACGCCCTAAGGGCTGTATATATGGAGGAGTAGGGGTGAATTTCGTGGCCCCTTGTAGGAGGGGTCCGAAACCAACCCTAACTTTGTTTCCCCACACATACGGACTCTAAAAAACAGCCTATACTTAAGTATTTCGAAATTACATGGGCCTGGCCCAAAAATAAGGTGGCATAGCACCTAAAATAAGCTATGGACGAAATTTATGAAGGGCCATCTTGTATATTTCGTCCATGTACTTGTAGGTCATCACGGAGGCTTCAAAGTGCTTAAATATGCACTAGAAACGCTATTCTGGATCCCTTCACACGCGCCTTCATCTCCATGCTTGATCCTGCTCCAGTGTTCATCCCTCTTGTCCATGCTAGGCCCTTCATTAGTAATCAATACAAATGTATCCAATTTAGGCAGCATCATATTCTCATGAACATTAGATTCATTACCAAGAAACGAAAGTACCTGATAATTTAATTGGCGTGCGCGAGCTCTAGTAATTGGTCCAGTATATGTAGCAGCAGGGGCTGTGGGTGTAACAATGGTTTTTGATGTCCTCATCATCCTCCCCTTCTTGAAATGAATTCGCCCTCGACGGAAGCTCTTTTTCCTCACCCAAATAAGGCTTCAAATCTGCAATGTTAAAAGTGGGACTAACCCAAAATCTGCAGGCAGCTCAAGTTTGTATGCATTATCATTTATTTTCTCTAACACCTTAAAAGGACCATTAGCACGTGGCATTAGCTTTGACTTGCGCAAATCCGGAAACCTATCCTTACGCAAATGTAACCAAACAAGATCTCCAGGTGCAAAGACAACATGTTTTCTACCTTTATCTCCAGCAAGTTTATATTTAGCATTCATGCGCTCAATATTTTCCTTAGTTAACTCATGCATTTTTAAGATCAATTCAGCACGTTGTTTAGCATCAAAATTAACCTTCTCCGAAGATGGAAGAGGCAACAAATCAATGGGTGCACAAGGTAGGAAACCATACACAATTTCAAAAGGGCACATCTTAGTAGTAGAATGCAACGAACGATTATAAGCAAATTCAATATGAGGCAGGCATTCTTCCCACATTTTCTTATTATTCTTCAAAACAGCCCTAAGCATAGTAGACAATGTTCTATTGACTACTTCAGTTTGTCCATCAGTTTGGGGGTGACAAGTAGTACTAAAAAGCAGTTTAGTCCCCAACTTAGCCCATAAACATCTCCAAAAGTGGCTAAGAAATTTAGTATCACGATCTGAAACAATAGTATTTGGCACACCATGCAAGCGAATAATTTCACGAAAGAACAAATTAGCAACATTAGCAGCATCATCGGTTTTATGACATGGTATGAAGTGTGCCATTTTCGAAAATCTATCCACGACAACAAATATGCTATCCCTCCCCTTCTTTGTTCGAGGTAAACCTAAAACAAAATCCATAGATATATCCTCCCATGGAACACTAGGTACAGGCAAAGGCATATATAAACCATGAGGATTGAGTCGTGACTTAGCTTTTTGACATGTAGTGCAGCGAGCAACAAAATGCTCAACATCCCATCTCATCTTTGGCCAAAAGAAATGTGTAGCAGGTACGTCCTCCGTCTTCTTGACGCCAAAGTGTCCCATTAATCCTCCTCCATGCGCCTCCTGCAACAACAAAAGACGAACGGAGCTAGCTGGAATGCATAGCTTGTTAGCATGAAACACAAATCCATCGTTAACGACGAACTTGTTCCATGTTCTCCCTTCTTTACAATTCTGCAATACATCTTTAAATTCAGCATCATGCACATATTGATCTTTGATGGTCTCCAAACCAAATATTTTAAAGTCCAGTTGTGAAAGCATAGTATAACGACGAGACAATGCATCAGCAATAACATTTTCTTTACCCTTCTTGTGTTTAATGACATAAGGGAAAGTCTCAATGAATTCAACCCATTTAGCATGTCTACGGTTCAGTTTTGCTTGACTTTTAATGTGTTTCAAAGATTCATGATCAGAATGTATAACAAATTCTTTGGGCCACAAATAATGTTGCCATGTTTCTAAGGTCCGAACAAGAGCATATAATTCTTTATCATAAGTAGAATAGTTCAGACTAGGCCCAATCAATTTTTCTGAAAAGTATGCAACATGTTTGCCATCTTGTAATAACACACCTCCTAATCCAATTCCACTAGCATCACATTCAAGCTCAAAAGTCTTATTAAAATCAGGAAGTTGGAGTAAAGGAGCATGTGTCAACTTATCTTTCAATACCGTGAAGGCTTCTTCCTGTGAGGTACCCCAAACAAAAGGCACGTCCTTCTTTGTAGGCTCATTGAGAGGTGCAGCAATGGTGCTGAAATCTCTCACAAAACGCCTATAGAAACCAGCGAGGCAAAGGAAACTCCTCACTTGTGTGACCGTTTTGGGCTGCGGCCAACTCTCAATAGCTTCAATCTTGGCATTATCAACTTCAATTCCCTGTGGAGTAACAACATAGCCAAGAAAAGATACTCGGTCGATGCAAAAGATGCACTTCCCAAGGTTACCAAACAAACGTGCATCACGTAGAGCAATAAAAACAGCACGTAAATGTTCCAAATGATCCTCCAAAGATCTACTATAAATCAATATATCATCAAAGTAAACTACCACAAATCGTCCAATGAAAGCACGTAAAACTTCGTTCATTAATCTCATGAATGTACTAGGTGCATTAGTTAACCCAAAAGGCATGACTAACCACTCATATAAACCAAACTTAGTTTTAAATGTTGTTTTCCATTCATCTCCCAATTTCATACGAATTTGATGGTATCCAGTACGCAAATCAACTTTGGAGAATATTGTAGAGCCACCCAATTCATCAAGCATATCATCTAGCCTAGGAATAGGATGACGATAACAAATAGTAATATTATTAATGCCTCTACAATCAACACACATACGCGACGTACCATCCTTTTTTGGCACTAGTATAATAGGAACAGCACAAGGACTAAGAGATCCGTGTATATAACCTTTGTCGAGCAGCTCCTGTACTTGACGCATAATCTCCTTCGTCTCCTCTGGATTGGTACGGTATGGCGCACGGTTTGGCAACGAAGCACCGGGAATTAAGTCAATCTGATGCTCAATCCCGCGAATAGGTGGTAATCCCGGTGGCACGTCTTGTGGAAAGACGTCAGCGAACTCCTGCAAAATGTTAGTGACAGCAGGAGGCAAAGAGGAAGGCATGTCCTCGAATAAAAATAATGCCTCTTTGCACACAAAAGCATAGCAAACAGATTTGCTTAAATCTAGCTCATCAATATCAGATTTGGTGGCAAGTAAACATGCACTTTTCAATTTAATTTCAGAAGCAACACTAGATGGATTATTATTAGGCTTCATTTGTTGCTCAAATTCTTTTGCCACAATCTGATTTTCACTCTTATTTTTCTCCTGTTTTGCTTTACTACCTCTATTAATATCATCTTTCAAAATAGAATCAGGAGTCATAGGAAGCAAAGTAATATGTTTATCCTTATGAACAAGAGTATACTGATTGTTTCTACCATGGTGTACAGAATTTTTTTCAAATTGCCATGGTCTACCAAGTAATAAGGAACATGCTTGCATGGGTACCACATCACAATCAACATAATCAGCATATGTAGAGATACTAAAATGCACACAAACAATACGTGTTACCTTAACCTTGCCGCTGTTGTTGAACCATTGGATATAGTAAGGATGTGGATGTGGTCTTGTGGTGAGAGATAGCTTCTCCACCATCTCCATGCTAGCCAAGTTGTTGCAGCTCCCTCCATCTATGATGACGCGAACAGAACGTTCCTTCACAACTCCCTTTGTATGGAACAAATTATGCCTCTGATTTTGCTCAGCTTGTGTGACCTGCACACTCAAAACACGTTGAGCAACTAAACATTCATACCTGTCAGTGTCTTCAGGAGCCATGTATTGCGTCTCATGATCATAATCATCTCCACCGTGTTCTTCACTTGTAATAAGAGCCAAAGTCTCCTCATCATAGTCACTAGCGGACTCATACCCACCATCCTCAGTAGCAATCATAACACGCGGAGATTGGCATTCTCTCGCATAATGACCTCTTCCCTTACAACGACAACAAATAATATCATGTGTGTGCCCTGTTGATGCCATAGATGAAGAAGAGCTCTGGGCAGGCCCAGAAGGTGTACTCCTGGCAGATGGTGGTGGTGGTGGTGCCTGTTTTCTTGTATCTCGGTTGGAATTGGCGGCTGAAGTCAGTGGTGCTGCAGTAGGACGTGTGGGAGTAGAGGAGGCACGCGGTGCCCATGATGAAGATGGACCTGCAGAAAAATTAGTTCGCGCCAATGCCTGTCGATCCTGCACTTCACGTTCAGCTTTGTAAGCAAGATGGAATAAACGAGTGATATTATTATACTCCTTATACTCTAGAATGGTCTGAATCTCTTTATTTAATCCACCCATAAAACGTGCAAGCATAGCTTCATTATCCTCAACAATACCGCGTCTAATCATGCAAGTTTGTAATTCCTAACAATATTCTTCTACAGAATTTTTTTCCTTGTCTTAAACGCTGCAATTTTTGAAGTAATTCGCGTTGATAATATGGTGGAACCCAACGAGTATGCATAGCAGTTTTCAAAGCAGCCCAAGTAGCTGGAATAGGATATAATCTACAATGTTCAGACCACCAAACACATGCAAAACTAGTGAAAGCACAAACAGCAGCAGGAACACGTCTCTCCTCAGGATATTGTAAACATGTAAAATGTTGTTCAGTTTCTAACTCCCAAGTAAGATATATATTAGGAACATATCTACCCTCAAATGGTGGAATATTCAATTTTAGTTTAGGAAGATGGTCATGATCTCGTACCTCAGGTGGTGGTGCAGCCCTACCGTTGCGATGATATGCATGAGGACGACCTGGTGGTGGTGGTGCTGGTGGTTGCATGTAGTTCTGATTTTGATCAACCTCATCCTCGTAATGGTCCTCCACCTCTGCAGTAGCAGCAGGAGCAACATAAGCATCAACAGTAGGTACAACGACACCAGAAGTTTGACCAGGCTCAAGGGGAATGTGCAGTGCTCGTCCCACTTGATTTGGAAGGCGATGTTGTTGTTGTTGCTGTAGAGGTGCAACAGGTGCAGCGGGCGGTGGTTGTGAAAGACGCGCGAGCAATTCATTAAACTTGTTATCGAGCTTTGTTTCGAATGCCTTCTCAATGACATCTATCTTCTCCATGGCCTCTTCAAATCTGTTTAGCACATCTTCCACCTGTCCACTCATCATTTTCTGAAACTTATCATGTAACTCTTTGTTCGTCATGTTCTCCCAGTCAGTCTCGTCGGCTTGTGATCCTGCCATGGTTAGCAGCAATAGAAACACACAAGAATATGATCCTACAGACTACTAGGAAGTAGTGGTGGTGGTGTGTCACAAATCCGTCAAGCGAATCTCAAAGTCTTACCAGTTCTTACTAAGCAGCAGGTAGTGATCGGCAACCGTTGGAGTCAAAACTCTCAAAAGCTTGGATAGAGCGATTACCAGGTGGTGTCAAACGCACGATGTAGATGTATGTGGATCTGGGAAGGCTTAATATATGGTAGCAAAAAGGATCAGCAATAATCAATTCAGAGATGCAAAGTTGAATAAACGCTCAACGACGGTACTGTGCTGGTCCTAGGCTAGACTGTGCTAGAGACGCGAGCCTAGAACACTAACAAAATCGCGGCGCTGCACGGAAACAAGGGAAAAGCACTCTAAAAAAATTCGCTCTCTTTTTTTTTTGCGCTCCTCTTTTTTTTCCGAAAATCACTATAATGGCGAGTGTCTCAAAACTCTTCCCCAGCCAAAATAACAGCATAGGCACGAAAAAAAAAAATTGGACTTTTTTTTCGGAAATCAGGGCAGCGACGACCAAAAAGTGCGATAAAAAATCACTATGATGGCGAGTGTCTCAAAACGCTCCCTGGGACCTAAAAATAGGATAGGAACAAATATTTTTGACTGCCGAAATTTTGGCCTAAAAACTGGCCGGGGGTCTCCAGACTTTTTTTTTTCAAAACCTACTCAGGCAAGGAAACACGAATCGGAAACTAGATGGATCTCGAAAACAAACCTAATATGAAAAGAACTCGGATTGGTGATGGATATATGGTGGTGGTATATGGCAGCGGTGGTGGTATATGGTAGCGGTGGTGGTATATGGATACGGATCGGTGGTAGTATATGGATACAGATCGGTGATGGTATATGGATTCAGAGCGGTGGCGGATAAGCGGTGGTGGTAGATGGTAGGGGCGATGATGATGGTGCGGCGGCGGCGTGACAACTTATGACCAAAACTCGAAACTCTAAAAGACTAGACGCTAAGACCAGCAACTCGACACGACGATGCAACCGCAGATTCAACAAAGCAAAAATCCTAAAAAGATTATGCAAAGGCTCAGATTGGTTCGGATATGATGAACTAACCCTAATGTTTTTTTGGCTTTTTCGTGGACTGAAGGTATGAAGAACAAACTCGATCTAAACTATGAAAAACAGTAAAATCTCACCGAGCAACCTGGAAATCTGATACCACTTGATAGAGGCAAAGGTGTCCCATCTTTCGATGAGATGGTGGCTATCGTTTTTGGTGGAGTAGACTTTGACGATCCGACTACGAACGTGCGAGGACGTCGCGCCTTAGCAATCGCTAAACCAACTCCGAGAGGTTACTGACCACGTCGGAGCACGATCAACCTGACCACGAGGGTCTATTTCCTGCAAGCAAACGAAGAACAAGCAAGAAACTAAGATTTGCAATCTGGATATTGCGAATATAAGACGAAAGCTTTATTGATCAAGGTGGGGTTCTGTGACGTCTTGGTCTGGTCGTTGAACACAAACGAAGTACGCGAAGTTGCAGCTATGGCGAACTTTTAATCTAAACAAAACCCAAAGTCTAAACGACGCCCTAAGGGCTGTATATATGGAGGAGTAGGGGTGAATTTCATGGCCCCTTGTAGGAGGGGTCCGAAACCAACCCTAACTTTGTTTCCCCACACATACGGACTCTAAAAAATAGCCTATACTTAAGTATTTCGAAATTACATGGGCCTGGCCCAAAAATAAGGTGGCGTAGCACCTAAAATAAGCTATGGACGAAATATATGAAGGGCCATCTTGTATATTTCGTCCATGTCCTTGTAGGTCCATCACGGAGGCTTCAAAGTTCTTAAATATGCACTAGAAACGCCATTCTAGATCCCTTCACGCGCGCCTTCATCTCCATGCTTGATCCTGCTCCAGTGTTCATCCCTCTTGTCCATGCTAGGCCCTTCATTAGTAATCAATACAAATGTATCCAATTTAGGCAGCATCATATTCTCATGAACATTAGATTCATTACCAAGAAACGAAAGTACCTGATAATTTAATTGGCGTGCGCGAGCTCTAGTAATTGGTCCAGTATATGTAGCAGCAGGGGCTGTGGGTGCAACAATGGTTTTGATGTCCTCATCAGTTGCACTATCATTATTAACTTTACATCTTTTGGCATCAATATTAGGAATATGTGTATCACTACAATCGAGATTCAACAAAAATAGACCACTCCTCAAGGGTGCATGACCATAAAAGATATTACTGATATAAATAGAACAACCATCATTCTCTGATTTTAATGAATAACCGTCTCGCATCAAACAAGATCCAGATATAATGTTCATGCTCAACGCTGGCACCAAATAACAATTATTCAGGTCTAAAACTAATCCCGAAGGTAGATGTAGAGTTAGCGTGCCGACGGCGATCACATCGACCTTGGAACCATTCCCGACGCGCATCGTCACCTCGTCCTTAGCCAATCTTCGTTTAATCCGTAGTCCCTGTTTCGAGTTACAAATATGAGCAACCGAACCGGTATCTAATACCCAGGCACTACTACGAGCATTAGTAAGGTACACATCAATAACATGTATATCAAATATACCTTTGTTCACTTTGCCATCCTTCTTATCCGCCAAATACTTGGGGCAGTTCCGCTTCCAGTGACCAGTCCCTTTGCAGTAGAAGCACTCAGTTTCAGGCTTAGGTCCAGACTTGGGCTTCTTCCCAGGAGTAGCAACTTGCTTGCTATTCTTCTTGAAGTTCCCCTTCTTCCCTTTGCCCTTTTTCTTGAAACTAGTGGTCTTGTTAACCATCAACACTTGATGCTCCTTCTTGATTTCTACCGCCGCAGCCTTTAGCATCGTGAAGAGCTCGGGAATTGTCTTTTCCATCCCTTGCATATTATAGTTCATCACGAAGCCTTTATAGCTTGGTGGCAGTGATTGAAGAACTCTGTCAATGACACTATCATCAGGAAGATTAACTCCCAGCCGAGTCAAGTGGTTATGGTACCCAGACATTCTGAGTATATGTTCACTGACAGAACTATTCTCCTCCATCTTGCAGCTATAGAACTTGTTGGAGACTTCATATCTCTCAACTCGGGCATTTGCTTGAAATATTAACTTCAACTCTTGGAACATCTCATATGCTCCATGATGTTCAAAACGTCTTTGAAGTCCCGATTCTAAGCCGTAAAGCATGGCACACTGAACTATCGAGTAGTCATCAGATCGAGCTTGCCAGACGTTCATAACATCAGCATCTGCTCCTGCAGCAGGCCTTTCACCTAGCGGTGCATCAAGGACATAATTCTTCTGTGCAGCAATGAGGATAATCCTCAAGTTACGGACCCAGTCCGTGTAGTTGCTACCATCATCTTTCAACTTAGCTTTCTCTAGGAACGCATTAAAATTCAAGGGAACGGTAGCACGGGCCATTGATCTACAACAACATAGATATGCAAAAACTATCAGGTACTAGGTTCATGATAAATTAAAGTTCAATTAATCATATTACTTAAGAACTCCCAATTAGATAGACATCCCTCTAGTCATCTAAATGATCACGTGATCCATATCAACTAAACCATGTCTGATCATCACGTGAGATGGAGTAGTTTTCAATGGTGAACATCTCTATGTTGATCATATCTACTATATGATTCACATTCGACCTTTCGGTCTCAGTGTTCCGAGGCCATATCTGCATATGCTAGGCTCGTCAAGTTTAACCCGAGTATTCTGCACGTGCAAAACTGGCTTGCACCCATTGTATGTGAACGTAGAGCTTATCACACCCGATCATCACGTGGTGTCTCGGCATGACGAACTATCGCAACGGTGCATACTCAGGGAGAACACTTATACCTTGAAATTTAGTGAGGGATCATCTTATAATGCTACCGCCGTACTAAGCAAAATAAGATGCATAAAAGATAAACATCACATGCAATCAAAAATATGTGACATGATATGGCCATCATCATCTTGTGCCTTTGATCTCCATCTCCAAAGCACCGTCATGATCTCCATCGTCACCGGCTTGACACCTTGATCTCCATCATAGCGTCGTTGTCATCTCGCCAACTATTGATTCTACGACTATCGCTATCGCATAGTGATAAAGTAAAGCAATTACATGGCGATTGCATTTCATACAATAAAGCGACAACCATAAGGCTCCTGCCAGTTGCCGATAACTTTTACAAAGCATGATCATCTCATACAATAACGTGTATCACATCATGTCTTGACCATATCACATCACAGCATGCCCTGCAAAAACAAGTTAGACGTCCTCTACTTTGTTCTTGCAAGTTTTACGTGGCTGCTACGGGCTTCTAGCAAGAACCGTTCTTACCTACGCATCAAAACCACAACGATTTTTCGTCAAGTGTGCTGTTTTAACCTTCAACAAGGACCGGCCGTAGTCAAACTCGATTCAACTAAAGTTGGAGAAACAGACACCCGCCAGCCACCTATGTGCAAAGCACGTCGGTAGAACCAGTCTCATGAACGCGGTCATGTAATGTCGGTCCGGGCCGCTTCGTCCAACAATACCGCCGAATCAAAGTAAGACGTTGGTGGTAAGCAGTATGACTATTATCACCCACAACTCTTTGTGTTCTACTCGTGCATATCATCTACGCATAGACCTGACTCTGATACCACTGTTGGAGAACGTAGCATGCAATTTCAAAAAAAATCCTACGCTCACACAAGATCTATCTAGGAGATGCATAGCAACGAGAGGGGGAGAGTGTGTCCACATATCCTCGTAGACCGAAAGCGGAAGCGTTAAGTTAATGCGGTTGATGTAGTTGAACATATTCACGATCCAAGCACCGAACGTACGGCACCTCCGTGTTCAGCACACATTCAGCTCGATGACGTCCCTCGAACTCTTGATCCAGCAGAGGGTCGAGGGAGAGTTCCGTCAGCACGACGGCGTGGCGACGGTGTTGGTAATGTCATCCGCGCAGGGCTTCGCCTAAGCACTACGACGCTATGACCGGAGGAGTAAACTGTGGAGGGGGCACCGCACACGTCTAAGAGAAATCTTGGTGTGTCTTTGGGGTGCCCTCCGCCCCCGTATATAAAGGAGGGGGGAGGAGGCGGCCGGCCTAGAGGGGGCGTAACAAGGGGGGAGTCCTACTAGGACTCCCAGTCCAAGTAGGATTCCCCTTTCCTTTCCGGAGAAGGGGGAAAGGGGAAAGAGGTGGAGGAGAAGAAGGAAAGGGGGTCGCGCCCCCCACCCCTAGTCCAATTCGGTTTGGGCTTGGGGGGGCGCGCGCCACCAGCTGGCCGCCTGCCTCCTCTCTCCACTAGGGCCCATGAAGGCCCACTAGTCCCCCGAGGGGTTCCGGTAACCTCCTGGTACTCCGAAAAATGTCTGAACCTTTTCGAAACCATTCCGGTGCCCAAACATAACCTTCCAATATATCAATCTTTACCTCTCGACCATTTTGAGATTCCTCGTCATGTCCGTGATCTCATCCGGGACTCCAAACAATCTTCGGTCACCAAAACACATAACTCATAATACAAATCATCATCGAACGTTAAGCGTGCGGACCCTATGGGTTCGAGAACTATGTAGACATGACCGAGACACATCTCCGGTCAATAACCAATAGCGGAACCTGGATGCTCATATTGGCTCCTACATATTCTATGAAGATCTTTATCGGTCAAACCGCACAACAACATACGTCATTCCCTTTGTCATCGGTATGTTACTTGCCCGAGATTCGATCGTCGGTATCTTCATACCTAGTTCAATCTCGTTACCGGCAAGTCTCTTTACTCGTTCCATAATGCATCATCCCACAACTAACTCATTAGTCACATTGCTTGCAAGGCTTCATATGATGTGCATTACCGAGAGGGCCCAGAGATACCTCTCCGATACTCGGAGTGACAAATCCTAATCTTGATCTATGCCAACCCAACAAACACCTTCGGAGACACCTATAGAGCATCTTTATAATCACTTAGTTACGTTGTGACGTTTGATAGCACACAAGGTGTTCCTCCGGTATTCGGGAGTTGCATAATCTCATAGTCAGAGGAATATGTATAAGTCATGAAGAAAGCAATAGCAATAAAACTTAACGATCATTATGCTAAGTTAATGGATGGTTCTTGTCCATCACATCATTCTCCTAATGATGTGATCCCATTCATCAAATGACAACACATGTCTATGGTCAGGAAACTTAACCATCTTTGATTAACGAGCTAGTCAAGTAGAGGCATACTAGGGACACTTTGTTTTGTCTATGTATTCACACATGTATTAAGTTTCCGGTTAATACAATTCTAGCATGAATAATAAACATTTATCATGATATAAGGAAATATAAATAACAACTTTATTATTGCCTCTAGGGCATATTTCCTTCACACATAGCCAGCTAGTCCCTCACCAGTTCTGCCGAATTTCAAACAAGCATTGGAAGTGCCATGAAGGTACCTGAAAATCCACTGAACAGCCTTCCAATGTTCTTTACCAGGGTTAGCCATGTATCGACTGACCAAACTCATTGCAAATGACAAATCAGGCCAAGAACACACCATGGCATACATTAAAGAACCAACAACACTGGAATATGGAACTCTTGACATATACTCAAACTCTTCATCATTACTCGGACAATGAGAAGATGACAATTTGAAATGAGGAGCAATGGGAGTGCTTACTAACTTAGCATCATGCATATTAAAACGATGAAGAACTTTCTTAATATAACTCTACTGACTAAGAAATAACAAACCAGAATTTCTGTCCCTCGTAATCTCCATACCTAGAATTTTCTTAGCAGCACCAAGATCCTTCATCTCAAACTCACTACTTAGCTGTGCCTTTAAAGTAGTGATCTCTTTCTTGCCCTTGGCCGCAATCAACATATCATCAACATATAACAGCAAGTATATAGGTGATCCATCAACAAATTTAATGTAAACACAACTATCATATGCAGACCTCTTAAATCCATGTGCTATCATAAATGAATCAAACCTTTTATACCACTGTCTCAGAGACTGTTTCAAACCATATAGGGACCTCTTTAACTTGCAAACAAATTTCTCCTTACCAGGCACAATTAAACCTTCTGGTTGGTCCATGTAAATCTCCTTGTCCAGTTCACCATGCAGAAAAGCAGTCTTGACATCTAACTGCTCAAGCTCGAGATCAAGCATAGCAACAATACCAAAAAATGCACGAATGGAACTATGCTTCACAACTGGAGAGAACACATCATTATAATCAATACCTGGTATCTGACTGAAGCCCTTAGCCACTAACCTTGCCTTAAACCTCACGGGCTCAGTAGGAGACAAACCCTCCTTTCTTTTGAAGATCCATTTGCAGCGAACGGTCTTCTTATGTTTAGGCAAGCTCACAACATCCCATGTGCCATTTTTCTCAAGTGACTGCATCTCTTCCTGCATAGCAGCAATCCACTTCTCGCGGTCACCGAAAACAACTGCTTCAGTGTATGTGGATGGCTCATGGATGTTCTCAACCTGTTCTACACAACTAAAAGCATAATGAACAATGTCACACTCTTCAATTAGGCGGTTAGTTTTCTTAATGACTCTCTTGCTCCTGCTATCTAGAAGAGATGAACTTGTCGCTGCAAAAACAGGGGGTGAGTGTTGCACAACATCATCATCGTGAACCTCTGTATCTGGAGCATCATCACCATTACCATCAACATGTGCATCTGGAGCAACATCATTATCAGCAATTACATGTTCCTCCTCATCAAAGTGCTCCACCTGCACAGTAACTCGTTGTGGCTCTACATCAAAAGTATCTATGGATAGATCATCATGATACATAACAGATTCATTGAAAACAACACTCCTGCTCACAAAAACCTTATTAGTTTCAGGATTCCATAACCTGTATCCTTTTACTCCTGAACCGTATCCAACAAACACACACTTAATAGCTCTAGGCTCAAGTTTTCCATTATCAATGTGTGCATATGCAGTGCAACCGAAAACTCTCAACTATGAATAATCAGCTGGTGTACCAGACCATACCTCAATGGGAGTTTTCTTATTAAGTGGAATAGATGGTGACCTGTTGATGAGGTAGCAGGCGGTGGAGGCGGCTTCAGCCCAAAAACGCTTGCCCATGCGAGCATTGGACAACATGCAGCGAGCCCTGGAGATGATGGTTATGTTCATGCGCTCAGCCACACCATTCTGTTGAGGAGTGTATGGGATGGTGTAGTGCCTGACGATGCCCAAGTTTCTGCAATAACTGTTAAAAGCTTTTGAACAAAATTCCATACCATTGTCAGTACGAAGTATTTTTACCTTCCTCTCAGTTTGCCTTTCTACCATAACTTTCCAATCCTTAAAGGCATCAAACACATCATATTTATTTTTTAGAAAATAAGGCCACACTTTTCTGGAGTAATCAACAATAATTGAACTTTATGGGAAGGTTTATGGGAAGGTCCCCACAGATCAGCATGTACATAATCTAATATACCTTCTGTGGTATGAACAGCAAAATTGAACTTTACACTCTTGTGCTTACCAAAAATGCAGTGCTCACAAAACTCCAACTCACTTACATTGCACCCATCCAGAAGTTCTCTCCTGGTCAATTCTGCCATGCCAAGTTTACTCATATGCCCAAGACGCATATGCCAAATATTAGTTTTACTGGATTTATCAGAAGTAACAGCAGCAACAGCAGTACCAGTAATAGTGCTTCCTCTAAGAACATATAACTTAGCAGAATTCATGTCACCTATCATATGAACGAGGGAACCTTTTGTTACCTTCAACACTCCACCTGAACCAGAGTGCTTGCACCCTTTGACGTCAAGAGTACTCAGCGAGATGAGGTTTCGGGCCATGCCTGGTATGTGTCTCACATCTGTCAACATGCGTATCATGCCGTCATGTGTCCTGATCTGAACAGAACCAATGCCCACAATCTCACGTGGGTTGTCATCTCCCATACGCACAACATCTCCACTCTGCACAAACTCATAAGTACTGAACCAATCTCTGTTACAACATATATGAAACGAATAGGCAGAATCAAGTATCCATTCATCATGACATGAAACACATCCAACAAAAACAACTAAAGCATCATCTGAATCAGACTTATTACCAGATGTAACATTGACCTTACCATCACCATCAGATTTATTTTTAGGTTTCCACGTACCGTTCCTCTTCTCCTTATTTTCCAACTTCCAACACTCATCAATGAGGTGACCCTCTTTCTTACAGTACCTGCAGAATTTGTCCTTCCCAGATCCTCTGGACTTCGAACGACCTCTGCCGTTCTTGCTTTTATCTCTGTTGTTGTTGTTGTTGTAGTACTTTTTCTGCTCAGGCCTGCCTCGTACCTGCAAAGCTTCTCCTTTCGAGGACGATTCCTCAGATTGCAACATCTCTTTCATCTTTTCCTTTTGTTGAAGGGCCTCATATACTTCAGCAACAGTTAGTTCATCACGGCTATATAATATGGTATCTCGAAAGTTTGAAAAAGAACTAGGCAGAGAGCATAAAAGCAGAAGACCTAAATCTTCATCATCATACTTTACGTCCATAGACTGTAAGTCAGAAACGATCTCCTTGAAGACCGACAAGTGGTTTAGCACCAAACCACCTTCTTGCAACTTGTGCGTGAACAACTTCATCTTCATGTGCATCTTACTGGTCAGATCCTTGGACATGCAGATCAACTCCAGTTTCAGCCAGAGAGCTGTTGCAGATTTCTCCTCCAGCACTTCTTGCAAAATATTGTTAGATATATGAAGATGAATCATAGACAAAGCCTTACAATCCCTGCGCTTCCCATCCGCGGTCCACGCCTTCGGTTCTTTTCCACCGAAGCCATCTAGCGCCTCATCCAGATCGGGATGCGCCAGGATAGAACACATCTTCACCTGCCACATGGAAAACCTCGTGTCGTAGTCCAGCAGCGGAAGATCGCACTTCACCGATGCCATGTCATCGAAACCCTAAACAGAAACAAGGCTCTGATGCCACTTGTTAGAGATACGACACACAATCGAACTCAATGAAGAACGAAAACAAGCAAGGGACACGAGATTTTAATGTGGAAAACCCCTCCAACACGACGGGGAAAACCACGGGTGCCAGCCAGCCAAACTTCACTATATCGGGGGAGGTTACAAACGCCGGGGATTTACAACTGATCAACTTATCCCGTGCGGCGGCTTACAAGAGGTATATATAACATAGATGACCTAGGTCAATACTGATCGGGCCTCGCTTCGCTCGCTCGTCAGAAGTTAGCCTCCCTCTTTATACTTGAATTTGGAGCATAACATAACAAACTCCACCTTGAGACAGATTCCATCTTGTAGCATGAATGAGAACCTCCTCCCTGAACAACAAAGAAAACACTTTCGGTGCCAGACAGCCACTAGGGCTAATGAGTTATACCAACTAAGTCTGAGCAAAGCTCAAACTTAGCAACAGGAACTGGCTTTGTCAACATATCAGCAGGATTATCATGAGTACTAATCTTGCATACCTTCAGTTTACCTTGCTCAACAATGTCTCAAAGATAATGATATTTGACATCAATGTGCTTTGTTCTCTCATGGAACATCTGATCCTTAGTAAGGTAAATGGCACTCTGACTGTCACAAAACAAGTTAATGCAATAATTATCTCCACAAAGCTCAGCATACAAACCTTTCAGCCAAACTGATTCTTTACATGCTTCTGCAATAGCCATGTATTCCGCTTCAGTGGTAGACTGGGCAACTACTGGTTGCAATGTTGCCCTCCAACTCACGGCACAACCACCAACAGTGAACACATAACCTGTAAGGGACCTCCTCTTGTCCAAATCGCTGGAAGCAAAATCTGAATCCACATAGCCAGCTAGTCCCTCACCAGTTCTGCCGAATTTCAAACAAGCATTGGAAGTGCCACGAAGGTACCTGAAAATCCACTAAACAACCTTCCAATGTTCTTTACCAGGGTTAGCCATGTATCGACTGACCAAACTCATTGCAAATGACAAATCAGGCCTAGAACACACCATGGCATCATAGACTTGTTGAAGGGCCCAAGCCTACCGATGACTGTCACAAAATACAAAGGTCGGCCCAAGCCTACCGGCGACGGACCTCGCTCCGCTCACTCGTTAGAAGTTAGCCTCCCTCTTTATACTTGAATTTGGAGCATAACATAACACATACTAAAGTTAGCTCTTCGAAAATACAAAGGTGAACATGGTTCACAAAATCCGCATCCCTGTGCTCTCCCTCCATCTTTTTAACAGAGGAAGTAGTAGTGGTGTATAATATTATGACAAAATACACTGTCCATCTAACCAGCCTTGCAGCAGTGAGCAAACAAGTAGTGAAATGCATCTAACAGAAGAAAACTATAATTATCATTCTGCTTGTGAAGGAGGCATGTGGCAAAGTAATGTTTTGTTGTAAACTTGTAATAATAGAGTAATGGCAAAGTTGTTTCAATGCCACTAAACTTTCCTTAGATCAATACCATATCAAGTAAATAACATGTTTAGGTGTGGAGGCAAATCTAGCAGCTACATTGCCATTGCACTCGTGATGGAACTGAACAAAGAAGGACAATGTAAGAATAGACAATCTTCAACCTCATGATGATTCAAGTTAACACAAAAGCAGTGCTCCTGCTAGTTGCTCGAAAAGCAATATTGAACGCACAACTTTGGATATTTGGATCACAATTACCAGATGATTTATGATAGGATATAGCAAATTTGCTATAAAAATGACTGAAAGAGTGATTAACTGTGAGCAAGTCTTGAGAGCACAGTCAGCCATTACACTTACTAAATCTTTTGCACTGCAAAGCTTTGATATCACCTTGAAATCCAGGTGAGGCCAACAAGCATTTGTCTGCCCGAATTGAAGATAAGCAGAGAGAACAACATGTGCATACTCATTCACCAAATTTGCAAGTCTTCACATTGGAATACACATAATGGTCCGCGATAACACAAGCGGAACAGTAGCGCAGAACACGGATCGATTTCCTTGATTTGATCGCTACTTAATGAGCGTGTGCTCGCACCCAGCGTCGCCTCCATTAGGCGGCTCGGGTAGGCATTCAGCCGTCGCCACTGTCACCCCCCCCCCACACACACACACACGTCTCGTTGCCACTGGAGGAGCCGCCGTCGAACCCCGCTCGGCTCCAGGGAAAGTGGTGGCGGAGCTCAGGAGACGAGGCAGATCGACAGTGTCACCTATGGGATGCAGGAACCCTAGCCGCCTTTTTTCTTGGGAGGAGAGATGTGTGGCATCAGTGAACATTTTTAAAGTGATAGTTCTTTGAAACCTAACCCATAATGGTGATAGTTTTATGTTATTTACTCGGAACATGCTGATAATAGCCATACATCGAAATAACTCTTGTGATTAATTCTGAAACAGCTCAAAAAATTGATTTTCAAATGCTTAGGAAAAAAGTTTAATTTTACTCCAAATGAATTTTGGAGGGGTGCATCACTACTAGGAAAAACCCTATAGGCAGCCACCTAATAGCAGCGCCGGGTAAAGGGCCCCCGCTACTGGTAAGTAGCAGTAGTGGAGGGTGAAACTCCGCGCTGCAGGTAAACTTTAGTAGTACCGCTGGCACAATGACCCCACGCTACTGCTAAGTGGTCCCCGCAGTGCTCCCCGGTATAGGCCACGACAGTAGCGTTGGGTCTAAAACCCGCGCTATAGCTAATAAGATAGTAGCAGCACGGGTGTCGGTGTCAAAACTGGCAGACCTCGGGGTAGGGGGTCCCGAGCTGTGGATCTAGGATCGATGGGGAACAAGGGACGATGAACACGGTGTTTACCCAGGTTCGGGCCCTCTCGAAGAGGTAATACCCTATGTCCTGCTTGATTGTATTGGATGTATAGTATGATTTACAGAGTAGATCTACCTCGAGATCAGCATGAGCTAAACCCTAAGGTGATGGGGTGATGAATATAGCTCTATCCCTAAAGACTACAACCCTCAGTTTATATAGACACCGGTAGGGTTAGGGTTACCGGAGATAGTTTACAATAAGGGATAAAGAGATCCCGCCTACCCTTGACTTGGAGGGCACACCACGGCTTCATAGATCTCCCGTCACTATACGGCTTCTCCAGTCCGGCCCATATTCAATGGGCCGATGCCCCGAGGACCCCTTAGTCCATAACTCCCTCAGTAGCCCCCGAACTAGCCTCCAATGCCGGGGATCGTCCTCTGGAATCTTCATATCATCGGCTTGCGAGACGAGTTCTTCCATTCCTTTATTCAGTTTGGAGCCATATCAATCTCGCCGAATACTATCCAGAGCCTGAACTAATGTGCTCGGGCCCGGACAGTTTCAAGATTCTGGCATCCGAAGATATCTCGAGATTGAGGTGGGGCCATCAGAGTTTAATGCCACTCCTCGGGGCAAGGGCTTCGTGCACCTTTTCAGAAGGCATGCGGCCCAATGCCATCCTTCCACGAGCCCGTCCTTCCAGCTTCACGGTGAGACGCTTATTTATAGATCCAAAGGTGCGGGGGGCAGCTTACCTCCCCCTTTCACAAAGAACGACACCGAAGAAATTCCTCGACGCCATGGCCGACCTCCCAGGTTCATCCTCACGCCCGCACGGCCCACTCCCAGGCGATTGGTCGAGCTGTTCAGTTTCACACCTTCAGCTGAGGCGCTTGCAGACGCAGTGCTTCCTCCCTCCGGCAGATTTGGTCCCCGTCCACGCCGGTCTCATCTCCGTCGATGGATGCGCCCTCGCCGAGAACTCCCCCGCTCCGAGCAAGGAGGAGAGGGTATGTCTCGTGCCCTTCCTTCTAAGAGGTTTGGGCTTTCCCATCCATCCCTTTTTACGGGGTTTGTTGGAGTTCTATGGGATCCAGCTCCACAACCTCACCCCGGGGTCCATATTGCATATCTTTGGCTTTGTAGCCCTTTGTGAGATATTTTTGAGTTGCGAGGCCCACTTCGATTTGTGGAGAAAGTATTTCTGTCTTGTCCCTCGCCACCGGGGGGGATCCATATTCGAGGTGGGCGGTGCCAAGTATGGCGTATAGCTGGGACAGGGTACCCAATTGGAACCCCACGAAAAGATCCCGAAGGATGGACCTCGGAGTGGTTTTATATTGAAGACGTCCCCCTCACCGATCCAATTCGGCAAGGGTTGCCCGAATACTCAAACGACCCGCCTATAAAGCGGTTCAACTGCCGGCCCAAAGGCCCTTCCCAACAAGACAGTGAAGAGGTGCGTTCGTTGGCGGCCAAGGTCAGGCTGCTAACTAGCAGTAAGCTGACCATAATCGAAGTGATGGCCATCGCTATTACCCGATGCGTGCAACCCCTCCAGCAACGGGGTCATCCTTTATGGTGCTATAACGGGACCAACGACGTAACCCGCTACCAGCGACAAGGGCCAGACAATAAGGTGACTCTGGCCAAAATATTGGCCGATCTCTTCAAGGGAGAGGAGGCAGATTTTGCTCGAATGAGTATTCAGGAAGGTTGCTCCGGATACAGTCTGGCGGACTGGGTAAGCCACAATCCACTGTCTTGAGCTCACGGATTACGCCCGAACTCTGACTGGTTGTATTTGAACAGGGATGGAGGCATCAAGTTGCGTCCATTAATCGCCCTCCTCCTCAACCGGAGGATCATTCCCGTGACGATGATCCAGGGTATCATGACGACCCAGAGACGTCGATTGATTTTGAAGACGGGGTGTTTTATCAGGAGAGCCTTGACGGCACCAAGGTCGCTCTGACAGCCGATCACCCCGGGGCTCTTCCCTCTTCCACAGTAAGTGAAAAGAAGACCCTCTCCCGAACAGGGCGCTCATCTCACGCTATTCCCCATGTGCTGACTTCTGCTCCCAAGGGTCGCCGCACTACGCGTCAGACCGTCTGGGGAGGAGCACCGGTGGTTGCCAATGGTGTGTTCCATCCCCCGGTCGTCTTCCTGGTGGCTTGCGGCACCAAATCCTGCCGGTGCGGGTGTTGGTGGTGGGGAGCTATGTTTGGGAGAAATCCCCGGCCGGTCTTACCTAAGGCAATGCCTACGGGCACAGTTTCCCTCCCTGGAGGCATGGGTTCGACATGTCTTCCCCCTCCCTCCTCCTCCATGCTCCTGGGTGAAAACCTAAACCGATGGTTTGGATGGCGGCGGCGTCTTCAGGTGGCGTGATCTTCTTGAAGACACCATCTTGGGAGTGATGGTGAGTTCTAGATGTCCCATGAGGAGCTTCGCTTCTGGTCTCCATCGATGCCGATGGCAGCTTCTTCTCTTTGTTGTGACGGTTCTGTGGCTTCGACGGTGGTTCTCACATGGTGAGCTTGGGCGGCGTGGTACTTGTGTTAGGAGGCCTCCCGCTGGGGTCCCACTAGCCAGGCTCAGCGGAGCATCCTCTTCGTTCGACGGTACGACGCCTTTCAATCCATGGCGAAGGGGCAGGGGGGGGCTCCTTTCGACGAGGGGACTGCATGGTGTTGTTTGATCATGTTTGGACCCCTAGGTGAAGACACTACCTCCCGTGCCAACTAGTCTCCTTGTCCGGATGACCACTTTCTTTGCTCCAGGCGCTTGATCACGGATGAGGACTCTGATGACTCCAAGCCATGCTCCTTGTTTCACTTGTTGTTTGCTTGGTGTAATCTGGGTTGTGAGGTTGTCATGCAGCATCCTGTATCTATCCCATTTTCTTTTCCTTTTCTCCTTTTCTTTCGTATGATGTTGTACTGGTTTGCAAGGGCGTCATTAATTTAACACCGGGCCGCAGGCGATATTTTCAAAAATTTGTAAGATAGTACTCCCTCTGGTCCTTTTTAGTTCGCATATAAGATTTGTCTGAAGTCAAACCTCGTAAATTTTGATCAAGTTTATAGAAAAAAAATACTAACATTCAGAAGGTGAAATCAAAAACATTAGATGCGTCATGACTTTAGTTTTCATATCATATAAATTTAGCATTGTAGATGTTAATATTTTTTCATGTAAATATGATTAAACTTTATGAAGTTTGACTTCAAAAAATTCTTATATGCAGAGTAAAAAGGACCGGAAGGAGTAATTATTTAGACTAAACTCTTCATGTAATAAATTAAGCTTGACAACTAACCTGTAGAGTACTTTGAGTTGGTCTATTGTGGACTCTGAATGATCTATATGTCAAGGGTAAATTATCCTTTTGCCCTCAGTGATGTTCATGTGCTCAGTTTTGCCCTCAGTTGTGTATCGTGCTCAGTTTTGCCCCTAGTCTGTCCGCACCGACTCGTTCCGTGAACACTGCCGTCTCCGTCAGGTCAACATTTTGACTCGGCCCTTACAGGTGGGACCAGGCGGCAGAGACGCGCTAGATGATCAGACCGTTGCACGCGTGGCTTGTGGGACCCAGCAAAGAGCCGTTGAGCAGAGAGCCGTTGCGGGTGTGCGATATAAGCGGGCGACAGAGAGCGGCGGTGACCACATCGACAGAGAGAGCGGGTGACAGAGAGCGCGGCGGTGACCACGGCGACAGAGAGAGCGGCGGTGGGAAGATAGCTGTGGAGGGTGCGGCAGCGTTGAGATCCCCTTCGGCTCCGAGCTCGATGTCTTCTTCAAGCTCCCACGCCACCTCGCGGATGCAGAGCCCGGCGCGCGTGGAGATGCCGATCTTCGTCTGTCCGCGGTGCCGGGCGGGCGTTGATCGGAGGGTTTCTCACACACCGAAGAACCATAATCGTCCGTTCTACGTTGCAGCGAGAATGGGGTAAGAATCGGGGCAATTGCACCATTTTCGTGGTCGGGATCTTTGAGCAATGGGTTGATCTGTTTGGCGTTCATGCAGGTGAAATGTTTCTTCCTTTGGGTCGATGCTCTGGCCAAGACTCTGATGAATGAACTGCAAGAAGAGCATGAAGAATGGTTGCCCATGCTGCCACGAACGGCAGTAGCCGCAGCACGAGGTCCGGAAGAAGAGACGGAGGGCGAAGCACGCAATGACAGAGAGCTAGCTGTTGAGCTTAGGATGTTGAAGAAGAAGGTTAGGAAGCTTGAAGATCAAGCACAAATACCCATTTGCAATTACTTTTGGGCTTTTGTAGGTATGGTAATCGCACTGGGTGTAATGTTGAAATTGTATGGAAAGGCATGAATTAGGACCCCATGAATTATGGAGGAATTTGTAAGCTTGAAATTGTATGAGAAATTCACCTTGTTTAAATGTTGATCAAAGTTGTTTAAATGTTGAAAAAAGGGAGAAGAAATGACCAACGTTTAAATATGTTGAAAAAAGGGAGAAGAAATGAGAAATTCAGAAATTTTGATCAATGAAATGCAGCTCTCTGCTCTGCCTTTCTGTAAAAAAAAAAGTTTTCTCTGTGGGCCAAATTCAGAGCGGAGAACCAAGTGCCGGCTAGACTAATGGGCCAAGCCAAGTGCCGGCTAGACTAATGGGCCAACTGCATCCAATTAGGCCCATTCGGGGGTGGGCAAATGAGGTCTCTTGCTTGTTTTTCTGTTTTCTGTTCTGATTTAATTTAGGCAGTAAATCATTTTATTTAATGCTGAAACTTTTTGTGGAAGCTAATTGAATTATTCCAGAGCCAAACAATTAAGTTTAGAATTTTTTTGGAGTTGTAAAATATTTAATACCAATTTAATTACTCCAATTCAAATACATCGTGATTTAAATCAAAGACCAAAATGTCATGGAAAATGTGCCTCAGCTCTAGAGGTTTACACCTGGTGCCAAAATTAATGGACATTTTTTAAGGCCATTACATTGAGAAAAAAATAATTTGTCTAAAAAATGAAGGGTGGAAAATGCACAAAAAATTGGTGCGGCTGGGACTCGAACCCAGGACCGCGTGGGTTTGTGGCGTTTAGGGCTGCGCTGGTAACTGCTAGGGCGGATGGAAAGACTTTGCCATGGTTAGGGAAGGAAGCTATACATAGTGAGACCGTGACTTGGTTTAGGGTTTAAAAACGCATGTTTGTACTGAATGTTTGCACACGCGTGAGAGTGGTTTTCCTTTGTTTTGCACTGAACTTTTGGAGGGTTGGAAACGTATGTTTGCACTGCCACGTGATTCTGGTTAGAGTGGCACTTGGTTTAGGGTTTAAAGGGAATAAATGTGCATGTTAGTTCATGACTTGGTTTAGGGAAGAAATGATATCTTTGGGCACGGACATTTTTGAACACACGTAATAACTTAGATAGATAAGATGCAACCCACCGTACCCTTACATAGATGGGTACCCTACATGCCGGCTCTGAGGAAGGCGCGAGTGAGCTCGACCGACCCCCTCCACCTGGAAGTCGCCCACACACGGAGCTCCCTCTCCACGAGCACGCCCGGTGGGTAGCGCACCTCCGGCACGACAGGCGGATGAAGGAAGCTCGGCCCGTTGTACTGCATCTTCACTTGGTCGCTTGGAGGGCTCGGTCGCTTGGGTGTTTGAAGTTGGAGAGAATGGATCTGGCTTGGGTGGTGAGTGAGAGAGGAAGAGAGGCATATAAATAGGCGTGTGGGTGGGAGAGGAAGAAAGAAGGGATGAGAACGGTGTGTGTGTGAATCCGGACGCGTGTGTGTATCCGTTAAGTTTTTAATTTGCACAGAAACGATGGGGCGATGGGGCGCGTGCGTGCATCTGAATCGCTGGAACGAAACGATAGGGATGTTGTTTGACCGGGCGCGTGCATCTGAATCGATGCGTAACTGAATCACCGCCGTAATCTGAAACAATGTCATAATCTGAATCAATACATTCATGGCCACGTCGCTCGCCTTGCTCGCCTCCCACGCATGCATTCCCACGTCGCCGCCCTTCCCATGCATGCAGGCCTGGAAAGGCTGAGACGGGCATTAACAGCGCTCTCAGGCCCGGACAGCGAGACGGCCCAACGGTCCATCCAGCGCGCCCGGTACGTGTTGAGAAAAAATAAATCGCCCAGCCAATCAGATTGCATCTCGCGGATCGCCCCCCTCCTCCCCGCAGATTCCTTCTAGAAGGGTTAGATCGACGGTCCTTGATCGCCGCTAGGGTTAGATGGACGGTCCTTGTTCAGTGCTAGGGTTAGCGGGGTTTGGGAGGGGTTTGGAGCAGTCAAAGATAGGTTTGACCAGATTTCACATGGGCATAATAAATTAAATAAAAATCAAAAAAATGAAAAAACTGCGCACATAGTCTTCTTATGTCATATACTAACGATTTAAGTTGATAAACAAGGTCTACATACATTTAAACGAAAAGTTCATGTGTCTTATGTGATATCTCAAGTATCTCAAACTCTCTTGTATGAAGTGAAGAGAAGTGTTTTGGGGAAATGAACATGAAAATTTCAAAAACCTCACCACAGCTTCATTTTGGAGTGACTAAGAAGGATCCAGGCTTAGTTTTTCATTTTGATGTTTTAGACTTGTTTAAATCTTGGTCAAAGTTAAGTTTGACCAGAATTCAAATGAGCAAAACAAATTCAAAAAAAATCAAAAAAAAAAAACAGCGCACATAGTCTGTATATATAGAATATATGTGTAGGAAAGTTATTTGGCTGATTTAGACAAGGTCGAAAAAAACCTTGCTTAGAAATGAGGTCGTTTACCCTACCTTTGGAGCTCTTTTTTAGCACATTTTTCATGAAAATTTCAAAAAACTCAAAAACCTCACCACAACTTCATTTTGGAGTGACTAAGAAGGATCCAGGCTTAGTTTTTCATTTTGATGTTTTAGACTTGTTTAAATCTTGGTCAAAGTTAGGTTTGACCAGAATTCAAATGAGCAAAACAAAATTAAAAAAAATCAAAAAAAGGAAAAACCAGCGCACATAGTCTGTGTATATAGAATATATGTGTCAAATTTGAAGTTCTAACATAGGTTTTTCATGAATGTGAGTTTCTTGCCAAAGTTTCGAAAGTTTACCCTACCAAAGTTTGGAAAGAATTGCAACATCCAAATAGCATGTCAAATTTGAAGTTCTAACATAGGTCCAACATCATTCAAACATAGTTCTAACATAGGTCCAACATCATTCAACAGAAATACAACATTATTCATAATGTTTCATAATTATTCATAAATAGCGTTGGGGCTTCTGTTTGATCCTTGAGCTTCTTGCCATCACTTTGCTCCTCGTGCACCTTGTGCTCATTGCTTCTTCTCTTCTCCTCTTGGTTGTCGGTACCTTGCGCATCTTCTTCAAACCTACCGCGGAGCTGTACAAAACATAAAGGGTAATGAGATTATGTCAAGTGATAAATGTACAGTAGTATTTGCAAGATTTACATACCTAGCAGAACTCACAACGACAGAAGGTTGGTCACCATTTGGAGCCTCACTTGGATCACCATTTGGAGCCTCACTTGAATCATCATTTGGAGGATATTTTGGATCATCGTCAAAATCATGCGGCTGTTGACCATTATCATTTGGAACCTCGTCAAAATCCTCGTCTGATGCAACCGGCTGTTGACCATCATTTTCATCATCTGTTGCGGCAACCGGCTGCTGACCAACATTTTCATCGAAGCCTTCCTCGAAACACTCTCCGAACGCTGGATCTACTGTGTTATCACAATACTTACCAAAATGACCAGACCCACCACACCTTGTGCACTTACGCTTCCTCGCTCCAAGTCCAGCTCCTTCACTGCGAGGTCTAATTCGACTCTTCCTTGGTCTACATGCTGCTCTCTTTAGAACTGGAGCGCAAAGCTTGAATCCAGGGTCCACTATGTCCCATTGTTGTTTTCCCTCCATAGCAGGCAAGGCATACGCATATGTGGCTTTGAACCTTGCAACATAGTAGTAATCATGCACATACTGTTGTATGTTCCCTGCTGGACCTGGGAGAGAAGTGATGAAAAACAAGGCATGAATGCATGGCAACCCAATTATCTGCCATTGCCTACAACTGCAAGTTCTAGCTTCTAAATCCACTGGATATCTCCATTCCCTCTTCTCTTTATCCAAATATGATATCTCTGCTGTGGTACCCGAGCAAAGAGTCATGTTCATTTCCAATCCTGTTGTTTTCTGCTTCAGTTCATTCATCACGGCAGGGATGATAATGTGGCCCATGAATTTTTCCTCGGCTATTCTTGCATGATAATGAAATTTCTGCATGTATTCTATCCTTATCCTGTCAAGCAAATCCACCACATAATGACCCTTTAGTTTCCGGATCATTGAGTTGAAAGACTCTGCTAGATTATTGTGCACATAGTCAACTTTCCTCACTTCACTGAATTGGCTTCTGGCCCATAACTTGGATTGGTGTGTTTCCAAGTATTCCTTCACTTTGGGATTCGTGTATAACTGCCTCAAGTGGTAGTTGTGCTTCTTCACACTGCAAGTCAAAGATGCTGGCCATAAATTGTCGGTATACACCTTTCCATTGAATTTCTTCACAAAATTTGCAGCAAGGTGACACATGCATTTCCTATGCTCTACTCCAGGGAACACATTGTCCACGGCCACTTCTAAACCTTTGCAGGCATCTGTATGAATTACCAACCCATTAGGATGTGCAATAGCCCGACGCAGATTATGCAAAAACCAAGTCCAGCTCTCCTCAGACTCTGTCTCCAGCACACCGTACGCAACTGGAAATACAAAACTGTGTGCATCAACTGCACAAGCTGCTACTAACTGTCCTTTAAACCTCCCTGTGAGAAAAGTAGCATCAATAGCCAAATAAGGCCTGTAGCCTGCCAAAAAACCGCGGCGACAAGCCTCAAAGCAGACAAAAACCCTCCTAAAGCATTCCTTGGTCTTTGTCACTCCCCTGAATGTGTACTCCACGGTGTGGTGGTCAATATCTACAATACTACCTGGGCTGGTCCTCTCCACTTCACATTTGAATGAATACAACAATTGAAAACTTTCCTGTCAGTTACCATAAATAGAATCCATAGCATGTTGTTTACCATTGAACAACCTCATGTATGGTAAATCTATCTTGAACTTGTCTTTGATGTTCTTCTGTAATTCCTTTGGACCCACTTGCTGGTTTTCTTTCACCCACTTCTTTACTTCTTCTGCCACCCATCTTGATTTGGCTCTACTGATTGTATCCTTCCTAAGGGTTGATTCCTGGCATGTGTGCTTAAAAGGGTTCACTTTGACCTGAACATTCGTGCTATTTCGCATTTTAGATGCGAGCATCCTCCATGGACAATCCTCAGTCGGACAGTGCACTCTGTAACGTACTTGATCGCTCTTGTCAACTTTGAAAGTACGTTCTACCTTGATGCAGTGTGTCACAAGTGCATTTCTATACTCACTCATGGATGCAAAAACGGTACCTTCTTCCATATGAGGGTTCAACGGGTCCCATTCAACAGCTGCAAGGTCTTCGTCCTCACCCACCGCGTCATCATCCACACTGACTGCATTGTGAGCCTCATCTTGGTTTTCAACCCGAGGTGCCCGTCGTAAATTCTGAATAACATCATAATATAGCTTCTCTTCATCAACCCCAGAATTGTAGGAATCAGGCTCCACTTCAAGGGGGACCCTACTGCCGGTGCCCATGCTTGTCGAGCCACCACGTCGCCGTGCACTAACTGAACTATTCTGGCTAGAGCTGCCATTACGACGACTTGGTTCTGCCCGAGAAGTTGCACCCGCCATCCTAGGTCCAAATGCCTGCTCAAGCACATCAATTTGCAGCCTCACATGAAAATTCTCTTTCTCCTTATGCCTAGCAAACATGGTAGCCAGCTCTTCATCATTACTAACTGTCACCCATTTCTTTTCCCCATCGTAGTATTTGTATTCCACTTCATCAAGCAAACCCCAAGGATATTGGCTGCAAATTACCTCCCCAAATTGTCTGAAACTCCAATTACAAGCCATTGGCAACAGATAATCGAAACCTCCTTGGAATTTCTTCTTATTCTTTGCATTCAACATGTATCGGTCCCTTCTAATGTGCACCAAGAAAGCAAACCGCAGCTCCATCCTAACCGACGAAAAACAGAGACGCAATCAGCACACTAACCGGGCAAACCAACTCGAATCGACTGTTCAAATGCACAACTAAGCTCAATCTAAACAGGAGGCGTGACTTACCCCTCGGGAACCCAGTCGTGGACATGGCGGATCTCCGGCCCGATGCCTGCCTCGCCAAATACTCCGGGGTCACCGCCGCTTGCCATTTCGCCCTGGGGTTCACCCTCGTACTTCCTCTATGTGCACCAGCCCCCCACCTATCAGCGCTCCGGCCGGGCGCACGGAAGGAGGCCACGCCGCGGGTCGAGCAGGTGGCGGGCGCCCCACCCGTGGCGTCGCAGGAAGGTGGCGGGCGGAGCAGGTAGCGGTGGAGCAGGATGGCCGTGGCCGCGGCAGCGCAGCTGGGGGCGGCGCAGGTGGCGGCAGTGGCGCAGGACTGCCGGCCGGCGGACGGGACAGAGTGGGCGTCGAGTGGCCAGGTTAGAACCCTGGATTGATTTGGGGACGATGTTGCACGATCCCACATGTCAGCTCCGGACCCACGTCCACGCGGTCCCACGTGTAAGCTCCGGACCCACTACCACTAACGCCGGCGGACGGAATGGACTCAAAACTGCCCGTTTGGCCTCGTCATAGTAGTTACGGACAGACTAGGGGCAAAACTGAGCACGATTCACAACTGAGGACAAAACTGAGTACATAGACACCACTGAGGACAAAAGGATAATTAACCCATATATCAAACAGAGACAGAAAGACTCACTCCACCTCTGCTAAGCAATACCAAACATGATTCCTCCTGCCTTGAGAGCTTCTCTAACCATGACATCAAGTGGTTTCAAAAAGAAGTGCGCCGTGCTTTCCTGTACAGTAGTATTTTAATTGCCGAGTTTACCTTTGCCCCCGGCGTCGGCGGTGGAGTACGTAGCATCCAGCGATGGTGTGCTGCATGTGGTATCACCACTACTGCTAGTGCCAAGTGCCTCGTCCACGGCTAAGCTTCTCATTTCTTCATGACCGTCCGCTCCGATGGTGCGTATATAGCTAAAAGTAGTATTAATCGTTGTTAAGCTTGTCCTATGTAAGAGTTAGTGGTGACACAATGGCTGTCTGAGCAAAAAAATGATTGTCCTTTCTTGCGAATGCATGGCAACAAGATTATTCAATTCTGATAGTGATGTTACAGGAAGCGGGGGGGAGAGGGCAGCCGGAAGAGAACCACCGATGGACATGCGTCCAGCTGAACAACGCTGCAGGCACTACAACACGGCAGACATTACGAGGCATTCTAAAATGCCTCTAGATGACACAGAAACGCCTTTACATGTTTTTGGAGGCGTTCCTCCAAAACGCTAGAAATAACCCCGAAGGGAAAGATCAAGCAAGGCGTTTTTCAGTATCGCCTCCAAAGACTGACAATCGGCGGCGTTTTTCAAAGTGCCTCCAAAGCTCCCACGTTCGGCGGCGTATTTGGTAGACGCTGCTAAGAGAAAAATTAAATTGTCAGTTATAGCGTCTAGCCGCTTAGCTAGCTATTTAGCATTAAAGCTTGGGGCCCGGCCCACCAAGTGAAAGTGAATTCTAAATCAACCAGCCTGCATGAAAGGCAACCTGTAGCTGTCATCCTTGAAACTGTTGACCTTGTCCTCCTTTTTAAGTAGGTCTGACTCTTACTCCGTAAGCGGTATGGGACTAACTTTGTAGCGTCAGCTCGCGCGCAAGAAAAAGGAACAAGTCAAGAGTCATACGGGATACGAGCACAGCATCAATTGGAATACTTTGTTGCACGCCTACCACTACACCGCCTAAGCCATATTATTTAGCAAGCAACAAAGCGCTTAACCATCTGAACATGCATGCATCGCCGGCGGCCAAAGCTGGGATAAACGACGACGCCGGAACTAGAGTTCTGAGCAACGCGCCGCCAGCGCGTTATTCTCATGCATGCATGGCCGCAGAAGCCGCAAAACGGGGCCAGTTTGCAGCTGCTCGTCGCCTGAGCAACTGTCCGGCGGCGCCATCCCAGTCCGTCGTCGCAGCAACGGCCGTGCGCCCAATTAGTGGCTGCTCGTCGCCTGAGCAACTGTCTGGCGGCGCCATCCCAGTCCGCCGCCGCCGTCCCAGTCCGCCGCCGCAGCAACGGCCGTGCGCCCAATTAGTGGCGCCGTCCTTTACGCCGGCGCCGCTGAGGCGATTAAAAAAACACCTCAAAACCTTCAATTTGAAGGCTTTTCTTGAAAACGCCTCCGATTCATGTCTGTTTAGTGGCAATTTGAGAAAATGCCGTGAAAGCTACCTACAATCGAAGGCATTTTTCTGAAGTGCCTTCTTATATACAGGAATCCGAGGCAAATCAAAAAAGTGCCTTCTTATATCTGAGGCAAACCGAAAAAGTGCCTTCTTGTATACAATTTGGAGGCATTTTCAGATACGCCTTTATCAAAATGCCTCTGATTGACAACCGTGGTGTAGTGAGGAAAATATCAACTACTTACTCACTTAGCTTTAGAGCATTTCCAATAGATGATGTATTTTACATCATCAAATTATGATTGGGGTAAAATATAAACGCTCTTATATTTTTTTACTGAGGGAGTACATCATTAAAAAAATACTTTGTTTACATCACCAAAAAGTCGAACTCCAACAGTTCGTCTAAAATAGGGCACTAGTGCTCCAATAAATGATGTAAAATTGCAACAACTAGATCATTACAAGCATGCGAAGTTCATTTCAAACAAACATAGTTCATACTACAAATATAAAACATACATCATTGCGATACTACTTCATACCAATTCTACTTGATCATCACCAAACATAAAAACTACTCGCCGGCTTCGCTCACGAATTGTGCCCAGAACGCGTCGGTGGTAGGGTTGTCAGAGTCGTGGAGCTCCTCGTCGTCATCCTCCTCCTCCGAGTTGGACTCAATGGGGATCACCATCGAGGGGCCAACCTCGTCCTCCTGCTTCATTGTCTTCTTCTACTCGGCCTTATGCTTCTCGTAGTGCTCCAGCTCGTTCTGGACACACTGCGGATTCTCCCGCGCGAATCTCGCCATCGCAGCTTCATCACTCTCATCGGGAGCAATGTGAATCCCCAGCTTCTTTTTCTTCTCGTCGATCGGCTGTATGGTCAGATTATTCGCCCCGACGAACTCCGCCTGCTCCCGGTTTTTGATCTCCAGGAAATTCATCTCATGCCTCTGCCAACCGAAACACCACTCGGCGACGTCGTACGCACGCACGGCCTCGTCGGCGGACTCGAAGGTGCCGAGCCAGTAGCGACGGCCTTCACACTGGAACTTGACACCGAAGTTGACGGAGGGCCGCGACCGCACCCCTTGAAGCCAGCCCTGCTCTTCGACGCCTTCTTCGGCAGCATTACGGCGGTGCGACACGGTCGCCGGTGTGGACGGGAGACAGTCAGAAGAAGTGCGGCATGGTGCCGTGGAGGCCGTGCGGCGGGGGATTTAGGCGGTGTGGCTTCGGTCGATTTGGGGTCGTGCGGCGGCAGGGAAGTGGTGGATCCTGCGGCGGAGGGGATGGGATGGACGGATCTAGCGGCAACGGGGTGCGCCGGGTGGGTTTCAGCGGTGGCAGGGTGATGAGCACATGGGTACATCATACATGACATTTCAGAAATGTGCAAAATTTAGTTGGAAAGAATTACTAAGCCGAATCAAGCAAACACATGCCCAGGTGAATGCTAACTTAAGTTCATACTATAATCTTGAATACATGGCTGCACTTTCATCCCCATTATTGTTGGTTGAACTTAGGTATCACATGGAACATATCCAACAACCTATGAACTCTTGAAGCAACCGGTTTGGAGGAACAAGTTTGAAGAAAACAAGTTTCAAGTGAAGCTGATGCTGTCAGTTTTTACCTCTGATGTTTTGTTGTGCCACACCCATGTGGTGGAGAGACGGGGCCATAGAAGTACATCACCAGAAGCTACATCAAATTATCTTTCCAATGCAAAAAACCTCACATCATTTGGAGTTGTGAGTCAAAAGCTCTAGTCATTCTCGTGGAAGGTGTCCAGGCTGTCAAGGCTTCGCGAATTTCCGAGGAGCTCTCCAACAACTCCCAAAGTTGACTGCTTATTCCCTCAAGGAAGCCATGCAAACCTACTTACTTTTGAAACCATTTTCACACCTAGCTAAGGGGGGTTGTCCCTGCTATAAGATCCCATCTCCCCCATCCTCTTAGCAACCGTTTGTCAAACCATTCAGCTACAAGCTTATGCAGCAAGACTGCTAGAGAGATCCGAGAGATCCTTGCTACCTTTGCTCTTGTGAGTTCATCCGGATTCGCGAGAAGGAGCCTCTGATTCCCCCTAATTTGTGCTCTATGGTTCCGGCCGTTTTGTGTGTGTTAGTCCCGGTTTGTGGTTCTGCGATTGTTCGGACAGCGGGTTGGAGTTCTTGTAGCTCCGGTCAGCCATCCCCAACGTACGGGTTGCATCCAACCTTGGCAGGTATAAATCTAGTTATCACGGCTGCTTGCAGCTAGTTATCCCTCCTGATTCGATCCTACGACGTGAAGATCGGGCCACCCTCGGGTGTGAACTCGTTCATCGGGTTCTCACCTATCATCTGGCATTAGAGCCTTCATTGACACAGTAGGATCTATTATCCAAGTTTATCTTGCTATCATCCCTTTAGATCGAGTGTTTTTCATCCTATATTTTCTGTCCTAAAAGTCCAAAGCTCCACCAAAAATAAATCCAAGCCTTGTTGGTGCTGAGATCTTGTTGTTGCATACCTTGCATGTTCTTCATCTTTTAGATCTGCAACAAGTTCATCTTGATAGTTGCTTTCAGATTTGGTTGTTGTGCTCTGGAAAAAGAGAGAGAGAAAAAAGTGGCAAAAAATCAAAGGGAGAAAGAAAAGAGTGGCAGAAAAAAAGTCAAGAGAGAAAAAGAAAGTGTTGTGTAAGATCCAAAAGTTTCAGCTTGGTAGAAAAAAATTCAGAAGCTTGTGTGTTGTGTGTTTTTCAATCTTGGTGCAAAGGTGCAGCATATCTATCCACATATTTTCTTGGTTTGCATCAACTTGATTTCAGCACAAGTACCTTTTTGTTTACCCCGCCGAGCTCCACCAACAACCGAAGCTAGTTCTTTGATCCCTGTCTTTCAATCGCTTTAACACATCCGGAAAAAGCACAATCTGATGTGAACTCATAAGAACTTTGGTGAGTAAAATATGAGGTTGTGTGATTCCACAAAATTATCCTATTCCACGTTTAGCCCTACTAACATGGCAGGATCTACACCAAGTGTGCGTCGAAAGAATCATGGAGAAGGAAATTGTTTGGCCACCCGGGCTGATGTGCAACAACTCGAGAACAACATACTCCGAGCCATGGAGAGGATCCTTCATGAGCGTCCTCCAACCGGCGGTGATAGGGTTCGACACCAACAATACCCTACTGCTCATGAAGTGCAGCAAATAATACATGCTCGAGGGCATGGTGTTGCTTCTTGTGGGCGTGTCACTGCTGCTCCTGAAGTTCAACAAGGATGTCATGCTCGAGGGAGAAGTTGTGGCACCCATTGGCACAACAACAACCCACCACAAAGCATGGTCGTGGTTGATGGAGCGGCTCCGGTGATTCATAGCCCATATTCACCTAAGAAGCTCACTCCTAACGTTGGCATCTCAACCACCACCACTGTCCCAACATCCAGGAAACATGTGCCACAAATTCCATGTGAGGAAGAGAGTCCACAATCCAAAATCCCACAACTTGAGAGTGATAAGAAAAGCAAGTTGAGTGACTCCACCAAAAGTGAGGAAGAGTGTCCACTTTCAAAAATCCCACCACTTGAGAGTGAAAAGAAAAATGAGTTGAGTGACTCCACCAAATGTGAGGAAGGGTGTCCACTTTCCACAATTCCATATATTGAGAGTGATAAGGAAAGTGAGGTGAGTGAGTCCACAAAATGTGAGGATCAGATTGTTCATCATGAGATTAGAGAAATGCAAGATCTCACCTAGATATACCACACATTCAGGGAGAGAGGATTAATGAGTTGTGTGAGTCCGCAAAATATGAGATTGAGATCATTCCACACCTCATTAGAGAGATAAGCAATCCACAACCCAATATACCACACAATAAGAGTGAGAGGATAAGTGAGTTATGTGAGTCCACTAAATGTGAGGTTGAGCTTTTTCAACAAGAGAATAGCGAGATGAGTGATCGACCACCATGGGAAATTAGTAGTCCATCAAATGAAAAGAGAGAGGAACATTCACGAACTAACCTTTTACAAAATTCTCTTTCTTTGCAATATGTGCAGGTGCAAAAGGCATACCTATCAGCTCTCTTGCAACGATGGGAGATTGAGATCCAAGAACATGTATGAAGGACATGGAGTACCAATACACAAGGTGCGTGTGTGAAGATTAATTTTCAGAAAGGCATTCAAGTACTAAATGAGGTAAAACAAAAAGGATCTTCCATTTTGATGCACCCCGAGGTATGCACATACGAACTCTTGAAACAATGGCGAAATGAAATAAGAGAAAAATTATTGGACACATCCTTCAGCACACCATCAATCCATCAATATAATTTTTTCAACCATGATGGAAAAACAACGGATTTGGGAAACTTGAGATCCACACAAAAATGTTCAACTTTTTCTTTCCCTAGTTATTTTCTAGTGTCCTCGTGCTATAATTTTGTAGACCGAGTGAAGTCGAGGACGACTTTTCTCCAAGAGAGGGAGGATGATATGGACATGCTCATGGTTGGTTATAAATTTGTGCTCCATGGAAATGTTTGCTGGAAGGAACTCCTAAGTCGAACAAAATATCATGTTGACATCATCCATAAGATAGCAAACTTGAAAACTAAAAATCTCTATATCATGAAACCTTTGCATTATGATTTGGTATTGCCCTGCTTTCTTTTGTGTGCTGACCAGGTAGAGTCGAGGACGACTCCTTTTCAAGAGAGGGGGGATGATGAGGACATCTCAATCATTGAAACAACACCGATCATCCCTCGACAAACTCCAAGTTGTGATAAACAAATGTGTGATTAGATGCAACACAATTCTAAGGTGAAAGCTACAAATGAGGATTGCATTATTCCTTTGCATGAATATTATCTACTTCCTTTCTACTTATCTTTTGTAGATCAACGAGAGTCGAGGACGACTCTTCATCAAGGGAGGGAGGATGATGAGCACATGGGTACATCATACACGACATTTCAGAAATGTGCAAAATTTAGTTGGAAAGAATTACTAAGCCGAATCAAGCAAACACATGCCCAGGTGAACGCTAACTTAAGTTCCTACTATATTCTTGAATACATGGCTGCACTTTCATCCCCATTGTTGTTGGTTGAACTTAGGTATCACATGGAACATATCCAACAACCTATGAGCTCTTGAAGCAACCGGTTTGGAGGAACAAGTTTGGAGAAAACAAGTTTCAAGTGAAGTTGATGCTGTTAGTTTTACCTCTGATGTTTTGTTGTGCCACACCCATGTGGTGGAGAGACGGGGCCATAGAAGTACATCACCAGAAGCTACATCAAATTATCTTTCCAATGCAAAAAACCTCACATCATTTGGAATTGTGAGTCAAAAGCTCTATTCATTCTCGTGGAAGGTGTCCAGGCTGTCAAGGCTTCGCGAATTTTCGAGGAGCTCTCCAACAACTCCCAAAGTTAACTGCTTATTCCCCCAAGGAAGCCATGCAAACCTGCTTACTTTTGAAACCATTTTCATACCTAGCTAAGGGGGGTTGTCCCTGCTATAAAACCCCATCTCCCCCATCCTCTTAGCAACCTTTTGTCAAACCATTCAGCTACAAGCTTATACAGCAAGACTACTAGAGAGATCCGAGTGATCCTTGCTACCTTTGCTCTTGTGAGTTCATCCGGATTCGCGAGAAGGAGCCTTTGGTTCCCCCTAATTCGTGCTCTATGGTTCCGGCCGTTTTGTGTGTGTTAGTCCCGGTTTGTGGTTCTGCGATTGTTCGGACAGCGGGTTGGAGTTCTTGTAGCTCCAATCAGCCATCCCCAACGTACGGGTTGCCTCCAACCTTGGCAGGTATAAAGCTAGTTATCACGGCTGCTTGCAGCTAGTTATCCCTCCCGATTCGATCCTACGACCTGAAGATCGGGCCACCCTCGGGCGTGAACTCGTTCATCGGGTTCTCACCTATCATAGGGTGCGGCAGGTGGCACGGCAGTCACGCCAGAGTGTGGGTATTAAAGTTTCAGCGACAGTTGAGCATTCGCTAGATGCGTTTTGGTTTTACTCGGGCATGGCTGGTGATGCCAATTTTGCATCACCCAGTGCCCTATTTTACATATAGAGCAAATTTGGAGTAATTTTTTTTACATCCACATCATCTGTTGGAGCACCATTCTAGTGCCTTTGTGATGAAAATTTGATTATTTTTACATCTACGTCATCTATTGGAGATGCTCTTACGTGTATGAGCACCAAGGAGGATGGTGGTGATCAATCAAAATATGGTTTGCAGTTCTTTTTTCTGGGTTTGCTAAACAGTGGCGTAGCCAGGCTCCATGCTGCCCGGGAGGCGGCCTGGGGCGTGGCTAGAAAAATTCTTCGTTTGCTATAGCAAGAGTGCTACATTGTAGCTATTGTAGTTGTTGTACTTGTAAGGGCTAGACCGGGGCGTTGCCTGATCCTGCCTATGGTACTCTTAACACCAGTTGCTTGAATTTACATTCCTAGGTGCGCACCGCCCGAATCAGGGTGACCTGGCTGGCTGGGATGACCCCGGCGAGGGCAAGCTAGGACCACGCCACGACCGGAGGCAACGCGACTCGGCGTCACCGATGGAGTAAAAGCGGGATGATGACCGGTTACAGTGAGGATGCGGGGGTCGCCGACGAAAGATTCGTTATAAGGAGGTTTAGAGGGATGGCCGGAGGTGATAATGTCACGGGAAAGGCGGTGGTCATAGTGCTAATAACATAACTTCCGAGTAATCATGCTTCATTGTATGGATGTTGTCACGTGGGTCCAGTGTCAATCCGACTTGGCACACTGAGTCAACCCCTAGACCACATGTAGATTCCACCTGGTCATTGTTGACATAGCAAACGGTGTGGAGTGACCTGGTTAAGCCATGTCGGCTCCCCCAACTTGGGACATGACTATCCGTCACCGTCGTTCCACCGCACAGAAGTTTCGGAGTAACGATAGACAGCAAGGCGAGCGATTGGATTTTGCGTTGTGCATCAGCCAGCATCGTTTTTTGTGGGGGGGGAGGGGGGATAATAAGGCAAACAACCCTAATTTGGGGAGCATACGCAAGGCGTAACCTAGTGAGTAGGTGGGGAAGAATTTATCTTACCAGTATGCGTACTCTTACTCTAGAACAACTTAATAGTCCCAAACTCTAGTGTGGTGAAGCAGGGGCAACGATTGATGCCCTAGCCAGGGAGCCAGCATGGCTTAACCAGATTGCCCGCGTGATTCTCCCTGGGCGCGTACAACAACACGCTCGTCGTGGGCGTGCCGCTGCTGGACGCCATGTACGGCAAGTGGGCGCAGGACCTGATCGTGCAGATCGCCGTCGTGCAGGCCATCGTGTGGTTCCCGCTCCTTCTGCTCGCCTTCGAGCTGTGGAAAGCCTGGGCCGTCGGCGGCGCCTCTTCTTTGAGTGCCACAACGGCCCACGACGACGGATCCACCACTAGCGACGACGACCGAGCACAGCACGTCGAGATGGACGTGGAAGCGGCGCCGCCCACCGGTGGAAGTAGGATCCGGTTGTTGCCGATGGTGAGAACCGTGGGGCTGAAGCTGGCGAGGAACCCCAACGTATACGCCAGCGTCGTCGGCGTCGCCTGGGCGTGCATCGCCTACAGGTACGTGCAGAGACCCCGCCGCCTCCTAACTGTCGAACCGCCGTACATACGTCGCGTATAAGTGTACATGCTTGCTCGCATCATCGTATATACATACACTAAGTTACCGACCGTTCGGAAAGTTGACGAGTGTTGTACGTAAGTACATAATATATGCCGATGTACATATGATATGCAGGTGGCGCATCGGCATGCCGGGTATCGTGACGGGCTCGCTGCAGGTCATGTCCAGGACCGGCACCGGGATGTCCATGTTCAGCATGGGTACGTACGTAATGAACTTACACAGTGCATGCGCGAATGTAACTATGTCAGCAGAGCACAGACGTACGTGTGCAACAAGCAGATTGTTTGTTGAAGCAGTGCTAATGCATGTATGCATGCAGGGTTGTTCATGGCGCAGCAGGAGAGAATCGTGGCGTGCGGCGGGGGACTGGCGGCGCTGGGGATGGTGCTGCGCTTCGTCGCGGGCCCACTCGCGGCGCTTGCCGGAGCCGCCGCGTTCGGCCTCCGCGGCGACGTTCTACGCTTCGTCATCATACAGGTTCGTTCGTTCGTGTAAACACGTATACTATACTCACTCTTCTCGCCTAGTTGCGACACATAGGAGACAAATATTTCGGGAATGGCTAGACCTAAGTCGCCTCATTTTTTTAATTTGGGCCGGTCGATCGTTTTGGAGCGTCCGATGCATATCCAACGGTGTCTGGCATTTTTCTTAGAACGAAGACGCAAAAAGCATCCGGCTTTAGATTAGTATAAAGCCAACCAAGACTGCATCCAACAAGCAACCAATATAGTTCCGAACAAACCAAACAGAGTGAGTTCTAATAAAGCTTTAGAAGGATCAAGGCTCCGAGGCTGACAAAGAGATAGTACGAAAACCAGATAGCTGCCAGCCTCTAGCCAACAAAGAGAGACACCAAAAGGTGATCAGTGGGGCGTCCCATCCTGTCGTGCAACCACCTGAATGCCCCTGATCCGCTCCATAACCTCCTGCATGAGCTCAGAGTCGAGCTGCTTCCCCAGCGGTGTCCACATTTGAAGAAATAAGTGACATTTAATGATAACATCAGCTGGGTGAGAAGCAAATTTCTTCTTGATTGTAATTTTGTTACGGATATTCCATAAAGACCATAATAGCGCCCCTACGCTATGCCACACGATCCTTGCAAATGCACCCCGCTGTGACTGCAGCAAGGCGAGCAAGTCAGCCCCCGACGTAGGGTTCCAATTCTGCCCAAACGCCTCTCTCATGACACTCCAAGCAAAACGGGCCAGGTGGCACCGGAAGAACACGTGGTTGGCATCTTCCGGCGACCCGCAAACAGTACATGCCCCATCTGATGGGCTGTTATGTTTTGCTACATTGTCAGAGGTTGGTAGACGGTTACAAAACATTTGCGAGAGGAAAATTTTGGTCTTGAGAGGGATCCCGGATTTCCATAGCCCCCTAGCTATGACAAGCGAAACACCTTCAGTTAGTTTGCTATATATGGATTTGACGGAGAATTTACCGGATGCAGTGAAGCTCCAGGAGACAACATCGGCCCCGGTGCTCAGCGCACGCGCCCCAATCGTCTCTACCAAGTCATCCCAACAGCGGCCTTCTACCGGGGAAAGGTTCCTCATGAATCTGACAGCTGGAGGAGATGGTCGTAGCGCATCAGCCACCATGAGCTCCGTGTCAGTTGCGAGTTGGAAGAGCATCCCATGGCTCATCCATAAAGGGTTAGGCCCCAACCATGCGTCTAAGCCAGAACTGCGTGGATTTCTCATTATTTACTTGGACACGGGCCCCAACCATGAACATTGGTTTTATCGCTTGAATACCATTCCAGAATGAAGACCCTTTGACTTTAGCAGTGAAGAGGTTTCCATCCAGGAAGTATTTCGCGCGTAGCAGGTCAGCCTAGAGTCCCGACTCATTTTGGGCTAGCTGCCAAAGCCACTTCATGAGCAAAGCCACATTCATGAGTTTGGCATTGAGAATGTCTAGCCACCGTATTTTTTGCCTACAAACGGCCGCCCACTTCACCAAGTGGTACTTCCGTTTGGTCGCGGCTCCTTCCCAAAAAAACCGAGAGCGAGGTGTGTCCAACTTAGCTTGAACCCCATCCGCAAGTAGGAACATACCCATCGTAAACAGCGGGAGCGAGGATAAACTAGAGTTCGTGAGAACTAGCCTCGCCGCAGATGACATGAATCTGCCTCTCCACGGGCTCACCCTCCCGGCCACTTTGCCGTACAATGGCTCCCGCTCGTGTATGGTAAGCTTCCTATTCGAAATTGGCAAGCCGAGGTACTTAATCGAAAAGCCCCCTAGCTTACAATTAAGTATATCAGCCACTCGCCTACTAGCCGCATCATCCATCCCCATGGTGATGACCTCACTCTTTATCTTTAAGCCTGAAAGAATCTCGAAGGAGAGGAGCAGCAGTTTGACCGTAGCTAAGTTGTGGTCATCAAGCTCAAAAAGCAATAACGTGTCGTCCGCGTATTGGAGGTGGGTCACCCCTTCTGGGATAAGATTAGAGACCAGGCCCTTAATATGGACGGCGGCCCTCGCCTTCTCAATCATGGCCGGCAGGGCGTCCGCAACGAAGTTAAAAATCAACGGCGATATCGGGTCTCCCTGATGCAAACCCCGTTTGTTCCGAAAGTAGTTACCCACTTCGCCATTGACTCACACCGGAGTATGCCCACTCGAAATGAAGTGCGTGATGCGGTGAACCAAACCTGCCTCAAAACCCTTTTTGAGGAGGACTCCTCGTACAAACTCCCAGTTTACACGGCCATAGGTTGTCTAGCCCTTCTTCCTCCAGCTCTTCTTCTTCTTCCCCAGACCGCCGCATGGGCCGCCGGCCCCGGCCATCCCTCTAGCCCCACCTGCTTTCGGGTTTTTTCTTCGACGAAGTTGCACTACAGCCGTCTTGCCGCCCCCACCACTGTCGTTCTTTCGCCCCCACCCCCTTCCTTAAGATAGATGGTGGGACAGCCTGCTAATGAGCTCCTTCCTTCTCCTTTCTCCCCTCCGGCCTCCCTCCGGCGAACTTCTTCGACCATCTCAAAATCGACTGGCCCAAAAGCTAAAATCAGTCGGCTGACGTTTAGCTAATAGGACAATGTTCACGTCACGCGCTCCCAGTCCCATCACCGGATCACCCGTACTGTACTTTGCGAGATTTTGGAAAGCAGGTCTCGACCGATCGATGGCTAGGCGGTGACCGACCGCGCCGTCTCGCCACTACAAGTGTTGCTGCGACGTACTGCTCGTCTAGGAAAGTAGGAATACTTTTTTTTCTCGAATACGCATAAGCATGCGTATCATCGCATTAAAGAAGAAGCGGCAAAAAAGCCGGGTACAACACCTTTCGGCCATTACAACGCTAATCACAAGGATTAGCAGCCACACATCCAACCTGTACTACAATACATGTATCACCTAGATCAACCCATGCCATTGGCAATAAGACAAATCACAGAGCTACCAAGCCGCGTCACAATCAACGCCGAAGACCTCTACAACATGACCAACACCCGAGGACAACACAAACCAACGTACCCCACCCTTTTGCGCCAAGAAGAAGTCGGCAGGTGGATGGCAGGGCTTGGGCAGACCTAGAATATCGTCGTCGAGAGAGAGCGCCGGCGACGATGTACATTGCGCCTTGGAGGCCCACGCCCAGAGCAATTGCCGACACTAACTTGAGTCGCACCATCAGGACTCCTCGAGCAACAAAACGATGCCTCCAAGGAGGGAACGACGCCGTGACGCCGCCATCGCCTGGTCCGAATGTCGGGCCAAGGGTTTCCCCCGAGCACGAGGGAGGAAGTCGGATCGGGGCCAAAACAACGCCTCCAAGGAGGGGACGGCGCCCGCGGGCGTCGACTTTGTCGGCCTCGGCCATCGCGAAGCAGGGATTTCTCCCGGCCCCAGATCACAGATCCCCAAGTCCGGAGCTTCTCAAACGAGCCGGCCACCGCAACGGGAGGAGAGCACATCTCGTAGCACAGTATCCGCCACCACCGCATTAGCTGGATCAAGAACAGGGCATCGCAGCCTGCCCAGATCGAAGCCGCAAGCACATACCACTTCCACCGCGCCCACATGGCGCCACCACCTCCACTGCGTGCCGCAGCACGCCAACATCACCACCACCACGACGCGAGGCATCACGAAGACCAGGACCGGAGTGGATCCTCAGCCCCCGCGACGCGCCGCCACGCCCAACCCCGCCGGCCGCCGGACAGAGCTGACCCCGAACGCCGCCGGCACCAGATCCGGGCCATGCCCAGACCCTCCATGCTCCTGCACCTCAAGCCGTCCCCAACCACGCCGTTGGAGGCCGCCGGTCGGCACCTGGTCCACCACCCCCGCAACAAACGGATCTGGACAGGGGAACCCCAGATCCACGGCCACTGGAAGCCACGGCCGGCCACCCATGCTGCCCACGCAGCCGTGGTTGCACAGCCCCGCCAAGAACCCCTGGGGCCGCCGCCCCGCATGGCGCCCATGGGCACCGCTGCGCGCCAGCGAGAGGCCCCCTCGAGGAGAAAAGGAGGCGAGCCCGTCACCGCCGTCCGCCGGACGAGCTTCGCTCGCCGGCTTCCTCCGACGGCGGCGGGGAAAGCAGGTGGATGGGGGGTCGGGGGCGGCGGCGGCTAGGGTTCACCCGAGCCGCCCCCCTGGAGGCAGCGCGAGCGAACGGGTCGCACAGCGCACGAAAGTAGGAATACGGGAGCAGTGGAGCTTGTCTTTTTTGATGAGCTTTTTAGTGCCAAGTGCTCATTGACATTACCTATCGATTTCCAGAAGTGTCGTTTCTCGGTCACGCGGAGTGCGCAACTGCATGCGATTGCTTTTTGCTTTACAGATCCGTCCGCTAAATAAATAATGTAAACGAACTAACAATGAAGTCTTTTCATGCGTGCTTTAATTCGATAGACAGTAAATATATATAGGCTTGTGAGTTCTTACGGAGCACACTCAACTTAGTCAAATTGGTCCGTCACTCGAGTTAGTAAAACTGGAACCGGAAGAAGACCCCCTTGTTTTTCAAATAAAAGGTCACTTTCACTATATAACATACGATCGAAAACAGGTGCAAAAGGTATGACAGAAAAAACATTAAAATTGAGATCTTACGGAGGAGGAGGCCGTGGACATATTATGAGGAGCACTGCTACATACTCCATGACACCTTGGAGTCCGATGTATGCATGACACATGTTGACAGCCGTCCATCACTTTGGTTGCATGGGTTGGTGCTATCGATCACAGCTTCGTTCAGAGATCGGCCGCCCATGTAACGTGTGCATAGTGATTTCGTATTATGAAGGTAGAGCCCCAAAGGACCGGAGTCAAACATGGTTTTTTTTTTAGGGTGAGTCAAACATGGGTTAGTTACTAGGGATATGCATGCCACTATATATGACCTACCATTGGGCTGTAGTTTTTATTTCAAACTTCTGGATCTTATTAAATCGATCTTTACTAAATCAAAAGACGGTTACATCGTCCATCATCCACCTTACAATTGATGCCCGCGGCTCCTCAATCCACATCAAGCGTGAGATCGAGACCGCTAACCTAGCTAGCTCATGAGAGACACAATTTGACTCCCTAGAGCGGTGGACAAAATAAACCGAAGTATACCCTACAGGTAGAACCTTATAATCTGCATAAAGCCGCACACCCGAGGCAGTGAAGCCTTCATCGTTCACCGTATCGATCACCTCCATACACAATCAGACTCAACCACCAGCTTGCTAATTCCGAGTTGTTGTGCCAAAAGGAGGCCATGCGGAAGCGCATACGCTTCAGCAGCTGCTGCATCTGATACATGTTTCATTGGGCTCTAGTTATTGATCCGACAGATTTTAGCAATTGCTTTAAAAGCAATTCTTTCTAACTCGAGTGAGCTACTTTCACTCACTACAAAAATAGTCCATCATTTGGTCGTGTTACCTTTCCCTACGTTGTGACGAAATAGGGTCTCCCCCTGCTTTGTTTACAAAGCAAACATCATCGATACAACCAGATAGGTGCTGGGGCGGAAGCAGCACAGGCACGCCCAAAAGAAACGAAAGAGAAAAAGAAAAGAAACAAATGCCGACACCGGCGGATCAACAAAAAACGAAGAAGCTTCACGACCGCCGCGCCCACCGGGGATCCTCCACTAAGCTCCTATACTCCGAGACGCCGGTACCACTCAACACCTCCAAGAAGGGACGCGACGATGACGACGCTGCTGCCAAGGGTTTCCCCCGGTACGCGACGAGGAGAGAGGAAGGGTACCCCCGACGCTCTCCAGGAAGGTCCGGCGGCACCCTCAGGCACCACCGCGTCGGTGTCGGCTCGGCCGACAGGGATTTCTCCCGATCCCAACCTTCACCTCAGTCGCTCCGGAGCACGCCACCAAACAAACCACCACTCTGCGCCAAAACGGTCTTGAAGCTTCCGCGCCGTCTCACCACGGCACCGCGAAAGGGGCCTGCTCAACGAAGAAGAGGAGCCGGGACTCGGGACAACAGCATCGTCGGCATGCGGAAGGACCCAACCTCCACCGTCAACGACGGTAACCGACCGGACGCAACAGCAGGAGCATACCAAGCCCGGTCGGGTCCGCAGATGCCCGTAAAGCTCCCGCCGTCACGTTGCAGAAGGCACGCCGTCGGCGCCACCACCTCGAGTCCGAGCTGCTCCTCCTCCGCGCCACGCAGAGGACGTCGAAGCCACGCCAATGGCCGGCCCGCTAGGACCCAGATGGGGCCGGGAGGGGCCAGATCTGGGCCGGGGCGCGCTGCCGGCCACCGCACGTCACCACGCTGCCCCGCTGCCAAGGGGCAGCACCACCACCTCGCCCGCCGTCGGCGACCGCCGCCTGGTCGCTGGGCCGCCGCCCAGCCGAGCAGCACCGCCGCCGTCCCCTGCCCCGGGAAGGGGAGCCGTACGCGCGGGGACAGGAGGTCCCGCCGCCACCGACACCACCCGAGCCAGCGCCGGGGGCGTCCGTCGGCGGCGGCGGGGAGGAGGAGAGGGAGGACGGGGACGGCCGAGAGGGAGGGGACGGGGTGCGCCGCCCCGGCCACCTCCCGGGGAGGCGGCACAGGGGCGGGACCGGGAGGGGGAGAGGGGGGGCGCGCGCCCGGCGGCCGGCGGCGGCGGGAGAGGACGGTGGCGGCGCGGAGGAACCCTAGCGGGAGAGCGGGGTCGGGAGGAGCTGGCTAAGCCGGCTGTCAACCTTTCCCTACTTTGTACTATGGAAAGAATCCATTGTGTGGTTCGTGCTAAAGTTCTGGTTTGCATATTATCATCTTGATCCTTCATTTAATAGACAATGTAATGCAATTTTTTTGTCGCAACAAAAAAGTGCAACCAAATACTAAGAGATTATTTTAGCCTCTTATCAATTTTTTTATGGCAAACTCAGTGAGTTTTATTCCTCTAGTATAGGGTTATAATCGGCTACTACATGCCTTGAGATACAATCAGCAGCATGACGCATCAGGAGAGCCACTTCTTGTCAACGGCGGAGCTAGCAGCGGATTACGCCTGGGGCTATGCTAGCTTGAGCGATAAACTCTTGCGATTTTGTAAGAAGTAATTACAAGGGGTGTTGTTATTAGGCCTAGGGCTATAGCCACAGCTGCCCTAGGCATGTCTCCGCCACCGCTTTTTGTTCGCTGCGCTCATGCCTCTTTATATATTATCATGTACTTCCTCCGTCTCAAAATACTTGTCATAGGAATAGATGTATCTACATGCATTTTAGTTCGAGATACATCCATTTTTATACATTTGTATGACAAGTAATTCCGGATGAAGGGAGTACACAACAACAAAAAGAGTGTAAAAATATACGCCTTGTTGGAAAGAACCATTTTTTCCCGCAAAAAAACCTACTTTTAGTCAGTTTATAATAAACAACATTTTTTATGCTCAACTTAATCCAGCCAAAACTTTCATAGGACCTGCACCGTTTTTCTGGTTAGTTCAGTTATGTAAATTCCTCTACGAATTTTATGAAAAAAAAAAGAATTTCCAACCATTATGTACAGGAAAATTCCACAACGTTGTGACATTTCGTTATTCGCATGCAGGCAGCACTACCGCAATCAATTGCCTCCTTCGTCTTCGCAAAGGAGTATGGCCTCCACGCTGATGTACTTAGCACGGCGTAAGCACCTCCTCTCACTAGTGTTAACATAATTAGTTATCATGTGTTTTTATACTTGTGCTATTGTCAAGGACTGATGAATTTCCCAACAAGCAGGGTTATATTTGGAACTTTGATTTCTTTGCCGGTGCTCATTGGGTATTACGGAGTTCTCGACATCATGTGACGACGAACAACTATTTCTTACAAACTACACTGGGATGTAACTCTTGTATATGCATGTAGAATCGATGTGCTAAAGTGCTAATGTGTTTTCCCATTTTTAGCTCCTCAATGGGACAATACTTTAAAACAACCAAAACTTTGCCAAACATGTTTAGCAAGCCTCTATATATTATGTTATTTCTAAATTCCCAAAAATCTAGTTGCACTTTTTTGGATGTCTTGAGCACATACCTAAAAGTGGAAATAAAGTCAAATTGTTCTCGTAGTTTCTGCACATGCGAAAGAGTAAAACATCATAATCGATCCTCCCCACATGACTTCACATACATTGTTAGAATAATCCGAGGCATGTAGTTGATGTATCATGAAACAAACAATCGCAACATAATGACGACACCAAGATTTGTTAACGAGGTTATCCAAACTTGGCTACTCCCCGGCTCTATGACTACGTGTCTCCTTCCTGAGATACCGCAACACCGATCGTCCAGGAGCCGGCACACGGCGCCAACTCCATTGTGTGTTTGTTCGCTATCTAGTCGTCATGGGTTTATAACTTGGGGTATCCCCCTCATTATATAGGAAGCCAAGGGTGGAAACTCGCAGGGGCACGCAGGTGCGGAGGCACGCACCTGCCCAGCCGCGTCGGCCGCCCGATTGCCTCATGATCGACGAAGTCATTGGATCCCGCACGAGGCACGACGAGTTTTAAGTTTTAGTTTCTGACACTTACGATCTTGTCGGTCGTAGGTTCTGAACCTTGTGATTTTGTCAACCGCTCATACCAAATTTCAGAAGTTAAAACTTAATGAAGTTTTAAAAACTCGTAAACATATTCAAAATGGATCTCATTTTGAAAGCTCTCGTCACCAAAAACGAGAATATGTAAACGAAACTAAATTTGAACTTATTGTTCAAAAGATATGAAAGGTTGAAAATCGAAAGCCAAAAGAAAAAAGGGGTTGTGAGCCCTGCCCTTGCGTGCTACCTATCCCCTCCCACGCAAAGGGTACAACATGTCCAACACTGACACTAACCGTATCCTGCCCATGCTAGTACAATATCATGTCCAAATGTAACCCAACTCGACACAAACTCAACATGCATTGCATTTGTACACTGTTGTTTTGACAATTATTTTATTTATGAAACAATTCAAAACGAGGCTATTCAACCAGGCACGAAATTTACAATCCATCTGCATCGTTGAAACCCCCGTGACGAGCTCTTTGCATTTGACCCCATATGAGTATGTTTTGACGAATTTTTTCGTAAGCAACTTTGATAGTTTACGAAGCAGCTTACTATACGAAGCAACTTCCAGAGAGGGAATGGGAAGAAGGGCACATCCACACCATCAACCCGATCAAGGATACTCTGGCATCAATCTTCATCATTATCATCCACGTCTTCATCACCAACACCTCATTCATTTCTCTGTAATACCAAGGCCTAATGTGGATTCATACGTTTGCTACACTAATCCTTCATCTATTATTGTCCTGACCAATTTGATGATTCTTGTTGTCTCCATGTCTGAGTAAGCCCCAAAGTTTTTTGGGATATGGAGGAACCCTAATATGTGTATGAGCTGAACGTCGATAGGATACACAGTTATCTTTTGTATGTTTATGTTAATATTCTTTCCGATGTTATGTGAAGTCGGCCACATAACATTTGCCTTTATGGACGAGAAGAATATGACTATTGTTGCGATGGTGGGTTGCGCAAGTACTACGATGACAGAAGTTGCTTCCCTTCTTCCTTGATCTCTGATAGGGGAACAACGGAGACCACATTTATCTGTGTCCATGGGGAAACTCTTAATCTTATTTCCGGTATCTGACTGTGGGGAGGAACGGTGGTGACGTATGTGATACAGAGCTACTGCATGTATGCATGTATCTATAGTTGGCTCCACTCACTAATAAAAACATATGTGGTGGATTCTAAACCTAAAATTATGTATTTGCATAATTACGTAAGATACATACTAGTGGTGGATCCGAATTCCCTGAGAACGTGTTAGCCCTATTGCAGATTTCATCATTTCCATTACTCTCTTGTCCTTTTACTTTATTCTTGTGTACTTGATTTCCAGTCACAACACCCTTACAATATTTCAACTTCTGCAGTCGCTATTGATTTGGAACACAACTAACTTGCAGGCACATTCGCTATTTGCTTATAGCATTGCCACTCATCATCACATCCTGTCATTTGAACTGTCTCCCCGATGGCCGTCATCACGAATTTTGCGACCCCTCACAGACATAATTGGCACTTCCCATGAATCTTGTGTTGGCAGCATTGCAATTCAAATGTTTCAACATGTAACACAAATGAATCCAATGATTGCTATTATAGAAGTAGCGTGACTTAACAAGGATTATTAGGAGTCGATTTTAGAACGAAAATGCTAAACTCACCTTGATTTTCAAAAAAGAGGGAGACCTTCAAGGACTAGCCTTTCAAGGCATTTTTTAATAAAAGAGAAATATTTTTTTAGGATAATAGACGAGAAATCCTTAAGCACCATGCGCCAACCGAGGCTCGAACGCGTGCAGGCTGGCTGGGCGCCTAGCCAACAGGGCCACGCCTTGTTCTCAACTCCATTTTTTTTTGAAGGGATTGTTCTCAACTCCATTTGATTTTGACTATGGGCCAACCAACTGATCCCGTAAATTCAGTCCGTAAGAAACTTTCCGTAGATGTAGCTGAAAGTACATGTAGTCCCCCCATGTGTGGTTTTGGTAATTAAATGACAATCCTAATGGACTAATGTTTGCATTGAGATATACATTTGAAGGAAAGTTCCATTTGCAATGCATGAAGAATATTGGATGAATTGATGGATGGAATCCATCAACATAAATATATGCATTGGGACGTGATAATGAATGACAATTCCTATGAAGAAACAATGACATCAAGTTATATAGGAAGGTTTGTCCCATGGGTGATGCAAGAAGGAGATTGAATGGATTCGGAATGAATGCCATATACATATAGTTGTGCATCAAGATTAATCATGGAGCAAAGATAAATATTGACCAAGATGAAGATCGAAGATTGAATTCAAAAATGGTCAACACACAAGCGCAAATCATGTGCCACATGAGATCTTGTGGTATGGTTAGAATTTGTCAATTGCGCTTTGTGTACTAACCCATTCTATGTGTTTTCTATGTCTGTGTGGGTTAGGTGATTCTCATGGACTTGCATCAAGAGAAAGATTTCAAGTGCCCATGAGAGGATGACATAAAGTGATGATAATCATGGTTTACAAGGGCAAGTTCAAGATAGGTAGTCTGGAGAATTACATGCTTGAAGCTTGCAGATGGTCATGTGATGGACACGTAAAGATGAATACAAAGTAAAGCTTCCCACATTGTGTATGGGGGAGCTACTTGAAGACTTCACCAATGTCTTGTCTTCAAATTGAGCCAAGAAGAAACATCAACATCAAGCTCAAGTGAAAGGCTCGGGTCAAAGGTATTAGTTCCTTTGACGTTAGTGTTGTGGAATGATGACCACCGAAGAAACACATACACTCAAGAATGGATTCTCGATAGCTATGTAGTATAGCTCTTTTATGATTCTTGAGTTATAGGGATCCCGCACTATTAAGAGGGGATCAAAGGGGTTCGTGATGGATTTGCTCAAGCCAACATCTTCTCTACACAATTCCACTCCTATCCTATATACCAAACAAAATCCAAAGCCAAATAGGGTTCCCAAATATATGTTAAAACCTTTGCATATATGGCATCCTCCATTTTTCTTGATCTTGGGTGGTTCTCTATGTGAGGACCTGGGGTTTTTCCATAGCTACAAAACGAGCCCAAGATCATCAAAATCGGAGTTCGTATGAAAAAGTTGTGCATGTTTTACTATCAGGAGGGCCAGAAGTTTCAGGATGCCCGGAAGTTCCGGGCTGCCCGGAGGTTCCGGGGTCCGGACGTTCCGGGATAGGTTCCGGGCGAAGTTCCGGGCTTTCCAGAGTGTTGTGCTGATATTCTCCAAAGGGAGCCCGGAAGTTCCGGGCTGCGTTTTTCTGTGCATAACGGGCAGATTTGATGGGGGCACTATATAAGGTTCCCTTCTTCCCCAACGAGCTAGGGTTCTACATCCGAAATTTCCCAATTCTTGAGAGCTCACTCCTCCTCCCCCAAGCCTCAAAACTCCAATCCATTTGGGGGAAAACTATCCCATGGATCTAGGGTTCATTTGTTGAACTCTTCATCCAAAGGAACCCAAGAACACCCAAGTGGTTCCCTCTCCTTTCTCCTACACCAAATCAAAGATTTCGGAGAGATTTGTGAGAGTTCTTGAGAGAGATTTCATCCAAGCATACATCCACTCCTCCTCTCTCTTTTGACCAAAGCAATTTGTGATTTGAGCAAGTCTTGAGCATTTCCCCCTTTGGTCTTGTTACTCTTGGAGGTTGGAGACTCCTAGGCGGTAGGAGTACTCCAGTGAGGAATTGACTTGTGATTTGTCCCCCGGAAAGTTTGTGAAGGTTTGGAGGCCGCCTCAAGGTCTACCACTAGTGGTTGAGAATCGCCTTCGTGGTGATATCTCGAGGAGAATAGGGTGAGCCTTCGTGGTGTTGGTGTGCCTTCGTGGTAACACCCATCCCTCCAACGGTGACTAGCTTCCCTCCAAGGAAGTGAACATCGGGATACATCCTTGTCTCCGTGACTTCGGTTATCCCTAACCCTTTCTCCTTACTTGTGGTTTACTTTGGTCACTTGACCGTGCATTCACTATATCTTGTTGTACTCATTATATTGTATTGGTTCATTACATTGTGTTGGCTATTTCCTTGTAGAGATTATTTAGGCCTACACTTCATATTCCGCAATTCATACTTGCTACTATTGATATACTTTGTGATTAGTGTGAATTGCTAACTTGTGTCATACACTTCCATATATTGTGATATTGCTCAAGTAAGTTTGTGTAACTTACTTGTGCTTGTTATTATCCTTGTTTTCCTCATTATATTGTGTTGGTTACCATATCGTAGAGATTATTTAGGCCAACACTTTATAGTCCGCAATTCATACTTGCTACTATCGCGTGATATCTTGTGTAAGTTTGTGTAACTTACCTGTGCTTACTAGTATCCTTGTTGTGCTCATCTTATTTAGAATAAGTTGTTGGTGCACTTATTTGAGCCTAGTATATTTAGGATTTGTGCTTGAAAAGTATCCGCTTAGTATATTTCCGCATTAGGATATAGCCAAATCCGTAAAAGATTTTAAAACGCCTATTCACCCCCCCTCTAGGCGACATCGTAGTCCTTTCAATTGGTATCAGAGCTAGGTCTCTCCTTATTAGGCTTCACCGCCTAGAGAGTAACGATGTCGACTAGTGAACTAGTGCATGATGACACACTTTGTTTTAATGGCAGAAATTACATTATGTGGAGATTATGCATGCTTTGTCACTTTCGGGCCATGGGTCCAAATGCTTTGCGGATTGTGGTTGTAGGGAATTCAAATTTAATGGATGGACAATCTCCGTCACTTGATGATATGCATCTTGATAGTGAAGCTTTAAGTGTCATTCACCAAGCTATAACCTTCGAGGTGTTCAAGTCAATCTCGACTTGTTCGTTAGCTCATGATGCTTGGACCAAACTTGAAGATATATATGGTGGGTCCAATCTTGATGAAGACAATATTCTTTTCGGGGAGTTAATGGAGGAGTTCTCCGCATTTTTAAATCATGAAGAGCTCTCTATTGCTTCCACCTTCGATTACTTGCATACCTCAACATCTTTCACATCACCAACATGTGGCGTACCACGAGGTAATGACATGGTGAGTGAAGAAATATCTCGTGATGATGGTGTTAAGCTCATCATTGATGATCTTGTTTATGTAGATACTAGTGATGTATCTTCTATGGACACGAGCATATCTAACGCCGAAAACGTCGTACATTCTTGTGTAGAGAGTCCATGCATATCATCTAATGATGCACTCATAAATTCTTGTGATGATATGCTTGGTCGTTTGTGTTGCCATATTCAAAATGCCGTGATTCCCTCTAGTTCTCTTTGTGAAACTAACCATGTAGAGGAAATCAAGAAAAATGAGGCACGCTTGGTTGATGAAGAACCCTCTTCTCCAAAAGAATCATCATCAACCCCCTTTGTTCACATGTGCCTCCTGGCAAGAGGTAATGACGAGGTATCATCTTCTCTTAGTGATAATGATGATAGTTGTAATGAGGAAGATGATGAAGTCTTGACTCAAAATCTCTATGAGATTGGGAAAACTCTTCGTAGAGCTAAAAATAACACTTATAAAAGGTTCCAAGATGTTCTTGCTTGCTTTAAAAAATGTAATGACTTATTTCTTTATGAGCGAGCAAAAAGTGAACAATTTGAACATGAATTTGCTATGTGTAACATCCCAAAATTCTAAATTTTGGCATGTTATATTAAATAAATAGTTTTGATTGATTGTTTGATTGTGGTGTGGTTGCTTGTGTGAAATTGAGTGAAATTTGGAAACTTTTTGAAAGTTGAATGAGAGGGAATAAAATGACTTTCCCAAAACTTTCACCTTGCATTTATGATCTCCATGAATTCATATTCATTTCATTACAAACCCTAGAGTGAAGATAACATGACTTCTTCTATTTTAAAAGGGGTTTCGAAAAGATTTGAATTTCATTTGGAAATATTGCAAATTCAGAAACTTTATGCAACTCAATGATTTTCATGAGAGAAGATAAAATGACTTCTTCAAATCGTATGAAATATGAGTTGGAAGTTTCAAAGAATCAAAATTTAAAGTCCCTTTGATGGTATTTTGAAAACCATTTTTTATTTGGAGTTATTTGGGTTTTATTCAAATTATTTTTCTCCAAAAATAAAATATATGGAAATTAGGGTAAAATGATTCCCTTCAATATAAAATTAGAGGGAAATAAATTTGAAATCATTTTGGTATTTTTAAAATGATTTTTATTAGGTTTTATTGCAGCAGTAGCACTGTTTGCTTTATTTAAATTTTTGTGAAATTTATTTGCCGCTGAAAATATGTTCATCTTTTAGGAAATCTTTTTCTGAAAATTTTGATATATAATATGCCTATGGAAATTTTCTTATTTTCCGTTTACTTTTTTTTGTTTTTATTCTAAAAAAAAACGCGCGACCGACTTAGGGCCGTACTCGGCCAGGACTTCTCGGGCCAGGCCTTTATAAGCCGCCGCCCCGAGGCCCGTTACCGCCGCCACCACCCGAAACCCTAAACCGCCGCCGCCGCCGCCGCCGGACGTCGCCGCCGCCTCGCCACCGCCGCACCGCCGTCGCCACCGCCGCCGCCGCCGGACGCCGCCGCCGCCTCGCCACCGCCGCCGCCACCGCCGCCGCCGCCGGACGCCGCCGCCGCCTCGCCACCGCCGCACCGCCGCCGCCCGCGCCGCCCCTCGCCGGAGCCGCCGCCGCCCGCCGGAGCCACGCTGCCGCCGACCCGCCGACCCGCCGGACCCGAGGTAACCGCCTCGGTTTTCGCGAGAAAACCGATCGGTTTTTGTTTAAACCCTAGATCTAGATTCGGTTTTTTTTAAATTCCGGTTTATTCTTTTTTAGATCGGTTTTCCGTCGGTTTAGTTATTTAGCGGACGTTCGTCCGTACGTTCGTTTTAACGAACGGTTTTCACCGTTTAACCGCAGACAGCGAACGTTCGTTCGTTAGCCTGTTCGTTAGTTTTCTTTTTTTCGGATTTTCCGCGATTATTTTCGATCGCGATTTCTGATCCGATTTTCGTTTTAGTATAACTTTTCGCTCGTTTGTCGGAATCAGGCGATTCAAGCGCCTAGATCTTCGTCTCGAAGCCCTCTTTCTGTTTAACCAACTTAAACAAGTTTTTGCTACTGTAAAATTTGACTTTAGTCCAGATTAGTAATCAAAGCTTGTTTCTTTCGCAGCTTGAGTTTCGTAACTCCGATTTAATTGATTCTTTTTGCTAATTGAAGCTCTTGACCTAAACTTTCTAATAAGACCAAATCCACCCAATTTTGGTACTGTTAGAAATTGTTTTCTGTTGCAAGAGTTAATTGCTAGTTTTTCGAAGTTTTTCGAGATCTTTTCTTCGATTCTTTTGCATGAGTGCTTATGTATGCAATTGCTTGCTCACGTTAGATTGAACGGAGTGTGACGAGTAGAACTATCAGGAATTATGAGTGCGAAGGATCTTCATCAACAGTACAAGGCAAGTAACACATTGATCATACTTCTTCGTTACCCAGTTTTTATGCATTAGTTTCGACCCTCAAATATTGCATGATTAGGATGTGATTAACTGGTGGGTACTGGGAAGTAGATGATGAGGTAGAACCTATTGCCCTTTTATTATAAAACCCTTGGGAGTTACTTCCACGCTATGCTTATGTTGCCATGCTATGCTCGTAGACGTGGATTGGGTTTTGAGTGTATCCATGACAGATGTGAGATTTTTAATTAATGGTTCAACTTAAGGTGGCAACTTTAATACACATCTGGGTGGATTGCTTGTTTGGGCACCTGGGGATATACCAGTGTTGTCCTAGGAGATCCCGGGGATATACCGTGTGATCCTCCTACGGTCCGCCACCCAGGCCCAAAGGGATCATAAGATTATTCATGCTAGAAACTTCCGTGTGCAGCCACAAGCTATTATGGGCTCTAGCATAGTTGAGTATGTTACATGACCTCTTTCAGTGGTAGGCTAGCAGATGTAGGGGAAAGTAGGTGTAACGGTCTACCCGGAGTAAAGAGTAAATGTTTCTGAAAGACTGTGTCTCGGTCATCCGTTTCTCAAACACCATGTAGTGCGAGAAATCCAACGGAGGAGATCGAGTCTTGTGGGGAAAAGTGCACAAACCTCTGCAGAGTGTACAAACTAATCATGGTTAGCCGTGTCCCCGGTTATGGACATCTTGAGTATCTGGTTCTTGGATCATCATGTTGAATCCCATCACTCTAAATTAATTTGTTGGGGTTAATGATTACTTTTAATTGGGATTGAGAGGGGGTTTTACCTTCTCAATATTTTCAACCAACTTTGTAGTTAAACAAAATATATTCCTTTGATGTAGGGAAAAATTGGCTTTTCGCAAAACATATTAACCGTAGAGCCTCCACCAGCCATATATGCATGTAGTGATAGCATTTATTCTGTTCATTGCTCTACTGTGTTATCTTGCCAGTATATTCAATGTACTGACCCGTTTCGGGCTGCAACGTCTCATGTTGCAGGATTCTTACGACGAGTAAGTGATACGTTAGGGTTACGATTTCTACACTCAACTTTGCCGTTGGTGTTGATGGGAATCCACAACCCTGTTGTTACTTCCGCTATTTGGATTGAGGTAATAGTATTTACGTTACTTTATACATGTGATTTACCTCTGTTATAAATCCTCGAGTACTGTGTGTGTCAGCATACCGATCCAGGGATGACACTTAAGCACAGAGACTTTGATCCATTCGGGTCGGGTCGCTACACTATGGCTCATCAATGTCTTAGTGACTTGAGGTCTTTAAAAGAAGAGATTGAAGTTACTCATTGTAAACTTAAAGAGGATTTTGAGCACATTGACCTTGGCTACAAGAAGGTCAAAGGAGAGCTCACCAAACTCTCTAATTCTCATGAGGAACTTCAAGCTACTCATGCGGAGTCTCTAGCTTCTACATGCTCCTCTCATATTGATAATGATGCTTGTGCTACTAACTCTATCTTGTGTGAAGCATCGATGTTAAAAGAAAATATTGAGCTGAGGACTCAACTTGATTTGCTAACTAGCAATTATGGGAAATTGGAAGAAAGTCATAAAAAGCTCTCAGGAACTCATGAGGATCTTCTAATCTCTCATGATGGGTTAAAGTTAGCTCACGAGGCTATGGTCACCAAGGTAAAATCATGTGAGTCTCATGTGGATATTAGCACATCTTCTACTCGAAATGCCTTATTACCATGTGCTAGTCCTTGCAATTCCTCTCTACATGATATTGGTACATCTTGTGATGAATTGCTCACCATGCCTTGTTGCTCTAACAATGAAGTTTCTACTTCCTTTAGTTCTTTTGTTAATACTAACCTTGTAGAGGAAAATAAAGAGCTCAAGGCCCAAGTCACTAGTTTGAAGAAAGACTTGGAAAAATATTGTGATAATATCTTGAGTGTGCAAAAGGACCCTCAAGACAAAATAGGACTTGATTTCATCTCCAACAAGAAGAAGTCCAAGAACAAGAAGAAGGGACAAGATCAAGTCAAGAATTCGGCCAACATTATTTGCTTCAAGTGCAAGAATGTTGGACACCATGTGAGATCTTGTCCATTGAAGAAAAAGGCTTCAAGTGTGAAGCATCAAGGGAAGTGGCCTCAAGTTCAATCTCAAGATAATGAAAGGCCTCTTCACATGCCTAACCATGATAATGTTCTCCAAGTTGAGAAGGTAAAGAAGAAGAGAAAGGGGAGCACATGTTGCTATATTTGCCGTGAGAAGGGACACATATTTTCATCATGTCCCAACGGTAATGTATCTAAGCCTCCAATTGTCAATGATCATTATTCACTTAGAAAGGATAATGTTGGCAATTTGTTTGCCAAGTTTGTTGGTGTCCAAAGTGGTTTGAAAGTTGGTAAGACCATTTGGGTTGCCAAACCTATTGTGACTAACTTCTTAGGACCCAACTTGGTTGGGGACCATCAAGCTCAAACTTGATCAATAGGTGTGTGGAGGACATTGGAGACTTGGCTAGTTCATGTAGAAAAATGATTTTCACCATGTATTATGGTTCAAGCCAAGTCAAGTGGATTATCATCATATTTGCCATTCCAATGCTCCTCGTGGCGGTAACTTGTATTTATATTGTCTACGTTGAAAGTTACTAGTCCCTCTCATGTTTAGGTTTTGTACTTAGCATGTGTTTGTATATGTTGTGCCTCCTATTATGCTTGGTTTGAGTTATCTAGCATGTGTACGTCGCAATGCACTTCATATATTTGTGTGTGTGGTTCCGAGCCTTTATTGCTTCATTAGTTGAATTTTATTTGGCTCTTGTGAGATATTAATGGATCATCACATTATGGGGGAGTGTTATGTTTATACATATCACAAACCTTAAATGTGTATATATGTGGGATACCTCCTAGTATTGTTAAGTACAATATTATCTAGTTACCATGTGGTATGTTAAGCTCATTTGAAATTCAAATTCTCATTCATTAATTATCTTTGGTTGGATTTCACTTGCCTCTTGTTGATAATATATGAATAATCACATTATGAGGGAGTGATGTGCTTTGTGCATATCACAATCCTTGTAAATGTGAACAACTGAGGGATGCTACTTAGCATTTATATTTGAGATTATCTTATATCTATGTGGCATGCAATGCCTTGTTTACATATGGCATTCTTGTGCGGTTTTGCCCATGGTTATCTTAAAAATTGTTTGATTAAAGCCATTCCAATTGTTGCTTTGCATGATGATCTATCTAATTGGAATGTTAATAATATGATATCCAAGCATTGTGTTTATTTCTAAACTCTCATGTTATGCTTGTGTTAGTATAGATGATCATGTACTTATTTGATTTCTCCACCGAATGATAACTCAAAACACCATTTTTGTTCGAGTTCATCTTATTGGTTTGTATGGAGTTATGGTAGTTTGTTATCTCATTGTTTATAGTGTCCTATATCTACTTGAGTGAGATATTCCCATGAGTATGTGTGCAATGCATATCTTATATGCTCATTGGTTTTCCTTGGTTCATATGTTGAACTTTATGTGCTATCATATGTTGATTTTTCACTTTGAGTCATTTTGGAGAACATGAATGACTAGTGATGTTATTGGAAGTATTAACGGTTATGTGTTCATTTGTCCAATTTGTATCTCCCTAGATTTTGGTAGGCTTGTGCATGCATATTTACTATGTGTAAATTTGCATGCCTTGTTTGCTTTATTTGATCCAATATATATATGGTAAATCCATCAAATTCTTAATAGCTAAGATGTGCATGAAATTCAAATTCATATCAATATGCACATATTTAAGTGTTTTTACCCTATGTTTTGTAGTTATGCTAACTACTTCGGACCTAATAAGTTTGGGGACCATATTGTACTTAAATTATTTTAGGTACATTTGAGAAGCATTGGGTGCTTGGCTTATTCATGAAGGTGGTGGCACTATGAGGAAATTAGAGCCAAGCTTGAACCATTACCTACTACATCATCCCAATGCTATCTCGGTAACAAGTATTTACTTCATGCATATATATAGAAATGGGGTCAACCTTGTGTAGGTTGCATCATGGCATGAATTTCTTGACTCGTTCCTGTGATACTTGTTTCCTTTCTCAAAGCATCCCAACAATGATCTCTTGTTGCTAGTTGTGATGTCTTTGATGGTTGTGTGTTTGGAGTTCATTAATATACAATAAGATTATATTAAGCCATGTGCTATGCTTTCAAGCAAAGATCTCATTGGTATATTTTATGACTCCCGTTTGGATATCTTATTCTTTTCTTATCTATGCGTGCTTGCAATTGTTTTGTGTTCCTATTGATTTTGGGGGAGTGATGATCCTATTTTGTGCACTTGTATCCAAATAAAAAAAAATCTAAATAGTGCACAAATCATGGGGAGCTTCTCTATTTTCCTTAGAACACTCCTTTGCCCAAATCATAATATTCTTTTATCCTTTTGGCTCATTGGGTCTTTTGATTGCTTGCTTCACTTTATGTTATGCAAATGAGATCAATTTGTGCCATGTGCCTTGCTCTCATGCTAGGATCACAGTTGTATAATAATGGATTCACTTGTGGATATCATGTTCTTATCAATTGCGTCTATTTTGTGTATACAAGTTTCTTTGTGGATACATATCATGATTATTATTGGCCACTTAGAAATTTTATACATGAGAAAGCTCATATCTTTCCTTGACATCATTTATTCCTTGTCGGCCACTTTGTTTGTTTCCTTTTATTCTTAAGGTAGCTTCGGTAAGAGGTTGTGTCATGAGTGCTTGTATTTTTTGCATATAATCTTGTGCACTCATGATCTTGTGCACTCATGTATTTTGAATGTATTTTTGGACCCATACTTGACATGATGATCACATTGGATATTCCTATTTTATCTTGTCCAAAATATGTTCTTTGGATCTTTTGAATGTTTTCCTCCCATGTCTAATCTTATTTTCATAGTATACTATCTTGTTACATTCTATAGATCCTAAATATGGGTTGAGCTCCTCAAATTTTTCATCATTGAATATGTGCATTTGATTTCACTCCTTTTTTTGCGATATGCACACATTAAGGAGGAACTCATACTATATTGGTCTTCTAGATTTTTCCGTCCATTTTGGTATTTGTTGCCAATGGGGGAGAAGTTTAGAGGGTTTAAGATAAGTATTTTTGTAGTGCTTGTTGTCACTCATGCATATCTACCCTTGTTATATATTCTTGTTGCATGGATGAGTATTGTATATAGAGAAATCTGTTCCTAGTTTATGTCAACCAATATATGCAATGACATTCAAAGTTTATTCACACATGCATATATTGTGGGGGAGTTTGCTCTATATACTATGGGTGTACTATCATCAAATGCTTGTGTAGTGTCTTGATGATAGTACAACCATCCCAAGTATATAATTTATCCTCAGATAAATTGCATGCTTGTTTAAAATTCATTATACAAACCCTCTTGTTGAGATTATCATCAATTACCAAAATGGGGGAGATTGAAAGTACATGTAGTCCCCATGTGTGGTTTTGGTAATTAAATGACAATCCTAATGGACTAATGTTTGCATTGAGATATACATTTGAAGGAAAGTTCCATTTGCAATGCATTAAGAATATTGGATGAATTGATGGATGGAATCCATCAACATAAATATATGCATTGGGACGTGATAATGAATGACAATTCCTATGAAGAAACAATGACATCAAGTTATATAGGAAGGTTTGTCCCATGGGTGATGCAAGAAGGAGATTGAATGGATTCGGAATGAATGCCATATACATATAGTTGTGCATCAAGATTAATCATGGAGCAAAGATAAATATTGACCAAGATGAAGATCGAAGATTGAATTCAAACATGGTCAACACACAAGCGCAAATCATGTGCCACATGAGATCTTGTGGTATGGTTAGAATTTGTCAACTGTGCTTTGTGTACTAACCCATTCTATGTGTTTTCTATGTCTGTGTGGGTTAGGTGATTCTCATGGACTTACATCAAGAGAAAGATTTCAAGTGCCCATGAGAGGATGACATAAAGTGATGATGATCATGGTTTACAAGGGCAAGTTCAAGATAGGTAGTCTGGAGAATTACATGCTTGAAGCTTGCAGATGGTCATGTGATGGACACGTGAAGATGAATACAAAGCAAAGCTTCCCACATTGTGTATGGGGGAGCTACTTGAAGACTTCACCAATGTCTTGCCTTCAAATTGAGCCAAGAAGAAACATCAACATCAAGCTCAAGTGAAAGGTTCGGGTCAAAGGTATTAGTTCCTTTGACGTTAGTGTTGTGGAATGATGACCACAGAAGAAACACATACACTCAAGAATGGATTCTCGATAGCTATGTAGTATAGCTCTTTTATGATTCTTGAGTTATAGGGATCCCGCACTGTTAAGAGGGGATCAAAGGGGTTTGTGATGGATTTGCTCAAGCCAACATCTTCTCTACACAATTCCACTCCTATCCTATATACCAAACAAAATCCAAAGCCAAATAGGGTTCCCAAATATATGTTTAAACCTTTGCATATTTGGCATCCTCTATTTTGCTTGATCTTGGGTGGTTCTCTATGTGAGGACCTGGGGTTTTTCCATAGCTACAAAACGAGCCCAAGATCATCAAAATCGGAGTTCGTATGAAAAAGTTGTGCATGTTTTACTATCTGGAGGGCCGGAAGTTCCGGGATGCCCGGAAGTTCCAGGCTGACCGGAGGTTCCGGGGTCCGGACGTTCCGGGATAGGTTCCGGGCGAAGTTCCGGGCTTTCCAGAGTGTTGCGCTGATATTCTCCAAAGGGAGCCCGGAAGTTCCGGGCTGCGTTTTTCTATGCATAACGGGCAGATTTGGTGGGGGCACTATATAAGGTTCCCTTCTTCCCCAACGAGCTAGGGTTCTACATCCGAAATTTCCCCATTCTTGAGAGCTCACTCCTCCTCCCCCAAGCCTCAAAACTCCAATCCATTTGGGGGGAAACTATCCCATGGATCTAGGGTTCATTTGTTGAACTCTTCATCCAAAGGAACCCAAGAACACCCAAGTGGTTCCCTCTCCTTTCTCCTACACCAAATCAAAGATTTCGGAGAGATTTGTGAGAGTTCTTGAGAGATATTTCATCCAAGCATACATCCACTCCTCCTCTCTCTTTTGACCAAAGCAATTTGTGATTTCAGCAAGTCTTGAGCATTTCCCCCTTTGGTCTTGTTACTCTTGGAGGTTGGAGACTCCTAGGCGGTAGGAGTACTCCAGTGAGGAATCGACTTGTGATTTGTCCCCCGAAAAGTTTGTGAAGGTTTGGAGGCCGCCTCAAGGTCTACCACTAGTGGTTGAGAATCGCCTTCGTGGTGATATCTCAAGGAGAATAGGGTGAGCCTTCGTGGTGTTGGTGTGCCTTCGTGGTAACACCCATCCCTCCAACGGTGACTAGCTTCCCTCCAAGGAAGTGAACATCGGGATACATCCTTGTCTCCGTGACTTCGGTTATCCCTAACCCTTTCTCCTTACTTGTGGTTTACTTTGGTCACTTGACCGTGCATTCACTATATCTTGTTGTACTCATTATATTGTGTTGGTTCATTACATTATGTTGGCCATTTCCTTGCAGAGATTATTTAGGCCTACACTTCATATTCCGCAATTCATACTTGCTACTATTGATATACTTTGTGATTAGTGTGAATTGCTAACTTGTGTCATACACTTCCATATATTGTGATATTGCTCAAGTAAGTTTGTGTAACTTACTTGTGCTTGTTATTATCCTTGTTGTTCTCATTATATTGTGTTGGTTACCATATCGTAGAGATTATTTAGGCCAACACTTTATAGTCCGCAATTCATACTTGCTACTATCGCGTGATATCTTGTGTAAGTTTGTGTAACTTACCTGTGCTTATTAGTATCCTTGTTGTGCTCGTCTTATTTAGAATAAGTTGTTGGTGCACTTAGTTGAGCCTAGTATATTTAGGATTTGTGCTTGAAAAGTATCCGCTTAGTATATTTCCGCATTAGGATATAGCCAAATCCGTAAAAGATTTTAAAACGCCTATTCACCCCCCCTCTAGGCGACATCGTGGTCCTTTCAGTAGCATTACACAAAAAAAAAGAGAATAAGGAAGGATTTAGCAACTGTGGTCCGTAAGGAACTTTCCGTAAATGTAGCATTGCGCACTTATTAGAACAAAATTGCGCACTTTATTAGAACAAAAGAAAGATTTAGCAAGTGTAAATTTTGGTTTTTCTATTTTTTGAAATCACTAATTGAGGAGCACTCATTGCAAAAATCACTCCCATCTTCCCAGGTTGCGACAAGTGGCGCACTGCATGCGCCATTTGTCGCAATCTGAGAGTTTTCTTTTTTTCGTAGATCCGTTTATTCAAAACGTTTTATCTCTTAAACCGTGCGTCCAAATCTCGAACCGCTTTCACCGTTAGATTTCTCACGTCGAGATCTTCAAAACTAGATCCCATATTGATAGGTTTTGACGAACTTTTTTTTCATAAAAAAATCAGACGAAAAAACCGAACCGGAAGCACGGGTTTTTTTCCTTTTCGAATGAGGCACGTCCGTGCCTCTCACGAAATCACAACCGTGCCTCTCGCTGAAGCAAAACCGTGTCTCTCGCGGAAGGAAAAAAAAGAAGAGAAAACATGTTTTTTTTTGTTTTTGAGGAGGCACGGCCATGCTTCTCGCGAAAGCACAACCATGCCTCTCGCGGAAGCAAAACCGTGCCTCTCGTGAAAGAAAAAAAAAACAGAAAACGTGTTTTTTTTCGTTTCCGAGAGGCACGGCGCGAAAGAACAACCGTGCCTCTCGTGAAAGAAAAAAAAAACAGAAAACGTGTTTTTTTTCGTTTCCGAGAGGCACGGCGCGAAAGAACAACCGTGCCTCTCTCGAAAGGGAAAAGAAAAAGAAAACGTGTTTTCTTTTTCGTTTCCGAGAGGCACGGCCGTGCCTCTTCCGGAAGCAAAACCGTGCCTCTCGCGGAAGGAAAAAAAACAGAAAATGCGTTTTTTTTTGTTTCCGAGAGGCACGGCCGTGACTCTCGCGAAAGCAAAACCGTGCCTCTCGTGGAAGCAAAACCGTGACTCTCGCGAAAGAAAAAAAAACGCGTTATTCGCGCAAAAAAAATTTGATTTTTTTTTATCCAAAAGCTAAGGAAGACCGATGAAAAACCGAAACAAAAAAACATTTGAAAAGCCGAAAACGCATGCAAAAAAATAAAAAAATAAAATCCGGAGGAAGCGCCCAGAGCGCGACACATGGCGGACGACTGAGAGTGCGCCAAGTGGCGCTGATCGTTGTGAGGCCCCCGAAGGAGCGCTCGTCAACTAAAAAAATAGCAAGAGATAGCCCCACGAGGCAAACTCTTCCCTAGAGCTAGCCGCCGCCTCCCAAGAACCCTAGCTTTCTGCCTCCCACCGGCGCCGGCGCCGGTCCGTCCCGTCTCCGGTGGCCCTATGGCCATGGAGGCGGAGTGGATCTCGGCCTTTGCCGGTGGTGGGAGGGCTCCGTTTTTAGATCTTTTTTCGAGCTTTGTTAGGGTTTGTGTCCTGCTTAGGAAGGCGAGACGGTGGCGGCTCCTTGAAGATGGAATAAAAGTCTCCCCGCCTAGCCCGCGTTCCGGTGATGCGTCTTGCATCATCGGTGGGCGTGTGGAGTTGTGTCTCCGACGGATCTGTCTTTGATGGATTTGCTCGGATCTGTTCGTCTTCGTTCGTGTGTTTTCAGGTTGGATTTTTTGATCTACACTCTTCATCCGCGGCGGTTGATGTTCTGGTGCGTTGGTTATACGGGGCCTTAGCACGACGACTTCCCAACTGTCTACTACAATAAGTTTTGCCCGGCTCCGGCGAGGGAGGGGCGATGACAGCGGCCCGCCTTCGGCTCGCTTCAGTGCTTGTAGTCGTCGCTAGGTACTCTACGGATCTAGATGTAATTTTTATTGTTTCTAGTGTTCGTTGTACTACCATGATCGAAGATGAATACATTGAAAGTTTTTCCCGCAAAAAAAAAAGAGCGCTCGTCAACTAGTCCCTATTTTTACTACTCTACTTTTATTTTCTCTTGGGCCTGGGGTGTACCAGATGGCCTCCACTCCCACGGCCCATCAGTGGCGTTTCTATGTGTAAGCTGTGGGGTCACAGCTGACCCCACAGCTTTTGAGCAAAACAGGCTAAAAATACTGTACAGATACTGTATATTGCGAAGAAAAAAAATCAAATAATTAGCAATGACCCCACAGATTTTTGAGTCTGCCTCCGCCGCTGCGGCCCATGCTCGACAACACGAGTTTGCCATTCGCTCCCACCAAACCACCACAACTGTGTCTCAAAAAAAAAACTGTGTCTCAAAAAAAAAGAACACCACAACTTGTCTCAGAAAAAAAAAACACCACAACAATGGAGCAGCATGCTAGGCACGGCAAATAACAGGGCTGCGTGCCACACGGCTGCTACTGGGAACAATGGCGCGACGGTGCCAGCATCAGTGTCGCCGCCACCGGCCGCCGTGTCACGCAAACAGGACGCCCTAAGTTCTGTAGTTCAAAAAGGCAACATTAAACCTGAAGAGACGGGAACTGAAAACTACTTATAATTTCCGCATAACATTCTCGACACTACAAAGCTATAGGTAAAAACACGGGGAAAACAAGCCAGGTGTACAGTACATTACAGCAAAGTTCATTTAACTGATGCAAAACTGCAGAGGCAAATCAGGACGCCACTCGACCTTCCAGACACGAGCGAACCGACCGACTGACGGCGACGGTAAGGATGCAGAACAAAACCCAAGCAAAGCTTTGGAGACAGCCTCACCTCGCTGGTCAGGAGAGCAAGGAAACCAGCGAGACGAACTCCGAGATCGCCCTGCCCTTGGATTTCGTGTTGATGACGAAGTGCTCCGGGTACTTCCTGAGCAGCCCCAGCAGCCCGTACCACGGCCTCCCCTTGGCTTCAATTGGCGACCAGTCGTCCGCCGTCAGGTACTTCCGCACCCTGCTGTGGTGCCACACGTTGCCAAACTGGTCCATAAGCTGCGAGTAGCCAAACAAACGGTTAAGACTTTGCAAACAATGATTATAACCATGTAACAGTTTGCTAAGCTTTTACATGGCTGGGTGAGCGAATAAAAAGGAGATCATCATAAAAGGGAAACTAAAACAAGGGGGTTCTGAATTGACAGCCGGTGATAAGCAGAACAACATCAGTAATGATGATAATGTTGTGACCTGAACCAGAATAGAGAGGACATCCCAGTATGTAGCACTAGTATTAATCAATTTAACAGTGAAAAATTTAAGATAGCTATAACAAGATAGACTTGCAAGTCTTTCCCATTACTTGTACAAGATTATGTAAGTATCAGTACAAAATCTTCCGCCGCGAGTCACAGCTCCACAAATCCCAAGCGACAACATTCAGCGCAAAACATGTTCGGAGTGACAACTGACAAATGAGGGATGCTACAAGGCAGAGTCATGCATTATAACATGCTAAAAGCCCTATTATAGCCTGTGTGCCTACAACTGCATGCCTTCATGAATTTATATGGTAGTTTTGATAAGCTATTGTACATACACCTACGGGATACAACTAAGCTACTCCCTTCGTTCACTATTATAAGATGTTTTGGATATTTCAACATGGACTACATACGGACTGAAATGAGTGAACAAACACACTAAAATGCGTCCATATACATCTAACTCAGAAAAAGTTGGAACATCTTATAATAGTGAACGGAGGGAGTATTAGACAGGCAGGGATGCTAGCACCTGACTGCTATCCCTAGATGATATTCTCAGAATGCAGTTTAGGTTATTATCCTTTTGAATCAATAAGTCATTTTTTAATGTCGTCAGTTGTAATGATATTCTATTTCAAAAAATTAAACTGTGATGATATCGCCTGTCCCTTTAATGTATCAAAAGAGCAAGCTACTTTCTGTACATCTAAATTTTCCAAGCCTGAGTTAGATCCAGTTGTTTCACAGAAGATGGGTTGGACTAATTTGGGGTAATATACTAATATAGCATACTTTAGCTTCAGCATAGAAGTGGGATACGAAATACGTGTGTTTTTCCATGACAAACCTCTGTATGGAGTGTTTTCATAGGCATCCATTCTCCGGGGCCACAGAGGTCAGATAACACAGTCGCAACAGATGACACGACTTCCTTCTCTTCCGTTTGAAGGTGCTGGTTGTCCACATCCTTGTCACCCCTTGATCTTATTTCTGATCTATTGTCTGCACAAAAAAGAAGTCAGTTCAGTTCAGATCAAACAAATACTTCCTCACATGTTAAAAGGTAATGAATTTGGTCTTTAAATGGACAAAGCTGAAATAAACAGAATGCAGTAACAGCTTTGGAATCGAGGTCCAGAACTGGAAACAGGAACAAAGTTCACGAACAGCTTCTAAACTTATATCATGGAACGGAGGGAGTACAATTTACTAATTCATAGTTCTTGATAGTATAGTATGTCGGCTGCTATAGTGATAGAAATAGCCTAGATAACGTACTTTAATTTATCTCTAGACACCAAGAATGGAAAACGTCAAGACATTCAGATTTAAGCATCTGGATGTGTATCTTTTAATGTGCAAATATAACTGCATCTCTGCTTCCTTTTCTCTTAAAGGTAACAACATAAGAGATGCAGTTATGTTTACACATCACGATAAAGCATAATGTTCTTACATAATAACACTTGCAATAGCAACTAATAATGTATGCTCACCTGCAGTAAACGTCTAATCAGAGTTTTTTTTTTCTTTTGCATGGTAATACGTGTCTCATTTATATTATAAGGATCATAGTACAAGTACACACTGACCTGACAAAAGTGAAAAATAAGCAAAACGCTAGCCTTTGCACAAAGGAACATCAGCCAAGAAGGAAAAATATAATCAAGGCCGAAAAATCCTCTGAGCTTGACACCAACGCCCGTCACATGCCTCTGTCACCACCACAATAGCCACCAAAGGACACAATGACAGATCGCCTCCTCACCCGAGCTCGACGCGGCTCCATCGCTGATATGCAGCTTTGCGGACCTCCAAGGTGGCTCACCAAAGGCGAAGCCATTACCATTGAACGAATCAAACCGGGGCAACACCCCGGACACGCCATCGAACTCCAGATCTGGCACCCCCGCACGACTAAAACGTCGAAGGAGGAAACCATACCTGCCACCCACGAACCAGGAACCCAGCACACGATCCACCATCTTCCAGATGCCGTCGATGCAGACCACAATCTGCATCCGCTCCAGGACTACCTTCCACGCTCCGTGTCGGCGCTCGAGCAAACGCCGTCACAACGGCGGAGCCCAAGGACACAAGTCCACCACGAGGATGCCTCTGCCGCCACACCATCCTTGCTTGAACAGACTGGTTTCCAAATCCATCCCCAACCATAGGACGGATCACCTCGATGGGAAAGAAATCTGAAGCTTCTTTATTAAGCGCCACCATCGCCACCGCCGAAGCCAAAGATGAACGACCCAAAAAACATATGCTACTAGGGTCTAACCTAAAGCTACACGATCCACACGCGTAGATCCGGCGACCCCACTCACCGCCGATGACCAAGTCGTCGGCGGAGGGGAACCGCCGAAGGAAGGCGGCGGATGAGCTCTCCTGGCGGCAGCTAGGTTTAGTCGCCCAAGCCCGAGAGAGAAAAACAGCTAGCCTCTAACTGATTAACGTCTAATCAGAGTTCCATAAGAGAATTATACAGATAGATAGTTCCCGTAACAGTACATTTACGTTATAATGTGTATATCTGTCTCTAATATGAACGTTGGCATATCATCTTTAATCGTTATATTATTATAACCGCATGAAAAGGTACAGCTAAATGTGAGTGCAAAATCATCATCAACTCTGCATATCTTTTAGAAGAAAAACAAGATGATGAGCAAGGAGAAGTATACAGTAAAAATGCAGAGCAAGGATAATGTATCACCTTCACCCAATGTTCCTATTGCTTCAACATTGATTCTGTGCCCACCATAGATGTCCAAATCTCCGGGAGACTTCTTGGTTCTCTTCAGCTTGCCCTTCATTCCACCTTCCCCAACACCATTCCCAATGTCATCACTGTCCCGGCCATAATCACCTTCAGAGAAGCGGTCATGGAAATCGGACACACGAGGGTGCCCTGGCCGCGCATAAGCTGGCGGCGGGATCTGTGGAGGAATAACAGGGGCTTGCCGAGCAGCGAACGAGGCAAAGATAGACCTCGTGGGCAAGAGGAAATAAAACTTCTTGTCTCCAATCTGAAGGAGGTCCTGTGAGTCAAGCTTAACAGGAGGGTTCCCAGGGAGGTGCAGGACACCCTCAACCAGGCAGCCGTTCTTGCCGATGACGTCGAGCGCGAAGCGGCGGCGCTGGAAGTCGTAGAATATCCGCGCGTGGTGGCGCGAGATGTTCATCCCCCCACCAAGGCTGGAGAGATCCACATCCACCGTGGATTTCTTGCTGTTGCGGCCCAGCATGATGGAATAGGTCTGCATGTAGTACTCGAAATCCTCACCCTGCAGCTTGGCGAACCCAGCCTCCACCTCGCCGTCGCCGCCAGCAGGGATGGCACCGGCACCAGCACCACCGGCGGACTTGACGTTGGGCATATTGGCTTCAGTTGAACCCTCGATTTTCCGACGAGATTAGCCGCCGCGCCTCAGACCGATCTTGCGCGCGGAAGTAGAGGAACCTAATCGTGACCAAGGAACAGAATTAATTAGTATGGCAGAAAGAAGCAAGCAATCGGCGATTAGCTGGACGGGCAAAGAAAGATTCAGGTTTTGATTTTGATTTTGATTCTGATTGCTCACTGCAACAGCAAGGAAAGAGTCCCCAAAACCCAATCAACCCCCCTAGAACAGTTCGTCCGTCAGGCTAGGGTTTCCTTACCAACAAAAGAGGAAATTAATCGACGCTAATCCAGTGCCAGTAGGCAGTTGCCCTTTGCTTTATGCGCCCCGCCCTCGCCCCCGTCGCCGTTGGCCCGGGAAATTGCGGGGAAGAGAAGAAGAACGAACGGGAGTGAGGAAGGGCGCGCCCGAGGGGAGAAATCAGTGACGATGTATAAGGGGGAGGGGAACTTTCTTTACAAGATGATGATGAACACCGTCGACATGGAGATGCCGGAATTCTAAGCGGTGCACCATCACCTGAATCCTCACAGATCAAGGCCCGATACTAACTCAATTTGCGAGCTTCTAAAAAGAATTTGAGTAAATTTCTCAGAACCAGCGAGTAGCTAGTATCTGGTGGGAAATTTTCTATCTAGTGGACAACCATGAGGATGGAGTTGTCTTTTGTCCACTCATGAGAAAACGTGCTCACACCTGAATCCAACGGCAGCTAATGCTCGACGGATACTCTAGGCAAATAACAAATCAACATTCATCACAGTAACCAATCAATATATTTTTCTCCTATTAGAGAAAATAACAAAGCAGTATCATCAGATACATCATAGAATATGAAATATAAGGCCGGAAAAGGAAAAGAATGGATAGAAAGAAAAAAAAAAGGACGAACAAAAACAACTGCAAAACAGTGGAAAACCTAAAAGAATAGAAAAGGGAAAATTGTTACATGGGTTAGCCAAATGAAAATTAACTTCCAATTCATCGGATCTACGTTTGGCCAAATGAAAATCTAACTTCAAATTCACCAGATCTACTTTTAGCCAAACATTCCGTTCATCATAACTACTCTCAACCAAATAAAAAACTAACCTCTGATTCACCGGATCTACTTTCAACAAATGAACATGTAACTTTCAGTTCACCAAATCTGAACTTTCAACCCAATCAAGTTCCAAGCCCGAAGGTAAAATCTCCAATTTGAAGAACAACTTACGAGAAAAGAAGAAAAATATTTTATAACCTTGAGATCAGATTTACTACCTGCCCCTTCTTATGTCCCGGATCAGGTACTAGCAGAGAACTGTGGTGTCAATGGATGGGAGAATAGTTTGAAAGGGGTTCGTTGGATAGAAAATGGGAGAGAAGACTACAAGGAGCGGGGCTTGGGTGGAATCGAGAACTAATAAAGGGTGGAGGGTTAGGGTAAAACGATGAAGGAGATGACTATGAACCCACCCCCCCCGCCCACCCCCCCCCCCCCCCCCCCACCCCCCCCCCCCCCCCCCCCCCCCCCCCGCCAACCCCCACCCCACCCCAATTAAAAATTTAGCGGACGAGCATTGTTATACTTACAACACTTTTCCATCATATTTATGTACGATAGTCCAAACCACTGTTAGATTCTTGTCATATTATCAGTGCCATTCAAAGGCAGTGTCGTATGAAATCGGACGTTCGTCGTCATAAGAGTACTTCCATTAGCAGACACCAAAACGCACAAAAGCATGGCTTTATGGTGTACTCGTGGCTAGTCAAATACTGGTAAAACTAGCATCTCCACTAACAACCCAAGCCATAGCACCCACTCCAAGCAGTTGACTAAGTGACATGCACCGTCTTTTACCATATATCTTTCCACCTATTGCTACAACACATATAGCGCACTACAACAAAAATGTGCTTCTCTGACAAAATGGCCCACCGAAAAAGATAAAGTGCCATAGAAGTGACCACATCCATGATGAAAAAAGGACTTTTGTCATACATGCGGCAACAATCTACTACGCACACAAAAATCTATGACAATGTATCAAAAGATTTTCCTGGAAGTGCGCTCGTGCCCTACCGGGGCACTTCTGTGACATCCTTTGGACCTTTTATGACAAGGTTGTTCGTGATCGATGTGAGGGCGATATTTTTCCCTGGTTGCAAAGGTCAATTGCACCTCATTCGCTCCACATGAGGTAGCTTCGACCTGACAGGGTTCGAATGTCAGCCTCTCAATACAGGAGCCAAAAGTTGCATGCTGGCAAGATTGTGGGAGACTCGCATGTACACCACCGGGAGAGGACTTTGTAACAAGTTGGATCTCAGATGTCAACCTCTCAATACAGGAGCCAAATGACGTGTATTTGGCACGACCTTTGGAGACTTGTATGTAAACGGCTAGGAAAGGACTTTGTAACAAGCTAGGTCCCGCATATCAGCCTCTCAGTACAAGAGCCAAAGGATACATACTTGACGTGGTTGTTGGAGACCCGTATGTACATGATTGGGAGAAGACTTTGTAACAAGCTTGGTCCCAGATTCCAGCTTCTCAGTACATGAACCAAATGATGTGACTTGGCATGGGCATTGGAGACCTGTATGTACATGAGTGAGATTGGACTTTGTAACCTGCTGGATCTTAGGTGTCAGCCTCTTAGTAAATAAACTAAATTCTTAAACTAACATTGCATTTTCCCTATTCTCATGGTCGGCTGAGTTTAGTCTTGTGCTTTGTCCATGAGCCATGCACTCATGGCAAGACAAGAGAGGAAAAAGGGGTGGATGGCGGGGGGCGGGATGAGAAAGAAAAAAAATCCCCAAATACTTTAAAAAAGAATACTGTCCAAATGACAGACGAAACAAAAAAACATAAGAAAAAAAAGAAAAAAAAGAAAACAAAAGAAAACAACACATCCCCCCCCCCCCCCCACCTCTCATGCATTATCGATATGTTTGTCCCTCCAAAATGAATTCAAGTGTGGACTATTGATTACTTGATACAATATTGTACCCGTTTGTAGTTCTCTTCCCCCCCACCCCCCCTCCTCTCTCATGTATTTACATGAGTGTGCATTGTTGAGTACTCGATACAACCACATATGGTATCTACCCATAATGTATCTCCCCTTTGGCCGTGACTAGTTGTTGGAGACCCGTATGTACCAATTGGGGTCGTACATGCTAACAACTTGTGTAGGCTTTAACCTAGTGGGTCCCAGATGTCATCTTCACAATAAAGTCGACACTTGCTAAGTTCTCGTTACTTGACTACATTGACAATGAATTACCCACAAGTGTCAGGGGTCTATTGTAGCCATTTTCGATAAGTAAGAGTGTGCGAACCCAATGAGGAGCAAAATGAATTGGTAGATAAAAAACTAGTAAGGAATCACTGTATAAGCTGCAAAGATTCTTTGATTGTTTGTTTTATCACAAGAATCATTGCAAGAACATAAATAGTAACAAAACTGCAACAATGCAGCAAGTGGCCCAATCCTTAATTATGCTAAGAACAAGTCGGTTGTATTACTTAGAAATCAAATTGCTCTCGGCGACACTCGGGAGATTCACCAAGTTACTTTCATCTAGTTTCATTGAGTTAACATTCATCGCTTTTTATAATTTGTTGTGTGGTGGAACCTATAAGAATGTGGTGTTCTTACTTGAACAAACAATGTACTTACGATTATACCCTCTATGTAAGCATCCGCAAATACAAAAGAGAAACTAAGACACCATATAACCATAGCATTCAACTTTGGGGGTTCAACGGCTCCTCGTCTAATAGTTCATAAACTTAGGGTTTGGTATTTTCTGTCACTTCAACCACCCATCATAGATAAAGTAATCCCACAATGATCTCCTCTAGGCCCTTAACGCTTAAGTGATCTACAGTCGACGTTGGCACATCACCATTATAGAATTACACCGCAACATAATATCAATCACTGAACTTTATTTAACCTCACAAGATTACTAGTAACAAGGTCTATCCCATGTCCTCAAGAACGTAACAGACTACTCAGAAGACATCATATGGATCATGACCCGTGGGGATGGAAGGATTAACAGTCTAAACATATAGATTTTTCTCCGATAAAAACTTCTAAGTTTCAACTACAAATAGTAATCAAGACCAAAGAGTAATCTCAAAAAAAGATCCGAGACAATAGTTTATAGATTAAAAGCTAGGATTTAATAAGGATGCCGGTGATGATGGTGTTGATGATGATCCCCACGATGAATGGAGCGTTGGTGATGTCGATGGTTTCAACTCCCCCTTCCAGAGGGAATGGATCTCGGAGAAATAGCCCTACGGGAGCAGAGAAGTGCTCCACCTTTGTTCTACCTCATAGATGGCAGCGAAAAAATCCCATAAAATTCTACGGTGATTTTTAGGGTAATACGACTAGTGGGCATTGGATCCAGCCGGGGGGGCTCTTGTGGGCCCCCACGCGACCAGGGGTGGCCATGTGCGCCCCATAGGGGTCTCCCCAAGTGGGCCCAGGCACCCCCGGCTCTCTTCCTAGCTGAAAATAATTAATATATTTTTTCTGGAATTTTTTCGTGGAAAATTTATTTCTCCTCTGGTCCTTATTTTGCTCTTGTGCTGCAGTGCTACTTGTGAACTGCGTTGAGATTTCCTCGAAGAGGAGAGGATGATACAGTATAGTAGAGATAAGTATTTCCCTCAGTTAAGAACCAAGGTTATCAATCCAGTAGGAGAACCACGTGAAACCTCGTGAACAACACCTTGATGTCTACTACGCAACCTTTCTTCTTGTAGACGTTGTTGGACCTCCAAGTGCAGAGTTTTGTAGGACAGTAGCAAATTTCCCTCAAGTGGATGACATAAGGTTTATCAATCCGTGGGAGGCGTAGGATGAAGATGGTCTCTCTCAAACAACCCTGCAACCAAATAACAAAGAGTCTCTTGTGTCCCCAACACACCCAATACAATGGTAAATTGTATAGGTGCACTAGTTCGGCGAAGAGGTGGTGATACAGGTGTAACATGGATAGTAGATATAGGTTTTTGTAATCTGAAAATATAAAAACAGCAAGGTAACTAGTAACAAAAGTGAGCAAAAATGGTATTGCAATGCTTGAAAACAAGGCCTAGGGTTCATACTTTCACTAGTGCAAGTTCTCTCAACAATGATAACATAATTGGATCACATAACAATCCCTCAACGTGCAACAAAGAATCACTCCAAAGTTTCTATCGGAGAACGTAGGACGAAAATGTGCATCAACCCCTATGCATAGATTACCCCAATGTCACCTCGGGAATCCGCGAGTTGAGTGCCAAAACATACATCAAGTGAATCAATAGAACATCCCATTGTCACCACAGATATCCCATCGCAAGACATACATCAAGTGTTCTCAAATCCAATACTCAATCCAACATAATGAAACCTCAAAGAGCAAGACTCAATTCATCACAAGAAGGTAGAGGGGAAGAAACACCATATGATCCGACTATAATAACAAAGCTCGCGATACATCAAGATCATGCCAAATCAAGAACACGAGAGAGAGAGATCAAACACATAGCTACTGGTACATACCCTCAGCCCCGAGGGTGAACTACTCCCTCCTCGTCATGGAGACCGCTGGGATGATGAAGATGGCCACCGGTGATGATTTCCTCCTCCGGCAGGGTGCCGGAACGGGCTCCCGATTGGTTTTTCGTGTCTACAGAGGCTTGCGGCGGCGGAACTCCCGATCTAGGTTTATTTCTAGAGGTTTCATGATTTATAGGAATTTTTGGCATCGGTCTCATGTCAAGGGGGTCCACGAGGCGGCGGCAAGGTAGGGGGGCGCGCCCTAGGGGGGGCACCCTCCACCCTTGTTGTTGTCTCGGGACTCTTCTAGCCCAACTCTTGTGCTTCGGGGGCTTCTTCTGGTCCATAAAAAATCACTGTAAATTTTCAGCCCATTCCGAGAACTTTTATTTCTGCACAAAAAAACGACACCACGGTAGTTCTGCTGAAAACAGCGTCAATCCGGGTTAGTTCTAATAAAATCATACCAAAACCATATAAAATTGTTGTAAACATGTCATGAATACTTCATAAATTATAGATACGTTGGAGACGTATCAGCATCCCCAAGCTTAATTCCTGCTCGTCCTCGAGTAGGTAAATGATAAAGGAAATAATTTATGAAGTGTGAATGCTAGCAAGTGCACAAGTTTGATCAATAATAATTTCAATCACCTATTCTAGCATCATTATATATCATAAACAGTAGCTCATCTCATAAAACTTCTCATGATCAAGTAGCAAGCTATTCACATGTTAAAGCATAGATCATAAACTTTCTTGAAAACTAACAAACTAGGTTCTCAGTCGTCAAACAATTGCAATTCATCTTATTTTCAGGAACGGTCTATGTAAGAGCTTTGATTTAGCAAATCCCACATACTCAACTATCATATAGTCTTCCATGATTGCTACCACTCAAAGCATATTTTTAGAACAAATAGCATCCATCGAACACAGAGAAAGATAGGGGCTTAGTGTTTCGCCTCCCAACTTATTTATCATATAGATAATTGTCAACAATAATAATTCATGATCAAATATATTTGAATGGCCATATATGCTTAGATCTTTCCCCATCACATGATGCTTGCCAACTAAAGAGTAGGTTGGAATGAGAAGGAATACTACTGACTCTTGCATAAAAGTAAAAGATAGGCCCTTCATAGAGGGAAGCAGGGATTTGCAGAGGTGCCAGAGCTCGAAGTTATTTAAAACAGAGGTGAAAATAATTTTGACAGGCATGCTTTCATTGTCAACGTAACGACCGAGAGTTCTCACTATCTTCCATGCTAGACACATTATAGGCGGTTCCCAAACAGAATGGTAAAGTTTTTAATCCCCCTCCACCAACAATCACACTCCATGGCTGATCCGAAACAACGGGTATCGTCCATACCAACAACAGTCATGGGGGAGTTTTGTTTAATTATTTGAAATTTTGTTTTTGATCTTTTGATCATAGGACTGGGCATCCCAATTACCAGCCACTCTCTCGTGAATGACAAGTGAATCAACACTCATCATGAGAATAACCCACCTAGCATGGAAGATACTGACAGCCCCTAGTCGCTACATGAGCGATTCGGGCATACAAAACAGATTATTATTTGAAGGTTTAGAGTTTGGCACTTGCAAATTTACTTGGAACGGCAGGTAAATACCGCATATAGGTAGATATGGTGGACACTCATGGAAGAAACTTGGTTCAAGGATTTTGGATGCACAAGCAGTATTCCCGCTTAGTACAAAAATTTTGGCTAGCAAAAGATTCTATATAGCAAGCACCACATGTTGGATGATCCATAACAATATAACTTCTATACAAATATACCCAAGCATAACTCATTATGTTGTCTTCCTTGTCCAACCTCAACAAGTTTGAAAATAATTAATGGGGCTCACAATCATAGAAGATGTCCAAGATAGTATATTTATATGTGAAATCTCTCTTCCTTCAATATTCTTTCATGAATTGTTCAAGTGACCAATACTATGTTTGCTAACTTTCAATAAATTTACCACCTATACTTCTTATATGTGAAGACATTACTCCCCATGGGATAAGCATATGAAACATATATAATTTCAGATTTATGATATTCAATTCATTCAACCATTTACTCATAGGATATAAGTGAAGCACACGAGTAAATGACAAACTACTCCAAAAAGATATAAGTGAAGATCAATGAGTAGTCAAATAATTTAAATAGCTATATGAAGACTCTCTCTCATAAATAAAATTTTAGATCTTAAGTACTTTATTAAAACAGCAGGCAAAACAAAATAAAATGACATTTCAAGGATAGAACATATCATGTGAAGGAGCAAAAACTTAGGCTCAATCGATACTAACCGATAATTCTTGATGAAGAAAGGTGCGATGCCTACCGGGGCATCCCCAAGCTTAGATGCTTGAGACTTCTTGAAATATTATATTGGGATGCCTTGGGCATCCCCAAGCTTAAGCTTTTGTGTGACGCCCCGGCTTAATCATGCACTAATCATACACGCAAATGCACATGATCAAGCCTAAGGACTCACTTGAAGATATCACAACACAACTCTAGACACAAATTAAAAATAATACAAGCTTTATATTACAAGCCAGGGGCCTCGAGGGCTCGAATACATAAGCTCGCATACAAGCATCAGCGAAAGCATTAGATATCTGAGTACAGATATAAAAGAGAAACAGACAAGCCTTTAAAAGGCGGGGCAAAACAAAACTACGATCGAAAAGGCGTAGGCCTCCTGCCTGGGACCCTCCGATCCTACTCCTGGTCGTCGGCAAGCTCATAGCAGAAACCACCCTCAGGGTGGTAGTAGTGATCGTCGACAGGGGCAGCTGTTTCCTAGGCTCCGTCATCTGGTTGCATCAAACGGATATGGAGAAAAGAGAAAGCAAAGCAACCGTGAGTACTCATCCGAAGTACTCAGCAAGCAAGGATCTACACTACATATGCAACATTATCAAAGAAAGGATGTATATGTGGACTGGGCTGCAGAAATGCCAAAATAGAGAGAAGGCCTAGTCCTATCGAAGACTAGCATCTTCAGCGGTCTTGCAGTATTAGAAGAGTGTAGATCAGCACAGTATAAAGTAGTAGCAGTATTAAGAATCAACCTCGGCCAGAGATCCTTTCTCGACTCCCTGCGAGAAAGCAATCCCGGAGCCCTAATATCCAAGTATCAACCTCGGCCAGAGATCCTTTCTCGACTCCCTGCGAGAAAGCGATCCCAGAGCCCTACTATCCATATCTCATCACAAGTATCCAGTTCTAGTTGTATCGATCGGGATACAACTCCGAGCATCCGTTACCGAGGATCCGACTATGCATAGTTTAGTTCTTCCCTGCAGGGGTGCACCAACTTACCCACCACGCTCGCTTAACTCCGGCCGGACACACTTGTCTGGGTCATGCCCGGCCTCGGCCAAACGACACACCGCAGCCCTACCTAGAGCTCAGCAGAGAGGTCCCCGTCGATCTATATCCTAAGCGCTCAGGGGTCTTGGGCCATCGCCCTGTGCACTCCGGGTCGTTGCGTGCAGGCTGGATACCAGCGCCATCGGCATGATCCGACCCGGCCGCCATGCTGAACTAGACGTCTGACAGAGCTTTCGGCTGATGCATACGATGCAGAGTGCCCATAACTTATTTCCGCGTGATGGTTAGTGCTATCGGGCCAGAGGCCCACTCAGATCGCATATCCAAATCGTTAGTGTATTGGTAGTGTGCGGTAACGAGTAGAGACTCACGATCGATGTGACCCCATCGCCCCGTCTCGAGGACTTGCGGCAAGGGCTAAGAATGCCCGGCCACGCCTCATATTTATCTCTCGAGTACCCTCCAGGTCAACCCGACTTCCCATCACTCGCGGGTACCCCTCAGGGTTGACCTGCCTTTCCAAGTAACAGTTGTAAAGTCCAAGTATCCGTGTGTCCATAACATCAGGGAATCCGAGGTATCACCCTCGTTGGATTCCTACTCGATGTATCCATCAAGGTGAACTTAGGAGGAATCACCCTTGAGGTTCACACTTGAGGTGTTGCACGATGATGTCTACTACGCAACTTTATTCTTGTAGACTCGTGTTGGGCCTCCAAGCGCAGAGTTTTGTAGGACAGTAGCAATTTTCCCTCAAGTGGATGACCTAAGGTTTATCAATCCGTGGGAGGCGTAGGATGAAGATGGTCACTCTCAAACAACCCTGCAACCAAATAGAAGAAATCTCTTGTGTCCCCAACACACCCAATACAATGGCAAATTGTATAGGTGCACTAGTTCAGCGAAGAGATGGTGATAAAAGTGTAATATGGATGGTAGAAATATATTTTTATAATCTGAATAAATAAAAACAGCAAGGTAGCAAGTGACAAAAGTGAGCACAAACGGTATTGCAATGCTTGAAAACAAGGCCTAGGGTCCATACTTTTGCTAGTGCAATCTCTCAACAATGCTAATATAATTGGATCATATAACCATCCCTCAACGTGCGATGAAGAATCACTCCAAAGTTCCTATCTAGCGGAGAACATAAGAATAAATTGTTTGTAGGGTACGAAACCACCTCAAAGCTATTCTTTCCGATCGATCTATCCAAGAGTTCGTACTAAAATAACACCAAAGCAAATTCAGATTCGTAATGCTCAATCCAACACAAAGAACCTCAAAGAGTGCCCCAAGATTTCTACCGAAGAAACAAAGACAAGAACGTGCATCAACCCCTATGCATAGATTACCCCAATGTCACCTCGGGAATCCGCGAGTTGAGTGCCAAAACATATATCAAGTGAATCAATATAATACCCCATTGTCACCACGGGTATTCGTATGGAAGACATATATCAAGTGCTCTCAAATCCATAAAAGTATTCAATCCGATAAAACAAAATCTCAAAGGGAAAACTCAATTCATCACAACAAGATCGAGAGGGGAAAACACCATATGATCCGACTATATTCACAAAGCCCGCGATACATCAAGATTGTGCATCTCAAGAACACGAGAGAGAGAGAGAGAGATTAAACACATAGCTACTGGTACAAACCCTCAGCCCCGAGGGTGGACTACTCCCTCCTCATCGTGGTGGCCACCGGGATGATGAAGATGGCCACCGGTGATGATCTCCCCCTCCGGCAGGGTGCCAGAATGGGGTCTAGATTGGATCTCGTGGATACAGAGGCCTTGCGGCGGCGGAACTTCTGATCTAGGGTTACTCCGGGGGTTTTTGGAATATTTGGCAATTTATAGGGCGAAGAGGCGGTGCGGGAGGCCACCGAGGTGGGCACAACCCACCTGGGCACGCCTGGGCCCCCAGGCGCGCCCTGGTGGGTTGTGCCCCCCTCGGGGCACCCCCCCCAGGTGCTTCTCTGGCCCACTGGATGTCTTCTGGTGCATAAAAAATCCACAAAAAGTTTCGAGGTGTTTGGACTCCGTTTGATATTGATTTCCTGCGATGTAAAAAACAAGCAAAAACAATAACTTGCACTGGGCACTGGGTCAATAGGTTAGTCCCAAAAAAATGATATAAAGTTGCTATAAAATGATTGTAAAACATCCAAGAATGATAATATAACAACATGAATACTTCATAAATTATAGATACGTTGGAGACGTATCAGCATCCCCAAGCTTAATTCCTACTCGTCCCCGAGTAGGTAAATGATAAAAGAAATAATTTATGAAGTGTGAATGCTAGCAAAGTGCACAAGTTTGATCAATGACAATTTCAATCACTTTTCCTAGCATCATAACAGCAATTCTTTCTTATAAAACTTCTCATGTTAAAGTAGCAACCAATCACATGTTAAGGTTCAAACAATGAATTCTCTTGAAACTCAACAACCTATGTTCTCAGTCACCAAACAATTGCAATTCAACTTATTCAACAGAGTCTAAGTAAGAGCTCCACATACTCAACCATCATATAGTCTTCTATGATTGCTAACACTCACCGCATACACATGAGCAAAACGTTTCAACCGGACACATAGAAAGATAGGGGCTTATAATTTCGCCTCCCAATGTATTCACCTCAAGGGTGATGTCAACAATAATAACTCATGCCACCCATATCCAACTGGACATATGTGCCTAGATCTTTCCTCACCACATGATGCTTGCCAAAGGAGAAAAATAAAAAGGAATAGAGAGAAAAACTTTGACTCTTGCATAAAAGTAAATACATAAAAGTAAAAGATAGGCCCTTCGCAGAGGGAAGCAGAGGTTGCCATGAGCTTATTTGTTTGTATGCTCAACCCCTTAGTGCAAAAGAACGTCACGTTATATTGCCCCTTGTGATGGAAACCTTTATTATGCAGTCTGTCACTTTTATTTCTTTACCATCACAAGTTCGTACAATGCTCAATTTTCTCTTACACTAAATGATCTTACACTTTTAGAAGCAATTTTTATTGCCTTATTGCACCGATGACAACTTACTTGAAGGATCTTACTCAATCCATAGGTAAGTATGGTGGACTCTTGAAAATAAGATTTGGGTTTAAGGGTTTTTGGATGCACAAGTAGTATCTCTACTTAGTGCGGAATTTTTGGCTAGCAAAGATGGGGGGCAAGCACCACATGTTGAAGGATCTATGACAATATAACTTCTATGTGAATATGAACAAACATAAATCATTACATTGTCTTCCTTGTCCAACGTCAACAATTTTGGCATATAATATTTTGATGGGGGCTCACAATCACAAAATATTTCCAAGATAGTGTATTTGCATGTGAAAGTTCTCTTCCTTCTACTAATCATTCATGAATTGCTTGTATGACCAATATTGTGATTGTCAAGCCTCAAAAGATTTCACTTTCTAAACCCAATGTGAAGCTACCACTAGGCATGATATGAACATATAATTTGAACTTCATGATATTCAATTCATTCAACAATTTACTCATAGGGTATAAGTGAAGCACAAGAGTAAATGACAAGCTACTCCAAAAAGATATAAGTGAAGATCAAGCGAGTAGTTAAGTAAATGGGTAGCTATTTGAGAACTCTCTTTTATTTAAAAACTTTCAGATCTAAGTACTTTATTAAAACAGCAAGCAAAATTAAATAAAATGACATTCCAAGAATAGCACAACTCATGTGAAGAAGCAAAAACTTATGCTCAACCGATACTAACCGATAATTGTTGATGAAGAAAGGTGGGATGCCTACCAGGGCATCCCCAAGCTTAGATGCTTGAGACTTCTTGAAATATTATCTTGGGATGCCTTGGGCATCCCCAAGCTTGAGCTTTTGTGTCTCATTAATTCCTTTTATATCACGGTTTCCCTAAATCCTAAAAACTTCATACACACAAAACTCAACAAGAACTCGTGAGATAAGTTAGTATAAACCAATGAAAAAACCTTATCATTATCTACTGTAGCAAATCACAAAAATTATTATTCAACATTGCATACTAAATGCCTCTACATATTTAATACTCCTATCCTCAAATAGAAACATTAAACAAGCAAACATAACCGCAATCTGCCAAAACAGTATAGTCTCTAAAGAATGCAAGAGTATCAATACTTGTTTAACTCCAAAAATTATGAAAATTTACCACACTGTAGAAAATTTATCAGAGCTTATTGTGCAAAAAGTTTCAACATTTTAACACATTCTGACTTTTCTCGGGAATTATTGCAACATCGATAAACTTTCTGTTTTGAAACAGCAACTCATATACTTGCAAAATAAGCATGGTAAAGGCTATCCTTGACATTTTTATTGAAAAGAAAGATGCAAAACATTATTATAAATAACAGCAAGAAAATCCTAACAAGAAAATGACGCTCCAAGCAAAACACATATCATGTGACGAATAAAAATTTAGCTCCAAGTGAGGTTACTGATAATGTTGGAGACGAAAGAGGGGATGCCTTCCGGGGCATCCCCAAGCTTAGTTGCTTGGATCTTCCTTGAATATTACCTTGGGGTTACTTGGGCATCCCCAAGCTTAGGGTATTTTCACTCCTTATTCTCCTCATATCGACATCTCACCCAGAACTTGAAAACTTCAATCACACAAAACTTAACGGAACTTCGTGAGATAGGTTAGTATGATAAAGAGCAAACCATTTCACTTTGGTACTGTCAAATACAAGATTCATAATTGTTTCCACACAATACCTACTGTATCATATCATTTCCACAATTTATATTTAGCAATATAAGCCATAGAAACTAGAAAACAAGCAAACTATGCATTGAAAACAGAATCTGTCAAAAACAGAACAGTCTGTAGTAATATGTACTCCAACCATATTTCTGCTGCTCCAAAAACTCTGAAAAATTAGGACAACGTAGAGAATTTGTATCTATCACCTTTAAATATTTCAGAATTTTTCCAAGTTCCAGTAAAATATAAGAATTTCTGCACTGGACGCAAAAGTTTCTGTTTTTGCATAGATTCAAGTCAACTATCATCCACACTATCCCAAAGGCTTTACTTGGCACTTTATTGAAACAAAAGTTATAAAACATGATTACTACAGTAGCATAACCATGTGAACACACAAAAATAGTAGGTAAAAGTGTTGGGTTGTCTCCCAACAAGCGCTTTTCTTTAATGCCTTTTAGCTAGGCATGATGAGTTCAATGATGCTCGCATAAAAGATAAGAATTGAAACACAAAGAGAGCATCATGAAGCATATGACTAGCACATTTAAGTCTAACCCACTTCCTATGCATAGGGATTTTGTGAGAAAATAGCTTATGGGAACAAGAATCAACTAGCATAGGAAGGCAAAACACGCAAAACTTCAAGATTTTCAACACATAGAGAGGAAACTTGATATTATTGCAATATGTAAAAGCATAAGTTCCCCTCTTATAATAATTTTCAGTACCATCATGAATGAATTCAACAATATAGCTATCATATAAAACATTCTTTTCATGATACACAAGCATAGAAACTTTCTTACTCTCCACATAAACAAATTTATTCTCATGAATAGTAGTGGGAGCAAACTCAACAAAATAACTATCATGGGATTCTTGATTGGCATAATCAAATTGAACATTAAAATTATGATGACAAGTTTCATGGTTATCATTATTCTTTATAGCACACATGTCATCACCATAATCATCATAGATAGCAACTTTGTTGTCATAATTAATTAAAACCTCTTCCAAAATAGTGGATTCATCACTAAATAAAGTCATGACCTCTCCAAATCCACTTTCATAATTATCACAATAAGATTCAACACCCTCCAAAATAGTGGGATCATTAATACCTAGAGTTGACACTCTTCCAAACCCATTTTCATCAATATAATCATCATAAATAGGAGGCATGCTACCATTATAACAAATTTGCACATCAAAACTTGGGGGACTAAAAATATCATCTTCATCAAACATAGCATCCCCAAGCTTGTTGCTTTGCATATCATTAGCAGCATGGATATTCAAAGAATTCATACCAACAACATTGCAATCATGCTCATCATTCAAAGATTTTTTGTCAAACATTTTATAGAATTCTTCTTCTATCAATTGAGCACAATTTTCCTTTCCATCATTTTCACGAAAGACATTATAGAGATGAATAATATGATGCAACCTCAATTCCATTTATTTTGTAGTTTTCTTTTATAAACCAAACTAGTGATAAAACAAGAAACTAAAAGATTCGATTGCAAGATCTAAAGATATACCTTAAGCACTCACCTCCCCGGCAACGGCGCCAGAAAAGAGCTTCGTTGATGGGATGTGAGTGCCGCTTACCTAACCTCCACGGCAACGGCGCCAGAAAAGAGCTTGATGTCTACTACGCAACTTTATTCTTGTAGACTCGTGTTGTGCCTCCAAGCGCAGAGTTTTGTAGGACAGTAGCAATTTTCCCTCAAGTGGATGACCTAAGGTTTATCAATCCGTGGGAGGTGTAGGATGAAGATGGTCTCTCTCAAACAACCCTGCAACCAAATAGAAGAAATCTCTTGTGTCCCCAACACACCCAATACAATGGCAAATTGTATAGGTGCACTAGTTCGGCGAAGAGATGGTGATAAAAGTGTAATATGGATGGTAGAAATATATTTTTATAATCTGAATAAATAAAAACATCAAGGTAGCAAGTGACAAAAGTGAGCACAAACGGTATTGCAATGCTTGAAAACAAGGCCTAGGGTCCATACTTTCGCTAGTGCAATCTCTCAACAATGCTAATATAATTGGATCATATAACCATCCCTCAACGTGCGATGAAGAATCACTCCAAAGTTCCTATCTAGCGGAGAACATAAGAATAAATTGTTTGTAGGGTACGAAACCACCTGAAAGCTATTCTTTCCGATCGATCTATCCAAGAGTTCGTACTAAAATAACACCAAAGCAAATTCAGATTCTTAATGCTCAATCCAACACAAAAGAACCTCAAAGAGTGCCCCAAGATTTCTACCGGAGAAACAAAGACAAGAACGTGCATCAAACCCTATGCATAGATTACCCCAATGTCACCTCGGGAATCCGCGAGTTGAGTGTAAAAACATATATCAAGTGAATCAATATAATACCCCATTGTCACCACGGGTATTCGTATGCAAGACATATATCAAGTGCTCTCAAATCCATAAAAGTATTCAATCTGATAAAACGAAATCTCAAAGGGAAAACTCAATTCATCACAACAAGATCGAGAGGGGAAAACACCATATGATCCGACTATATTAACAAAGCCCGCGATACATCAAGATTGTGCATCTCAAGAACACGAGAGAGAGAGAGAGATTAAACACATAGCTACTGGTACAAAACCTCAGCCCCGAGGGTGGACTACTCCCTCCTCATCGTGGTGGCCGCCGGGATGATGAAGATGGCCACCGGTGATGATCTCCCCCTCCGGCAGGGTGCCGGAACGGGGTCTAGATTGGATCTCATGGATACAGAGGCCTTGCAGCGGCGGAACTTCTGATCTAGGGTTACTCCGGAGGTTTTTGGAATATTTGGCAATTTATAGGGCGAAGAGGCGGTGCGGGAGGCCACCGAGGTGGGCACAACCCACCTGGGCGCGCCTGGGCCCCCAGGCGCGCCCTGGTGGGTTGTGCCCCCCTCAGGGCACCCCCCAGGTGCTTCTTGTAACACCCCGAGAATCATGCTACAGTAAACCCCTCCCTAATGGTGGCCATGTCATCGTGATTACCATGCAAATTGCCACTTGTCCAAAAATCAAAGCCAAATTCAAATTTAAACTACAAGTGAAATTATTATTTATTTTAACGGTAAAACGAAAATGTTCGTTGGGTTTAAAATATTCATTAACTATTTTCATGTATGAACCCACCTCTTTTGAGTATTTAAAGTGGACATAACCATTTTTAAAAACTAGAGCAACAACACCTAAGAGACCCATTTAAATTCAAGTACAATTTAATTGGACTCAAATCGGCTCCAAACTTTTTGTGCCTCTCCAAAATAATGGCTACTATTTATATGGCAAGTTTCCTGTTAAACAAAATTCATTTGGAGCTAAAACAAAATGCAAAACAGGAGCAAAGGCTAAACAGTAAAGTAAATAAAAAAACCCTATCACTGTGCCTTTGGGCCTTAAGGTAATAGTTTTGGCCCAACCCACCCCCAATCCTCTCCTACCAGCTACAGGAGCAGGCAGGGCAGCCGTGGCGTCATTTCCATGGCCGACGCCACACGTCGAGCATCCCCGTCTCCCCTGCCCTATATAGCCGCGCCGAGCCCTTCCCACTAGCCCTACACGGCCGCCCGCTTCCCCCCCCCCCGCCCCCCCCCCCCCGCCCCGCCGCGCGCGCGCCGTTGCTCACCTCCCCGCCCGCGTCTGAGCTCAACCAAACCCCATCGTCGCCGCCACCTCATCATTGCCGTGACCACTAGCCAGCCCTCGCCGTCGTGAGACGCCCAGGAGGACCGCCGTCGTCGTCCACATCAGCCCCGCCTTCGACTCGAGCCTGGGAGCTCTCTGCCATCGCCATCGATGTGGTCTTCAACCTCCGGCCACCACGACGCCATCGATGAATTCGTCGCCTTCACTGCGTCCCCGGCCTCCCCGACCTCGCCTTTGAGCTCGCAGTGAGCTCCTCTCCCAATCCTCTGCTTTTCCCCTTCGATTTGTCGCCGTATGCGTCGCCCCACGAGGACCAGTCGCCATGGCCGGAGTTGGCCCGTCCGTGCCCCTAGTCGCGCCCTCGCGCCTGCCCGCGCGCCTCCGCGCCCGCCCGCCTGTGCTTGGACTCGCCCCCATGCGTGCTCCCGCGTGCCCCCTGGTCGCCCTGCCCCTGCGTGCCTGAGCTCCGGCCCTGCACAACGCGCGCCCGCGCCCAGCCGCATTGTCCCCGCTCGTTGCTGCTCGCACACTGCTGCTGTTCTTGCTTCCTACTGCTGTTGTATCTGCTAGTTGTCGCTGCCGCTGCTTCGTGCTTATACCACTACTAGCGCTACTAGGTTGCTGGTGCTACTATAGCCTGCTACCTCTGGCTGCGGCTGCTACTGGCCATGGCCAGCCATGGCCGAGTGTGCTATGTGGTGAGTGTGCGTGTGAGTTATGTGTGTGTGGGGGCTGTATGTGTGTAGTGTGTGTGGCCGGCTATGCAACAGCCGTGTGTGGCCGGCCCTTGTTTAACCAGTATAGCTTAGGATTAAAATTAATGGTAAGTTAGTCTAATAGTAGATGACATGTGGACCCACTATTAGTTTAAAGAAAAAGCAATTTTAGAAAGAATGTCTAAGTCAATGACATGTGGCCCCTACACTATTAATGTGTTGACCAGTCAATTGTTGACTGGGTCAACCCAGCCCCACTGTCATACACTGTGGCTACAATAGCACTAGGTGATAGAAGTATTTTACTGTTTAATTTTGAAATATGAATAAATTCCAGAAAATATAATAAACTTCGGAAATTCATATAAAATAATCCGTAACTCCGATGAAAATATTTTATATATGAAAAATGCTCAAAACGACGAGACGAATCCGAATACGCGGTCCGTTCGCCCGCCACACGTCCCTAACTATCCGAACATGCAACCGTTCCCCTCTTTTCATCTGTCCGAAATGCCGGACACTGGGAATACTTTCCCGGACGTTTTTCCCCTTCGCCGAGATTACCTAGCACTATGATAGAACACCGCTAGCTCTTCTTATTGACATGTCATGCACTTGTTTGCTCTGTATTTATTGTTTCCTCCCCCTCTTCTCTCTCGTTAGACCCCGACGTCGTCCCCGAGACCGACGCAGCTCCGGAGACCAAAGACACCATTGACGACCTTGCCCTTGCCGCCGAGCAACCAGGCAAGCCCCTCCTTTTGATCATCCCGATATCGCCCATTCTATTTCTCATGCTTGCATTAGAATTGCTGCTGCTGCTGCTTTACCTATTCTGATGCATAGCCTGTTTATTGTAACCTGCTGTTGATAATTACCTGCATATCCTAAATTGCTTAGTATAGGCTGGGTAGAGACCTATCAGTGACCCCACTTATCCCGATTGCCCCGCTGGATTATCCGAAGACCCGATCAACGGGAATTGAAGACCAGGCCCCAGCACCGCACATCACCCCCCCTTAGTTGCAACGACACTGCAGCGTTACTATCAAGTGCCGAGGGTGAAACCTCTTGTAGCACTTCTGATGTTAACTCTGTAGAGTAGCTATTCGGTCGTGGTCATCGAGGGTGATTCCTCATTCCCCACTTCCGGTAACGATGCTGTCGTGCAACACATCAAGGGTGAACCCATCGAGGGTGATTCCTCCGAGTTCACCTTGATGGATACATCGAGTAGGAATCCAACGAGGGTGATACCTCGGATTCCTCTGATGTTATGGACACACGGATACTTGGACTTTACACTGTTACTTGGATAGGCGGGTCAACCCTGAGGGGTACCCGCGTGCGCCTGAGAGGCGAGTGTTGTGAAGACGGGTGCCTGTATGGTGCCCGAGTGATGAATACGAGGCGCGGCCGGGCATTCTTAACCCTTGCCGCAAGTCCTCGAGACGGGGCGACGGGGTCACATCTTTCGTGAGTCTCTGCTCGTTATCGCAAGCCCGAGGTACTAACGATTTGGATATTTGATCCGAGTAGGCCTCTGGCCTGATAGCACTAACCATCACGTGGGCATAGTATGGGCGTTCTGCATCGTATGCATCAGCCGAAAGCTCTGTCAGACGTCTAGTTCAGCATGGCGGAATGGACGGACCGGCGCCTTCCTGTAGTGTTGGTGCCCGGCTTCACCGTGTGCGCAACGACCCGGAGGGCGAGGGGCGATGGCCAAGACCCCCTTGCGCTTAGGATGTAGATCGGCGGGGACCTCTCTGCTGAGCTATAGGTAGGGTTGCGGTGTGTCGTTTGGCCGAGGCCGGGCATGACCCAGGAAAGTGTGTCCGGCCGGAGTTAATCGAGCGTGTTGGGTAAGTTGGTGCACCCCTGCAGGGAAGAAAACTTCTATCGATAGCCTGTCCTACGGTAACGGACACTCGGAGTTGTATCCTGATCGATATAGCTAGAACTTGAGATGAGACCTGGATATGAGGCTCTGGGATTGCTTCTCGCAGGGAGTCGAGAAGGGATCTCAGGACGAGGTTGATGACTGTATGGCTCTGGGATTGCTTTCTCGCAGGGCGTCGAGAAAGGATCTCTGGGTGAGGATGAGACTTAATGATACTGCTACATTATATTGTACTGTTCTACTCTCTTCCATTGCTGCAAGAACACTGAAGATGCTAGTCTTCGATAGGACTAGGTTATCTCTCTATTCTGGCATTTCTGTAGCCCAGTCCACATATACAGCCTCTCCTTGAAAATGTTGCATATGTAGTGTAGATCCTTGCTTGCTGAGTACTTCTGAGTACTCACGGTTGCTTTGTTTTCCTTTTCTCCCCATATCAGTTTGACGTGACCAAGAAGACGGAGCCCCTGAGACAGATGCCCCGTCGATCGACTACTACTACTACCCAGAGGATGGATACTACTGCGAGTTGGATGATGACCAGGAGTAGGATCGGAGGGTCCCAGGCAGGAGGCCTACGCCTTTCGATCGTAGTGTTTTATTTTGCACTGCCTTTCTAAAGGACTTTCTGTGCTTTCTTTTATATCTGTACTCAGATATCTGATGCTTCCGCTGACGCTTGTATGCGAGCTTTTGTATTCGAGCCCTCGAGGCCCCTGGCTTGTAATATAAAGCTTGTATGACTTTATTTATGTTTTAGAGTTGTGTTGTGATATCTTCCCATGAGTCCTTAGGCTTGATCGTGCGCATTTGCGTGTATGATTAGTGCACGATTGAGCCGGGGGCGTCACAAGTTGGTATCAGAGCCGACTGCCTGTAGGAACCCCCCTTTCCAACTCCTTGGCCGAAGTTGAGTCTAGACATCAAAAAACTAATTTACTAACATGGCTGTGTGGCTTACGGGCCCACGTCGCCAAATGGGTGGTATTAGGATCTTTTACTCCTCGACCTATACTCTGGAACTCTGATCTCTCTTCTATTCGGGTTAAAAGTTTACTAACGCCGCCTCTTAGGATCTCGTAATTCTCATCCACCCGGAGAGCTGGATATCTGTGCGATTTCCCTGATATTGACCTGATTAGTCTGATAATCATTTTCCTTTCCATTGTTTTGTTTAACCTTTCTCTCCGAGTTGTATTATACTCCGAGTTGTCATTCGATAAGACCGGATTCTGCATCAGAGTGCACACGGAGAGTAGGATCCAGCAAGTTGATCGATCATCGGTATTCTCTAAACTTGATTTGAGGTTGGGTTATCATCAGATCCGTGTTCGTGAAGAGGATATTCCCAAGACTGCATTTGTTACTCGTTATGGCTCCTACAAGTACACTATCATGTCATTTGGCTTAGCAAATGCTCCAGCCACATTCTCCCGTCTGATGAATTACATCTTCATGGATTACCTCGACAAGTTCGTCATGGTTTATCTAGATGATATTCTGGTCTATTCAAAGAATAAGGAAGAACATGCCGAACACCTCCGTCTTGTACTGGAAAGGCTCCGAGAACACCAGTTGTATGCCAAATACTCCAAATGTGAATTCTGGCTTTCTGAAGTGACATACCTCGGCCATGTGATTTCCAAAGATGGCATTGCCGTTAACCCAGAACGAGTTCAGGCTATTCTGGACTGGACTCCTCCGAAGAACGTCAAGCAAGTGAGAAGTTTTCTCGGCCTTGCAAGTTATTGTCGTCGTTTTGTCGAGAATTTTTCAAAGATTGCTAAGCCTTTGACTGATCTGCTTCACAAGGGCGTTAAATTTGAATGGACAGAAAAATGTCAGGAAAGTTTCCAGACACTCAAAGACAAGCTGACATCTGCCCCAGTACTATCTCCTCCAGATACCCGCAAAGACTTTGTGATTTATTGTGACGCGTCCCGTGAAGGATTAGACTGTGTCCTAATGCAAGAGCGTAAATTGATTGCTTATGGCTCTCGTCAGTTGCGCCCGCATGAAGAGAATTATCCGGTACATGATCTAGAACTAGCTGCTGCCATCTATGCACTGCAGTTGTGGCGACATTACCTTCTCGGTAATTGTTGCGAGATATACACGGATCATAAAAGCCTGAAGTACTTGTTCACCCAACCATCTCTAAACCTCCGTCAGCAAAGATGGATGGAGGCCATTGCGGACTATGATTTGGGTATATCCTATACCCCTGGCAAGGCTAACGTGATGGCTGATGCCTTAAGCCGCAAGTCCTATTGCGACAACCTCATGGTTAGGCGAGCTCAACCTCGTCTTTTTGAAGAACTGTGCAAGCTGAATCTGCGTATTGTTCCACAGGGCTCTCTAAATAACCTTGTGATACAACCAGATCTTGAGAAAGTTGTTAAGAATGTGCAAGCTAAAGATGCTGAAATTGATCTCATGAAGAAAGATCTTCACCTTCAAAAGTACAGGGATTTCTCGCTGTCTGAAGATGGAACCTTGTATTTCAGAAACCGCATTGTCGTACCTCGCTTCGAACTCATGACTGATAAAGTCATGAAGGAGGCACATGATACCCCGCTGTCTATTCATCCGGGTGGCACCAAGATGTATCGTGATCTCCGTCAAAGGTACTGGTGGTCTAGAATGAAGCAGGACATTGCTCGTTATGTTGCCGAATGTGATGTGTGTCGTCGCGTTAAGGCAGAACATCAGAAACCAGCTAGAATTCTGCAACCACTTCCTATTCCTTTATGGAAATGGGATAAGGTTCAGATGGATTTCATTACAGGACTTCCCAGGTCACAGAAGGGTCACGATGCTATTCTTGTAGTCGTCGACCAACTCTCTAAGGTTGCACACTTTTTCCCTGTCAAAGAGACGATCACTGCTAGTCAGTTAGCAGAGTTATATATCTCCAGAATTATTTCACTCCACGGCATTCCGAAGGAGATCAGTTCGGACCGTGGCGGTCTTTTCACCTCAAAGTTCTGGGAAAGTTTCCAAACAGCTATGGGAACTCATATTACCTGGAGTTCAGCTTATCACCCTCAATCCCAAGGCCAAGTCGAGCGAGTCAATCAAGTACTTGAAGACATGCTTCGGGCTTGTGTTATTTCTTTCGGCAAGAAGTGGGAAGAATCCCTCCCGTATGCCGAGTTCTCTTATAACAACAGCTATCAAGCCAGCTTGAAAATGGCTCCCTTCGAAGTTCTCTATGGACGTAAGTGTCGAACCCCTCTGAATTGGTCAGAAACTGGGGAACGACCGCTCGTGGGTCCGGATATTATTCAACACGCCGAAGAACAAGTCCGTATTGTCCGGGAAAATCTCAAGGCGGCTCAGGACCGCCAGAAGAGCAACTATGATCGCAAACGATGGGGTTTGACTTATCAACCTGGTGATCAAGCTTATTTGCGAGTCACTCCTATGAAGGGCACCCACCGTTTTGGAATCAAGGGCAAGCTAGCTCCGCACTACATTGGTCCTTTCCGCATTGTTGCAAGATGTGGTCAGGTGGCATATAAATTGGAATTGCCGCCGCAATTCTCTCATATCCACGACGTATTCCATGTGTCGCAACTTCGTAAATGCTTCAAGGAATCTCCGCACCGCGCAGTGGATCACGAGATGCTCGAATTGCATGATGATCTTTCATATAAGGAGCATCCGATCCGCATTCTCGATGAAGCTGAACGTCGGACCCGTCAGAAGGTTACCAAGTTCCTCAAAGTGCAGTGGTCAAATCATACTGAAGATGAAGCCACTTGGGAACGCGAGGATAATCTTCATGCGGAATACCCCGAACTTTTTCCTTCTACCTCTTAATTCTCGGGACGAGAATTCTTGTTAGTGGAGGAGATTTGTAACACCCCGAGAATCGTGCTACAGTAAACCCCTCCCTAATGGTGGCCATGTCATCATGATTACCATGCAAATTGCCACTTGTCCAAAAATCAAAACCAAATTCAAATTTAAACTACAAGTGAAATTATTATTTATTTTAACGGTAAAACGAAAATGTTCGTTGGGTTTAAAATATTCATTAACTATTTTCATGTATGAACCCACCTCTTTTGAGTATTTAAAGTGGACATAACCATTTTTAAAAACTAGAGCAACAACACCTAAGAGACCCATTTAAATTCAAGTACAATTTAATTGGACTCAAATCGGCTCCAAACTTTTTGTGCCTCTCCAAAATAATGGCTACTATTTATATGGCAAGTTTCCTGTTAAACAAAATTCATTTGGAGCTAAAACAAAATGCAAAACAGGAGCAAAGGCAAAACAGTAAAGTAAATAAAAAACCCTATCACTGTGCCTCTGGGCCTTAAGGTAATAGTTTTGGCCCAACCCACCCCCAATCCTCTCCTACCAGCTACAGGAGCAGGCAGGGCAGCCGTGGCGCCATCTCCATGGCTGGCGCCACACGCCGAGCATCCCCGGCTCCCCTGCCCTATATAGCCGCGCCGAGCCCTTCCCGCTAGCCCTAACGCCGCCCGCTTCTCCCCCCCCCCCCCCCCCCCGCGCACGCCGTTGCTCACCTCCCCGCCCGCGTCCGAGCTCAACCGAAACCCATCGTCGCCGCCGCCTCATCGTTGCCGTGACCACTAGCCAGCCCTCGCCATCGTAAGACGCCCAGGAGGACCGCCGTCGTTGTCCACATCAGCCCCGCCTTCGACTCGAGCCTGGGAGCTCTCTGCCATCGCCATCGATGTGGTCTTCAACCTCCGGCCACCGCGACGCCATCGACGAATTCGTCGCCTTCACTGCGTCCCCGGCCTCCCCGACCTCGCCTTTGAGCTCGCAGTGAGCTCCTCTCCCAATCCCTCTGCTTTTCCCCTTCGATTTGTCGCCGTATGCATCGCCCCACGAGGACCAGTCGCCATGGCCGGAGTTGGCCCGTCCGTGCCCCTAGTCGCGCCCTTGCGCCTGCCCACGCGCCTTCGCGCCCGCCCGCCTACGCTTGGCCTCGCCCCCGTGCGTGCTCCCGCGCGCCCCCTGGTCGCCCTGCCCCTATGTGCCTGAGCTCCGGCCCTGCACAACGCGCGCCCGCGCCCATCCGCGTTGTCCCAGCTCGCTGCTGCTCGCACACTGCTACTGTTCTTGCTTCCTACTGCTGCTGTATCTGCTAGTTGTCGCTGCTGCTGCTTCGTGCTTATACCACTGCTAGCGCTACTAGGTTGCTGGTGCTACTGCAGCCTGCTACCTCCGGTTGCGGCTGCTACTGGCCAAGGCCGGCCATGGCCGAGTGTGCTATGTGGTGAGTGTGCGTGTGAGTTATGTGTGTGGGGGGGCTGTATGTGTGTGGTGTGTGTGGCCGGCTATGCAACAGCCATGTGTGGCCGGCCCTTGTTTAACCAGTATAGCTTAGGATTAAAATTAGTGGTAAGTTAGTCTAATAGTAGATGACATGTGGACCCACTGTTAGTTTAAAGAAAAAGCAATTTTAGAAAGAATGTCTAAGTCAATGACATGTGGCCCCTACACTATTCATGTGTTGACTAGTCAATTGTTGACTGGGTCAACCCAGCCCCACTGTCATACACTGTGGCTACAATAGCACTAGGTGATAGAAGTATTTTACTGTTTAATTTCGAAATATGAATAAATTCCAGAAAATATAATAAAATTCGGAAATTCATATAAAATAATCCGTAACTCCGATGAAAATATTTTATATATGAAAAATGCTCAGAACGACGAGACGAATCCGAATACGCTGTCCGTTCGCCCGCCACACGTCCCTAACTATCCGAACATGCAACCATTCCCCTCTTTTCGTCTGTCCGAAATGCCGGACACTGGGAATACTTTCCCGGACATTTTTCCCCTTCGCCGGGATTACCTAGCACTACGATAGAACACCGCTAGCTCTTCTTATTGACATGTCATGCACTTGTTTGCTCTGTATTTATTGTTTCCTCCCCCTCTTCTCTCTCGTTAGACCCCGACGTCGTCCCCGAGACCGACGCAGCTCCGGAGACCAAAGACACCATTGACGACCTTGCCCTTGCCGCCGAGCAACCAGGCAAGCCCCCCCCCCCTTTTGATCATCCCAATATCGCCCATTCTATTTCTCATGCTTGCATTAGAATTGCTGCTGCTGCTGCTTTACCTATTCTGATGCATAGCCTGTTTATTGTAACCTGTTGTTGATAATTACCTGCATATCTGATAGAGGCGAGGGTGTCCCGATCTTTCGATGAGATGATAGCTATCATTTTTGGTGGAGTAGACTTTGACGATCCGACTACGAACGTGCGAGGACGTCGCGCCTTAGCAATCGCTAAACCAACTCCGAGAGGTTATTGACCACGCCGGAGCACAATCAACCTGACCACGAGGGTCTATCTCCTGCAAGCAAACGAAGAACAAGCAAGAAACTAAGATTTGCAATCTGGATATCGCGAATATAAGATGAAAGCTTTATTGATCAAGGTGGGGTTCTGTGACGTCTTGGTCTGGTCGTTGAACACAAACGAAGTACGCGAAGTTGCAGCTATGGCGAACTTTTAATCTAAACAAAACCCAAAGTCTAAACGGTGCCCTAAGGGCTGTATAAATGGAGGAAGAGGGGGGATTTCGTGGCCCTTGAAGGAGGGGTCCGAAACCAACCCTATCTCTTGTTTCCCCACACATACGGACTCTAAAAACAACCTATACTCAAGTATTTCGAAATTACATGGGTCTGGCCCAATAATAAGGTGACGCAACACCTATAATAGCCTCTGGACGAAATTTATGAAGTGGCATCTTGTATATTTCATCCAAGGCTTCCTGCACTCATTATGGTGGCTTCAAAGTCCTGAAATCATCACTTGTAACTCCGTTCTTATTCCCCTTGCGCATGCCATCATCTCCATGCTTGAACTTGCTCCAAGGTTCCTCTTTCTTGTCCAAGCTAGGCCCTTCATTTGTAAGCAAAACAAATGTATCCAATTTAGGCAGCATCATATTCTCATGAACATTAGAATCATTACCAAGAAACGAAAGTACCTGATAATTTAATTGGCGTGCGCGAGCTCTAGTAATTGGTCCAGTATGTATAGCAGCAGGGGCTGTGGGTGTAACAATGGTATTGATGTCCTCATCATCCTCCCCTTCTTGAAATGAAGTCGTCCTCGATGAAAGCTCATCTTCCTCACCCAAATAAGGCTTCAAATCTGCAATGTTAAAAGTGGGACTAACCCCAAAATCTGCAGGCAGCTCAAGTTTATATGCATTATCATTTATTTTCTCTAACACCTTAAAAGGACCATCAGCACGTGGCATTAGCTTTGATTTGCGCAAATCAGGAAATCTATCCTTACGCAAATGTAACCAAACAAGATCTCCAGGTGCAAACACAACATGTTTTCTACCCTTATCTCCAGCAAGTTTATATTTAGCATTCATACGCTCAATGTTCTCCTTAGTTAACTCATGCATTTTTAAGATCAATTCAGCACGTTGTTTAGCATCAAAATTAACCTTCTCCGAAGATGGAAGAGGCAACAAATCAATTGGTGCACGAGGAAGGAAACCATACACAATTTCAAAAGGACACATCTTACTAGTAGAATGCAATGAACGATTATAAGCAAATTCAATATGAGGCAAGCATTCTTCCCACATTTTCTTGTTATTCTTCAAAACAGCCCTAAGCATAGTAGACAATGTTCTATTGACTACTTCAGTTTGTCCATCAGTTTGGGGGTGACATGTAGTACTAAAAGGCAGTTTAGTCCCCAACTTAGCCCATAAACATCTCCAAAAGTGGCTAAGAAATTTAGTATCACGATCTGAAACAATAGTATTTGGCACACCATGCAAGCGTATAATTTCACGAAAGAACAAATCAGCAACATTAACAGCATCATCGCTTTTATGACATGGTATAAAGTGTGCCATTTTCGAGAACCTATCCACGACAACAAATATGCTATCCCTCCCCTTCTTTGTTCGAGGTAAACCTAAAAGAAAGTCCATAGATATATCCTCCCAAGGAACACTAGGTACAGGCAAAGGCATATATAAACCATGAGGATTGAGTCGTGACTTAGCTTTTTGACATGTAGTGCAGCGAGCAACAAAACGCTCAACATCCCGTCTCATCTTTGGCCAAAAGAAATGTGTAGCAAGTATATCCTCCGTCTTCTTCACGCCAAAGTGTCCCATTAATCCTCCTCCATGCGCCTCCTGCAACAACAAAAGACGAACGGAGCTAGCTGGAATGCATAGCTTGTTAGCACGCAACACAAATCCATCGTTAACGACGAACTTGTTCCATGTTCTCCCTTCCTTACAATTCTGCAATACATCTTTAAATTCAGCATCATGCACATATTGATCTTTGATGGTCTCCAAACCAAATATTTTAAAGTCAAGTTGTGAAAGCATAGTATAACGACGAGACAATGCATCAGCAATAACATTTTCTTTACCCTTCTTGTGTTTAATGACATAAGGGAAAGTCTCAATAAATTCAACCCATTTAGCATGTCTACGGTTCAGTTTTGCTTGACTTTTAATGTGTTTCAATGATTCATGATCAGAATGTATAACAAATTCTTTGGGCCATAAATAATGTTGCCATGTTTCTAAGGTCCGAACAAGAGCATATAATTCTTTATCATAAGTAGAATAGTTCAGACTAGGCCCACTCAATTTTTCAGAAAAGTATGCAACAGGTTTGCCATCTTGTAATAAAACACCTCCTAATCCAATTCCACTAGCATCACATTCAAGCTCAAAAGTCTTATTAAAATCAGGAAGTTGGAGTAAAGGAGCATGTGTCAACTTATCTTTCAATACCGTGAAGGCTTCTTCCTGTGAGGTACCCCAAACAAAAGGCACATCCTTCTTTGTAAGCTCATTGAGAGGTGCAGCAATGGTGCTGAAATCTCTCACAAAACGCCTATAGAAACCAGCGAGTCCAAGAAAACTCCTCACTTGAGTGACTGTTTTGGGCTGTGGCCAACTCTCAATAGCTTCAATCTTGGCTTTATCAACTTCAATTCCCTGTGGAGTAACAACATGATAGAGGCGAGGGTGTCCCGATCTTTCGATGAGATGATAGCTATCGTTTTTGGTGGAGTAGACTTTGACGATCCGACTACGAACGTGCGAGGACGTCGCGCCTTAGCAATTGCTAAACCAACTCCGAGAGGTTATTGACCACGCCGGAGCACAATCAACCTGACCACGAGGGTCTATCTCCTGCAAGCAAACGAAGAACAAGCAAGAAACTAAGATTTGCAATCTGGATATTGCGAATATAAGATGAAAGCTTTATTGATCAAGGTGGGGTTCTGTGACGTCTTGGTCTGGTCGTTGAACACAAACGAAGTACGCGAAGTTGCAGCTATGGCGAACTTTTAATCTAAACAAAACCCAAAGTCTAAACGGTGCCCTAAGGGCTGTATATATGGAGGAAGAGGAGGGGATTTCGTGGCCCTTGAAGGAGGGGTCCGAAACCAACCCTATCTCTTGTTTCCCCACACATACGGACTCTAAAAACAGCCTATACTCAAGTATTTCGAAATTACATGGGCCTGGCCCAATAATAAGGTGGCGCAGCACCTATAATAGCCTCTGGACGAAATTTATGAAGTGGCATCTTGTATATTTCGTCCAAGGCTTCCTGCACTCATTATGGTGGCTTCAAAGTCCTGAAATCATCACTTGTAACTCCGTTCTTGTTCCCCTTGCGCATGCCATCATCTCCATGCTTGAACTTGCTCCAAGGTTCCTCTTTCTTGTCCAAGCTAGGCCCTTCATTTGTAAGCAAAACAAATGTATCCAATTTAGGCAGCATCATATTCTCATGAACATTAGAATCATTACCAAGAAACGAAAGTACCTGATAATTTAATTGGCGTGCGCGAGCTCTAGTAATTGGTCCAGTATGTATAGCAGCAGGGGCTGTGGGTGTAACAATGGTATTGATGTCCTCATCATCCTCCCCTTCTTGAAATGAAGTCATCCTCGACGGAAGCTCATCTTCCTCACCCAAATAAGGCTTCAAATCTGCAATGTTAAAAGTGGGACTAACCCCAAAATCTGTAGGCAGCTCAAGTTTATATGCGTTATCATTTATTTTCTCTAACACCTTAAAAGGACCATCAGCACGTGGCATTAGCTTTGATTTGCGCAAATCAGGAAATCTATCCTTACGCAAATGTAACCAAACAAGATCTCCAGGTGCAAACACAACATGTTTTCTACCCTTATCTCCAGCAAGTTTATATTTAGCATTCATACGCTCAATGTTCTCCTTAGTTAACTCATGCATTTTTAAGATCAATTCAGCACGTTGTTTAGCATCAAAATTAACCTTCTCCGAAGATGGAAGAGGCAACAAATCAATAGGTGCACGAGGTAGGAAACCATATACAATTTCAAAAGGGCACATCTTAGTAGTAGAATGCAACAAACGATTATAAGCAAATTCAATATGAGGCAAGCATTCTTCTCACATTTTCTTGTTATTCTTCAAAACAGCCCTAAGCATAGTAGACAAAGTTCTATTGACTACTTCAGTTTGTCCATCAGTTTGGGGGTGACAAGTAGTACTAAAAAGCAGTTTAGTCCCCAACTTAGCCCATAAACATCTCCAAAAGTGGCTAAGAAATTTGGTATCACGATCTGAAACAATAGTATTTGGCACACCATGCAAGCGAATAATTTCACGAAAGAACAAATCAACAACATTAGCAGCATCATCGCTTTTATGACATGGTATAAAGTGTGCCATTTTCGAGAACCTATCCACGACAACAAATATGCTATCCCTCCCCTTCTTTGTTCGAGGTAAACCCAAAACAAAGTCCATAGATATATCCTCCCATGGAACACTAGGTACACGCAAAGGCATATATAAACCATGAGGATTGAGTTGTGACTTAGCTTTTTGACATGTAGTGCAGCGAGCAACAAAGCGCTCAACATCCCGTCTCATCTTTGGCCAAAAGAAATGTGTAGCAAGTACATCCTCCGTCTTCTTTACGCCAAAGTGTCCCATTAATCCTCCTTCATGCGCCTCCTGCAACAACAAAAGACGAACGGAGCTAGCTGGAATGCATAGCTTGTTAGCACGAAACACAAATCCATCGTTAACGATGAACTTGTTCCATGTTCTCCCTTCTTTACAATTCTGCAATACATCTTTAAATTCAGCATCATGCACATATTGATCTTTGATGGCCTCCAAACCAAATATTTTAAAGTCAAGTTGTGAAAGCATAGTATAACGACGAGACAATGCATCAGCAATAACATTTTCTTTACCCTTCTTGTGTTTAATGATATAAGGGAAAGTCTCAATGAATTCAACCCATTTAGCATGTCTACGGTTCAGTTTGGCTTGACTTTTAATATGTTTCAAAGATTCATGATCAGAATGAATAACAAATTCTTTGGGCCATAAATAATGTTGCCATGTTTCCAAAGTCCGAACAAGAGCATATAATTCCTTATCATAAGTAGAGTAATTCAGACTAGGCCCACTCAATTTTTCAGAAAAGTATGCAACAGGTTTTCCATCTTGTAATAACACACCTCCTAATCCAATTCCACTAGCATCACATTCAAGCTCAAAAGTCTTATTAAAATCAGGAAGTTGGAGTAAAGGAGCATGTGTTAACTTATCTTTCAACACCGTGAAGGCTTCTTCCTGTGCGGTACCCCAAACAAAAGGCACATCCTTCTTTGTAAGCTCGTTGAGAGGTGCAGCAATGGTACTGAAATCTCTCACAAAACGCCTATAGAAACCAGCGAGGCCAAGGAAACTCCTCACTTGTGTGACCGTTTTGGGCTGCGGCCAACTCTCAATAGCTTCAATCTTGGCTTTATCACCTTCAATTCCCTGTGGAGTAACAACATAGCCAAGAAAAGATACTCGGTCGGTGCAAAAGGTGCACTTCCCAAGGTTACCAAACAAACGTGCATCACGTAGAGCAATAAAAACAGCACGTAAATGTTCCAAATGTTCCTCCAAAGATCTGCTATAAATCAATATATCATCAAAGTAAACTACCACAAATCGTCCAATGAAAACACGTAAAACTTCGTTCATTAATCTCATGAAAGTACTAGGTGCATTAGTTAACCCAAAAGGCATGACTAACCACTCATATAAACCGAACTTAGTTTTAAATGCTGTTTTCCATTCATCTCCCAATTTCATACGAATTTGATGGTATCCACTACGCAAATCAACTTTGGAGAATATTGTAGAGCCACTCAATTCATCAAGCATATCATCTAGCCTAGGAATAGGATGACGATAACGAATAGTAATATTATTAATGCCTCTACAATCAACATACATACGCGACGTACCATCCTTTTTTGGCACTAGTATAATAGGAACAGCACAAGGACTAAGAGATTCGCGTATATAACCTTTGTCGAGCAGCTCCTGTACTTGACGCATAATCTCCTTCGTCTCCTCTGGATTGGTACGGTATGGCGCACGGTTTGGCAACGAAGCACCGGGAATTAAGTCAATCTGATGCTCAATCCCGCGAATAGGTGGTAATCCCGGTGGCACGTCTTGTGGAAAGACGTCAGCGAACTCCTGCAAAATGTTAGTGACCGCAGGAGGCAAAGAGGAAGGCACGTCCTCGAATGAAAATAACGCCTCTTTGCACACAAAAGCATAGCAAACAGAATTGCTGAAATCTAGCTCATCAATATCAGATTTGGTGGCAAGTAAGCATGCACTTTTCAATTTAATTTCAGAAGCAACACTAGATGGTTTATTATTAGGCTTCATTTGTTGTTCAAATTCTTTTGCCACAATCTGATTTTCACTCTTATTTTTCTCCTGTTTTGCTTTACTAGCTCTATTAATATCATCTTTCAAAATAGAATCAGGAGTCATAGGAAGCAAAGTAATATGTTTATCCTTATGAACAAGAGTATACTGATTGTTTCTACCATGGTGTACAGAATTTTTATCAAATTGCCATGGTCTACCAAGTAATAATGAACATGCTTGCATGGGTACCACATCACAATCAACATAATCAGCATATGTAGAGATACTAAAATGCACAAGAACAGTACGTGTTACCTTAACCTTGCCGCTGTTGTTGAACCATTGGATATAGTAAGGATGTGGATGTGGTCTTGTGGTGAGAGATAGCTTCTCCACCATCTCCATGCTAGCCAAGTTGTTGCAGCTCCCTCCATCTATGATGACGCGAACAGAACGTTCCTTCACAACTCCCTTTGTATGGAACAAATTATGCCTCTGATTTTGCTCAGCTTGTGTGACCTGCACACTCAAAACACGTTGAGCAACTAAACACTCATACCTGTCAGCGTCTTCAGGAGCCATGTATTGCGTCTCATGATCAGAATCATCTCCACCGTGTTCTTCACTTGTAATAAGAGCCAAAGTCTCCTCATCATAGTCACTAGCGGACTCATACCCACCATCCTCAGTAGCAATCATAACACGCGGAGATTGGCATTCTCTCGCATAATGACCTCTTCCCTTACAACGACGACAAATAATATCATGTGTGTGCCCTGTTGATGCCATAGATGAAGAAGAGCTCTGGGCAGGCCCAGAAGGTGTACTCTTGGCAGATGGTGGTGGTGGTGCCTGTTTTCTTGTATCTCGGTTGGAATTGGCGGCTGAAGTCAGTGGTGCCGCAGTAGGACGTGTGGGAGTAGAGGAGGCACGCGGTGTCCATGATGAAGATCGACCTGCAGAAAAATTAGTTCGCGCCAATGCCTGTCGATCCTGCACTTCATGTTCAGCTTTACAAGCAAGATGGAATAAACGAGTGATATTATTATACTCCTTATAGTCTAGAATGGTCTGAATCTCTCTATTTAATCCACCCATGAAACGTGCAAGCATAGCTTCATTCTCCTCAACAATACCACATCTAATCATGCCAGTTTGTAATTCCTGATAATATTCTTCTACAGAATTTTTTCCTTGTCTAAGCGCTGCAATTTTTGAAGTAATTCACGTTGATAATATGGTGGAACCCAACGAGTACGCATAGCAGTTTTCAAAGCAGCCCACGTAGCTGGAATAGGATATAATCTACAATGTTCAGACCACCATACACATGCAAAACTAGTGAAAGCACAAACAGCAGCAGCAACACGTCGTTCCTCGGGATATTGTAAACATGTAAAACGTTGTTCAGTTTCTAACTCCCAAGTAAGATATATATCAGGAACATATCTACCCTCGAATGGTGGAATATTCAATTTTAATTTAGGAAGATGGTCATGATCTCGTACCTGAAGTGGTGGTGCAGGCCTACCATTGCGATTATTTGCATGTGGACGACCTGGTGCTGGTGGTTGGACGTAGTTATGATTTTGATCAACCTCATCCTCATAATCGCCCGCGTAATCGTCCTCCTCCTCGGCACCAGCAGCAGTAGGAGCAGGAGCCAAAGAAGCATCAACAGTAGGTACAGCAGCACTAGAAGTTTGGCCATCCTCAAGAGGAACACGCTTCGCTCGTCCGAACTGATTTGGAAGGGGGCGTTGTTGTTGTCGTTGCAGAGGTGCGACAGGTGCAGCCGGTGGTGGTTGGGGAAGACGCGTGAGCAATTCATTAAACTTGTTATCCAGCTTTGTCTCGAACGACTTCTCCATGCCATCTATCTTCTCCATGGCCTCTTCAATTCTGTTTAGCACATCTCCCACCTGGCCACTCATCATTTGCTGAAATTTATCATGCAACTCCTTGTTCGTCATGTTCTCCCAGTCAATCTCGTCGGCTTGTGATCCTGCCATGGTTAGCAGCAATAGAAACACACAAGAATATGATCCTACAGACTACTAGAAAGTGGTGGTGGTGTGGTGTGGTGTCACAAATCCGTCAAACAAATCTCAAATTCTTACCAGTTCTTACCCAGCAGCAGGTGGTGATCGGCAACCTTTGTAGTCAAAACTCTCAGAGCTTGGACAGAGCGATTGCCAGGTGGTGTCAAACGCACGATGTAGATGTATGTGGAGCTGGGAAGGCTTATGATATGGCAGCAAAAAGGGTCAGCAATAATCAATTCAGAGATGCAATGTTGAATAAACTCTCAACGACGGTACTGTGCTGGTCCTAGGCTAGACCGTGCTAGAGACGCGAGCCTAGAACACTAACAAAAATCACATCGCTGCACGTAAACAAGGGAGGAGCACACTCTCTGCTTTTTTTTCTTTTTTTTTTGCACTTTTTTTCCTCTCTTTTTTTGCTCCACAACAATTTTTTTTCGAAAAAGTCTACAAATGGTCTAAAAACTGCCTAGCCAGAATTTTCCAGACTTAGTTTTTTTTTTAAACTGGAACTATTTTTCTTCTGCGGGTAGCACGAAAATTGGGGAATCCGACTTGTTCACGACTCATAGTATCGCGTGATCTGGAACTCGAAAATAAAGGAATAAATACTGGACTCGGACTAGGACTGGTGGCGGAGATGAATCTGGTGGAACTCGGACTGGTGATGGTATATGACGGTAGTATATGTGGGCTCGGATTGGTGGTGGTATATGGACTCGGATCGGTGGTGGTATATGGACTCGGATCGGTGGTGGTATATGGACTCAGAGAAATAGCAGATAAGCTATGGTGGTATATGGTAGGGGCGATGATGATGGTGCGGCGGCGGCATGACAACTTGTGAACAGAACTTGAAACTCTAAAGAACTAGACGCTAAGACCAGCAACTTGACACGACGATGCAACCGCAAATTCAACAAAGCAAATACAGAAAAGATTATGCAATGGCTCAGATTGGTTTGGATATGATGAACTAACCCTAATTTTTTTTTTGGCTTTTTCCTGGACTGTAGGTATGAAGAACAGACTCGATCTAAACTACGAAAAACTGTAAATCTCACCGAGCAACCTGGAAATCTGATACCACTTGATAGAGGCGAGGGTGTCCCGATCTTTCGATGAGATGATAGCTATCGTTTTTGGTGGAGTAGACTTTGACGATCCGACTACGAACGTGCGAGGACGTCGCGCCTTAGCAATCGCTAAACCAACTCCAAGAGGTTATTGACCACGCCGGAGCACAATCAACCTGACCACGAGGGTCTATCTCCTGCAAGCAAATGAAGAACAAGCAAGAAACTAAGATTTGCAATCTGGATATCGCGAATATAAGATGAAAGCTTTATTGATCAAGGTGGGGTTCTGTGACGTCTTGGTCTGGTCGTTGAACACAAACGAAGTACGCGAAGTTGCAGCTATGGCGAACTTTTAATCTAAACAAAACCCAAAGTCTAAACGGTGCCCTAAGGGCTGTATATATGGAGGAAGAGGGGGGGATTTCGTGGCCCTTGAAGGAGGGGTCCGAAACCAACCCTATCTCTTGTTTCCCCACACATACGGACTCTAAAAACAGCCTATACTCAAGTATGTCGAAATTACATGGGCCTGGCCCAATAATAAGGTGACGCAGCACCTATAATAGCCTCTGGACGAAATTTATGAAGTGGCATCTTGTATATTTCGTCCAAGGCTTCCTGCACTCATTATGGTGGCTTCAAAGTCCTGAAATCATCACTTGTAACTCCGTTCTTGTTCCCCTTGCGCATGCCATCATCTCCATGCTTGAACTTGCTCCAAGGTTCCTCTTTCTTGTCCAAGCTAGGCCCTTCATTTGTAAGCAAAACAAATGTATCCAATTTAGGCAGCATCATATTCTCATGAACATTAGAATCATTACCAAGAAAAGAAAGTACCTGATAATTTAATTGGCGTGCGCGAGCTCTAGTAATTGGTCCAGTATGTATAGCAGCAGGGGCTGTGGGTGTAACAATGGTATTGATGTCCTCATCAATATCCTAAACTTCTTAGTATAGGCTGGGTAGAGACCTATCAGTGACCCCACTTATCCCGATTGCCCCGCTGGATTATCCGAAGACCCAATCAACGGGAATTGAAGACCAGGCCCCGGCACCGCACATCACCCCCCCTTAGTTGCAACGACACTGCAGCGTTACTATCAAGTGCCGAGGGTGAAACCTCTTGTAGCACTTCTGTTGTTAACTCTGTAGAGTAGCTATTCGGTCGTGGTCATCGAGGGTGATTCCTCCTTCCCCACTTCCGGTAACGACGCTGTCGTGCAACACATCAAGGGTGAACCCATCGAGGGTGATTCCTCCGAGTTCACCTTGATGGATACATCGAGTACGAATCCAACGAGGGTGATACCTCGGATTCCTCTGATGTTATGGACACACGGATACTTGGACTTTACACTGTTACTTGGATAGGAGGGTCGACCCTGAGGGGTACCCGCGTGCGCCTGAGAGGCGAGTGTTGTGAAGACGGGTGCCTGTATGGTGCCCGAGTGATGAATACGAGGCGCGGCCGGGCATTCTTAACCCTTGCCGCAAGTCCTCGAGACGGGGCGACGGGGTCACATCTTTCATGAGTCTCTGCTCGTTACCGCAAGCCCAAGGTACTAACGATTTGGATATTTGATCCGAGCAGGCCTCTGGCCTGATAGCACTAACTATCACGTGGGCATAGTATGGGCGTTCTGCATCGTATGCATCAGCCAAAAGCTCTGTCAGACGTCTAGTTCAGCATGGCGGCACGGACGGACCGGCGCCTTCCTGTAGTGTTGGTGCCCGGCTTCACCGTGTGCGCAACGACCCGGAGGGCGAGGGGCGATGGCCAAGACCCCCTTGCGCTTAGGATGTAGACCGGCGGGGACCACTCTGCTGAGCTATAGGTAGGGTTGCGGTGTGTCGTTTGGCTGAGGCCGGGCATGACCCAGGAAAGTGTGTCCGACCGGAGTTAATCGAGCGTGTTGGGTAAGTTGGTGCACCCCTGCAGGGAAGAAAACTTCTATCGATAGCCTGTCCTACAGTAACGGACACTCGGAGTTGTATCCCGATCGATACAGCTAGAACTTGAGATGAGACCTGGATATGAGGCTCTGGGATTGCTTCTCGCAGGGAGTCGAGAAGGGATCTCAGGACGAGGTTGATGATTGTATGGCTCTGGGATTGCTTTCTCGCAGGGCGTCGAGAAAGGATCTCTGGGTGAGGATGAGACTTAATGATACTGCTACATTATATTGTGCTGTTCTACTCTCTTCCATTGCTGCAAGAACACTGAAGATGCTAGTCTTCGATAGGACTAGGTTATCTCTCTTTTCTGGCATTTCTGCAGCCCAGTCCACATATACAGCCTCTCCTTGAAAATGTTGCATATGTAGTGTAGATCCTTGCTTGCTGAGTACTTCTGAGTACTCACGGTTGCTTTGTTTTCCTTTTCTCCCCATATCAGTTTGACGTGACCAAGAAGACGGAGCCCCTGAGACAGATGCCCCGTCGATCGACTACTACTACTACCCAGAGGATGGATACTACTACGAGTTGGATGACGACCAGGAGTAGGATCGGAGGGTCCCAGGCAGGAGGCCTACGCCTTTCTATCGTAGTGTTTTATTTTGCACTGCCTTTCTAAAGGACTTTCTGTGCTTTCTTTTATATCTGTACTCAGATATCTGATGCTTCCGCTGACGCTTGTATGCGAGCTTTTGTATTCGAGCCCTCGAGGCCCCTGGCTTGTAATATAAAGCTTGTATGACTTTATTTATGTTTTAGAGTTGTGTTGTGATATCTTCCCGTGAGTCCTTAGGCTTGATCATGCGCATTTGCGTGTAGGATTAGTGCACGATTGAGCCGGGGGCGTCACACTTCTCTAGCCCACTGGATGTCTTCTGGTCCATAAAAAATCCACAAAAAGCTTCGCGGTGTTTGGACTCTATTTTATATTGATTTCCTGTGATGTAAAAAACAAGCAAAAACAGCAAGTGGCACTGGCACTGGGTCAATAGGTTAGTCCCAAAAAAATGATATAAAGTTGCTATAAAATGATTGTAAAACATCCAAGAATGATAATATAACAGCATGAATACTTCATAAATTATAGATACGTTGGAGACGTATCACACGACGGCGTCGTTATCGGAAGTGGTGAAGGAGGAATCACCCTCGATGACCACGACCGAATAGCTACTCTACAGAGTTAATATCAGAAGTGCTAAACGAGGTATCACCCTCGTCACTCGATAGTAACGCTGCAGTGTTGTACAACAAAGGGGGGTGATGTGCGGTGCTGGGGCCTGATCGTTGAGTCTTTCGATGATCCAGCGGGGCAACCGGGACAAGTGGGGTCACTGGGGTCTCTATCCAGCCTATACTAAGCAGTTTAGGATAAGCAGTTAATTATCAAAAGCAGGTTACAAGATCTGGTCATGCATCAGAGTAGGTAAAGCAGTAACAGCAGCAATTCTAATGCAAGCACAAGAGAGAAGAGAATAGGCGATATAGGCATGTTCAAAAGGGGGTGCTTGCCTGGTTGCTCGGCGGCAAAGACAGGGTCATCGGTAGTGTAGCCAGTCTCCGGAGCTGCGTCAGTCTCGGGGGCTATCAGAATAGAAGAGGGGAAAGAAACAGATAAATACACGGTAATAAAAGCAATCACAAAGCATGACATGGCAATAAGCGGTGCTAGGGGTGACCTAACACAGTGCTACACGTCGCAGACGAAGCGGGAAAATATCTGGGATATTTTCCCGGCGTTTAGCTCGATCTCGATATACTGAACCGGAGGGGAAGGTTCCATGTTCAGGTAGTTAGAGGCACCTGACACGCGTGTGGTTAGCGTATCCGGATTCGTCTCGTCGTTCTGAGCAACTTTCATATACAAAGTTTTTTCGATCTGAGCTACGGTTTAATTTCTATGAATTTTCAAAGGTTTTAGACATTTTCTGGAATTTATATAATTACTAAATTTGAATTATCCAAAACAGTAAAGGGTGACATCAGCATGACACAATGATGTCGTCAACAGTCAACTCTGGCTGACCAGAGTCAAACCTGACAGGTGGGGCCCCTCTATCATAGACTAGACTAAATTAACAGTATATTAAAGTAACTAATTAACCTAATTAGTTACTGGGACCTGCTGTCAGTGACTGATTAGCTAACTAATTAACTAACAGATTAATTAATATTTTAATTAGCATTTTATTTATTTTAAAAACATATTAAACTAGTGGGGCCCGCATGTCAGTGGGTTAACCCAGTCAACGAGTCCACTGGGCCCACCCGTCGGTGGCTCAGGCGGGCCCCACTGGTCAGTCCAGGTCAGCGGTGGCCGGTGACTCGCCGGAATCACGCCGGCGAGCGCGTTCGCGGCGGCGCGGTTATGGGCACCGGTCGGAAACCATGCACGGGCCACCATTTTGGTCGCGGTTGGGTGCGTTGGAACGGTGAGACGACGGCGCGTCGTTTGGCGGTGGTCGGAGTGGCTGAAACGGCCGGAAACGAGCGGCATGACCTCGCCAGCGGTGAGCTTATTCGGATGAGCTACGGGGAGATCATTCCGGCACGCAAACGAGCGGAAGAAGAAGCTAGGCGGGTGCTACGCAGTGCGGCGAGGCTAACGGACGCGAGCCTGTGACCATTTGGCCACCGGAGCCTCGCCGGCGACGAGCTCCGTGGTGACAGGCTCGGGCTCACATGGAACAGCAGCTACAGCCAACTAACGGCGACGAAAGAGGGAAGGGGAGATGCAGCGGCTCACTGTGAAGGCACAAGGTGGCCCGGTGTCAGATTAGTAGCAGCAGGAGTCGCCGGAGAGGAGGAAGATCGCCGGCAACCGAACAAAAGGGGGCGGAGGAGATCCGGCGCTGCAGAGGGCCCCGGCTCCAACGGCTGGCTCCAGGCGACGTGGAAGTCGATGGCGCGTCTCGTGGGCACGGTGGCTGTTCGCGGGAAGCCCTGTGGCTACGTGAACGACGGCGGTGCAGCCATGGCAATGCTCGGGTGAGCTCGGGAAGCGAGGGAGAGAGTAATGGAGAGGGAGGGAGAGTGGATAGGGATGGAGGGGAGGTCGAGGGGGAGGTTCTTATCCTCTTGGTGGCGCTGTCGCGACGCGGGACGGCTAGCGGGTGCGGTGGCAACGACGAGCAGCGTCGGGCGCGCGCGCGTGTGGTGACATGGGGAGGAGCGAGACGACGTCTGTGCGCGGGGCAGGCTGGGCCTGCCACTGTGCACTAAGGCCCAGTCAGTCCGGGCCTTTTTATTTTCTTTTTATTTCTTTCTCTGTTTTCTTTTACAGGCTCTGTTTTGCAATTTTTCCAGCTGCCAAATGATTTTGTATAAATGTGAAACATGGCCACAAGGATATAATGGAATATTCTACACTGCCACAAAAAGTTTGGGGCCATCAGGAGTTGTCCAAGCATTTTTAGAAAATGAAAAGGCCATCTTAAATACTGCTGGACCAGAGAATAAATTCCCAGGGGCAAATTGAGAATTGCAAAAATGTTGATTTCAACATGACAAATATTTAGAGATTATTTTCCATGGGATGAACTATTTTGTTTGCATGACAGATGAAATAAATATTTAACATGCATTTGAATTTTGAATTTGAAGCAGATTTTAGACAAGTGGCATTTTAGCTTAGTAAAGCATGATGTCGAGACCACCATAAGAGGGGGATTGCTGTAGAGTAATACTGGGGTGTTACATTTTGTGTCTTCTTAAATCCTTTTATATCACGGTTTCCCTAAATCTTAAAAACTTCATGCACACAAAACTCAACAAGAACTCGTGAGAAAAGTTAGTATAAATCAAATGCAAAACCTTATCATTCTCTACTGTAGCAAATCGCTAAAATTATTATTTAACATTGCATACTAAATGCCTCTGCATATTTAATACTCCTATCCTCAAATAGAATCATTAAACAAGCAAACATAAGCAAACAATGCAAACATAACAGCAATCTGTCTAAACAGGACAGTCTGTAAAGAGTGCAATTGTACTCATACTTCCCTAACTTCAAAAATTCTGAGAAATTACCATACTGAATAAAATTTGTTGTTACTCATTGTGTAAAACTTTCAAGATTTTATCATGTTCTGACTTTCCAAAAGAATTTAGACAACGATAGAAAACTTTCTGTTTTCAAAACAGCAACATATAGACTTGCAAAATAAGCATGGTAAAGGCTAAACTTGAAACTTTTATTGAAATAAAAGATGAAAAACATTAATCTAAATAACAGAAAGCAAATACTAATAAAATAAAATGACGCTCCAAGCAAAACACATATCATGTGATGAATAAAAATATAGCTCCAAGTGAGGTTACCGATAATGTTGAAGACGAAAGAGGGGATGCCTTTCGGGGCATCCCCAAGCTTAGTTGCTTGAATATTCCTTGAATATTACCTTGGGGTGCCTTGGGAATCCTCAAGCTTAGGGTCTTGTCACTCCTTATTCTCCTCATATCGATATCTCACCCAAAACTTGAAAACTTCAATCACACAAAACTTAACGGAACTTCGTGAGATGGGTTAGTATGATAAAAGAAATCATTCACTTTGGTACTGTCAAGACAAGATTCAAAAAAATTCTCACATGATACCTACTGTACCCTATCATTTCTACAATTTATATTGAGCAATATAAGCCATAGAAACTAGGAAACAAGCAAACTATGCATCGAAAACAGAATCTGTCAAAAACAGAACAGTCTGTAAAGATCTGAACTAAGCTCATACTTCTGTTACTCCAAAAATTCTGAAACATTAGGATAACGTATAAATTTTTTATATTAATCCTCTGTAAAAAATTCAGAGTTTTTCCATATTCCAGTAAAAGATAGGAATTTCTTTACTGGACGCAAAAGTTTCTGTTTTTGCACAGAATCAAGTCAACTATCATCCACACTATCCCAAAGGCTTTACTTGGCACTTTATTCAAACAAAAGCTATAAAACATGATTACTACAGTATCCTAATCATGTTAACACACAAAAATAGTAGGGGTAAATATTGGGTTGTCTCCCAACAAGCGCTTTTCTTTAATGCCTTCTTAGCTAGGCATGATGATTTCAATGATGCTCACATAAAAGATAAGAATTGAAACATAACGAGAGCATCATGAAGCATATAACTAGCACATTTAAGTTTAACCCACTTCCTATGCATAGGGATTTTGTGAGCAAACAACTTATGGGAACAAGAATCAACTAGCATAGGAAGGCAAAACAAGCAAAACTTCAAGATTTTCAACACATGGAGAGGAAACTTGATATTATTGCAATTCCTACAAGCATATATTCCTCCCTCATAATAATTTTCAGTAGCATCATGAATTAATTCAACAATATAACTTTCACATAAAGCATTCTTTTCATGATCCACAAGCATATAAATTTTATTACTCTCCACATAAGCAAATTTCTTCTCATGAATAGTAGTGGGAGCATCATATGAAACTTGAATACTGTAAATTGTTTCCACATTAAAAGAGTAATATTCAGTAAAAGGATATTCAAAATTATGACAATAATTATCACTACTTTTTATAACATAAGTATCATCACAATAATCATCATAAGTAGCAACTTTGTTCTCATCATAGTCAATTGAAACCTCTTCCGAAATAGTGGAATCGTTACTAAATAAAGTCATGACCTCTCCAAATCCACTTTTATCATTATAATAAGATTCAACACCCTCCAAAATAGTGGGATAATTATTATCTAAAGTTGACACTCTTCCAAACCCACTTTCATAAATATAAACATCATAAATAGGAGGCATGCTATCATCATAATAAATATTCTCATCAAAACTTGGGGGACTAAAAATATCATCTTCATCATACATAGCATCCCCAAGCTTATGGCTTTGCATATCATTAGCATCATGGATATTCAAAGAATTCATACTAACAACATTGCAATCATGCTCATCATTCAAAGATTTAGTGCCAAACATTTTATTGCATTCTTCTTCTATCAATTGAGCACAATTTTCCTTTCCATCATTTTCACGAAAGACATTATAAAGATGAAGCAAATGAGGCAACCTCAATTCCATTTTTTGGTAGTTTTCTTTTATAGACTAAACTAGTGATAAAACAAGAAACTAAAAGATTCAATTGCAAGATCTAAAGATATACCTTCAAGCACTCACCTCCCCGGCAACGGCGCCAGAAAAGAGCTTCGTTGACGGGATGTGAGTGCCGCTTACCTAGCCTCCCCGGCAACGGCGCCTGAAAAGAGCTTGATGTCTACTACGCAACCTTTCTTCTTGTAGACGTTGTTGGGCCTCCAAGTGCAGAGTTTTGTAGGACAGTAGCAAATTTCCCTCAAGTGGATGACCTAAGGTTTATCAACCCGTGGGAGGCGTAGGATGAAGATGGTCTCTCTCAAACAACCCTGCAACCAAATAACAAAGAGTCTCTTGTGTCCCCAACACACCCAATACAATGGTAAATTGTATAGGTGCACTAGTTCGGCGAAGAGATGGTGATACAAGTGTAACATGGATAGTAGATATAGGTTTTTGTAATCTGAAAATATAAAAACAGCAAGGTAACTAGTAACAAAAGGGAGCAAAAACGGTATTGCAATGCTTGAAAACAAGGCCTAGGGTTCATACTTTCACTAGTGCAAGTTCTCTCAACAATGATAACATAATTGGATCACATAACAATCCCTCAAGGTGCAACAAAGAATCACTCCAAAGTTTCTATCGGAGAACATAGGCTGAAAACGTGCATCAACCCCTATGCATAGATTACCCCAATGTCACCTCGGGAATCCGCGAGTTGAGTGCCAAAACATACATCAAGTGAATCAATAGAACATCCCATTGTCACCATAGATATCCCATCGCAAGACATACATCAAGTGTTCTCAAATCCAATACTCAATCCAACATAACAAAACCTCAAAGAGCAAGACTCAATTCATCACAAGAAGGTAAAGGGGAAGAAACACCATATGATCTGACTATAATAACAAAGCTTGCGATACATCAAGATCATGCCAAATCAAGAACATGAGAGAGAGAGAGAGATCAAACACATAGCTACTGGTACATACCCTCAGCCCCGAGGGTGAACTACCCCCTCCTCGTCATGGAGACCGCCGGGATGATGAAGATGGCCACCGGTGATGATTTACCCCTCTGGCAGGGTGCCGGAACGGGCTCCCGATTGGTTTTTCGTGGCTACAGAGGCTTGCGGCGGCGGAACTCCCGATCTAGGTTTATTTCTGGAGGTTTCGTGATTTATAGGAATTTTTGGCGTCGGTCTCACGTCAAGGAGGTCCACGAGGCGACGGCAAGGTAGGGGGCGCGCCCTCCACCCTTGTCGTTGCCTCGGGACTCTTCTGGCCCAACTCTTGTGCTTCGGGGGCTTCTTCTGGTCCATAAAAAATCACCGTAAATTTTCAAACCATTCCGAGAACTTTTATTTCTGCACAAAAAAACGACACCACGGTAGTTCTGCTGAAAACAGCATCAGTCCGGGTTAGTTCTAATAAAATCATACCAAAACCATATAAAATTGTTGTAAACATGGCATGAATACTTCATAAATTATAGATACGTTGGAGACGTATCACACCTACACACAAAAGAACAAATACTTGCACCCAACGCGATCAAGGGGGTTGTCAATCCCCTCGGCAGTTAATTGCAAAGATCAAATCTGATAATGGTAGATAGATAAACAAAAACACAAAATAAAAGAACAGTAAATAAATTGCAGCAATGTATTTTTGGATTTTAATATATGGTAAAGGTAGACCCGGGGGCCATAGTTTTCACTAGAGTCTTCTCTCTCGAACAAAAAGCATATGGTGGGTAAACAAATTACTGTTGGGCAATTAATAGAAAAGCGCATAGTTATAATGATATTCAAGGCAATGATCATGTATATAGGCATCACATCCGAGACAAGTAGACCGACTCCTGCCTGCATCTACTACTGTTGGTGCAATGATAGGCCCCTTATGTTTTGGAGTTTGTTGACATAAACAGTATGGGACTTATGTGTTTGCTAGTGCACACAGAGTAACAGGTCCCTGAAGTATCGAGGAGTTTGATGCAAATGACAAAGATAATCTCTTTGCGAGGCAATGAAGGTTATCACTGAAGATGAAGCTAACAAGAGTGACCCCTAAAAATTGCTGAAGTTCAAGCAATTGATTCGGTGTCTGTTCGAAGAATATGACAGCGTTCGAGGATGAATGAAGACGAAGTGAAGACGTAGCATTTGTTTCGTTATTCTTCTTCTTTCTTTGAGTCATAGGACCACCGTACTATTAAGAGGGGTGTAGTGTTAGAAGCTTTGATTCTCTGATGCTAAACCCAAATCCTATGAAAGCTGTGAGAGAAATATCTTTGTGTTCCGAGCAAATACTTGCCAGCAAGAGATTGTGATCTTCTTCGCTACGAGAGATTTGTCTCGGACTGAGGAGTTAGCATTACTTGTTCCCCAAGTAATGTTACCGTTGCTCCAAAATCCGACCGTTGTGAACGTGCCGGTTGGCTATTGGCTGGACCTCGTGTCCAAAATGGTCATTTCCCATCTGGGAAGGCTGCGGCTTTAAATAGCCTCCTCGCGTCGGCTTTGTCCGGTGGCTGCTCCCTTTGATTCTAAGAAGATTGTTGGGCAACCCACTCTCTGAGTGATTTCAGTTTAAAATCCACCGAGAGAAAAACCCTAGAGCCAAAGAATTAGATAGTGGTTCAGCATCACTCGAATCTAAGTTTAGTACGCTCCGCCTATTACTCTTGAGAGCTGCAAACTCTCTAGACGGTTAGGTGTCAATTTCTTCAGAGACCAAGAGTGATTATGGTTCTCGAAGAAGAAATCTGTAAAGGTTCGGAGATCACCTTCAAGCATCTACCATGAGTAATCAGCATCGGTTGACGAATCGATTGTCGAGGAGAATAGGGTGAAGAGAGGTTATCTTCTGTGTTAAGTCACAACCCCTCCAACCAGACGTAGTCCTTGTGCAGAAGGATGAACTGGTCGAACAAATACCTTGTCGCCATCAAGCATCTTCGGTTATCTCTGTCACCCATGTTTACCTTCGATGTGTTATCTTTCGTATAACTTGTATCAATCCATGTCTTAGTTTCTTTTCGGTACTCTGTTTTAGTTCGCTGTAGTTTGTTTTTCATTCTTTCTTCTGCTGGGTTCTGAGAGATTTAAGTTTTCCGAAGAAAATTTAAAACTCCCATGCACCCCCCCTCTGGTAGACATACTTCGTTCCTACAATTGGTATCAGAGCGAGGTACTCCTTGACTCTACTCATTTTAGTCTAATGACTTTGGAGTTTAAGTATGTCTTCAGTGAACTACAAATCGCATCTCAAGATTCCCATATTCGATGGGACAAACTATCCCTTCTGGAAGGAGAAGATGAAGATCCGTCTCCGTGAAATAGATGATGATATGTGGAATGTGGTGCAGTTTGGGCTCACAATCGTTGTACCTCAAGCCCCTACCGACGAAGAAAAAAACTCATTCAGTTGGATGCTCAAGCCAAAGATGAGATTGGTGGCCACCTCAATCGAGCGCAATTTCTTTGCTATCGCCAGTGTGAAACTGCGAAGGAACTATGGGGCGTCCTCGAGAAGATCAATGAAGGAGTTTCAACTCAAAAAGAAGCTCGAATCGATACTCTTTGAACAAAATTCAACCGCTTCAAGCGCATTGGAAATGAAAGCTGTCAGCAAACCTTTGACCGCCTCAGTGAAATAGCAAATGAACTTCAAGGTCTTGGCGCCAAAGACATCACTGACCATGCAGTTGTGAAGAAACTGCTTCGTTCTCTTGACAGTTCATTCGACACTCTTGTCCTCATGATTCGCGAACGTCCTGATTTCAAAACCCTCGACTCTACTGATATCATGGAAAGACTGAACACTCATGAGGAACAAGAAGAAGAGAAGAGAGATCTTTGTGACTCCAGTCAACGCAAAAATCATGCTCTGAAGGCTATAGCTAATTCTTCCTCCGATGGAAATGCCGAAGAAGATTCAGATGATCTAGAAAGACTCAGCAAAGATCTCGCACTGATCATAAAAAGGTACCAACGCTTCCACAAGAAAAGCCAGTTCCAGAAAAGAAGTTCAAGCAACTCTGGGGGTTCAAAATCTTCATCAAAACCTGTTGGAGAATACACCTGTTTCAAGTGAAAAAAGCTTGGACACTTCATTTCGGACTGCCCTCTCTGGGAAGCTGAAATCCGTGCTAGTGGGAGATATGATTCGGGCAACTATCGAGGCAAAAGCAAAAGCAAGAACTACGACTCCGATGAAGAAAAGAAAACAAAGAAATTCTTCAAGAAGAAGGACAACTCCACTTCAAAATCTTCATCGAGGAATCCGTCCAAGTCCTCTTCCAACCGCAAGAATTCTTCTCACAAGGCCAAGGTGTACATCGGCAAGGAGATGGATTCTGAAGAAGAAGAATCGTCTGCCTCCGAAGAAGCTGATGAATTCGATGAGGATTCTGACTCGGGCATGGCTGGCATAGCATGTGCCTCCTCTCCTGTGACAAATTTCTTTGGGAACCCGTCAAGCAACGATGAACCTCTTGCCTACTGCTTCATGGCCAAGGCTTCGAAAGAAAAGGTAGCCTCCAAACATCACAAGGTTCACTCCAGTGATCAATATTCTTCTGATGAGGATGAACATGCTAAGTTGATCAAAATTGCCAATATCCAAGAAAACTCTCTTGAGAAAATTGAGAAAACCCTCAGGAAATTTGAAGGGTTGTTGGTTGAGGAGATGGAGAAAAATCAGTCGTTGACCGAAGAGTATTCCACTCTCATGTCACGAATGGATGAACTCTCAACTCGTCATGATTTTCTCTCAGCTGACCATGAAAGATTGACCTATGATTACCTGAAAAGGAATCAGGAACTCGAGGCGCTGAGAGAGGCTCATGAAGATTTGATTAGAGAAAATTCTCTTTTCACCCAACAACTCAAGGATAAACCTGAGGTGTTTGTGCCACCTTGCTTAAAATGCCTTGAACGAACCAATACTGAATCAAATGTTGAATCATCTGTGAATGCTAACCCCTCGGTCGAGGAAAATGGTTCTATTTCTGATGAAAATGCTAGGTTGAAAGATCTTCTTCAGACAGGAATGTTCAAATCTCTCAAAGGGCACCAAACCCTTTGTGACGTTCTGAAGAAATATATTCTTCACAAAAATCCCAGGAAGGAAGGTATCGGTTTTGAAAGGAAATTGAATGAAAATGGCACTTACTGGGAACCACATCAATATCCTCAAACTGTGTGGGTTCCTGCAAAGAGCAAAACGCTCGATCCAGCATTACTTTTGGGATACAACTCTCCCATACCTGAATATCCTGACGATGACTCTCTGGACAACTATAAGTTGTTCAAAAATCAACATGGTGAGGCTGTTGCTCGCTATGTTGGACCAAACAGCAGAAATGGCCCCCCCAAAGAAAGCTATTTGGGTGCCCAAGAAAACTATCGATGCATTACCTGTTACCACTTTACTGACCATGCAGGCTCAAAATGCTCGATATTTCCTTGAAAAAGTTCGACAGAATGAGTACATGCATACCTCATACAATCATTATGCTCACTCATCAAGAAGAAATTTCAATGCATATTCCTTCAATTATGCTTGTTCTTCCTCGAGCAACAACTATTCTTACCGAAAGAAATCATATCCTGCACGCTCTATTGTTTCGAAGCCACCTGCAAAGATGTGGGTGGTTAAGAAAGCCTAATTCTTCTGCAGGACTATGTCTCCCGGTGCACTGAATGGATAATGGACAGTGGAAGCACTAGTCATATGACCGGAGACAAGTCGTTGTTTGTCGACCCCAACTTAACAGCTTCTCCTTTGAAGTATATCACTTTTGGTGACAACAACAAGGGAAAGGTAATTGGACTAGGTAAAATTGCTATATCCAAAGACAAGTCCATTGATGATGTTTTACTTGTTCAATCTCTTGGATTCAATCTCATGTCTATTGGCAAGCTATGTGATTTAGGAATGCTAGTTCTATTCTCCATATCCAAATGCATTGTCTTCATGGCCTATGACAATTCCTTCGTCTTTGAGGGAATTAGAAAGGGTGATCTTTATATTGTGGATTTCTCTAAGGGTCCCTCAGTCCAAACTTGTTTGCTTGCAAAAGCAACAGAAGGTTGGCTGTGGCACCGGAGACTTGGTCATGCAGGTATGAGAAATTTGCAAACCCTGGTGAAGAAAAATCATCTCTGTGGCATTCCTGATGTAAAATTTGACAAGAATCATCTCTGTGCTGCATGTGAGGTTGGTAAATTAGCCAAGAAGCATCACTCTTCCAAGACAGTTATGACCACAACAAGACCACTGGAAATTCTTCATATGGATTTATTCGGTCCTCAAAATTATGCAAGCTTTGGTGGCAGTCATTATGGCATGGTTATTGTTGATGATTTCTCTCGATACACTTGGGTATTCTTTCTCGAAGACAAGACCTGCACTCAAGATATCTTCAAAAGCTTCACTAAGAAGGCCCAGAATGAATTTGATGTGCAAATTAAGCATGTCAGAAGTGACAATGGAACTGAGTTCAAAAATACTCATATTGCTGAATTTCTTGATGAACATGGTATTACTCATGAGTTCTCGGCTGCATACACTCCTCAACAGAATGGAGTTGTTGAACGAAAGAACAGAACTCTCATTGAAATGGCGAGAACAATGCTCAGTGAGTACAAAAGTCCCATTCGCTTCTGGGCTGGTGCTATTAACACTGCTTGTCATGTTATCAATTGTGTTTATCTTCACAAATTCCTTAGGAAAACTTCATATGAGCTTATCACTGGCAAGAAACCAAATGTTTCTTATCTACGTGTTTGTGGTGCACCTTGTTACATTCTTGATATGAATCATTCCTCCAAGTTTGTACCTAAGGCACATGAAGGTTTTCTTTTCGGTTATGGCTCAAACTCGCATACGTATCACGTCTATAACTCTCACCACATGAAGGTTATGGAAACAGTAAATGTGCGGTTTGATGAATCTAACGGCTCCCAAAAGGAGCACCTGCCAAATGTGATAGATGAACCGCTGATATCGGATGCTATTCGGCAAATGGCCATTGGAGCGTCAAGCCTGTTGAAGGAAATGCACCTGAGTCCTCTGATGATGATGCTCCCATGACTCGAAGCAGAACTCGTCAAGCCACTGCCGAAGCAAATGCTCCTCTGAATGGAAATGGCAATCAAAATCCAAATGCTGATCAAAATGGCAATCCTGAAGGGAATGATGATACAAATGCTGATGCTGATGAAAATGGCAATGATCATCATGAAGAAAATGCTCATCCTCGAGTGGCTAATCGAGTTGATCCCTCATTAATTCTCGATGAAATTGAGAATCTAGGTTATCGACCCACAACTCGTTCACACACTCGTTTGGCTAACTACTGTGGCAGTTTCTCTTTTGTCTCATTGGCAGAACCTACTAAGTTTGAAGAAGCCATGAATGATCCTGATTGGATGAATGCCATGCAAGAGGAGTTGGTGCAATTCAAATTAAATGATGTGTGGGAATTGGTTGACAAACCGAATCCCAAGAAGCACAATATCATCGGCACAAAATGGATTTTCCACAATAAGCAAGATGAGAATGGCATTGTGGTGAGAAACAAAGCACGTCTTGTTGCTCAGGGGTACACACAGGTAGAAGGTATTGATTTCGGTGAAACATATGCTCCTGTTGCACGCCTTGAGGCAATTCGTATTCTTCTTGCTTATGCAAACTACAATGATATCCTGCTTTATTAAATGGATGTGAAAAGTGCTTTCCTCAATGGTGAAATTGATGAGGAAGTTTATGTTAGACAGCCACCTGGCTTTGAACACCCTGAGTTTCCTAACAAAGTTTTTAGGTTGAAGAAAGCTTTATATGGGCTAAAGCAAGCCCCTCGAGCTTGGTATGACACCTTGAAGAAGTTTGTGCTTGACAAAGGGTTCAAGCCAGGATCCACTGATCCCACACTTTTCACTCATGTTGTTGATAATGATCTATTCATATGTCAAATCTATGTGGATGATATTATCTTCGGCTGTACTAACAATGCTTGCAGCTTAGAGTTCGGGAAAATGATGTCCGATAAATATCAAATGTCTATGATGGGTGAACTCAAGTTCTTTCTCGGACTGCAAATTCGTCAACAAGCAAATGGCATTTTCATTTCTCAAGAGAAATATCTGAAAGAATGCCTGAAGAAGTTCAAAACACAAGATTCCAAAATGAAGGGCTATAAAACTCCTATGCCCACGAATGGTAAGTTGGATGCAGATGTGTATGGTAAGGACTATGATCAGAAAGCTTATCGTTCGATGATTGGTTCTCTTCTCTATCTATGTGCATCCAGACCTGACATTATGTTAAGTGTTTGCATGTGTGCCCGCTATCAAGCTGCACCGAAAAAATCGCATCACCAAGCGGTCAAGCGCATTCTGAGATATTTGGCTCACACCCCCACCTTAGGTTTATGGTATTCTAAGGGAGCACAGTTTGATCTCGTTGGATATTCTGACTCAGATTGGGCTGGTGACTTGGTTGATAGGAAATCTACTTCGGGGACATGCCATTTTCTCTGTAGATCATTGGTCTGTTGGTCATCAAGGAAGCAAAATTGTGTATCTCTCTCCATGGCTGAGGCCGATTATATTGCCGTTGGTGCTTGCTGCACTCAGTTATTGTGGATGAAGTAGACATTGAAGGATTATGGCATCAAGGTCAAGCATATCCCTCTATATTGTGATAATGAGAGTGACATCAAAATTGCACACAATCCTGTGCAGCATTCTCGCACGAAGCATGTTGCCATCAGACATCATTTCATTCGCGATCATGTTGCTCGAGAGGATATTATCATCAATCATGTCAAGACCGAAGACAATCTCGCTGATATATTCACCAAGCCTCTCGATGAGAAAAGATTATGTGCGTTATGGTGTGAGCTAAATATCCTAGACTTCGCAAATGTGCAGTAAGCTAAACTCGGCACCCGTGCTAACACTTCCACATCTTTGAATGAATGGGTGCATAACACTCGAAGAGTTTGAAAATTTTGACAAAGTGATTTTTTTTTCTGAGAGTGAACACATTAACGAAGAACTAGACTAACCGGGTGCTGATACGTCTCCGTCGTATCTATAATTTTTGATTGTTTCATGCCAATATTCTACAACTTTCATATACTTTTGGCAACTTTTTATATTATTTTTGGGACTAACATATTGATCCAGTGCCCAGTGCCAGTTCCTGTTTGTTGCATGTTTTTTGTTTCGCACAATATCCATATCAAATGGAGTCCAAACGCGATAAAAACTTACGAAGATTTTTTTTGGAATATATGTGATTTTTGTGAAAAAGAATCAACGTGAGACGATGCCCGAGGGGCCAACAAGCCCTAGGGGCGCGCCCCCTACCCTGGGCGCGCCTGGAAGGCTTGTGGCCACCTCGTAAGGCGGTTGGTGCCCTTCTTTTGCCGCAAGAAAGATAATATCCGGATAAAAATCGTAAATCGTGTTAAAACTTCAGCCCAATCGGAGTTATGGATCTCCGGGAATTTAAGAAATGGTGAAAGGCCAGAATCTGGGAGCGCGGAAACAGAAGGAAATAGAGAGAGAGATCCAATCTCGGAGGGGCTCCCGCCCCTCCGCCGCCATGGAGGCCATGGACCAGAAGGGAAACCCTCCTCCCATCTAGGGGGGGGGGGGAGTCAAGGAAGAAGAAGAAGGGGGGCTCTCTCCCCCTCTCTCCCGGTGGCGCCGAAACGCCGTCGGAGCCATCATCTTGACGACAATCTACACCAACAACTTCGCCGCCGTCATCACCAACTCTCTCCCCCTCTATGCAGCGGTGTAACACCCCTTCTCCCCACTGTAATCTCTACTTAAACATGGTGCTCAATGCTATATATTATTTCCCAATGATGTATGGCTATCCTATGATGTTTGAGTAGATCCGTTTTGTCCTATGGGTTGATTGATGATCATGCTTTGTTTGAGTTGTATGTTTTATTATTGGTGCTATCCTATGGTGCTCTCCGTGTCGCGCAAGCATAGACCCGAGTAAGTAGGTTGTTTGCGTATGGGAGTAAAGAGGACTTGATACTTTAATGCTATGGTTGGGTTTTACCTTAATGATCTTTAGTAGTTGTGGATGCTTGCTAGAGTTCCAATCATTAGTGCATATGATCCAAGTAGAGAAAGTATGTTAGCTTATGCCTCTCCCTCATATAAAATTGCAATAATGATTACCGGTCTAGTTATTGATTGCCTAGGGACAAATAACTTTCTTGTGACAAAAAGCTCTCTACTAAAACTAACTTAGTTGTTTCTTTATCTAAATAGTCCCTAGCTTTTATTTACGTGCTCTTTATTATCTTGCAAACCTATCCCTTTACACCTACAAAGTACTTCTAGTTTCATACTTGTTCTAGGTAAAGCGAACGTTAAGCGTGCGTAGAGTTGTATCGGTGGTCGATAGAACTTGAGGGAATATTTGTTCTACCTTTAGCTCCTCGTTGGGTTCGACACTCTTACTTATCGAGAAAGGCTACAATTGATCCCCTACACTTATGGGTTATCAAGACCTTTTTCTGGCTCCGTTTCCGGGGAGCAATAGCATGGGTGAATATTCTCGTGTGTGCTTGTTTGCTTTATCACTAAATAGATTTTATTTGTTGTTCTAAGTTGTTCTCTATCTTTAGTTATGGATATGGAACACGAAATACCAAAAAAATTAGGTGTACTTGCTACTCATGGAGATGGGGAACCTCCTAAAACCCTCAATGCTCTTTATGTGGAAAATATTAAACACTACTTTGATAATCCTGAGAAAACCCCATTCAACTTGATAATGGGAGACACGTTGGATCAACGTGAATAATTTAGGGATTATCGCTTGACTCAAAAAGGGAAACTCTTATGGGATCAAATTCATATGTTGCATTGGTATGCTTGGAATTTATGCTTGAGATATGATTATACTTGTTGCTCTAGGATGAAGGCTCCACACATTCCCTTTTCATGTAAATTTAATGATAATGAAACCTTGGCTTCTTATGCTAATGGTATATATGATTACTATGATGTGGAATGAATAGAAGAATTTATTGCTTTTAAGGGTGCTTATGAAATTGAATCTTTGTTTGAAAAGTATGAAGATTGTGATGATGCTGTTTACAGACCTAAAATTTTTGCTATATTGAAATATTGCTATGAGAATTATGAATATACTGCTGATATTAATGAGTTTATTGAGAAAGTCTCCGCTGTCCAAGAAGAGACTAATATTTTGCAGGAATCTGTGGAAGAAGAAATTGATAACACTGTGAGCTCATTAGATGAAAAAGATGAGGAGGAGAGTGAAGAACAAAGGAAGGAAGAGCGGATTGATCACCCATGCCCACCTTCTAATGAGAGTAACTCTTCAACTCATACATTGTTTAATTTCCCTTCTTGCTTACCGAAGGATGATTGCTATGATCCCTTGAATTCGTTTGAAATATCCCTTTTTGATGAACTTGATGCTTGCTATGCTTGTGGCCATGATGCCAATATGAATTATGATTATGGAGATGAACTTTCTATAGTTCCTTATGTTAAGAATGAAATTGTTGCTATTGCACCCACGCATGATAGTCCTATCTTTTTGAATTCTCCCAACTACACTATATTGGAGAAGTTTGCGCTTATTAAGGACTATATTAATGGGTTGCGTTCTAGTATTGCGCATGATGATTTTGATAAATATAATATGCATGTGCTTGCTGCTCCTACTTGCAATTATTATGAGAGAGGAACTACATCTCCGCGTCTCTATGTTTTCAATCCGATAAAATTGCAAGAAACCGTTTATACTATGCATTGGCCTTTACTTGATGTGCATGAACTGTTCTTTTATGACATGCCGATGCATAGGAAGAGAGTTAGACTTCATCGTTACTTGATATATGTTACTTTATGCTCACTACTAAATTACAAATCATTGTTAATTAAAATTGGCTTTGATATACCTTGGGATCCGGGTGGATCCATTACTTGAGCACTATATGCCTAGCTTAATGGCTTTAAAGAAGGCGCTGCCAGGGAGACAACCCAAAAATTTTAGAGAGTCATTTATTTCTGTTGAGTGCTTTTAAAAGGTTTAAAAACAAAAAAATAAAGTGGGGAACCTAAAACTTTTCAAAAAGAAAAGTGAAAGTAAGAAGGACGAGCACCGTTGAAGTGGGGGAGCTCCTTGAACTTTGTTCATGCCCATGGAAACTTTGCAAATCTTGAACTACAGAAACTTTTCAACAAAAATAATTATCCCCTTGTACAAATCCATTGTATCATAAAAATAATGTGCCAAGATTTGCCATTAGGATGATTAGATTGCTTGTTTGGTATGTGCAGTGCAAAAACAGAAACTTTGGCTGTTGTGCGTGAATTTACATTTTTTACTGGAACGTCAAAAGCTTATGAAAATTTTTGCACAGTATTTCTATAATTTTTTTTATTTTTTCCTAATTTTTCAGAATTTTGGGAGTTACAGAAGTATGGTAGATGTTCAGATTGCTACAGACTGTCCTGTTTAAGACAGATTCTGTTTTTGATGCATTGTTTTGCTAGTTTTGATGAAACTATCGATTTTGTCGGTGGTATAAGCCATAGAGAAGTTATAATACAGTATCTAAAATGCAAAAATAAAATATGAATGAGTTTTCAACAGTACTTAAAGTGGTGATTTGTTTTATTATACTAACGGATCTCACGAGGGTTTTGTTAAGTTTTGTGTGATTGAAGTTTTCAAGTTTTGGGTGAGATCACGATGGATGAAGGAATAAGGAGTGGCAAGAGCCTAAGCTTGGGGATTCCCGAGGCACCCCAAGGTAATATTCAAGGACTCCCAAGCAACTAAGCTTGGGGATGCCCCGGAAGGCATCCCCTCTTTCTTCTAACGACCATCGGTAATTTTACTTGGAGCTATATTTTTATTCGTCACATGATATGCGTAAATTCTTGGAGTGTCTTTTGTGTTTATTTCTCCTTTTTCTTTTATGCACCATGCTGGTATGAGATAGTCCTTGGTTGATTTATAGAATGCTCTTTGCACTTCACTTATATCTTTTGAGTATGGCTTTATAGAATGCTTCATGTGCTTCACTTATATCATTTGAAGTTTGGATTGCCTGTTTCTCTACACATAAAAAACCGACATTTGTATAATGCTCTTTTGCTTCACTTATATTTGTTAGAGCGTGGGCATATCTTCTGTAGAAAGAATTAAACTCTCATGCTTCGCTTATATCTATTTAGAGAGTTGACAGGAATTGGTCATTCACATGGTTAGTCATAAAATCCTACATAAAACTTGTAGATCACTGAATATGATATGTTTGATTCCTTGCAATAGTTTTGCGATATAAAGATGGTGATATTAGAGTCATGCTAGTGAGTAATTGTGGATTGATAGAAATACTTGTGTTAAGGTTTGTGATTCCCGAAGCATGCACGTATGGTGAACCGTTATGTGATGAAGTCGGAGCATGATTTATTTTTTATTGTCTTCCTTATGAGTGGCAGTCGAGGACGAGCGATGGTCTTTTCCTACCAATCTATCCCCCTAGGAGCATGCGTGTAGTACTTTGTTTCGATAGCTAATAAATTTTTGCAATAAGTATGTGGGTTCTTTATGACTAATGTTGAGTCCATGGATTATACGAACTCTCACCCTTCCATCATTGCTAGCCTCTTCGGTACCGTGCATTGCCCTTTCTCACCTCGAGAGTCGGTGCAAACTTTGCCGGTGCATCCAAACCCCGTGATATGATATGCTCTATCACACATAAACCTCCTTATATCTTCCTCAAAACAGCCACCATACCTACCTATCATGGCATTTCCATAGCCATTCAGAGATATATTGCCATGCAACTTCCATCATCATCATATACATGACTTGAGCATTCATTGTCATATTGCTTTGCATGATCGTAAGATAGCTAGCATGATATTTTCATGGCTTGTCCATTTTTTATATCTTTGCTATGCTAGATCATTGCACATCCTGGTACACTGCCAGAGGCATTCATATGGTGTCATACTTTGTTCTAGATATCGAGATGTAATATTGAGTTGTAATTAAATAAAAGTGTGATGATCATCATTATTAGAGCATTGTCCCAGTGAGGAAAGGATGATGGAGACTATGATTCCCCCACAAGTCGGGATGAGACTCCGGACGAAAAAAATAAAAAATAAAAAAGATAAAAAAGAGGCCCAAAAAATGAGAGAAAAAGAGGGAAGGGGCAATGCTACTATCCTTTTACCACACTTGTGCTTCAGAGTAGCACCATGTTCTTCATATAGAGAGTCTCTTGAGTTATCACTTTCATATACTAGTGGGAATTTTCATTATAGAACTTGGATTGTATATTCCGATGATGGGCTTCCTCAAATGCCCGAGGTCTTCATGAGCAAGCAAGTTGGATGCACACCTAGTTAGTTTTCAGTTTGAGCTTTCATACACTTATAGCTCTTAGTGCATCCGTTGCATGGCAATCCCTACTCCTCGCATTGACATCAATTGATGGGCATCTCCATAACCCATTGATTAGCCGCGTTGATGTGAGACTTTCTCCTTTTTTGTCTTCTCCACAGAACCTCCATCATCATATTCTATTCCACCTATAGTGCTATATCCATGGCTCACGCTCATGTATTGCGTGAAAGTTGAAAAGGCTTGAGAACATTAAAAGTATGAAGCAATTGCTTGACTTGTCATCGGGGTTGTGCATGATGAAATACTTTGTGTGATGAAGATGGAGCATAGCCAGACTATATGATTTTGTAGGGATAACTTTCTTTGGCCATGTTATTTTGAGAAGACATGATTGCTTTATTAGTCTGCTTGAAGTATTATTGTCTTAATGTCAAATGATAGACTATTGCTTTGAATCACTCGTGTCTTAATATTCATGCCATGATTAGATTATGTGATCAAGATTATGCTAGGTAGCATTCCACATCAAAAATTATCTTTTTTATCATTTACCTACTCAAGGATGAGCAGGAATTAAGCTTGGGGATGCTAATACGTCTCCGTCGTATCTATAATTTTTGATTGTTTCATGCCAATATTCTACAACTTTCATATACTTTTCGCAACTTTCTATATTATTTTTGGGACTAACATATTGATCCAGTGCCCGGTGCCAGTTCCTGTTTGTTGCATGTTTTTTGTTTCGCAAAATATCCATATCAAACGGAGTCCAAACGCGATAAAAACTTGCAGAGATTTTTTTGGAATATATGTGATTTTTGGGAAAAAGAATCAACGCGAGACGATGCCCGAGGGGCCCACAAGCCCTAGGGGCGCGCCCCCTACCCTGGGCGCGCCTGGAAGGCTTGTGGCCACCCCGTATGGAGGTTGGTGCCCTTCTTTAGCCGCAAGAAAGATAATATCCGGATAAAAATCGTGTTAAAATTTTAGCCCAATCGGAATTACGGATCTCTGGGAATTTAAGAAACGGTGAAAGGCCAGAATCTGGGAGCACAAAAACAGAAGGAAACAGAGAGAGAGAGAGAGATCCAATCTCGGAGGGGCTCCCGCCCCTCCGCCACCATGGAGGCCATGGACCAGAGGGGAAACCCTCCACCCATCTAGGAGGGGTCAAGGAAGAAGAAGGGGGGCTCTCTCCCCCTCTCTCCCGGTGGCGCCGGAACGCCGCCGGGGCCATCATCGTGACGGCGATCTACACCAACAACTTCGTCGCCGTCATCACCAACTCTCTCCCCCTCTATGCAGCGGTGTAACACCCCTTCTCCCCGCTGTAATCTCTACTTAAACATGGTGCTCAATGCTATATATTATTTCCCAATGATGTATGGCTATCCTATGATGTTTGAGTAGATCCGTTTTGTCCTATGGGTTAATTGATGATCATGATTGGTTTGAGTTGTATGTTTTATTATTGGTGCTGTCCTATGGTGCTCTCCGTGTCGCGCAAGCATGAGGGATCCCCGCTGTAGGGTTTGCAATATGTTCATGATTCGCTTATGGTGGGTGGCGTGAGTGACAGAAGCACAAACCCGAGTAAGTAGGTTGTTTGCGTATGGGAGTAAAGAGGACTTGATACTTTATGCTATGGTTGGGTTTTATCTTAATGATCTTTAGTAGTTGTGTATGCTTGCTAGAGTTCCAATCATAAGTGCATATGATCCAAGTAGAGAAAGTATGTTATCTTATGCCTCTCCCTCATATAAAATTGCAATAATGACTACCGGTCTAGTTATCGATTGCCTAGGGACAAATAACTTTCTTGTGACAAAAAGCTTTCTACTAAAACTAACTTAGTTTCTTCTTTATCTAAACAGCCCCTAGGTTTTATTTACGTGCTCTTTTTTATCTTGCAAACCTATCCCTTTACACCTACAAAGTACTTCTAGTTTCATACTTGTTCTAGGTAAAGCGAACGTTAAGCGTGCGTAGAGTTGTATCGGTGGTCGATAGAACTTGAGGGAATATTTGTTCTACCTTTAGCTCCACGTTGGGTTCGACACTCTTACTTATCGAGAAAGGCTACAATTGATCCCCTATACTTGTGGGTTATCAGGTTCCACGATAATTATGCGACGCTCGGGGTCATACAGTTCTTATACGGTGGGTCACGCCACCACTAATCTCTTTCGTTTTAGATTCTTCTCGATCGTAAGTTTTAGTGTTTGTCCGAATGCATTTCCCTCATAGCTATTTGCTCGAGTGGTTTTTGTTTATCTGCCTGAGTGAAATGCCTAGGACCCTGTTTTCTCTCTGTTCTATCTCTTCCAGTCTATGTTGATCCGTAACAAATGCTCAAACTTTATCTGGAATGAAACTTTATCTGGTGTCCTTGACCACGATTTAGATTCGGTCCGAACATTAATCTGTTTTGGCGAAAGCTGTCCAAAATTTGGGGTTTCCTGCCCCAAGTCAGGACCATGATCTTTTATGACGGTTGCCACGTGCGATACATCAATTGCCATTTCATCTTGTCCGTTGAATCGCAATCGTCTCTGCTTAGAGGCTGTTCGATCAAAATCCTCTGCGTGCGGTTATTTCCATTCGCATATAAAACCCGCATCGCTCTCATTCTTCCAGTTCACTTCTCTTTCTCGTCGCCTCCTCTCCGCCGAAACCCTCGCCGCAGGGCTCCACCTTGAGCTCGATGCCGACGACCTCTTTGCCGCTTCACTGCCGGAAAGTGGTCACCGGAGTCCTTCCACGCTGCCGCGGGACATCTTCTTCCCCGCGCCACCGTAGCTGCTACACGTCACCGAGCTAGGGTACGTGTGGTTAGAACTCGGACCTCCGTCCTTCCCGATTCGAGTTCGTCCACAGTTATTTTCCTCCAATTTTACCGCATATCTTAGATCTAGTATTTACCCTTACCAGTGCGGATGTGGTTTGTAGTTGTTCCTCACATCCGAATCCTTTCAGATCTAGGGTTTGTGTTATGTTTCGCTCAAATGAAATGCCTAGCACGCTGTCTAGTATTTTCTTCAGACCTACTAGCTCGTTCTATATGTTTCCTTCATTCGAAACATTTCTCAAAGTCTGTATCTGTTTCTTCTTCAAAATCCTGTTTGTTTGGAAAAACATTCGCTGTGAGCATTTGTAACCTTGTCCCCATTTTCCCTCGTATCTACTCTCATTCACAGGTATATGCAGTCTGTTGAGGATTCTGCTAGACCGCACAGTATGGCCGATGAAGAAGAGGTATTCATGGGAACAACTGATGAATCTAAAGCTCCAAATGCTAAGGGCCCAACGGTAGGCCCATCTACAAGCAAAAGAAAGAGATCCGAACAAAATGACAACGAGCAAGAAGCAGATGCTCCGAAGAAAAGGAAAGGTGGCAGGCAACCCTTCACCAATTCAGCTCAGTATATATCTCATGACAAATACAACACAATTCCAGGAGAAAATTCATCAGCAAAAAGAAGGCGTCTGCAAAAGATTTGACGTCACTGGGTACGAAAGTGGTTCAACTACAAAATGGTTCATCCTCGATATGCCAAGAACTTTGCCTTCCATCCTCCTTGGGGTGACTGTCGAGAAATTGGACTCATCCGAGCAAGTGATCCCCAGGAAAGACCTCCACCACCTCCTGACGCTGATGAGTCTTCGCTCAAAACGCCTGATTCTTATCCCGACGAAAAGGCCAAGCGCCTAAAGAATGCTGAAAAGAAAGCCAAGAAGGCTGAAAAGGAGCAGGCAAGAGAAGAAGAAAATCGTCGTCTCATCAAATCAGACGTCAAAAAGAAAAAGGCTGAAGGAAAATCAGAAGGGTGCTCAAAGCACAAACATGATCCCAGATCTGCTGCCTTGAAGAAAAAGAGTGCGCCAAAGAGAAGGCCTGCTAAACCAATTGAGCGTGAAAGTGATTCTTCCGATCAAGATGATCCTCCACTCACAAGAGAAGAAATTGACGCAACTCTTTCAGAACAAGTGAACATCACTACATCCACCGTTTTTCCTGATCTTCGAGCAAGTGTTGTCCCAATAGCACCTCCGAAGAAGAACCCATTGAAGAGAAAGACTCCTCCTACCACTGTTACAATGGTTGATAAAGTAAATACAGCTCCTCATCCTGATGCAATAGATCTGCAAGATTTGGTAGTTGATGCCCCAGTAGGCACAGCTAAGCCAGGAGAAAAACTCCCGAAGCAAAAGGTGAAGAAAATCATTGCTCCCTCTGCCAAGCAAAGTGCTCCGCAAGGAAATACAGTGAAGGAAAAAGAAGCTCAATTTGCTCCGAAGCTGACACAACCTCTGGCTTCAATGCCTCCGACCAAGCAAAATCTAGTTCAGACTGCTCCTGCTGCACAGACCAATGATGGCTCCGATGCACCACATTACTTCAATCAAGTATTCATGGAGCAGCTTGACAGATTTGTGGAGAACCGGTTTGATGGAGAAGTGGCATCTTTGCCCATTCCCTCTGAAGTTATTACTCAAGCTTCTACTCTGGTTCAGGACATGAGAGATGACTCTGTTGAGATCAATAACCTCACTGCCCAGCTCGATGATCTTGACAACCGAATGAAAGCTGCAAAATCCAAGTTTGTCATCAAACAACTTGAAGAATCATATGTGGATGTCAATCGAGTCTTGACTATCCTTCGGAACAGACGACTATGATTTCATTCTGATCTAGATCAAATTGTTCGCAAGATACGCCTCGATCATCAAGCCCAAGCCACCAGATATAATGATCTTGTCAAGGGGCATATTGATCCATCAAAGCGAAAGAAGAAGAAGAAAATTGCAAAGAAAAATGCTCCTCCTCCCACGAAAGAAAAGTCTCCAGATGTTGTACCACAGAAGGAAAACTCACCAGAGCCTGCAATTCCCTCGCAAGTTCATATATCAAATGCAGATGCTCTTATTTCACCAAGGCCAACTGAAATAGTGCCTGTGGCTTCCCCAGTTCATCAAGCAAATCCGCCTCAACAAAATATTTCGGAAGAAGGTGAAATTCCTCAGACTGCTCCCCAGGCATCTCCTACTCGTGTTGAACCTAATGATTCGGTTCCCCCCTCTGCTCCTCAAATGACTCCTGAAGAACATCATCATCAGTCCTCAGTGCCTGACAATGCTCCAGTTTCAACTGCTAAAGTGTCGGATCCCTCTCCACTACGAATTTCACTCAACATTGCACGAAGAACTTCAGATGTTGGTCCTTTTGCAGCAAAATCAGCTTCTGCTCATCACTCAGACTCAGTCATTTATGGCGATGAAGTGATTTTTGTTGAAGATGAGCTCAAATACCCTTATCCTCATGAGCAATTGCCCTTGTTTTCAATCGGCGTTGGTGTCAAAGGGCCACTTTTCAATCGGAACACTCATCCTAAGTTCTTTCAAGAGAGTCCCTACAACAAGCCTCGCACTTCTGAATCTCCTTGGTTCTGGACTCAGGAATAACAATATTTTATTCTCAGATTCTTTATGACAGCCGCAAGATTTTTCCTCATGAGTTCCCGGATATCGTTGCGATGAAGAACATTGGCTGCTTCAATCAAGTATTGCAAGACATCGAAGATTTTGGCCTCACACATGTCTTTGCATTTCAGCATCCATGGAACAGAGAGATTATTCTTCAATTTTATGCCACTCTGTATATCTCCGATGATGAAGCTGATAGCACCAAGTGGATTTTGGAATGGATGATCGAAGGGAAACGCATAAAATGCTCTGCCATGGACTTTGTCTCTCATTTTCATTTCCCTCGGTTCGAGCATGGCAAGACTGAGATTTGAGTTCATAACATTGATGCCATCTCTGATGAAGATTTCCGTTGCACAATGGATCAAGAAAAGATTCGTGACTATACTAGTCCTCCCTTGCCCGAGCACTTGACTTTCAATAATCAAACTCTATATCATATGCTCACTTATACCATCTGTCCTCTGGACGGGATGAACTCTGACAACGCTATATCTGATGTTCTTCGAAACACCATCTGTGCCATCTCCCAAGGATTTATCTTCGATGTCGAAGATATGTTTCTGCGCATTCTGATGGATTCTGCTCAGCATCCGAAGACCATCAAAGTCTTTGGACCTTGGATTCAGAAGGTGGTTGATTATGCGATGAAAACCGAATATTTAGCCAAAGTCAGTCACAAAAGCTTCATTCCTCCCGTGCGTGATATATTGCATGTCATGGAAGATTTTTCTTCAGGGAAAGCACCAGTGTCAAGCCCTCCAGATTATCATAAACTTTCAATGGGCCACGGCTACCTCAGCATGATCGACAACCGAATACTCAACCTCCTTCACATCTTGAAGTGAGTTTGCGCACTCAACAACTGCTATTGCAGCATATGGCTGAGGATCACCGAGAAAAAGAACACCTGGCTGCCGAATTAAATGCCATCAACAACCAAACCAAAGTTGTGCACATGATCACGGCTGAAAACAAGAAGCGCCTATGGAAATTGCTTCGGAAGTTCTTCTCCAAGAAGCATTTGAGCAACTCCCATCTCAAAGAACTTTATGAGTATATTGATCAAGGGTTTTCAGCTGAAGATTTTCAAGATCGTATTACTCCGCCTCTGCCAACTCGTGAGACAACAACTAATTTACTTCGGTTTCAGCTGCGCAAATTGCTCGAGGAATCAGAAGCAACCTCGCCCACTGAGAAACTTGCTGAAGGAAATGTTCTGTCTCGCCAGAATCAACAGGCTGATCCCAATATACCTTCATCTTCTCGGCCCCAAGCCAGTATTGAAGCATCTGCTGCTACTGACGAAGAAGATTTTCCAGCCACCTCCGAATCAGAAACATCTTCGGGCGATGCCTCAGAGTGAATCAAATTCACCTCTTTTCGCACTCATGTTATTCGTCACCTTTTTGACACTAGTTGACAAAAAGGGGGAGAATCACATCGAGAGTTTCGATAGATTTGCTCTGTTGGATTTGGTCTTAGTGTTTATTTGCTCTGGTTTATAAGACCTTTGTGCTATATGCTTCAAAGACTATTTGTGCCACTTTATGTGCTCTGATGAAAAACTTCTGATTTGTGCTGTAATATTAATAACCCCGCCTACTGCACTACTTTCTCTCGAAGCATTTGTTTTGCAGGTGGAATTATTGTCAGAAGTCATGAATGATTGCACTATACACTCGATGGATTACATATCATCAGTGCGAATCATTACCTCGGATGATTGAAAAATCCTCCACTTACTTAAATGAATTGCAAGGAATTTCATTGTATATCATTGACCCTGCATACATCTAGGGGGAGCATATTTCATCATCGAGTCAAGTAACGCAAGATCACTCTTGTTCGATTTACATTTCACTTATCTATCTTCACTTCGATGATTATCTGTTTTGTCAACAACCGTCCAAAAAGGGGGAGATTGTTGGTGCAATGATAGGCCCCTTATGTTTTGGAGTTTGTTGACATAAACAGTATGGGACTTATGTGTTTGCTATTGCACACAGAGTAACAGGTCCCTGAAGTATCAAGGAGTTTGATGCAAACGACGAAAATAATCTCTCTGCGAGGCAGCGAAGGTTATCACCAAAGATGAAGCTAACAAGAGTGACCCCTAAAAATTGTTGAATTCAAGCAATTGATTCGGTGTCTGTTCAAAGAATATGACTGCGTTCGAGGAAGAATGAAGACGAAGTGAAGATGTAGCATTTGTTTCGTTATTCTTCTTCTTTCTTTGAGTCATAGGACCACCGTACTATTAAGAGGGGTGTAGCGTTCGAAGCTTTGACTCTCTGATGCTAAACCCAAATCCTATGAAAACTGTGAGAGAAATCTCTTTGTGTTCCGAGCAAATACTTGCCGGCAAGAGACTGTGATCTTCTTCGCTGCGAGAGATTTGTCTCGGACCGAGGAGTTAGCAGTACTTGTTCCTCAAGTAATGTTACCGTTGCTCCAAAATCCGACCGTTGTGAACGTGTCGGGTGGCTATTGGCTGGACCTCGTGTCCAAAATGGTCATTTCCCATCTGGGAAGGCTGCGGCTATAAATAGCCACCCCGCGCCAGCTTTGTCCGGTGGCTGCTCTGTTTGATTCTGAGAAGATTGTTGAGCAACCCACTCTCTGAGCGATTTGAGTTTAAAATCCACCAAGAGAAAAACCCTAGAGCCGAAGAATTAGATAGTGGTTCAGCATCACTGGAATCTAAGTTTAGTACGCTTCGCCTATTACTCTTGAGAGCTGCAAACTCTCTAGACGGTTAGGTGTCAATTTCTTCAGAGACCAAGAGTGATTGTGGTTCTCGAAGAAGAAGTCTGTAAAGGTTTGGAGATCACCTTCAAGCATCTACCACGAGTAATCGGCATCGGTTGACGAATCGATTGTCGAGGAGAATAGGGTGAAGAGAGTTTATCTTCCGTGTTAAGTCACAGCCCCTCCAACCAGACGTAGTCCTTGTGCAGAAGGACGAACTGATCGAACAAATACCTTGTCGCCATCAAGCATCTTCGGTTATCTCTGTCACCCATGTCTACCTTCGATGTGTTATCTTTCGTATAACTTGTATCAATCCATGTCTTAGTTTCTTTTCGGTACTCTGTTTTAGTTCGCTGTAGTTTGTTTTTCATTCTTTCCGCTGCTGGGTTCTCAGAGATTTAAGTTTTCCGAAGAAAATTTAAAACTCCCATTTACCCCCCCTCTGGTAGACATACTTTGTTCCTACAACTACTATTACTCCAGACATCGATCGCTATCCAGCATGCATCTAGAGTATTAAATTCATAAAGAACGGAGTAACGCTTTAAGCAAGATGACATGATGTAGACAAAGTAAATCCAACCAATATGAATAAACCCCATCGTTTTCCCCTTAATGGCAACAATACAAATACGTGTCTTGTCCCCTACTTTGTCACTGGGATATAGATCACCGCAAGATTGAAGCCATTACAAAGCACCTCTCCCATTGCAAGATAAATCAATCTAGTTGGCCAAACCAAACGGATAGATCGGAGAGAAATACAAAGCTATAACGATCATGCATAAAAGAGTTCAGAGAAAACTCAAATAATATTCATGAATAATCTGATCATAAACCCACAATTCATCGGATCCCAACAAACACACTACAAAAGAAGATTATATCGAATAGATCTCCAAGAACATCGAGGAGAACATTGTATTGGAGATCAAAGAGAGAGAATAAGTCATCTATCTATTAGCTATGGACCCATAGGTCTGTGGTAAACTACTCACACATCATCGGAAGGGCAGCAATGTTGCTTAATCAAGGTACCACAATAATAGATCTTCCAACTAGGTGTGTCGGCCAAAACATCAACCTTGCCGAAACCTACATCAGAGATCTTAGAAAAGTTCCAACCATCATATCTGCCTGAGATTCAGATCTGGTTGGTAACAGGATATTTCAGGCTCAGCATGTCTGAAAAAAAAAGAAGTTTGCAACACAAATCGACGAGACGATGTTGCGAGATCCTCGGGTAATGAACTACGGTAACAAGCTCCAACACATGAGCTGGCTTGCAAGATACATGTGAACAGAATGTCCAGGACAATCATGCCCACATAGAAGTCTTGCAACAAAACACTAGTGAGTTCCGGTTGGGAACCACCATTGAGAATAACGGAATCTTGGACAAATCCATATGGTACCTTCAGGATTAGAACTTAGAACTTATTATCCTTGAGCAAATCAATCAGTGGCTTGGTGTGATAGCGAATACATATGGAATGGAGGTTGCAAATTTATCAGACCATAGCATACTTCGCACGTGCATGACTGACTTGGGACGATTCCAAATGAAACAAAACAACTTTCTCGAATTCACGGTGGCAACTTGCATCGAATGCACATGAAGTTGGAGGAAGTCACTTCTTACATCAAAACATCTACTCATGAGCTGGCACGAAGATAGTGCTAACACAAGTTTCCCAACACTAGCTTAATATTCAATACGTATCATGGAGAAGATCAGGATGTTGCCGATGGGCTCAACAACAACTCATCAAGGTTTCCACGAGGATGAAATTCCACAATTATGTGAACAAGGTGATAGCGTTGGTCAGACCAAAAGATATAATGGTTGGTGAGGGAAAAATATATTTTTTGGCTGCACGAAACATTTGTGGCGTGCAATGTATAGTACACGTCGCTAGGTGAGTGATTATAGTGGTGGCGTTGTCTACGTGGCACATCATCAACACGTACACTACTGCTGACGTGGGGTCCAACGCCACCACTATTTTTTAATAATGACATCATATTAATGGCGTTGAGTGTCCACACTAGCAAAGCCATTTTTGCCACGCTATAGCTAGACTTTTCTACACTGGTGATGGCCTCACCTTGTGAGTCTAATTGGAGGCGTTGAGACAGCACCACGGTGATGTACATGACCTAAAATGTACTAGCCAACGTGGAGGGGTTTCTTTCCCATCCTCTTCTCTAATACTCCCTAATACTTCGTCCGTTCCTTTATATAAGATGTGTTTGTTTTTTCAAAAATCAAACAAGTACATGTTTGACCGAGTTTTTAGTAAAATAATATATCAATATCCACAATACGAAATTTATATCATTTGATCCATCATGAAAAACAGTTTCATATTTTATTCTTTTAGGTTGACTTGCACGAAAACCAATACACATTATATTCTGGAATGGAGGGAGTATATGGTACGAACAATATTCGAGGAAAAAAAATTATACATCCAGGAGATCCATTGCAGTAGAAAGAGATCGTGGGATAAAACACAATTCCCAGGTCGCTACAGTAGTTTACAGGGTAATCGGTGAAGATAGCACATGCCTCTCCAGGGACCAGGCTCTACGTCTCATAAAAATAGCTGTGTCTTCGAAATTAGTTATCTAAATTACTGTTCTTTTCCCTAAACCAGAGGTACATGTGTTAGGTAGCATAGCATTGATAAATGATAATACAAAGATTTTTCTTTGCTCCAGACTGAACAATACAATCATCCTAAGGTAGCATAGCATTGATCTTTTGTGCATGCCTATAGTTTAGTTACAAACATACAATCATCCTAAGCAAGAGAAACACTTAAGTTTGAGAACTAATAATTCAAAATAAGTTGGTTTTGCTTCGACCTTTTGGAATATCACTTCCTAAAATGCAAGACATGACTAATTTAGCAACTTCCAGGGTACTCCAAAATCGTTGAAGGATGATGCACCACCTGCAACACATCTTAACCAAAAAAAAAATGCCCCATTTTTGTGACAAAATGTACAATACCTACAAGTGCATAACTGCATATCTATTCTGGAAACTAAGAAGAGTTCTAATAATATTACCTTAGAACATATATACCGCACATAATAAACATGAACAGGTATGGAGACATTCTAGAAAGAATCAGCAAACTAAGGTTTCAAGAAGCATCACACACTGTTAGGCAACAAAATATACATAGATTCAATATGGCCTCACACGTACGAAAACTAATACTTCACTTGACTACTAAAGATTTCTCATCTCTAAATTATGATTAAAAGAAGACCCAAAAGAACTCCACATATGTTCAGAACTGCTGACATAAGAAAAATAAAAGCAAAGTTCCATCTTGTGCCTATCAGTTCTTACGAAAAAACATAGATGTGCATCACAATTTCAACCAAAACCTCCTCACCCCATATAATGCGTGTCGATGAAATAGTACCATGATCTGAATTTATATTAGCAAGCACGTGCCGATGAAATAGTAACATGATCTGAATTTATATTAGCAAGCACCTGCTAAATAGTAACATGATCTGAATTTATATTAGCAAGCACCTGCTATACCTCGATGCAAGACCAGTCACGTGGGTAATCACATAGACATCTCATTTTTGTTAATTATAAGCCAAAGTTTCCATACCTTCTACAGAAAAGAGAAATATTAACTTAAAGCTAACAACCATCAGATTGCTATATCAGTAGAGGACGAACGTTGTGAACTCTGTGAAAATGGCCGCACGAAAGGCACATTGAAGCACTCCAGAGGCAGTGAATGGGCGTTTTTGTAGATAGCAACGCACAAGCATGCCTCAGGCGGCACGCCCCAGCCCCTAGTGCTCTAGTACACGCTGGGGGCTCCTCTGTACTCTGACGTCTGAGCTATGGACACCAATTTGCGGGTGTGTGGCAGGCTCCCGCACTAATCCTGGTGGAGTGTGGCGGCAACCCGGGAATGCCCGCATCTTGTGCTGGCGCCCGCTTTGGCCTGTGGCGGGCAACCGCCACCCACCCCGTTTGCAGCCTGATACACACATCTTCTGTTACCAATAACAGCTAATCGAACAATCAGTTCATGCACTGGAGGAAATCTCCTCACGTCAAAAAAACTCCAATTTCAGAGGCAACATATGCAGAGGGAACAAACATCTTGACGTGCCATTGTCAATCCTCACTGTCCACACTGATACAATGACAAGTCAGATCAGATCCTAAAAAAAGGGCAACTGCGGTTGCAAACCGAGGCTCTTAATACCCCTACCCAATTTAGTTCTGCTAACTACTAGTGGTACTCTAAAGATAACATCAATCAAATCTAATGTATTCCTCAGGAACTTGATTCAGAAAAGAATGGAGTAATCGCAGGGGGAGAGAAGCGATAATGATGTTTATGAGTGTGAGACACTATTCACATTGTCCCTAGGAGCATTATTACAGCATTTACCATGTTCGCCTGGCTATTGGCTGGCAGGTGGATTCCCCTTGCTAGCCCCATTCACCACTGGGGTATATTGGCGACTGGCTGGTGTTCCGGTGCCGGTAAGCGAGTTCCTGCCTGGTGGAGTTCCAGCACTGGGAGCCGGGTTCCTGACTGGTGGCGTTCCAGTGCCAGGAGCCGCAGTCCTGACTGGTGGTGTTGCAGTGCCGGTAAGCGAGTTCCTGGCTGGTGGTGTTCCAGTGCCGGTAAGCAAGTTCCTGGCTGGTGTTATTCCAGTGCCAGGAGCCGCATTCCTGGCTGGTGCTCCGGTGGCAGGAGCCATATTTTTCGCTAGTGTTCCAGTGGCTGGAACCGCATTCCTAACTGGTGTTCCGGCACCGGGAGACATATTCTTGGCTGGTGTTCCAACGCCCGGAGCCGCATTCCTGGCTGGTGTTCCAACCCCCGGAGCCGCATTCCTGGCTGGTGTTCCGACTCCAGGAGCCGCATTCCTGGCTGGTGTTCCGACGCCAGGAGCCGCATTCCTGGCCATTGCGCTACTATTTGAGCTCATAGCATGCTGCTTCTGGGCCATAATTTCTTGGCACCTACTTTGTTTGCCTGTGGTGCCTGGGCCAGGTGGCTTCTGATATATTGCTTTACTCAGCACACCAGCATTGCCTGTGCCAACAAGGCCACTAGAGGTGACTGTTGATGGAAAGGTCGCCCCATGTGAAGCTAGAGTTTTGGTCTTCTTCACGGTTGCTGGTGCTCTAGCAGACGCAGGGATGCTTTTCACAACTGTGGGTTGCTCTTTTGGTTGTTTCTTCTGGCTGGGAATAGCACCTTGAGCCCCAGGAGCAATTTTGACACCTTTGCTCTTATCCAAACAATCTGTAGTCAAGCATCCTTGGGCAACAAAGCGATCGAACTCCAGCATGTCGGCATCCTTGGGATCTATGCTCTCCTCAGCTTTGGGGTCTATCATCTCAGGCTGCTTCACTATCTCTGGCTGCTTCACCATCTCCGGCTGCTTCACGTCTTCAGGAAACAAGTCCTCCATCGTGACTGCACAAAACGTAGAGTCGTCGTCCATCTCCATATTGTCGCATGGGCCAGCCACTGGTGTGGTGCTCAATGCTCTATCAGGTTCCAACAAATGTGCACTAGCAGATTGTTCAGGGGGATTAACTCCTGCAACTTCTGACACAACATTAACTTGCTCAATTGACTGTGTTATCAAAACCGGAGGAGATGGTGTAGGGGCACTGCAGTTTGGAAGTTCTGGGTGTTCAGCACTGCCAGGCTGTGTTCCAGGCTCACCAGCCATAGTGGATGCTTTAGAGCTTGCAGAAGTTTTTGAAGATCCTTTTCCTCGAGGTCTTATGAGCATAGCTTTCGGGGTTATGTGCACAGCTTGCGAGGATTGTGCAGCTTTCAATAAATTGGTGGCGATGCTTGCTGGGGCGATTCGTCCACCAGCAGCAATAGCTGCAGCTTGTATCGAGGAAGGAGCATTTGTGGGATTTGCTTGTGTATTTTGCTTCTTAGAGCTATTTCGTGACTTGTTTGAAGTATTTGACTCTTTTGAGGCTGCAGCTTGAGCAGGAGCTGGTTGCACCCGAGGAAGTGGAATCTGCCCTTGTGCTGGCACTGGTACTGGCAACGGGAATGATGAAGAGGATGTTGCACATCTTAACTCAGGTGCCGCAGCAACGAATACTGGAGCAGGATGTTGAGTGCTTTGTTGTGAAGCTCCTACATGAAAAGGCTAGAATGAGCACCAAAAGGCTAGCACAAGGCACAACAAAGATGCCAGAACAGATTTACATCTCAGATATACAACGAAGCTATAGAACAATGTTTGGCTTGTTGATACTTCAGTAAAGAAGCATTATTCTAAATGAGAGCTGTACTGACAATGTATAAGAATTTTATTAGTACCTGATCTTAATGTAGAGAATCCACCAGGCTTTCCCATAGGCATATCAAGAGCCATAGAGAATGCCTTTTGAGTAGCTTTTATATCGAACTCCGTGGTGACTGATTTAGCTTTAGCAGGCTTGGTTGTTCCTTGACGCCTGCAAATGACTGCCCATCTCTGAAAACAACAATACACATTACCTAATTACTCTACAGACAAATATGTACATGGAGACACATGGATGTCCCATCATGCTAATCATTATAGCACACAACAGTTATATGCGAATGAGAACTAAACAAACAGGCCAAGTAAGATTGAGATGGAACTTTTTCTAGGCATAGATCACAAGCAAAGCAACATAACTATTGCAACAAGAAGCACATGCATTTGCCTACTTACCTTGGCATATTTGCAAAGGCATGCTACAAATTTATTATAATTCGGGAAGACTAAGGAAAACCAAATGGATGTAAACAAGGATGAACTGCCGCACAATAATAGATGCTAGTATGCAATTTACAAGATGACCATAGAGTTAGTTACCTGAGACAATTGAACATAAGTTCTTGTGCTATCGAAGTTGTATTTATGCAGAATGTTCAGCCAATTTCCTTCACCACACTTATGTACACCATCCATTAAGTCTGCATCCTCCTTGTTGGACCATGCTTTAGGCTTCTTTGTCTTTTTATGAGGTCCATTCCCATCAAAAGGATCAGGAGATAACCTTGTATGGGATGCCTGTTTTGAGTTGGAAACTGGACCTGTACCATTTGTTAGACGATGGCTCTGAGCAAGCTGTTTGTCAGATGGAACACGCGGTATCTTCTCATTTGGAGTGTTTAGCAGAGGAACTTCTGAGTTAACACGATGACTAGAACCTTGCTCACGTGAAGGTCCATAGATTAAGATCTGCAATTTATATGATAGGATTATAAGTACCATTGTGCATACCTAAGATATGAAGAAATTGTAGTGCAAATATGCAACAGAGCAAATATTGCATGACATTCAACATAGTTGGTAATCAATACAAAATTGCTAACGAAATAAAGATTTGTCGTTTTCATAAATGATGACTCTTTTACGTTGTTACTAACTGAAATGGAAGCTGTCATAAGAACTGTTATACTGACAAATCCTTGCAATTTTTTATAACTAATCTGCCCAGCAATAGAAGACATTTGGGTGTAGACATGGTCCCTGAGTAGAACTGTGAGTATACTTGTTTTCAATTGCAATAACAATCAAATACATTCATAACTAAAAGCATTTTCTGAGAAAAAATCTTCCATTGTTATTTTAATCTGTCTAATTTAATATTCAAAAAGATCTTCACTGCCAAAGATTAGAAGGTTTGACTGCACATATCATGTACTGCTACTCTTTCGTCACTAGAGGGGGCAAACATGATAGCCACCCTTTTGTAACTGGAGGGGGCGAACATTATGGCCCTTTATTCTTTTGTCTTTCTGCGTATAAAGGTAGAGATTACTGACTCATAGTTGCAGTTGCAGAATTAGTAGATCAGTCAGTTTTCTGTACACACTACTTTAAGTTTGTGAAACTTGAGAGGGTGAGCTCTGACTCTGTGAGGCATTATAGGAAGTCCATCTTATAAATCAAATAAAATGGACCTTTACACTCTCTAATAGAACAAGAAACTTAGATGAAACATACAAACTCCATCTTCATTGGCGAATACATATACTTATCTTACAGCCAAAACTGTTCACTATCCTATGATTTCTAGTGAAACACCATGCTTCATCTCCCATTTGATAACGAGGCATCAATCAAGCTTTCGAGCAGAGCCAACAATCAATCAGCCTTCACTAGGCGCATACTGAAGAGCAAACTGCATCTGCAGCCCTAAAAGTATTGAGGGGGTGTCAAGTTAGTCATAATTCTATTGAAGTGCACATTCCGGTCCCTATAGTACCTTAAGGGAGCATTTGGTTCTAAGGAAACCAGATTGAAAGGAATGTGAAAATTACTAGGAATATTAGCGTGGTAATGAGATAATTAGGAATATGGCATTACCGTTAAAAGTTTTCAATGAATTCAAGATTGAGTTGTTTGGGTCATTGGTTGCAATAACATGTTCATGAGATTATATTTTGTAGATTAATACTGATGTATTGCAAAGACCTGTTGTTGTTTTATTTCTTCATGTCCCTTTATGACAAAGACTTTCGGATTGACCGCTTTTGGGGCTAGTATTTTTATTAACAAAACACTTCTTCTTAGACTGGACTACTTATCAATGTAAGGCCGCTAGGTTTGACTTTATAAACTTTTTATTCGGCTAAGAGGCTGTTCTTTCACTGCTGATGTGACTGCTTTTAGCGTAAATAAAGGCACGCTGTGAAAGAATCTGTATCTTACTAACTTATACAGAATAAAACCCAAATTAGTGTACTAGGAGTATTATCGATCTTCAACGAAAACTGGAGCTAGTGTTCAACCAGAAAGAACAATTCCAAAAAACAAGTAATTGTATGTTTAATTTAACAATGCAAACGTGAGAAGGAATTGGTTGCACATCATGCCAAGGTTGCATTGTAAAATAGCAAGACATGATGGACTGAATTGTCTCAACACCGTTAATCGGATGAGTTTTAATTAGTACGCTTGACATGGATATACAGTATGAGTGAGGTCCTAAATGGGATGGACACAAAACCCTTCACAAGATAATTACAATTCGATAACTATGTTTGAATCGAACTAATATTGAAAGTCTAGCATTTTTTAGGAAGAAAAATGTCGATGGATTCCGGATCAGGGGGTAATCCAAGATAGCCACCTGTTTCAAAAGGAATCATAATGCCCCAAAACAACTTGAATTGTATCATGGTAATCTAGAGTCTAACTAACATTCCAAGTGGCTATGCCGAATGCGGGAACCAAACCAGATTGCCTCGTGATTTCCACTAATCTTTACAAGATTCCTGCAACCAAACACAGCCTAAAAGTGAGTCACCGCGGGTCCTGAGCAGCTCAGCTCAGCACGGGAGCTCCCTTTGCGGCAAACTCCTGCCATGGCAGCATTCTGGCTGTGCGGCTGCGGTCAAAGCACCACGAGTGCGTCAGCACTGAGCTGGGTTGCTCAGGGCCCGCAGTGACTCACTTAAGGTACTATAAGATCGTAATAAAGGATCTATATGGACAAACCAATAACCATATGGCATAGATAGCACGACATTAGATACTGGTTTGTGGTACAATAGGACACAATGGCCTTAAGCAGATGCCAAACAAAATTCTGTGCACATCACGCACTCAATCCCAGATATGCTTTATCAAAGAATCAAATACAAAAAAATGCAATTACTAAATACATTGATGGCGTTTAAGTTCATATATCCGGGTTCTGGGTTCCTAATTAACGCAGATAAATAAGGCAAGGTGGGTGAAACAGAAAATTAGGCCTTTGGCATCCTAAATCCAAAAGGAGCATCTGATAAGTAAATGACCGTATCAGCTACAATACAGACAGAAATGCTTCTGACAAAAACAAAATGTGGTACCTTCGCGAACCGGGAGGCCTCAGCTGCAGCTTCGTTGCTCGGCTTAGGAAAGGGTTCAATCTCACATTCCAAGTCGCTCTCATCACCCTGCCATCATCAATCAGGGCAACAGAAGTACCACAATACAGTTAGGAAAAGATAAGGTGACAGTAGAACAAACAGAATTTCTATATACCAACCTCTCAAGATCTAACAGTTCCTACAACGACGATACTGGCTAGAATACACAATTATAAAGCTAATCAAAATTAAATTGGCAGGATAAAGAAAGAGCACAAACCAGAGGCTGGGCGCCGATGTCCTCGGCGTTCTCGATGAAGTCATGTCGGTAGGCGATGTAGTGCCAGAGCATCTGGTACTCGCGGGCGGAGGTGATCCCCGTGACCGTCTTGGCCACCAGCGCCCTCCAGTCGATGCTCCTTCTCTCTGCATGCTGCGCCACCTCCTGAAGCGCCGTCAGGATTGTCGCGGGCGAGTACCTGCAGCAAGATTGAGCGGCGCACTAAAACCCTAGGGCGGGCCGGGGAGAAGCGGCGAGTAGCGCGAAGGTTGAAGAGAAGGACCGACTTGTGGAGGATGAGGTACACCTCGTCCTCGGAGAGATCTCGCTTCCGCTTCCCCCCCGCCGCCGCCGCCGCCACCATCTCGAAGTTTGTGACTCGTCAGCGCTTTGGCGGTTAACTGGAGGAAAACTACAATAGAATAGAATCAGCTCGTGGAATTATTATTATTTTGAAAAGAGGCAGAAGTTTTGCCTTATACATTAATTAAGAAGAAGAGAGTTGCCTCATTAATTTACGGAAAACCAGGCGAAAACCGCAGAGACTTGCACAGTCATGTGAACTACCCAAACTATGGAGCCACAGGACCACAAAGGTAGACCAACGAACACACCCAACGCAGAACCACTGCAACCCCAAACACTTGGGTCCCAACTTCACCAATGGAACTCCATCGCCCCCCTGCAAGTTGCAGCCTAGACTACTGTATCATGGAAGCACCTGCGCCTCCCCATTATCGTCATCCTTTTTCCATTGCACATGTTAGATTTCTTCTTGCGGATACCAGGGTGGAAAATAGAACTCTGTGCATTTCATGCTTAGTCAAACACCGGCGGTACTTTGGCTGGTCACATGTAAAGTGATGATTTGCTCCGACAGGTATACACTAAAACAGATCATCAGCTTGCTAATACGTGTTACTGGCGCAGTACAGATCTCTAGTTATCTAAAACAACATCCTTTTTTTCCTATAGCCAAAAGCTACCATCGCTTGGTCCAAAGTTGCGAGCCATCAATGGGTTAATTGATTGTAGCAATTAGATATCACACCGACGGCCTATTACATGCTATTTTATCCAAGTGGGTAAACTGGTAGGTGTTCTCTTGCAAAGGCATGAACGCATCTACTTGCTTCAGCCCAACAACAGCGGCTCCAATCAGCTCCAGTACTAATAGGTACAGCGATGTGCCTTTCCATCTAAACTGAATCGAAGTCAGCGCATTGCCTAAGATGAGATTGAGTACCTGCTGGAACAGTGGCGCGATCCGGATGCGGGCAGACACGGCGCAGCAAGAACCAGTGGAGGGAGAGTCCCCCGCGTTGGCTACGTTGGCGGAGACCGATCGGCTGCGCAGACCTAGGTGGCGGCGGCCGTGAACAGGCTATGGGAGGAGAGTTCGTGCGTGATGCTTGGGCCTGGTGGGCTTCTTTCCGAAATTATCCGACGGTTAGGAATGAACGGCTCGTCAAAATGCACTTATCTCGATCAACTCGACGAGACAAATGCAACCACGACAACTGATTCACATCTCTTCATTTCATTTCGTGTGTGTTTGGTTCCGGAACTAAGTGTAATGAAATGTCATGGTTCATTCTACTAGGTTCCATTCTACTAGAATGAGTCGGTTTCATCCTCTTGTTTGGTAGAGGCAATTTAAAGGAATGGAATGGTTATATTTTGATGTTTGGTTTGAGGGATGGAACGAGATGGATTTGTTCATCTCACTTAGAATTGGATTGGATTTCAGTCAAACAAATCACAGCAGCGTGAGCAATTGGATTTCATCCATCCATGCATGCATCAATTAGATTGCAGAACAAATCGAAGGCTGCACGTTCGCAGAGAACCAGAAAAGAAACAAATCAGACTCAAATCGTAGAAATCAACAATAGCCACCCTGCACAAGATCCAGGCGTGCTTAGGCGGTCAACGGCCAGCGCTAGGAGTGGCTACTCCCTCAAGCGCGACGGCGTGGTGACTCCCAGCATGGGGCCTGGCGCGACGCAGTTCGCCGTGACCCATGCGGACCCGAGCTCATTCACGGCGACACACGCTATGGCCTCCATGGCTGCCTTGGATGCTCATCGACGAGGGCACGCATGGTGTCGAGGTCAGAAGCCTGCGGCGGGGCGGTCTAGACGAGGCGGCGCGTGCTCCCGGCGGCTGCGGCGGCGTGTGCATCCGGCGGTGGCGGCGGCAGCTCCCGGGGAGGTCGCGGGAGGAAGGGAAGGAGGGAACACGAGGTGCAGTCGCGGGAGGAAGAGGAGCGGTTCCGCGTGGTCCGCTCGTTGGAGAGACCGCGCGGAACGGCATAAACAGCGAATATGCCATTCCAGGAACGAGTGGGTTCCGATCACTCAGATCAACCAAACACGAGAATTGGCCCTAGGAACGAAATGGACCTGTGCCGTTCCACTTCGTGACAGGAACCAAACACACCCTAGTAGATTCCGTAAATCGGATCATTTGGTATAATAACCGTCGGTTTGTGAGATTCATTCCGTATTTTCCTCCTGAACATATCCGCCAAATCCGACCGTCCAAAAAAAATGTGGGATCCCGAATCCACGAGCCCATTTCCTTCAAACCTATAGGATTTCGCCCAAGTTTGCCTGCTCCTTTTTTCGTTGGCGTGAACCCACTTCCGGCCGTTTCACTTCCTGCCTCCACTCCCGCCGCCGCCGCCACAAATCCCCGCCGCATGTTGCTGCACCCTGCTGCCCCGTGCCGCCCGAAAGCTCCGCCGCCCCGCGCCGCATCCATTCCACCTAGTTTCGGTCGGCGGGGGTGCCTATTTGTGTCCGCCGGTCGCGGCCGCAGCTGGCGCCATGGATCCGCCCCGGAGCTCGGCACACTCCGGGGCGGATCCATGGCCCGGAGTACCTTCGAGCTCCAAACGAAGAAGACACAAAGAAGCTTATGGCAATGAACGAAGCAAGGGGATGGCCGGGCATATGCTAGGTAGTATTGATTGCATGCATTGGAGGTGGAAGAACTGCCCGGTGGCTTGGGCAGGGCAATACACCCGCCACAAACGTAAGCCCACCATCGTGCTTGAAGCCGTGGCTTCACATGATATATGAATTTGGCATTGTTTTTTTGGTTTGCCGGGGTCTCTCAATGATATCAACGTTTTGCAGGGATCTCATCTATTTGCTCAGCTAGCTAGTGGCAAAGCTCCATCTTGCAACTATACCGTCAATGGCCATGACTATACCATGTGATGGAGGCGGGGTGTCCCGATCATTCGATGAGATGATAACTATCGATTTGATGGAGTCGACTTTGACGATCCGACTTAGCAATCGCTAAACCTATCTCCTGAGATTACTGACGATGCCGGAAGCATGATCAGCCTGACCACGAAGGTCTATTCCTGCATGCAATCGAAGAACAAGCAAGAATATGATAATGCAATCTGAATATTGCGAATATATATTAAGTATTTATAAAAGTGGGGATCTGAGGGCGGTCTTGGTCTGTTTGTTGGACACAAACAAAGTATACGAAGTTGCAATGACTATCTTTTAACTAAACAAATCCCAAGAAAAAAGCTACTAGATTGATCTACTTATATAGGAGCAAGAGGTGGCGGCCAAGGAGGTGGGAGGACGTTCCAAGGCAGCCTGAAACTAACCCTAGGTCGTATAAGTCCCATAAGCCCAAGTGGATGTGATGCAATACCTTTGAACTTGTAGTTTGACTCGGACTCTGCTGCAACGTTAGATTGTTTCGTCAATATGTCAACGCTTCAGATGAATTTGAAGGTGAATCCAATTGGGTTGGAAAGTGCACGAAATAAACTTTCCAGGAAAAAAAGAAGGGATTTCTATTTCTGTGCCCCTCCTTCCTTAGTTGTACTCAGTTTTGCCCCGCCCATCTAACTTTGCTCACTTTTGCCCTCCTCTACTCACCCCCGCCTCACAAGAGCCCAAACGGTGGCTTGCCGTCGGGTCAAAGCCATTGATCGTTACTTCACCCGGTACTGACGCGTCGAACCCCTTCGCTGATTAAAAAGGCCTTGGGCTTAAAGCTGGAGTGAGCTGCGTGGTTGGTTGCTGGGTTGAAGTCATGTAGCAGCCCAGTAACTTAGGTAAATTGTGTTTCTTTTTATTTAAAACTCCAGGAAATGATTTTGGCAACAAAACTGGTCCAAACCAATTCATAAAAATTAGGAAAATTCAAAAAACTAAATATACTCATATAGAGCTTAGTGAACATTAATGCCAGCTCAATTCAATTATCTAAAATACTTTTATCAACTCCAAATAATTTTCAAACATATTTCCAACTAATTTTTATATTGAAGAAGTCATTTTATCTCCCCTCATTTATTTTCTTGGGAACAAGAAAAAAGTTTGGATATTTTAAAATCAAAATAAAATTTCAATCATTTTCTGTGGATAATACATACAATCCCACTTCAGTATCTGAATTGCCAATTGTTTGGACCCAACTATAACACACTTATAGTTCAATGTTTAATTACTTTTTTAAATGTTCAGAAATTCATATAACCAATGGAATATAGGAAAAAACTCAAAATTTATAATCTTTTGTGAACACTTTTTTAAAAAACTCATCGTATTCCTAATTTATCATTAGCCGAGGGGGTTGATGCAGATCCATAACCTGGTTGTCATGGTGCTGCAAGGGTTGCTTGTGTTTATCTCCCCTCATTTTTTTTCTTGTGAACTATGTGCCAGATTTCAAATTTGAGCCATATTTCAAATTTGAGCCGACTTTCAAATTTGAGCTAGATTTCAAAATTGTGCTTTGATGTGTATTGTCAAGCCCCATGTTTATGCCAAGAGTAAAAGGCACTGGCGGTCAGAGAACTTGTCCTTCGGGTGCACTTAAGTCACACTACCTGCAAACCGGAAAAACCCGTCAGAGAACTTGCATTGCGGGTGCATCTAAGTCACATTGGCCATCTGGACCGACCAGCCGCCCGGTTTTCTCTGTTTCGGGGTCACGCGAGGTGCACGTGACCTGGGTGCGGGCTTGTTTGTTTGCACAAAAGCCCCTATTCTCTTTGCGAATCAAGTCGTGATGACCCTACCTCATTTGCCCAGAGTTTCCTTTTCGTAACCGATGGGGGAGACGACTAGCGGCGGTGATGCGGGTACGCTGATAACCCACAAGTATAGGGAATCGCAACATTTTTCGAGGGTAGAGTATTCAACCCAAATTTATAGATTCGACACAAGGGGAGCCAAAGAATATTTTTAAGTATTAGCAGCTGAGTTGTCAATTCAACCACATCTGGAGATTAAATATCTGCAGCAAAGTGGTCAGTAGCACAGTAATATGATAGTTTTGATAGCAGTGATAATAGTAGCAGTAACGGTAACAGTGATAGCAATGATTTTGTAGCAAGTGTAACAGTGGCAGCAGTAGTAGTAACTTAGCAAGAACAATATGTGGAAAATTCGTAGGCATTGGATCGGTGAATTCGTTGGATGATATCCATCATATAACAGTCATAACCTAGGGCGATACAAAACTAGCTCCAGTTCATAAATATAATGTAGGCATGTATTCCGTAAATAGTCATACGTGCTTATGGAAAGAACTTGCATGACATCTTTTGTCCTACCCTCCCGTGGCAGCGGGATCCATAAGAAAACTAAGGGATATTAAGGCCTCCTTTTAATAGAGAACCGGAACAAAGCATTAACACATAGTGAATACATGAACTCCTCAAACTACGGTCATCACCGGAAAGTATCCCGATTATTGTCACCCCGGGGTTTACGGATCATAACACGTAATAGGTGAATATGACTTGCAAGATCGGATCTAGAACATGGATATAATGGTGAAAACATAAACGGTTCAGATCTAAAATCATGGCACTCGGGCCCAAAGTGACAAGCATTAAGCATGGCAAAGTCATAACAACATCAATCTCAGAACATAATGGATACTAGGGATCAAGCCCTAAAAAAACTAACTCGATTACATGATGAATCTCATCCAACTCCTCACCGACCAGCGAGCCTACGAAGGAATTACTCACTCCCGGTGGGGAGCATCATGGAATTGGCGATGGAGAAGGGTTGATGATGACGACGACCAAAGATCCCCCTCTCCGGAGCCCCGAACGGGCTCCAGATCTGGCTCCCGATGAAGAACAGGAGGTGGCGGTGGCTCCGTATTGTGAAACACGATGAAACTTTCTCCCTGATTTTTTCTCCAAAAATAGGATTTTATAGCGTCAGAATCAGGGTCTGCGGGGCCACCAGGTGGGCACAACCCACCTGGGCACACCTAGAGGGGGGCGCGCCCTGGTGGGTTGTGCTCACCCAGGGGCCCCCTCCGGTGGTTCTTGGCTCCAGTATTTTTTATATATTCTGAAATAATTCTCCAAAAAGTTTTGTTCCATTCCGAGAACTTTCATTTCTGCATAAAAACAACACCATGGTAGTTCTGCTGAAAACAGTGTCAGTCCGGGTTAGTTTCATTCAAATCATGCAAATTAGAGTCCAAACAAGAGCAAAAGCGTTAGGAAAAGTAGATACGACGGAGATGTATCAACTCCCCCAAGCTTAAACCCTTGCTTGTCCTCAAGCAATTCAGTTGATAAATTGAAAGTGAAAAAGAAAAACTTTTACGAACTCTTTTGTTCTTGTTTACATAAATAAGCTTAAGTAGCACCCAGATTTTCAACAAAGATTATGACTAACCATGTCAACAATAACTCTTAGAAATTATATTAACTCATATCAATGGCATAAGAAACTAGCGAGCAATAATAAAGTATCTCAAATGACAACACTTTGTCAAAACAACTGTGATATAATATGACAACAGTGGTATCTCGCTAGCCCTTTCTGAGACCGCAAAACATAAATGCAGAGCACCTCCAAATTTCAAGCAGCGACTAAACATTGTAATTCATGGTAGAAAAGATCAAGTCATGATGCATCCAACATTAACTATGCACAATGCATGAGGATGACAATAGTGCTCTCAGATCTCAGGCTTATTTGAGAAGGTTATGACTCAACATAAAAGTAAATAGATAGTCCCTTCGCAGAAGGAAGCAGGGATTTGCAGCAGTGCCAGAGCTTAGATTTTTAAAACAGAGGTAAATGTAATTTTGGGAAATGCACCCTTCCTGTTTACTTCACGACCAAAAGTTATCAATATCTTCCATGCTAAACACATTAGTGGCGGTTCCCAAGCAATAAAAGTAAAAGGTTTGCTCCCCCTCCACCAAAAAACACACTCCACGGCTAGCCGAACCCACGGGTACCGTCCATACCAACATCAGTCCTGGGGGAGTTTTGTTTAATTATTTGCAATTTTTTATTTCGGGACTGGGAATCCCTATTACCGCCCCTCTCGTGCAAGGACGAGTGAATAAACACTCATCATGAGAATAACCCGCTTAGCATGGAAGATACCGACTACCCCCTGTCGCTCTATGAACAATCCAGGCACACAAAAACAGAAGTTTATTTGAAGTTTTTTTAGAGGTGGCACATGCAAATTTACTTGGGACGGCAGGGTAATACCGCATATAGGTAGATATGGTGGACTCATCTGGAATAACTTGGGTTTTAGGATTTTGATGCACAAGCAGTATTCCCGCTTAGTACAGGCGAAGGCTAGCAAATGGGTTGAGAAGCGGCCAGCTAGAGAGCGAAAACGGTCATGAACATGCGTTATGCATAATTAACATTGAATACTAGCATGAGTAGGATATGGACACCATGAACATAAATATCGTAGAGGCTATATTGGTTTTGATTCAACTACATGCATGAACATGTGCCAAGTCAAGCCACTTGAAACATTCAGAGGAGGATACCATATCATCATGCTACATCACAATCATTTTAATGCATGTTGACATCCAAGATAAATCATTATCCACTCCTAGCTACTTAAGCATGGCATGAGAAACTATAATCTCTAATTGTCATTGCAAACATGTTTGATCATAACATGCTGAATCATGGATACTAGATTAAACATATTTACAAAAACAGAACAAGTTGAGTTCATACCCGTTTCTCTCTGCCACAACCAGTTCATCAAATATCGTCATTATTGCCTTTCACTTACACGACCGAATGATATGAAAATAATAATAGTGCAAGAGTGTCGTGGACTAAGCTAGAGTCTGCAAACATTTTATTCAAAAGGAGAAGACAAGGTAATATGGTCTCTTTGTTGGATCAATAGAAATGCATATGAGAGCCACTCAACATTTTCATCGTGGTCTTCTCCTCGGTACGACTCAATAAAAAGAAGAGAATTTCAGAGAAACACACTGAAATATTTTTTGGAGTTTTTAGTTTTCCTTGAAGAAAGCAAATTAAAGAAAAAGAAAAACAGAAAACGAGAAAAACTATTTACACGGGAAAGCTCCCAACAAGCAAAAGAAGAACAAGGAAATCTTTTTGGGTTTTCTTTTTAATACTACAACTAGCTAAACTAGAAAGAAAAACCAAAAAGAAGCAATAAACATTTTTTGGATTTTCTCAAAGTTTTTCAAACACACAAGAAGAAAGCGAGAACATGGATAATACAATGAAAAAGTGTGAACACCGACAACTGGAATGAAATGTGTGAACATGAATGTAATGTCGGTGGAAATACGTACTCCTCCAAGCTTAGGCTTTTGGCCTATCTTGGTAATCACCATCTGCGGACTGCATAGTAATCAGAGTGATAGCTCACGAAGGTTCTTGGTGCAGCCTCCTCAGCCCGCCGAGCTGCCTTGATCCCCGCCTTGTACGCGCGAATCTCGCTCTCAAGAACATAATGTCTTCTTTTGCTGTCAAAATCAAAGAGAGCAGGCGCAGGCAAAGCAATATGCACAATGTTTTTTTATCGAACCTCAAGTTATAAGTATAATCAGTGATTTTGCCCTTAAGGAACTTATGGCATTTCATGGCATCAAAGTCTAAGTACTGAGTAGGCAAGATGGGGTCATGAGGCAGAGGTGTAACACCCACCTCTTTAGTTAAACGATATGCATAAATCCCACCATAAAAATAACCACTACCAGCATTGTGTTGCAACCTGCGTGCAACAATCGCTCCAAGATTATAACATTTAATTCCGGTCAGAGCAGTGTGTATGAGGCTCATGTCAGGGGCACATAGTGTGCTGCAATCTTGCTTGCCTACAATGCATTTTTCATTAAAGAGTGCAAAGTATTGAATTGATGGGAAATGAATATTTTTTATTCTACCTTGTGTCACTCCTCTATCCTCACCGTAGCAAAGACTAGTCAAAAATGACTCATATTCAGATCTTGGTGGCTCGTCTAGCGAACCCCAAATGGAATTTTACAAATACCACAAAACACTTCTAGAGACATGGTAAACGGACGGTCATAAAGTTTAAACGAAACTCTAGACTCACGAGGATGAAATTTAAATTCTTTAGTAAACGATTCTGTGAGGTTAAGATGCTGGTTGCACTTATCTTCAATGTAGGGACCGAGCTAGGCGTTGTGAACATATTGCTCAAATTCTTCCTTAATACCTGCACTCACCATAAAATCGTTGCACGGCCATAGGCATGATTTGATAGCGGCATCCCGTATTGAGCTTGCACTTGGTTCAACATAAGACCGACGCATCGAGCCACTACTAGATGATGCCTCCGAAGTCTTCCTCTCGAAGAACTCCTAAAGAATTGCATTTTTATTTGCGAACAATTTCTGAAAAAATTTGGGACACAAAATTTTTTGTCAACAAAACTCCACAAGGTTGATAGCAACTACTCATAAGGAGGCATAGAGGCTATATTGAGCATTCAAACTACTTAGAACTCTAAGAATTTAACATGCAAGCTCATCTACAACAGCACCAAGAGTAGCTAATTATTCAAAATATAATCCACTAAAGCAAAAACTAATTGGAGCAATGGAGGAGTCACATACCAAGTAGCAATGCCCCAAAATAGTTTCGGAAACGAAGCTTCGAGCAAAGAGATCGAAATCCACGGGTTTAAGAGCAAGAACACGAGAGAGAGCAATGGTGATTTTTTTCTGGAGGTAGGAGATGACATGGGCTAAAGAGATAAGTGAGAGGGCCCACATGGGGACCATAACCCACCTGGTGCACCCCCCTCTGATGTTATTTGTACTAAAAATTCAGAAATATTCAGAAAAAAATCGTATTAAATTTTCAGGGCATTCTGGGAACTTTTATTTTTGGGTCATTTTTTATTGCACGAGAAATTCGGAAAATAGTCAAAACATGGCATTTTATTTTTAAGAAAAACAAAAAATAAAAGTTGGGAGCAGAAGGTTGTGCTTACTAAATTCATCAACTTCATACCTCTAAAAAATGATCCATTAATAAAGTTGATCAAGTCTTATTAACAGCCACCTTCGATTAGCATGAAACCGAAGAACTTTCGTAAAACACTAAGTTACCTCAACGGGGATATGCATGTCCCCAACAATAAGCATTTCATATTTCTTTTTGGCAGTAGGTAGAGGTAGTTGAAAACTTCCAATAGTGAGTGTCGGAGATTTTTCAATAACATTAATACCATTCACTTGGAATTGTTTCTTCGGAAAGTGCACCGTATGTTCATTACCATTGATATGAAAAGTGACCTTGCTTTTATTTCAATCAATAACAGCCCCTGCAGTATTCAAAAAAGGGTCTACCAAGGATAATCGTCATGTTGTCGTCCTCGGGCATCTCAAGTATAACAAAGTCAGTTAAGATAGTAACATTGGCAAAACAACGGGCACATCCTCACAAATACCGATAGGTATGGCAGTTGATTTGTCAGCCATTTGCAAAGATGTTTCAGTAGGTGTGAGTTTATTCAAATCAAGTCTTTTATATAAGGAGAAAGGCATAATACTAACACCAGCTCCTAGATCACACAAAGCAGTTTTAACATAATTTCTCTTGATGGAGCAAGGTATAGTTGGTATTCCTGGGTCTCCAAGTTTTTTAGGTACTCCATCCTTAAAAGAGTAATTAGCAAGCATGGTGGAAATTTCAGCTTCAGGTATTTTTCTCTTATTAGTGATGATGTCTTTCATATATTTTGCATAAAGGGCCATCTTTAAAATATCAGTCAAGCGAGTGCGCAAAAAGACTGGCCTAAGCATTTCAGCAAAGCATTCAAATTCTTCATCATTTTTTTCTTAGTTGATTTAGGTGAAAAGGGCATGGGTTTTTAACCCATGGTTCTCTTTCTCTTCCATGTTTTCTAGCAACAAAGTCTCTTTTATCATATCTTTTATTTTTAGGTTGTGGGTTATCAAGATCAACAACTGGTTCTATCTCAACATCATTATCTAGTCGTTTATCATTGTCTGGTTGAGTGTCTTCATGAACATCATCATTATATTTTTCATTATCACTAGATGAATGTTCATTACCAGATTGAGTTTCAGCATCAGAAATAGAAACATCATTATTATTATCAGGAGGTTTTTCTACTTCAGGTTCACTAGAGGTATGCAAAGTCCTATCATTTTTCTTTTTCTTCTTCCTTCTAGAAGGACTAGGTGCATCAGTATTAATTCTTTGAGAGTCTTGTTCAATTTTCTTAGGGTGTTCCTCAGGATAAAGTGGTTCCTGAGTCATTTTACCTCCTCTAGTTACTACTCTAATAGTAGAGTCATTCATATTATTATTCATTTCACTAAGTGTAACACCCCCAGTGTCATGCTACAGTAACCCCTGGGGTTAAGCTAATTATTTTTGCTAAACAGTGCGTGATCATCTTTGCTTCTATCTCGTTTCAAATTCCAGTCAAATTCAAATTCAAATCATAAGTGAATTTTAAGAAATCACAAACATGAAAACTAAAATGTTCATCATGTGACAAATATTCTTTTGATAATATTGGTGGTGAACCAACATTTTTGCATAGTGTTTAAATGACCTAAACTAAATAAAACAGTAAAGGTAAAAGGCCCCCACCACTATTCTCCTGGGCCTTGGCCCACTGCACTGGCCCAGCCCACCTTACCCCCCTATCGTCTTCCCCCTCCCCACTGTGCGAGCAACCGCGCGCGCGCGTCTCCACCGTACCCCCTCGCCGGCTCCGACGAGGAGATAAGGCAGCTCGCGCCTCCTCGATCCCCTCTCCCACTCCCCCACTCACCTGCCCTCCTCGTTCTCTCTCTCTCGCCTGCGCTCTCTTCCCTCCAGATCCGCCTCGGCCGCGCCTCTCCGTCGCTACTCACCGCACTCCACCGCGGCCACCGGCCGGCCTTCGCCTCGCCGACGTGCCCCCAGGCTCTGCCTCGACCTCCTCATCCTCCCCTCCGAGCCACGCGGACCGGGACGGCCCCGCAGCACCGCCACGACCTCGCCTTCGCCCTCGGCTCCGATGAACTCCGCCGCCCCGAATCCGCGCCACTGCTGCTCCTAGTCACCCACCGGGCCACCGTGTGCCCCCAAGGTGAGCTTCGGCCCCTTCTCCCTCTCCTCGCGCGTCTCCGCCTCCACCGCAGCTAGCTCGCAGCGTAGCCGAGCTCCGCCGTCTGCTATGGCCGTCGGGCTCGCGCACCCAGTGCTTCTCTGCCCACACCGGCCATCCCCACGTGCTCCTGGCCCTCCCAGGAGGCCAGTGAGCCCCTTAGCCAGCCAGCTAGCACCCCGCGGCCCTAATCTCGTGCTCGCCCGAAGCTGCTCCGCCGCTGACCTCGTCGCCGGCGCCGATTCCGACCACCCGCGGACGGACCACCACCACCAATGGATGCGGCTCATCGCCCTCGTTCGTTTGCGCCCAACCGCACCTCCAGGCGTGTCCTGTAGGCGAATCCTACCCGACTCCGGCGTAGATACGCCACGGGAGAGGCTCGCCGGAGCTCTCTCCGGCGCCACTCCGACGTGGCCGGCCAGCCCCACCCGCAGGGCCACTGACTAGTGGGTCCCTGGGGCCCGCTGGCCAAGTTGACTGGGTCAACCATGTTGACTTGGCAGCACTGTGCAACTGACTTGTGGGCCCTGACATTTAATCAGACTAATTTGCTTTAATTTTAATCTACTAACTAGTTTAGTCACTGACAGGTGGGCCCCATCTAACTAATTAACTTAGTTAGTTTAATTAAACCTTTGTTAACCCAGCTGTCTATGACAGGTAGGACCCAGCTGTCAGGTTTGACCTGGAATAGCTCGGGTTGACCACTGACGTCATGCAGACATCATGCTGATGCATTAATTCAGTTTTCGAATTAATTTAATTAATAATTAATTCAAAAAATCTTTAAATCTTTGAAAATTAATATAAAATAATCTGTAGCTCAGATGAAAATAATTTATACATGAAATTTGCTCAGAAAAATCCAACGAATCCAAATACCCACTCCGTTCATCCGTCACGTGCCCCTAGCATAGCGAACATGCAACCGTCCCCCTCCGTTTCATCTGTCCGAAAATGCCTAACACTGGGGAAACATTCCCGGATGTTTTCCCCATTCGCCAGTACCGTGTAGCACCGCGTTAGAACACCCCTAGCACCGCTTATCGTCTTGTCCTGCTTAGTAATGCATCTGTGTGCTTTGTATTTACGGTTTCTTCCCCCTCTTCTCTCCGGTAGACCCTGAGACCGATGCTGCCACTGTGATCGACTACGTCACCGACGACCCTTCTTCCTTTGAGGCAGAGCTTACAGGCAAGCAAACTCCCCATTGATCAATCCTATATCGCCCATTCGCTTCTCTCTTATGCTTGCAGTAGAACTGCTACTGCTTTTTGTATGATCCTACTCTGATGCATAGCCTGTTTTTGTTACCTGCTTTCATACCTTACCTGCTTATTCTAAACTGCTTAGTATAGGTTGGTTAGAGATCCATCAGTGACCCCCCACCTTGTGTCACATCCCTAGTTCTGGCTAGGCCAGTTTCATGTGTGCATCATGTTTACTTTCAAATGAAGTTGAAATGGGGATGACAGAAACCCCCAGCACCACATAAACCAACTAGGGTTTACTAAAATCCTTTTCAATGAACCTGAAATGCCCTTCTAAAATGTTCATCATCTTTGCCTTGGTCTATAACCTCTGACAAAAATGGTGCACAATTTTCTAGGACATCATTGGGTCACTGAAAAAAATCTTATGTTATTTGCATTTGGACATTTAAATGCTATTAAACATTTTAGATGTCCAAATAATCATAAACTAAAATTTTTACTGTTGGAATTATTCCAAACAGTAGCCTTGAGCAGTTTCATTAATTTTGAGATTGTTTTGGTATTTTTAATAAAGCCCTAAAGACTACAGAATAATAGAAAACAGAAACTAAAATAGGAAAAGCAGAGAGAGAGAAGATACCTACCTGGCACCCACCAAAGCCCACCTGGCCGGCCCACCTGGCCAGCCCAGCCACCTGGCCCCTCCCCTGTCGTCTTCCTCCTGCCAGGAGGACGGAGGCGCGTGCCCGCCCCGCGCCGGCCACCTCCTCCCTCCCTGCCTGCCTGGCTCCTCCCCGGTGCGCCTAGACGATGCCACGGAGACGCCACGCAACCCCCTGACCCCTCTCACTCTTCCCCGCGGCCCCTCTCCCCTCTGCCCCTCTCTCTCACCCACGCCGAGCGCAGTCGTCGCCGCCGACGAGCACCGCCGTGGCCACAGCCACTGCCTCGCCTCGTCGATGCGCTCAGAGGCTCCGCCTCGACCCCCTCTTCCTCTCCACCGAGCCGCGCCCCGCCGGAAGCCCTGCAGCGTCGTCCCCGACATCGTCTTCAACCTCTGGCCGCCGGCAAACTCTTCGGGGATTCGCGAGCTCCAGTCTCTCCCCGGCCTCGCCGTTGCCTCTGCTGGATTCGCCGTGAGCCCCTGCCTCTTTCCCCTCTCTCCCCGAGCTCGTCCGCGCCTTCTAGCCACCGTGGCCATCGGAGCCGACGGCTCCTCGCCGCCGGTCATGTCGCCACCGTGACTACGGCCGTGCAAGCACGTGTCCGAGCCCACCGCTGCACTCAGAGAACTCCCAGGAGCCGAGCACACCCACCAGATCTTCACGCCGTGCTCCGTAGCCCCGTTTCGGTGCACGCCCGAACTCCGGCGGCCGCAAAAGAGCTCGCCGCCGGAGTTCGTCTCCAAGCCAAACTGGTCGAAGTTGGGTCTAGAAATGCTTTAGTTATATAAGGGAATTGATTGTGGAAGGGAACGTAAGGCTCTTTTACTCCTTTACCCTATGCCTTTCTGATCTGAGTCAACCTCTTCTTTGCTACGGGGTTTAAGAACTAGGCTTCTCATCTTTCTATCAGGATCACGTGTTACTAATCCGTAGTAACTTATAGGATTGTTGGTTTCAAGCCTCTGTTCTATTCCTACTACTTTTGTGTGTTGCTAGTTGATCTCAGAACCTTGATATTGTGTTGCTAAGTGGTTATGCCACCAATTGCAGGATGTCTCAAATCTTTTGAGTATTTACAGCCGTTATGCTATCCGAGTCATCCCAGGTTTCTAAATAGTCTGATGCATTTGCAAATCGCTTCTTTCCGTTCCCGATGTTTCTTTGGGCCAGTTTAACCACACCAATCAGTGAGTTGAGGTACTCTGTTGCCTCGACATATATGTTGGAGCTATTGTTATGACCCCAGGTGTCTTAGAGAACCACTCAGTAATCTAGCAATGCTTTGTATCCTCCGTGTGATGATTCTGGCCATCATTCCCGAAAGCATCCCGTGATGCCATTTAGTTAGTAGGCATTCTATTTCTGGGTTCTTGAGCCCAAGATTCACTCTACTTACTTCCTGTTGTTAGTGTTCGCTAGTTCCTTTAGGATATTAGTAATCTTGCGACAGTCCTCGAGGTCCGTGGTATTTCCTTCTTCCAAATACCATGAACCATTAAGGCAGAAGTTCTTTGAACCAAAAGATCACAACCAGAGTGCTCTTGATGAGTTCTCCATTCTACATTGTGAATCTACCAGTCCTACCTTTCTGCATGGATTATCTGGAAGAAATATGTTGAACTTGTTTGACATACTAAATCTATGCATCCGCAACTCAGAAAACCATATGTTCCTTTGAGTTGTCTCTCTTTAGTTGTATTCTGACCTCTGTCTATCAATTGATAGTCAGGACTAGTTGTGCATTCGTGTTATCGATGCTTATTATTCTTGTGGTCCGTCAAGCCATTCTATTACGGAATGACTAGGAGAAACAAACTCCAGTACCACATCCATATCTAGGATTGGGTCAAAGCGGTTGTATTCCGCAGATTAAAATGCCAATCCAGCTTTTGATTTTGTTCTACCCTGAAGTATTACCATCTTTATATCAAGAATATCATGGGAATTGCACACCATTCTATGAACTCTTGGTACAGTGATACTTCTCGCCATCATTATTCATTTCTCGGTCTCCGTGTTATTGTAACCGGAATACCGACAAGTGAATCGTGATGTGTGAAAGCAATACTCCTAGCAACTGCGTTGCTTGGTAGTTAAAGGGACAATATTCTCATCCTTGGTGTGTTGGTTATTGAATCACCATCCTAGGACTGATCGTGCTACCTAGTCCATTTTTGTTGGTGCACTCTTCGATCGATGAGTTAGGATTGTGTCAATCCATCACTCTCTTGATCACATTGTCTTGCCCTGAAAAGCAAGATTGTTCTCGAGCTTAGTTACATATCGGTGGTTCGTGACTTTCCGAATATCTTCTCGGAAGTGCTACCAGGTTGTCACCTGACCGCTATGTTGAGTTCATGATCAAGTTGGTTTCTTGTAAACCACCCTTTCTCCAAGAATCTGTGTCGGATACCCTGAGCTAGTTGGTTAAGCTAAACAACAACTTGGAGAGTTGGAAGATGAGAGCTTGTCTGACTCAGTTCATTCCTAAGGGATATCCTCGTGTGTGTGTGTGTTGAAGAAAGATGATACTTTCATTGATTGATCCTTGTGATCAATTATTGGACCTATTATCTTATCCAAACTTTGATTTGAGTATGGGCTATCATCAAATCAAATCAGAACCAATGATGTTCGTAATGTTGTCTTATCCGTGGTTGTTTCCTCGGGCATACACCATTATATCTTTTGGTCTGACCCATGCTATCATCTTGTTCACATAATCATGTAACCCCATCTTATGGGAATCTTGATAAATTGTTGTTGAGCCCATTGACAACATCCTTATCTTGTCCATGATTCATGTTGAACATTTAAGTTAGTATTGGAAACTTTTGTAAGCATTTCTTCATGCTAGCTCATGGAGCATATGTTTGGATGAAAGAAGTGACTTCCTCTAATTCATGTGCATTCGATGCAAGTTGCCGCAGTGAATTCGAGAAAGTTTGTTTTGCCTCCTCTGGAATCATCCCAAGTTAGTCATGCACGTGCAAAGTGCTCTATGGTTTGATAGGTTGGCCGCCTCCACTCCATATGTGTTCCTAGCACACAAAGCCACTGACTGATTTGTTCTAGGAAAAGGAGTTAAGTGCTAATCCATGGTAATGCACAAGACTTCGATATCCTCGATGATGGTTCCCCACCTGAACTCAGTAGTGTTTTATTATAAGGCTACTATGTGGTCATGCTTGTCTGGGACAACATGTTCACATGTGTGTAGCAGAACCAGCTCATGTTTTGGAGCTTACTACCATAGTCCATTTCTTGAGAATCTTGCAACGTCATCTCGCCGATTTGTATTGCAATCCTTCCTTTCAGACATGATGAGTCTGGAATATCCTGACACCAACCAGATCTGAATCTCAGGCATATATGATGGTTGGAACGTTTCTCAAGAACTGTAATATCGGTCTCTCTGTAACTCGGTAAAGTGGATGTCTTGGCTAACACACCCAGCCGGAAGACCTATCATTGTAGTATCTTGATTGAGGAAGTTGGCCACCTCCCCATAAGGATCTCGCAGGATTTATTTCCGTAGTTATTCCTTATGGATTCTTGAGCTCCCGAAGTCCGACCCTTTTACCTGATGTTCTAGATACCAAACCATATCAATAAATGGGTTACGCTAGCACATCAAGGAGAACATTAGAAGCGGAGTGCTAAATGTCTCTCGGTCGATCATCAGATTTTGTTTCCTTGGCCTTGCTAAGGTGAAATCTGAGAAGGTGTTATCTTCCTTTGCATCTGCATCGTCCATCACTATTCATCAGGGTAGTATGTTGTGTTGCCGGGATCCTTGACACGGATATTGGTAAGACCTTGATGAATATGGAAATGCTCAAGTTCTTGAGAGCACGTGCAAACATTGGGTTTATTGTTGGCATTAATTGGGATTTGCTCCCAGTTTTCTTCGGTTATGCTATAACCATTCCAATAGTGGAATCACTCTCTACTGTTGAGCTTCTCCCCAGTTACTAAGAATCATTCCCAGCATTTGCATTTTGTTCCAGCTTGCACCGCCATTGTACCATCCTACTATGGACTACCCTTCTCAGCAATTACTGATCAGGATCATCTTCAAGGTAGTTCTACCACGGATTCCACCCATTTCCGATGATAAGCAAAATCATCCCTTGTGTTGTCTTCAACAAGGTAATCCACATCATCCATACTAGTCCAAGTATGCCATTCTACCGAACTCCTCCAAACGATTGCTCGAGATTTGCCTTAGGCTGGTATAGAGAGTCTCAATGATCTCTATATCAAAAGTAATTCTTTTTGTCACTTAAGGTAATAAGTCTACGAGTCATTTTTCCTGAGGTGCCCCGTTATGGCATATGGCAACTCAACTCCTCGCTACGTTGACAACCGTGCACCACCTTCTTAAGTGTGGAATTGTTGTCTACCTAGTGAACCTCCGTCATCTGTTTCACTCCATCCCACTAGATGTATGCTTCGTGTCTTAGCTCGAGAGATGTTGCTATGTCTCATTCCGTGATTTGATCCTGAGTTGTTCGATCTTCGAGGAGATCGATCCTTCTAGAGTTTTTTTCCTTTCCTCTCATTGTCATGTTGGTTGGAGTTCTCGGAGCAAGACATCGAGACAAAGATGGTGATCGAATCAACGTACTTATGAAGTGCAATCTGGATCGTGAAGATTGTGTTAGTCTGCTTTCCCCCCTTCATCTTACCCTACGCTTGAATCTCGGGACGAGATTCCTGTTTAGTGGGGGTGAGTTGTCACATCCCTAGTTCTGGCTAGGCCAGTTTCATGTGTGCATCATGTTTAATTTCAAATGAAGTTGAAATGGGGACGACAGAAACCCCCAGCACCACTTAAACCAACTAGGGTTTACTAAAATCCTTTTCAATGAACCTGAAATGCCCTTCTAAAATGTTCATCATCTTTGCCTTGGTCTATAACCTCTGACAAAAATGGTGCACAATTTTCTAGGACATCATTGGGTCACTGAATTAAATCTTATGTTATTTGCATTTGGACATTTAAATGCTATTAAATATTTTTGATGTCCAAACAATCATAAACTAAAATGTTTACTGTTTGAATTATTCCAAACAGTAGCCTTGAGCAGTTTCATTAATTTTGAGATTGTTTTGGTATTTTTAATAAAGCCCTAAAGACTACAGAATAATAGAAAACAGAAACTAAAATAGGAAAAGCAGAGAGAGAGAAGATACCTACCTGGCACCCACCAAAGCCCACCTGGCCGGCCCAGCTGGCCAGCCCAGCCACCTGGCCCCTCCCCTGTCGTCTTCCTCCTGCCAGGAGGATGGAGGCGCGTGCCCGCCCCGCGTCGGCCACCTCCTCCCTCCCTGCCTGCCTGGCTCCTCCCCGGTGCGCCTAGACGACGCCACGGAGACGCCACGCAACCCCCTGATCCCTCTCACTCTTCCCCGTGGCCCCTCTCCCCTCTGCCCCTCTCTCTCACCCGCGCCGAGCGTAGCCGTCACCGCCGACGAGCACCGCCGTGGCCACAGCCACTGCCTCGCCTCGTCGATGTGCTCAGAGGCTCCGCCTCGACCCCCTCTTCCTCTCCACCGAGCCGCGCCCCGCCGGAAGCCCTGCAGCATCGTCCCCGACATCGTCTTCAACCTCTGGCCGCCGGCGAACTCTTCGGGGATTCACGAGCTCCAGTCTCTCCCCGGCCTCGCCGTTGCCTCTGCTGGATTCGCCGTGAGCCCCTGCCTCTTTCCCCTCTCTCCCCATGCTCGTCCGCGCCTTCTAGCCACCGTGGCCATCGGAGCCGACAGCTCCTCGCCGCCGGTCATGTCGCCACCGCGACTACGGCCGTGCAAGCACGCGTCCGAGCCCACCGCTGCACTTAGAGAACTCCCAGGAGCCGAGCACACCCACCAGATCTTCACGCCGTGCTCCGTAGCCCCGTTTCGGTGCACGCCCGAACTCCGGTGGCCGCAAAAGAGCTCGCCGCCATTGACTTCGTCCACCCCCACTCGCACCACGGCCACCCACAGATGCGCCTCGCTTCCCTCTTTCAAACGCGCCCTTCCGCGCGTCAAACGGTGGCCTGTAGGCGAAACCCGAGCCACTCTAGTGCACCTCCGCCGCGTTTTGGTCGCCGCCGGCGTAACTCCGGCGTGGGTGACGTGGCAGATTAGTTAGGGCTAATGACGCACTTAGTCAACACCTAGTGACACTAACAGCAGGGCCCCACTGACTAATTAAACTTAGATTAGTTTCTGCTTAGTATTAACTAATCACAGTGGCCCCACGCGTGAGCATTGACCATGCTGACGTGGCCAGTGACTGGGTCCACATGTCAGTGACCCTAACTAGCACCGTGACACTGACCAGTGGGACCCACTGGTCAGGTTTGACCTGGACCGTCTTCGTTGACCTGCTGACGTCACACCAACATCATGCTGACGCAGTAAACCATTTTCTGGATTTATTTTTATTCAGGAAATTCCAGAAAATGCCCAAAACTTCAAAAATTCATAGAAATTAATCTGTAACTCCAAATGCAAAGATTTATATATGTTTTTGGATCAGAAAAATCCAATCTTTCCATATGTACCATTTGCATGCATGTTTGAACAACCTAAGGTTGTTGTATATGGCAATTTGCATAATTGGCATTTAACTAAGCACATATGGAGTTTGAATTTGAACCCTTGGTTCAAACCAACTTCATTCAATCTGGTTTCTAGTTGCATTAGCTCAAACCACAACATATTGCCATGTCATGATCATGCATCATATTGTTGCATTGCATTGATTGTGTTCTTCCTTGTTTGCCGGTAATTGTCCCCTCTCAGTAGACGACCTACCGATGATGTGATCGATGACACCGATGAAGAACTATACTATCTTCAGAAGTGCCAGGCAAGCAAAACCCCCTTGTTCATTCCGATACAAACCCACTCTCTCGCTTCTGCTCTCTTTTACTGCATTAGGACAACAACGATTCAACTGTTACATGCTGTGGTAGTTGAACCCCTTTCCTCTGCATGACCTGTCATTGCCACAGTAAATAGATGAAACCCACTAGCATGAGTAGGAGTTGTTTGAGCCCTGATGTGCCTACTCATTCATGCTTGTTTGTCATGCCTGCTATTGCTTAGAGTTGTGTCAGGTCTGATTCATCGGGGATGAATTGGAAAGTTGTGAACATGTCCTACTGCTGAGAGCTAAGTGTGTGAACACGATTTGGTAAAGGTATCGATGAGAGGCCATGTAGGAGTACATGGTGGGTTGTTTCATTGAGGCCGTCCTCAGGAACTGAGATCTGTATGCGTGATTTAAGATTCAGCTACTACCACACATTGGGATCCTTAATTGACTCTCTCGACTTATTAACCACCCCCGTCCTCTGTCCAGGAGTTGCAAGTAGTTTCTGGTGTTTGTAGTTGCTGGAGGCCGTGCGCAGCGCTGACCTTAGGGGTGGGCTGTGATGCGGTAGGCACGTGGCACGGTGTACCGGGTCGCCCATTTGGTGTCTCGGGAACCCTGCACACATCGTTTGGGGCCGTTGAGGACACCCCGGCCGGATTTCCTTGCGGATGGAACCCGAATAGGCGATAAACCTGGACTAGAGACTCGTGTGTTTAGTCAGGTCGTGGCCGACACCCTCGCTGGGCTTCCGCTTGAAGGTTGCCGGGTACATGTCGTGTAGCGGCGATAAGTGGTGAAAGCGTGTGTGAAGAAGTACACCCCTGCAGGGTATAAACTATTCGAATAGCCGCGTCCGCGGTAAAGGACTACTTGGTTGCCTGTATAGTTCATAGACAAGTGAAAGTGGATACTCTAAAACTCGCAAGATAAGCGTGAGTGCCATGGATGGCGTTCTCGTAGGGAGACGGGAGTGGATCCATAGTGGTGTATTGATATGGTGAATATGTGGACTCGTGTGCGCCACCTCAAAAGAGTTACCAGCAATCGTAGTTCAGGATAGCCACTGAGTCAAAGCTGGCTTGCTGCAGTTAAACTCCACCACCCTCTTTGTTGATACCGATGCATTTGTAGATAGTTCTGATGTAAGTCTTGCTGGGTACATTTGTACTCACGTTTGCCTATTTTATGTTTTGCAGAGAGACTTCAGTCTTGCTAGTAGTTCCACGCGGACTTCGACGTTTAGCTTGTTACCTCAGCTACGATCTTGTACCCTTGGCAGGGTCTTGTAGATAGTCAGGCTTCTCAGCCTTTCATTTGTAGTTGTCTGTACTCAGACATGTTTATGCTTCCGCTTGATGCTTGTATGCTCTGAATGTTGGGTCATGAGACCCATGTTTGTAATATCTCGCTCCTCAGAGCCTATTGAATAAATACTTGAGTCGTAGAGTTATGTTGTGATGCCATGTTGTATTTACACATATCGAGCATATTGTGTGTATGATTGAAATGCTTGGTATGTGTGGGATCCGACAACCTAGTTGTTTATCCTTGGTAGCCTCTCTTATGGGGAAATGTAGTCTTGTGCTTCCATGAGCCATAGTAGTCCGCTACAACCCGGTTCACCGGAGTCCTGCTAGCCCAGCACTACTGCTCCGAAACACTTGACTGGCCGGCATGTGATTCACTTCGTTCCTGTGTCTGTCCCTTCGGGGAAATGTCACGCGGTGACATCCGGAGTCCTGCTAGCCTGCTAGAGCCCGGGTTCCCGGAGTCCTGTTAGCCCAGTTGCTACAGCCCGGATTCACACGCTGCTGACCGACATGCTCGATGTTGTTTCATGTATGCCTGTCCCCGTAAGTTAGTGCCACTTTGGGTTCACGACTAGTCATGTCGGCCCGGGTTCTCTGTCATATGGATGCTAGCGACACTATCATATACGTGAGCCAAAAGGCGCAAACGGTCCCGGGCCATGGTAAGGCGACACCCGTGGGAATACCGTGCGTGAGGCCGCAAAGTGATATGAGGTGTTACATGCTAGATCGGTGTGACTTAGAATCGGGGTCCTGACACCTTGTCCCAGTTACCCCACTTTATGTTCGATGACTCGATCAACATGATTGACGTCCAGGCCCCGACACCGCACATCACCCCCCTTAGTTGTACGACTCTGCAGAGTTATTATCGAGTGCCGAGGGTGATACCTCGTCAACACTTCTGATGTTAACCCTGTAGTGTAGCTATTCGGTCGTGGTCATCGAGGGTGATTCCTCCTTCACCACTCCCGATAACAAATCTGTCGTGCAACCCCTCAAGTGTGGACCATCGAGGGTGATTCCTCCAAGTCCACCTTGATGGATACGTCGAGTGGGAATCCATTGAGGGTGATTCCTCGGGTTTCCCCCTTGCTGTTTTGGACACACGGTTACTTTGACTTACCACAGAACCATGATGACATCGGGTCGGCCCCGAGGGGTACCCGCGAGTGATGTGAAGTCGGGTTGACCTGGAGGGTACCTGAGAGATAATTACGTGGCACGACCGGGCATTCTTAGCCCTTGCCGTAAGTCCACGAGACGGGGCGACAGGGTCACATGATCGTGAGTCTCTGCTCGTTACCGCGCACTACCAAGACACTAGCGGTTTGGATATTTGATCCGAGTAGGCCTCTGGCCTTTTCGCACTAACCACCACGCGGGAATAAGTATGGGCACTCTGTGTTGTATGTATCAGCTGAAAGCTCAATGGACGTCAGCGATGGAGCGACGCGCGCCGCGTTGGACTGCGTAAGCACCTTCCTTATTTAAGGAGGTAGCTAGGTCTGCTCACCGGCCACGTACGCAACGTGCAGGAGTGCAAAGGGCGATGGGCCCAAGACCCCTACGCGCTTAGGATGTAGACCGGCGTGCTGGCCTCTCTGATGAGCCTAGGTAGGAATGCGGTGTGTTGATCAGCCGAGGGCGGTCATGACCTGATGGTGTGTCCGGCCGGAGTTGATCGAGCGTGTTGGGTAAGTTGGTGCACCCCTGCAGGGAAGTATTATCTATTCGAATAGCCATCTCCACGTTAACGAACGCTCGGAGTTGTATCCCGATTGATACAACTAGAACTGGATACTGAATGCTGAGGCATGTTATGGATATTTGGCTCCGGGATTGCTTTCTTGCAGGGAGTCGAGAAAAGATCTCTGGGCGCTAATGTTACAACATACTTACTATTATTATAATATGTCACTCTTATCTCTTCTGATGCTGCAAGATGCTTGAAGATGCTAGTCTTCGATAGGCTAGGCTTTCCCCTTCTCTTCTGGCATTCTGCAGTTCAGTCCACATATGCTACCCATTTCATTGATACCGATGCATATGTAGTGTAGATCCTTGCTTGCGAGTACTTTGGATGAGTACTCACGGTTGCTTTGCTTCCTATTTTTCCCCTTTTCCTTTCTTCTCGGATGTCGCAACCAGATGGTGGAGCCCAGGAGCCAGGCGCCACCTTCGATGACGACTACTACTACCCCGAGGGTGCCTACTACTACGTGGAGACCGCTGACGACCAGGAGTAGTTAGAAGGCTCCCAGGCAGGGGGCCTTGCCTTTTCGATCATGTTACTTTTGTGCTAGCCTTCTTAAGGCAAACTTGTTTAACTCATGTCTGTACTCAGATATTGTTGCTTCCGCTGACTCATTTGTATTCGAGCTTATGTATTCGAGCCCTCGAGGCCCCTGGCTTGTAATATAAAGCTTGTATTATTTTAATTTGTGTCTAGAGTTGTGTTGTTATATCTTCCCGTGAGTCCTTGATCTTGATCGTACACATTTGCGTGTATGATTAGTGTATGATTGAATCGGGGGCGTCACAAGTTGGTATCAGAGCCGACTGCCTGTAGGTAGCCCCCTTTCCAACTCCTTGGCCGAAGTTGAGTCTAGTCCTTGAAAAACTTTTACTTACATTGATTGTGTGGCTTACGGGCCCAGATCACAAATGGGTGGTATTAGGATCTTTTACTCCTCGATCTTTATTCTATGACTCTGATCTCTCTTCTATTCGGGTTAAATGATTTTGCAAACTCTAACATTAGGTTCTTGTAAATACTTCCTCTCGGAGAGCCCCTCATTCCAGATGATCGCCTGCTTCACCAGAAGATTCTGAAGATACTTTTCGATGTTTTTCCGAGCCCCTTGTGCCCATCGCTTTTGCAATTCCCTTCCATCGATAAACCCCTATGGATGACCATGTACACTTGTCATTCATACAATCATTCCCCCGTTGGTCTTGTTATTACAAGATACCCCGAAATCCTCTCTATTGTTCCGAGAATACTTTGTGCCTACTGCCTTGCAATTCTTTGCCACATGAATACCCCTACGGATAATTCCTCGCACTTACCAAGTATCCGCTCATCCCCAGTTGTTCATGTGTTTCACAAAATTCTTTGAAATATTGTTCAATATTCTGAAATCCTTAGTAGCCTATTGTTCCTGAAATTCTTGCTTGCTTGCATTATGGTTAGTCCCATAAGTCTGGTAATCTTATTGGCATCCTTTGTCACTATCATTTTGAGTACATTGATTCAACATGTGTGCGGATGCTCGCAATCATGAATTGAAATTAGAATTCGTCCTTCCGGCTCAGACGTCACCCCGGACATGAGCTTGTTCTCGACCAATCAAATTACCTTTGATTGTACCCCTAAGTCTATTCAACTTATCCATCCTTAATCAGAGTGTTTGCTTCTGGTCCCTTGATTTGGGTATCATAATTCCTTTGCATTTGAGCTTTGAATTAGTCAGTTGTTTCTATAATCTGAGCTCCTTGTATTCTTTTCTTCTCGTTGAGTACCGATGCTCACAACAGATCCCTTGTGGACCACCAGATCCTTTGTTGAATTTTATCCGACAGTGTCCTTCATATTCAATAACCTTGTGAGCCTTTCCTCGGATACATAATGCCTTTGGTAAATTGTATCCTTCACTTTGTCAACCATGCTCTGCTTTCGAGCTTGTGTTAATTACTCCTGGAGTTCGTGGTATATGTTCTTAAGATGCCCCGATGGGTTGAACCAATGCCTTCCCTAATTTGTGTGAACTCGGAAATTTCTATGGGTCATACTCTACTGGTGTTACACCAGATAAAATTTCTACACTACAACTTCGTCAAAAGCGAGAAGTAAATGAGAGGTTATGCATTGAAGAAGTGGGAGTCGACCTTGAACTTTGTGTTCATGCCCATGGACACGATGTAGATCCTATCATGGAAGCTTCTTGTAATAATAACTTCCTTGATATAATATCATCCGGTATCTGTGAATTGATCCTTTGCAATCGTGGTTCCGACCATATTTTCTCCTTGATTCCATTTCTCAGACAAGTTAAAGCACTTGTCTTCTACAGATCAATACATCCCCGCAACCTCTATTTTGGTCTTCCTTCGAGTATTACCCTCCGGTATCTCAAGAATATCAAAGAACTGTGTTGCTTCCTATGAGTCTTCATCTAGTATTGTTTCTCATTGATTTCATATTTCCCCCGGGTTCTGAGTTACTAGTCACTCGAGAACACAGAGAAGTGAATCGATTCCGCACTCCGATTCAATAAAGTAATTTTCTTTGCTTACAAGTTTAATAATCCTTCAAGTAATTCCTAGCCTGATCAGCTATATCATTACCGTGCTAAATTATAAATGTGCTACCTAATCCTTCTTCCCGGAGCACAATCTTCGACGATGAGCTAAGCTTACGTCGCTCTTCCTCGTCATATAATTTCGCCTTGAACAACAAGCTTGGTTTCGAGTTTGTGTCGTACCCGTGGTTTCAATAACCTTTCGCTTCATCATTCCTTTGACTTGATGTCATCGCCGATCGATTACATCTTCATGAAATCTCTCGACAAATGTGTCATGATCATCATCAACATTCTGAGCTCTTCCAGGGTATCAATCGAATTCATGATGAGAAATATCATCCTTGCCCCTCGATGATTTGTGTTATCATCGACAACATTCTTGCCTTCCCCCAACACAAACTTGTTCATATAATTTTGGAAATACATCCTTTTGACATGTCGATGGATTTCTGCTGAACCCATCGGCCACATCCTCATCTTTTTCCTGATAAAATTGCATGAGATGTTCTAGAAATTTCGATGGATGCTTTGTGTTCCCAAGGACCGACCTTTACCTGATGACCATGTCAATACTATCCCGAAGCATGACTGCGGTACTCCGAACATCATTAAGAACATTGGAGGCGCAATGCTAAATATTTCTTGATCACTTATCCAAACACTATAATATGGGTAACGTCATGATTTTCCTCTCCCCTTTACCTAAATGGTAATCTACTTACTATCATGTCATGGATATCATCCTCTGCTTGTCCTTGGGAAGGATATACTCCTGATATTTGTGTTTAAACACATTTTCCTTTCCATTGTTCTGATTAAATTAATAGTCACATTTTCCTTTCCATTGTTTTGTTTAACCTTTCCTGTAATCTAACTTATCTGAGCAGTGATAATTCCCTGCATATGTAAACACCTCGGTGTACAACTCTGTCGGTAAGACCATGTTACTATTATTGATGACATTCCGGTAACTACCGATGGACGAGAACTTTGCCTATTGGTCCGCCTCGTTTCAACGAGCAGGAAAATGGTTCTCTTCATCCCTCGCCCTTGGTACCAACGTTGTTGCCAACATAACTGACAGGCTACCCTCTGACCTGCCTTACTATCATGACAGTGCAAGATGTCAGCGCCCTTTCTACTTTTAAACCACATGGTGGGCCCATAACCCACAGTTCCATAGGATCGAAACCTGACTCTCTGATACACCCCTGTTTCCAAAGTTATTTCTCACGCTTGGCTTCATATGTAGATCACGAGCCACCTTCCTGGACATGATCTATTCTGGTGTCAGACACAATACTTATTCCCATTGCTCTTAACCCCTTTCACCCTCTGTTTCAGGCATCGAACAATTGCCTACCCGCTTGAAACTCCTTATTATATATCTTCGTACCTTGCTCTCGATGATATCCTAAGTTTCAATTTGAGAGATACCTTCTGCCACATTCCCTGAGTTATCACCAGATAATTGCCCTTGAAAAGGTCCGTCCTTCCGGAGTTATCCCCTCATCCTTTACGTAAGTATGATGGACTTTCCATGGAAAGGATGACGACTTCATCGGTATGGCCCGAAGCAGAGAAAGGAAGACATCAACGTAATGGACCGACCTCTTCGAGAAGAGTAACCAAGACCGAGAAGACTAGATAGAATTTCGTAACCAAATCTTTTCCCCTTACTGCACCTCTTAAATCTCGGGACGAGATTTCTTGTAGTGGAGGAGATTTGTAACACCCCCAGTGTCATGCTACAGTAACCCCTAGGGTTAAGCTAATTATTTTTGCTAAACAGTGCGTGATCATCTTTGCTTCTATCTCGTTTCAAATTCCAGTCAAATTCAAATTCAAATCATAAGTGAATTTCAAGAAATCACAAACATGAAAACTAAAATGTTCATCATGTGACAAATATTCTTTTGATAATATTCGTGGTGAACCAACATTTTTGCATAGTGTTTAAAAGACCTAAACTAACTAAAACAGTAAAGGTAAAAGGCCCCCACCACTGTTCTCCTGGGCCTTGGCCCACTGCACTGGCCCGGCCTACCTTACCCCCTGTCGTCTTTCCCCTCCCCACTGGGCACGCAACCGCGCGTGCGCGCGCGTCTCCACCGGACCCCCTCACCGACTCCGACGAGGAGATAAGGCAGCCCGCGCCTCCTCGATCCCCTCTCCCACTCCCCCACTCACATGCCCTCCTCGTTCTCTCTCTCTCGCCTGCGCTCTCTCCCCTCCAGATCCGCCTCGGCCGCGCCTCTCCGTCGCCGCTCACTGCACTCCACCGCGGCCACCGGCCGGCCTTCGCCTCGCCGACGTGCCCCCAGGCTCTCCCTCGACCTCCTCATCCTCCCCGCCGAGCCACGCGGACCGGGACGGCCCCGCAGCACCGCCACGACCTTGCCTTCGCCCTCGGCTCCGATGAATGCCGCCACCCCGAATCCGCGCCACTGCTGCTCCTAGTCACCCACCGGGCCACCGTGTGCCCCGAAGGTGAGCTCCGGCCCCTTCTCCCTCTCCTCGCGCGTCTCCGCCTCCACCGCAGCTAGCTCGCAGCATAGCCGAGCTCCGCCGTCCGCTATGGCCGTCGGGCTCACGCACCCAATGCTTGTCTACCCGCACCGGCGATCCCCACGTGCTCCTGGCCCTCCCAGGAGGCTAGCGAGCCCCTTAGCCAGCCAGATAGCACCCCGCGGCCCTGATCCCGTGCTCGCCCGAAGCTGCTCCGCCGCTGACCTCGTTGCCGGCGCCGATTCCGACCACCCGCGGACGGACCACCACAACCAATGGATGCGGTGAAGGAAATATGCCTAGAGGCAATAATAAAGTTCTTATTTTATATTTCCTTATTCATGATAAAGGTTTATTATTCATGCTAGAATTGTATTGATCGGAAACTTAAATACATGTGTGAATACATAAACAAATACAGTGTCCCTAGTATGCCTCTACTAGACTAGCTCGTTGATCAAAGATGGTTAAGGTCTCCTAACCATAGACATGTGTTGTCATTTGATAACGGGATCACGTCATTAGGAGAATGGTGTGATGGACAAGACCCAACCGTTAGCATAGCATATGATCGTTCAGTTTATTGCTACTACTTTCTTAATGTCAAATACATGTTCCTTCGACCATGAGATCATGCAACTCCCGGATACCAGAGGAATACCTTGTGTGCTATCAAACGTCACAATGTAACTGGGTGATCATAAAGATGCTCTACAGGTATCTCTGAAGGTGTCTGTTGAGTTGGTGTGAATCGAGATTGGGATTTGTCACTCAGTGTATCGGAGAGGTATCTCTGGGTCCTCTCAGTAATACACATCACAAGAAGCTTGCAAGCAAAGTGACTAAGGAGTTAGTTGCAAGATGATGTATTACGGAACGAGTAAAGAGACATGCCGGTAACGAGATTGAACTAGGTATAGAGATACCGACAATCGAATCTCGGGCAAGTAACATACCGACAGACAAAGGGAATTACGTATGTTGTCATAAAGGTTCAACCGATAAAAGATCTTCGTGGAATATCTAGGAATCAATATGGGCATCCAGGCCCCGCTATTAGTTATTGACCGGAGAGGTGTCTCGGTCATGACTACATAATTCCCGAACCTGTAGGGTCGCACGCTTAATGTTCGTTGATGCTAGAGTAGTATTGGGATATTTGATGAGTGGTAACCAAATGTTGTTCGGAGTCCCGGATGAGATCCCAGACGTCACGAGGAGTCTCGGAATGGTTGAGAGGTAAAGATTTATATATGGGAAGTCATATTTTGGGTTCCGAAAAAAGGTGCAGTTTTTTCGGTATTGTACCGGGAAGCTTCCAGAAGGTTCCGAAGGATTCCGGAGGGGTCCGGAAGTCCACAAGTGGGTTCACCATGACCCAAGGGCTAGCATGGGCTGTGGAGAGGCGCCCTAGCCTTATTGGGCTAGGCGCACCAAGTACTCAAAAGCCCATGTGGCTAGGGAAGGCAAAAAAGGAAGGAGTCCTAGTAGGAATAGGATTGGACTTGGAGTCCAAGTCCTCTCCCCCTTAGCTGCGCCCTAGGTCTTGGAGGGGCTGTTTCCCACCCCCTCCATCTATATATAGAGGGGAGGGGATGCCCCAAGAGGACACACCAAGCCCTTGGTGCCCCTTCTCTCCCGTTACTCCGTAGTTCCACCGCCTCGTCCCGGCGACGCTTAGCGAAGCACTGTCGGTGCTCCACCACCACCATCACCACCACACCGTTGTGTTGGTTGTGATCCCATCTACTTCTCCTCTCCTGCTTGCTGGATCAAGAAGAAGGAGACGTCATCGAGCCGCACATGTACTAAACTCGGAGGTGCCGTCCGTTCGGCACTAGATCGGTTGGATCGTGATCGGATCGCGAAGAGTACGACTACATCAACCGCGTGATAAACGCTTCCACTTAGCGATCTACAAGGGTATGTAGATGCTCTCCCCCTCTCGTTGCTATGCATCTCCATGGATAGATCTTGCTTGTGCGTAGAATTTTTTTTGTTTTCCATGCAACGTTTCCCAACAGTGGCATCCGAGCCAGGTCTATGCGTAGATGATATGCACGAGTAGAACACAAAGAAGTTGTGGGCTGTGATGTTCATACTGCTTACCACCAATGTCTTATTTTGATTCGGCGGCATTGTGGGATGAAGCGGCCCGGACCAACCTTACATGTCCACGTACATGAGACCAGTTCCACCGACTGACATGCAACTAGTTTTGCATAAAGGTGGTTGGCGGGTGTCTGTTTCTCCTACTTTAGTTGAATCGAATTTGACTATGGCCGGTCCTTGAAGAAGGTTAAAACAACAAACTTGATAAATCACCGTTGTGGTTTTTGCCGTAGGTAAGAACGGTTCTTGCTAGAAGCCCGTAGCAGCCATGTAAAACTTGCAACAACAAAGTAGAGGACGTCTAACTTGTTTTTGTAGGGTATGTTGTGATGTGATATGGTCAAGACATGATGTGATATACGTTATTGTATGAGATGATCATGTTTTGTAATTTATCGGCAACCGACAGGAGCCTTATGGTTGTCTATTTATTGTATGAAATGCAAGCGCCATGTAATTGCTTTACTTTATCGCTATGCGTTAGCAATAGTTGTAGAAGCAATAGTTGGCGAGACGACCACGACGCAATGATAGAGATCAATGTGTCGAGCCGATGATGATGGAGATCATGACAATGCTTTGGAGATGGAGATCAAAAGCACAAGATGATGATGGCCATATCATGTCATATATTTTGATTGCATGTGATGTTTATATTTTATGCATCTTATTTTTGCTTAGAACGATGGTAGCATTATAAGATGATCCCTTCACTAAATTTCAAGATATCAGTGTTCTCCCTGAGTATGCACCGTTGCGAAAGTTCGTCGTTTCGAGACACCACATGATGATCGGGTGTGATAGACTCTACGTTCACATACAACGGGTGTAAGACAGTTTTGCACATGCAGAATACTTGGGTTAAACTTGACGAGCCTAGCATGTACAGACATGGTCTCGGAACACTGGAGATCAAAAGGTCGAACGTGAGTCATATAGTAGATATGATCAACATAGAGATGTTCACCATTGATGACTGCCCCATCTCACGTGATGATCGGACTTGGGTTAGTTGATTTGGATCACGTATCACTTAGATAACTTGAGGGATGTTTATTTAAGTGGGAGTTCTTTAGTAATTTGATTAATTGAACTTAATTTATCATGAACTTAGTCCTGATAGTATTTGCAAATCTATGTTGTAGATCAATAGTTCGCGATATAGCTCCACTATTTTTGATATGTTCCTAGAGAAAACTAAGTTGAAAGATGATGGTAGCAATGTTGCGGACTGAGTCCGTGATCTGAGGATTATCCTCATTGCTGCACAGAATTATGTCCTTGATGCACCGCTAGGTGATAGACCTGTTGCAGGAGCTGATGCTGATGTTATGAATGTTTGACAAGCTCAATATGATGACTACTTGATAGTTTAGTGCGCCATGCTTTACGGCTTAGAATCGGGGCTTCAAAGACGTTTTGAACGTCATGGAACATATAAGATGTTCCAAGAGCTGAAATTAGTATTTCAGACTCATGCCCATGTCGAGAGGTATGAGACCTCTGACAAGTACTTTGTCTACAAGATGGAGGAGAATAGCTCAGCCAGTGAGCATGTGCTCAGAATGTCTGGGTACTACAATCGCTTGAATCAAGTGGGAGTTAATCTTCCAGATAAGATAGTGATTGACAAGAGTTCTCTAGTCACTATCACCAAGCTACTAGAACTTCGTGATGAACTATAATGTGCAAGGGATGATGAAAATGATTCCCAAGCTCTTCGCAATGCTGAAATCGATGAAGGTAGAAATCAAGAAAGAGCATCAAGTGTTGATGGTTAACAAAACCACTAGTTTCAAGAAAAGGGCAAGGGACAGAAAGGGAACTTCAAGAAGAACAGCAAACAAGTTGCCGCTCCCATGAAGAAGCCCAAAGCTAGACCCAAACCTGAAACTGAGTGCTTCTACTGCAAAGGAAATGGTCACTGGAAGCGGAACTGCCCCAAATACTTGGCGGATAAGAAGGATGGCAAAGTGAACAAAGGTATATTTGATATACATGTTATTGATGTGTACTTTACTAGTGTTCATAGTAGCCCCTAGGTATTTGATACCGGTTCAGTTGCTAAGATTAGTAACTCGAAACAGGAGTTGCAAAATGAACAGAGACTAGTTAAGGGCGAGGTGACGATGTGTGTTGGAAGTGATTCCAAGGTTGATAAGATCACCATCGCATACTCCCTCTACCTTCGGGATTAGTGTTGAACCTAAATAAATGTTATTTGGTGTTTGCGTTGAGCATGAATATGAATGGATCATGTTTATTGCAATACGGTTATTCATTTAAGTCAAAAAATAATTGTTGTTCTGTTTACATGAATAAAACCTTTTATGGTCATACACCCAATGTGAATGGTTTATTGAATCTCGATCGTAGTGATACACATATTCCTAATAATCATGCCAAAAGATACAAAGTTGATAATGATAGTGCAACATACTTGTGGCACTGCCGTTTAGGTCATATTGGTGTAAAGTGCATGAAGAAACTCCATGCGGATGGACTTTTGGAATCACTTGATTATGAATCATTTGATACTTGCGAACCATGCCTCATGGGCAAGATGACTAAAACTCCGTTCTCCGGAACAATGGAGCGAGCTAATGACTTATTGGAAATAATACATACCGATGTATGCGGTCCGATGAGTATTGAAGCACGCGGCGGGTATCATTATTTTCTCACCTTCACTGATGATTTGAGTAGATATGGGTATATCTACTTGATGAAACACAAGTCTGATACATTTGAAAAGTTCAAACAATTTCAGAGTGATGTTGAGACTCATCATAACAAGAAAATAAAGTTTCTATGATCCGATCGCGGAGGCAAATATTTGAGTTACGAGTTTGGCCTTCATTTAAAACAATGTGGAATTGTTTCACAACTCACGCCAGCTGGAACACCATAGCGTTATGGTGTGTCCGAACATCGTAACCGTACTTTATTAGATATGGTGCGTTCTATGATGTCTCTTACCGATTTACCACTATCGTTTTGGGGTTATGCATTAGAGACAGCTGCATTCACGTTAAATAGGGCACCGTCTAAATCCGTTGAGACGACACCGTATGAACTATGGTTTGACAAGAAACCTATGATGTCGTTTCTTAAAGTTTGGGGATGCGACGCTTATGTCAAAAGGCTTCAGCCTGATAAGCTCGAACCTAAATCGGAGAATTGCGTCTTCATAGGATACCCTAAAGAAACTATTGGGTACAACTTCTACCACAGATCCGAAGGCAAGATCTTTGTTGCTAAGTTTGGGTCCTTTCTAGAGAAGGAGTTTCTCTCGAAAGAACTGAGTGGGAGGAAAGTAGAACTTGATGAGGTAATTGTACCTTCTCTCGAATTGGAATGTAGCATATCACAAAAAACCGTTCCCGTGATGCCTACACCAACCAGAGAGGAAGCTAATGATGATGATCATGAAACTTCAGATCAAGTTACTACAGAACTTCGTAGGTCAACCAGAACCCGTTCCGCACCAGAGTGGTACGATAATCCTGTCCTAGAAGTCATGTTATAAGACCATGGCGAACCTACAAACTATGAAGAAGCTATGATGAGCCCAGATTCTGACAGATGGCTTGTGTGACGCCCCCGATTCGACCGTACACTAATCATACACGCAAATGTGTACGATCAAGATCAGGGACTCACGGGAAGATATCACAACACAACTCTAGACACAAATTGAAATAATACAAGCTTCATATTACAAGCCAGGAGCCTCGAGGGCTCGAATACAAAAGCTCGTTACACAAGAGTCAGCGGAAGCAACAATATCTGAGTACAGACATAAGTTAAACAAGACTGCCTTAAGAAGGCAAACACAAAAGCAACAACGATCGAAGAGGTAAGGCCTCCTGCCTGGGACCTCCTAACTACTCCTTGTCTTCGGCGGCCTCCATGTAGTAGTATCCATCGACAATGGCATCTGGCTCCAGGGATCCACCAACTGGTTGCAACAACCGGAAAGAAGGAAGAAGGGGGAAAAGGGGTAGCAAAGCAACCGTGAGTACTCATCCAAAGTAATCGCAAGCATCAGATCTATACTAAGTATGCATTAGTATCAAAGGAAGGTATGTATCTGTGGACTGAACTGCAGAATGCCAGAATAGAGGGGAAGGCCTAGCCTATCGAAGACTAGCATCTTCAAGCAGCTCCAAGCATCTTGCAGCATTCAGAAGAGTATAGAATAGAAGTTTATATTTAACAAACATGTTGTAATATTAACGCCCTGAGATCCTTTCTCGACTCCCTGCGAGAAAGCAATCCCGGAGCCACATATCCATCAAGTGTCTCAAGTAACCAGTTCTAGTTGTAAAAGATCAGGATACAAGTCTGAACGCCATTACCGTGGACACGGTATTCGAATAGATAACTTCCCTGCAGGGGTGCACCAAGTTACCCAACACGCTTGATTACTCTGGCCGGACACACTTTTCTGAGTCAATGCCCGGCCTCGGAAGATCAACACGTCGCAGCCCTACCTAGGCTCAGCAAAGAGGTCCCCGCCGATCTACATCCTAAGCACTCCGGGGTCTTGGGCCCATCGCCCGTTGCACTCTGGGTCGTTGCATGCAGGGCGGGTCCAGGCTCCACCACTATAGGATGGTGCCGGCCCAGCCGTGCCGCAATGCTGAACTGGACATCTGACAAAGCTTCGGCTGATACTACGACGCCGAGGCCCATAACTATTCCCGTGTGGTGGTTAGTGCGTAAAGACCAGTGGCCAACTCAGAACAAATACCCAAATCATTAGTGCGTTGGGAGCTCGCGAAGACGAGCAGAGACTCACGATCGATATGACCCCGTCGCCCCGTCTCGTGATCTTACGGCAAAGGCCCAGAATGCCCGACCGTGCCATGTAATTATCTCACGAGTGCTCTTCGGGCCCGCCCGACTTTCACATCAACTCACGGGTACCCCTCAGGGCCGACCCGACTTTAACAAAGGTCTCAAGTAAAGTCCAGGTAACCGTGTGTCCAAAACATCAAGGGGAAAACCTAAGGAATCACCCTCGAGGGATTCCACTCGATGTAATCGTCAAGCTGAACTTAGGAGGAACCACCCTCGAGGTTCACACTTGAGGTGTTGCACGACAGAGTCGTATCAGGAATGCTGAAGGAGGAATCACCCTCGATGACCACGATCGAATAACTACACTACAGAGTTATCATCAGGAGTGCGTTATGAGGTATCACCCTCGGCACTCGATAGTAACTATGCAGAGTCATACAACTAAGGGGGTGTGCGGTGATGTGTCAGTCTCTGGTCGTCGATCACGTTGATCGAGTCATCGATGATGAAGCAGGGGCAACAAGGACAAGGTGGGGTCACTGATGGATTACTAACCAACCTATACTAAGCAGTTTAGGATAAGCAGGTAAGGTACAATGAGCAGGTTACAAAAGCAGGCTATGCATCCGAATAGGAGCAAACAATAACAGTAGCAAAATCTAATGCAAGCATGAGAGAGAATGGAATGGGCGATATCGAAGTGATCAAGGGGGGGCTTGCCTGGAAGCTCCGCTGAAAGGGGAGAAGGTTCGTCATCGATGTGGTCGATCACAATGGCATCGGCAGCGGTCTCGGGGTCTACCGGAGAGAAGAAGAGGGGGAAGAAACAGTAAATACAAGGCACACAGATGCATGACATGACAATAAGCGGTGCTAGGGGTGTTCTAACGCAGTGCTACACGATACAGGCGAAGGGGGAGAACATCCGGGAATGTTTTCCCGAAGTTTGGCATTTTCAGGCAGATGAAATGGAGGGGGAAGGTTGCATGTTTGCTATGCTAGGGATGTGTGGCAGACGAACGGACTGCGTATTCAGATTCGCCTCATCTTTCTGAGCAACTTTCATGTAGAAAACATTTTCATCCGAGTTATGGATTATTTTCTATGATTTTTCGAAGTTTAAAACAATATCTGAATTTATTTTAATTCGAAATTAAATAATAAATTGCTAAGGGTACCCAACTCTATGTACACAAAAGTGCACACAGAGGATGACAAGTGGGCCACGGGGACCCAGTTGACCAGTCAACGTTTGACTGGTCAACAGGAGGTGGGTCCCCCTCTCATACTCACAGTAGTTAATTAGCATTTTAATTAAACTTAATTAGTTATTTAAACATGATTAATTAATTATATTAAATTTTTTATTTTTTATATTCCTTTTTTTTAACAGGGCTTGGGCCCCCCTGGTCAGTGGACCGGGTGAGCTTAGCGGGCGCTGGACGAGCGGGCAAAACGGGGCGGGCGCCAGCGAAGGCCGCAGCCCGGTGCGGCAGGGCAGTGAGCTGGCCATGGCTCCAGGGCGCACGGCCGGCGAGCGGGAGGGTGCCGGCGTCAGCGGCAGCATGCAGCGCGGGCGAAGGCGGGGGTGAGCAGTAGCTGCGGGTGGAGGCAGTGACGCAGCGAGGCGCGCGGGCGCGTCACAGCGGCAGGCGGGGCGTAGCCAGGGGACACGCGAGCGAGCGGCTCGGGGCCCGGCCTGGGGCAAGGCAGGGAGACGGGCGCGAGCGGGCGGCGGGGCCGGCGAGCTGCGGCGGCAGCAGGCCAGCTGGGGGGGGGGTGGTGCAGCGCTGGAAGGAGGAGGCGGGGCGAGCCGGAGCGCTCGGCGGGGCTGGCGAGCAGTGGCCGGCGCGGGGTGAGCGTGGGAAGGCGGATGCGGGCGGTAGTAGGCAGCAGCGACACGCGCAGTGTGGCAGCGGGCGGCGCAGGCGTGCGGCGCAGCGGGCAGCGGCAGCGCCAAAGCGGAGCATGGCGCCGACAGGCAGCGGCGGCTAGGATCGGGTGAGGGCGGTTCCGGCGTTTCGGGGCACGGCAGGGCCAACGGACGGTTGCAACGGTTCCCTACGGTGATGCGAAGCACGTTGACGTGCTCGAACGTGAGCTATGCTCACCGTGGCTGCGGCGACGAGGAGCACGGCGGCGGTGAGCTTGCGGTGCGGTGGCGAGGCAAACCTCGGGTAGCAGAACGGAAGGGAGACAGAGGGGGGGGCGGCGCCTGCTCACAGCGGTGACGGGGAGCTGCTCGGGGAGGCATGGAACACAGTGACGGCGACAGAGTCGTCGACGAGCTCCAGCGGATGCAGACGAGGAAGATGGTTCCATCCCGCCGTGGTGGTGGCTCCTGGCTCGCGCGCGTCGACGTAGAGGTAGTAGCGGATGCCAGTGGAGGTGTTGGACCAGTCGGAGGAGCACAGGAGGAGGCGGTCGCTGCGGTGGGCGACGGCGGGCGGCGACAGGGGGCTCGGGTGCTTCTCCCCCCCTCGACAGAGAGGACAAGTGAGGAGGGGGGAGGAGCGAGGGAGGTGGGGAGTGGGAGAAATATCTCAGGGAGCTGACGAGGAGAGGGGGAACTCGGTCTTATCCCCACGGCGGCATGGGTCGGCTGGGTGGGCCGAGGCCCAGGGGAACAGTGGGGGGCTTTTCTGCTTTTGTTTATTATTTTTCTTTTTACAGTTTTAGTTTTCTTTTATTTTTGAATAGCAATTAGCTTTATAAAATATATGAGCAGCACCTAAATTGGTTTTACTAATCATACCACTGCCACATTTAGTTTAGTATTTAAGTAAAATATGATGCAATTATTATTATTCAAAAAGCATTTAATTAATTGTTTTAGCCCCTGTTATATTCACAAAAGGGCATGTAAATACTTTACAAAAGTGTTGGGTCACCATCCTAATTAGTTATGGAATATTTGCCACACTTTGAACCTTTTATTTTGCGTGTTTGAGAATTTTGAATTCTGGGCTTTAATTTGAATTTGAGTTTGAACTAAGATTTGGATCAAGCGAGGATTAGCAACAGTAATGTGATGACCTGGCATCATTAGTAGGGGATTACTGTAGCTTAATTATCCGGGCGTTACAGCTTGAGGCCATGAAATCTGAGATAAGATCCATGTATGAGAACAAAGTGTGGACTTTGGTGGATTTGCCCGATGATCGGCAAACCATTGAGAATAAATGGATCTTCAAGAGGAAGACGGACGTTGATGGTAATGTTACTGTCTACAAAGCTCGACTTGTCGCAAAAGGTTTTTGACAAGTTCAAAGGGTTGACTACGATGAGACTTTCTCACCCGTAGCGATGCTTAAGTCTGTCCGAATCATGTTAGCAATTGCCGTATTTTATGAAATCTGGCAAATGGACGTCAAAACTGCATTCCTTAATGGATTTCTTAAAGAAGAGTTGTATATGATACAACCAGAAAGGTTTTGTCGATCCTAAAGGTGCTAACAAAGTGTGCAAGCTCCATCAATCCATCTATGGACTGGTTCAAGCATCTCGGAGTTGGAATACACACTTTGATGAGGTGATCAAAGCATATGGTTTTATACAGACTTATGGTGAAGCCTTTATTTACAAGAAAGTGAGTGGGAACTCTGTAGCATTTCTGATATTATATGTGGATGACATATTATTGATTGGAAATGATATAGAATTTCTGGATAGCACAAAAGGATACTTGAATAAGAGTTTTCAATAAAAGACCTCGATGAAGCTACTTATATATTGGGCATCAAGATCTATAGGGATAGATCGAGACGCTTAATAGGACTTTCACAAAGCACATACCTTGACAAGATTTTGAAAAAGTTCAAAATGGATCAGTCAAAGAAAGGGTTCTTGCCTATGTTGCAAGGTGTGAAGTTGAGTAAGACTCAAAACCTGACCATGGCAGAAGATAGAGAGAGAATGAAAGTCATTCCCTATGCCTCAGCCATGCTATGTGCCAGACCTATTGTGTACCTTGCCATGAGTTTGGCAAGGGGGTACAATAGTGATCCAGGAGTAGATCACTGAACAACGGTCAAAATTATTCTTAGTTACCTAAGAGACTAAGGAAATATTTCTCGGTTATGGAGGTGATAAAGAGTTCGTCGTAAAGGGTTACGTCGATGCAAGCTTTGACACTGATCTAGATGACTCTGAGTCTCAATCTGGATACGTATTGAAAGTGGAAGCAATTAGCTAGAGTAGCTCCATGCAGAGCATTGTAGACATAGAAATTTACAAAATACATACGGATCTGAATATGGTAGACCCGTTGACTAAACTTCTCTCACAAGCAAAACATGATCACACCTTAGTACTCTTTGGGTGTTAATCACATGGCGATGTGAACTAGATTATTAAATCTAGTAAACTCTTTGAGTGTTGGTCACATGGCGATGTGAACTATGGGTGTTAAATCACATGGTGATGTGAACTAGATTATTGACTCTAGTGCAAGTGGGAGATTGAAGGAAATATGCCCTAGAGGCAATAATAAAGTTCTTATTTTATATTTCCTTATTCATGATAAAGGTTTATTATTCATGCTAGAACTGTATTGATCGGAAACTTAAATACATGTGTGAATACATAAACAAATACCGTGTCCCTAGTATGCCTCTACTAGACTAGCTCGTTGATCAAAGATGGTTAAGGTTTCCTAACCATAGACATGTGTTGTCATTTGATAACGGGATCACATCATTAGGAGAATGATGTGATGGACAAGACCCAACCGTTAGCATAGCATATGATCGTTCAGTTTATTGCTACTGCTTTCTTAATGTCAAATACATCTTCCTTCGACCATGAGATCATGCAACTCCCGAATACCGGAGGAATACCTTGTGTGCTATCAAACGTCACAACGTAACTGGGTGATCATAAAGATGCTCTATAGGTATCTCCGAAGGTGTCTGTTGAGTTGGTGTGAATCGAGATTGGGATTTGTCACTCCGTGTATCGGAGAGGTATCTCTGGGCCCTCTCGGTAATACACATCACAAGAAGCTTGCAAGCAAAGTGACTAAGGAGTTAGTTGCAAGATGATGTATTACGGAACGAGTAAAGAGACTTGCCAGTAACGAGATTGAACTAGGTATAGAGATACCGACGATCGAATCTCGGGCAAGTAACATACCGACAGACAAAGGGAATTACGTATGTTGTCATAAATGTTCAACCGATAAAAGATCTTCGTGGAATATGTAGGAATCAATATGGGCATCCAGGTCCCGCTATTGGTTATTGACCGGAGAGGTGTCTCGGTCATGACTACATAATTCCCGAACCCGGAGGGTCGCACGCTTAACGTTCCTTGACGCTAGAGTAGTATTGGGATATTTGATGAGTGGTAACCAAATGTTGTTCGGAGTCCCGGATGAGATCCCGGACGTCACGAGGAGTCTCGGAATGGTCGAGAAGTAAAGATTTATATATGGGAAGTCATATTTTGGGTTCCTGAAAAAGGTGCAGTTTTTTTCGTATTGTACGGGGAAGCTTCTAGAAGGTTTAAGATGATTCCGGAGGGGTCCGGAAGTCCACAAGTGGGTTCACCATGACCCAAGGGCTAGCATGGGCTATGGAGAGGCGCCCTAGCCTTATTGGGCTAGGCACACCAAGTCCTCAAAAGCCCATGTGGCTAGGGAAGGCAAGGGAAGGCAAAAAAGGAAGGAGTCCTAGTAGGAATAGGATTGGACTTGGAGTCCAAGTCCTCTCCCCCTTAGCTGCACCCTAGGGCTTGGAGGGGCTGTTTCCCATGCCCCTTCACCTATATATAGAGGGGAGGGGACGTCCCAAGAGGAGACACCAAACCCTTGGCGCCCCTCTCTCTCCCGTTACTCCGTAGTTCCACCGCCTCGTCCCGGCGACGCTTAGCGAAGCACTGTCGGTGCTCCACCACCACCATCACCACCACGCCGTCGTGTTGGTTGTGATCCCATCTACTTCTCCTCTCCCGCTTGCTGGATCAAGAAGGAGGAGATGTCATTGAGCCGCACGTGTACTAAACTTGGAGGTGTCGTCTGTTCGGCACTAGATCGGTTGGATCGTGATCGGATCGCGAAGAGTACGACTACATCAACCGCGTGATAAATGCTTCCGCTTAGCGATCTACAACAGTATGTAGATGCTCTCCCCCTCTCGTTGCTATGCATCTCCATGGATAGATCTTGCGTGTGCATAGAATTTTTTTTGTTTTCCATGCAACGTTTCCCAACATGCGGTTCATCGCCCTCGTTTGTTTGCGCCCAACCGCACCTCCAGGCATGTCCTGTAGGCGAATCCCACCTGACTCCGGCGTAGATCTACCGCGGGAGAGGCACGCCGGAGCTCTCTCCGGCGCCACTCCAACGTGGCCAGCCAGCCCCACCCGCAGGGCCACTGACTAGTGGGTCCCTGGGGCCCACTGGCCAAGTTGAATGGGTCAACCATGTTGACTTGGCAGCACTGTGCAACTGCCTTGTGGGCCCCGACATTTAATCAGACTAATTTGATCTAATTTTAATCTACTAACTAGTTTAGTCACTGACAGGTGAGCTTTGAATTAGCCAGTTGTTTCTATAATCTGAGCTCCTTGCATTCTTTTCTTCTTGTTGAGTACCGATGCTCACAACAGATCCCTTGTGGACCACCAGATCCTTTGTTGAATTTTATCCGACAGTGTCCTTCATATTCAATAACCTTGTGAGCCTTTCCTCGGATACATAATGCCTTTGGTAAATTGTATCCTTCACTTTGTCAACCATGCTCTGCTTTCGAGCTTGTGTTAATTACTCCTGGAGTTTGTGGTATATGTTCTTAAGATGCCCCGATGGGTTGAACCAATGCCTTCCCTAATTTGTGTGAACTCGGAAATTTCTATGGGTCATACTCTACTGGTGTTACACCAGATAAAATTTCTACACTACAACTTCGTCAAAAGCGAGAAGTAAATGAGAGGTTATGCATTGAAGAAGTGGGAGTTGACCTTGAACTTTGTGTTCATGCCCATGGACACGATGTAGATCCTATCATGGAAGCTTCTTGTAATAATAACTTCCTTGATATAATATCATCCGGTATCTGTGAATTGATCCTTTGCAATCGTGGTTCTGACCATATTTTCTCCTTGATTCCATTTCTCAGACAAGTGAAAGCACTTGTCTTCTGCAGATCAATACATCCCCGCAACCTCTATTTTGGTCTTCCTTCGAGTATTAGCCTCCGGTATCTCAAGAATATCAAAGAACTGTGTTGCTTCCTATGAGTCTTCATCTAGTATTGCTTCTCACCGATTTCAGATTTCCCCCGGGTTCTGAGTTACTAGTCACTCGAGAACACCAAGAAGTGAATCGATTCCGCACTCCGATTCAATAAAGTAATTTTCTTTGCTTACGAGTTTAATAATCCTTCAAGTAATTCCTAGCCTGATCGGCTATATCATTACCATGCTAAATTATAACTATGCTACCTAATCCTTCTTCCCGGAGCACAATCTTCGACGATGAGCTAAGCTTACGTCGCTCTTCCTCGTCATATCATTTCGCCTTGAATAGCAAACTTGGTTTCGAGTTTGTGTCGTACCTGTGGTTCCAATAACCTTTCTCTTCATCATTCCTTTGACTTGATGTTATCGCTGATCAATTACATCTTCATGAAATCTCTCAACAAATGTGTCGTGATCATCATCAACATTCTGAGCTCTTCCAGGGTATCAATCGAATTCATGATGAGAAATATCATCCTTGCCCCTCGATGATTTGTGTTATCATCGACAACATTCTTGCCTTCCCCCAACACAAACTTGTTCATATAATTTTGGAAATACATCCTTTTGACATGTCGATGGATTTCTGCTGAACCCATCGACCACATCCTCATCTTTTTCCTGATAAAATTGCATGAGATGTTCTAGAAAGTCCGATGGATGCTTTGTGTTCCCAAGGACCGACCTTTACATGATGACCATGTCAATACTATCCCTAAGCATGACTGTGGTACTCCAGACATCATTAAGAACATTGGAGGCACAATGCTAAATGTTTCTTGACCACTTATCCAAACACTATGATATGGGTAACATCATGATTTTCCTCTCCCCTTTACCTAAATGGTAATCTACTTACTATCATGTCATGGATATCATCCTCTGCTTGTCCTTGGGAAGGATATACTCCTGATATTTGTGTTTAAACACATTTTCCTTTCCATTGTTCTGAGTAAATTAATAGTCACATTTTCCTTTCCATTGTTTTGTTTAACCTTTCCTGTAATCTAACTTATCTGAGCAGTGATAATTCCCTGCTTATGTAAACACCTCGGTGTACAACTCTGTCGGTAAGACCATGTTACTATTATTGATGACATTCCGGTAACCACCGATGGACGAGAACTTTGCCTATTGGTCCGCCTCGTTTCAACGAGCAGGAAAATGGTTCTCTTCGTCCCTCGCCCTTGGTACCAACGTTGTTGCCAACATAACTGACAGGTTACCCTCTGACCTGCCTTACTATCATGACAGTGCAAGATGTCAGCGCCCTTTCTACTTTTAAACCACATGGTGGTCCCATAACCCACAGTTCCATAGGATCGAAACCTGATTCTCCGATACACCCCTGTTTCCAAAGTTATTTCTCACGCTTGGCTTCATATGTAGATCACGAGCCACCTTCCTGGATATGATATGTTTTGGTGTCAGACACAATACTTATTCCCGTTGCTCTGAACCCCTTTCACCCTCTGTTTCAGGCATCGAACGATTGCCTACCCGCTTGAAACTCCTTATTATATATCTTCGTACCTTGCTCTCGATGATATCTTAAGTTTCAATTTGAGAGATACCTTCTGCCACATTCCCTGAGTTATCACCAGATAATCGCCCTTGTAAAGGTCCGTCCTTCCGGAGTTATCCCCTCATCCTTTACGTAAGTACGATGGAATTTCCATGGAAAGGATGACGACTTCATCGGGATGGCCCGAAGCAGAGAAAGGAAGACATCAACGTAATGGACCGACCTCTTCGAGAAGTGTAACCAAGACAGAGAAAACTAGATAGAATTTCGTAACCAAATCTTTTCCCCTTACTCCACCTCTTAAATCTCGGGACGAGATTTCTTGTAGTGGAGGAGATTTGTAACACCCCCAGTGTCATGCTACAGTAACCCTTGGGGTTAAGCTAATTATTTTTGCTAAACAGTGTGTGATCATCTTTGCTTCTATCTCGTTTCAAATTCCAGTCAAATCTAAATTCAAATCATAAGTGAATTTCAAGAAATCACAAACATGAAAACTAAAATGTTCATCATGTGACAAATATTCTTTTGATAATATTAGTGGTGAACCAACATTTTTGCATATTGTTTAAATGACCTAAACAAAATAAAACAGTAAAGGTAAAAGGCCCCCACCACTGTTCTCCTGGGCCTTGGCCCACTGCACTGGCCCGGCCCACCTTACCCCCCTGTCGTCTTCCCCCTCCCCACTGTGCGAGCGACCGCGCGCGCGCGCGCGTCTCCACCGGACCCCCTCACCGGCTCCGATGAGGAGATAAGGCAGCCCGCGCCTCCTCGATCCCCTCTCACACGCTCCTACTCACCTGCCCTCCTCGTTCTCTCTCTCTCTCTCGCTCGCCTGGGTTCTCTCCCCTCCAGATCCGCCTCGGCCGCGCATCTCCGTCGCCGCTCACCGCACTCCACCGCGCCCACCGGCCGGCCTTCACCTCGCCGACGTGCCCCCAGGCTCTGCCTCGACCTCCTCATCTTCCCCGCCGAGCCACGCGGACCGGGACGGCCCCGCAGCACCGCCACGACCTCGCCTTCGCCCTCGGATCCGACGAACGCCGTTGCCCCGAATCCGCGCCACTGCTGCTCCTATTCACCCACCGGGCCACTGTATGCCCCCAAGGTGAGCTCCGGCCCCTTCTCCCTCTCCTCGCGCGTCTCCGCCTCCACCGCAGCTAGCTCGCAGCATAGCCGAGCTCCGCCGTCCGCTTTGGCCGTCGGGCTCGCGCACCCAGTTCTTCTTTGCTTGCACCGGCGATCCCCACGTGCTCTTGGCTCTCCCAGGAGGCCAGTGAGCCCCTTAGCCAGCTAGCTAGCACCCCGCAGCCCCAATCCAATGCTCGCCCGAAGCTGCTCCGCCGCTGACCTCGTCGCTGGCGCCGATTCTGACCACCCGCGGACGGACCACCACCACCAATGGATGCGGCTCATCGCCCTCGTTCGTTTGCGCCCAACCGCACCTCTAGGCGTGTCCTGTAGGCGAATCCCACCCGACTCCGGCGTAGATCTGCCGTGGGAGAGGCTTGCCGGAGCTCTCTCCGGCGCCACTCCGACGTGGCCGGCCAGCCCCACCCGCAGGGCCACTGACTAGTGGGTCCCTGGGGCCCGCTGGCCAAGTTGACTAGGTCAACCATGTTGACTTGGCAGCACTGTGCAACTGACTTGTGGGCCCCGGCATTTAATCAGATTAATTTGATTTAATTTTAATCTACTAACTAGTTTAGTCACTGACAGGTGGGCCCCATCTAACTAATTAACTTAGTGTAATTAAACCTCTGTTAACACAGCTGTCTATGACAGGTAGGACCTAGCTGTCAGGTTTGACCTAGAACAGCTAGGGTTGACCACTGACGTCATGCAGACGTCATGCTGACGCATTAATTCAGTTTTTGAATTAATTTAATTAATAATTAATTTAGAAAATCGGTAAATCTTTGAAAATTAATATAAAATAATCCGTAGCTCGGATGAAAATAATTTATATATGAATTTTGCTCAGAAAAATCCAACGAATCCGAATACCCACTCCGTTCATCCATCACGTGCCCCTAGCATAGCGAACATGCAACCGTCCCCCTCAGTTTAATCTGTCCGAAAATGCCTAACACTGGGGAAACATTCCCGGAAGTTTTCCCCGTTCGCCAGTACCGTGTAGCACCGCGTTAGAACACCCCTAGCACCGCTTATCATCTTGTCCTGCTTAGTAATGCATCTGTGTGCTTTGTATTTACGGTTTCTTCCCCCTCTTCTCTCCGGTAGACCCTGAGACCGATGCTGCCACTGTGATCGACTACGTCACCGACGACCTTTCTTCCTTTGAGGCAGAGCTTACAGGCAAGCAAACTCCCCATTGATCATTCCTATATCGCCCATTCGCTTCTCTCTTATGCTTGCATTAGAACTGCTACTGCTTTTTGTATGATCCTACTCTGATGCATAGCCTGTTTTTGTTACCTGCTTTCATACCTTACCTGCTTATTCTAAACTGCTTAGTATAGGTTGGTTAGAGATCCATCAGTGACCCCCCACCTTGTCCCAGTTGCCCCGCTTTATGTTCGATGACTCGATCAACGTGATCGATGTCCAGGCCCCGACACCGCACATCACCCCCTTAGTTGTACGACTCTGTAGAGTTATTATCGAGTGCTGAGGGTGATACCTCGTCAGCACTTCTGATGTTAACCCTATAGTGTAGCTATTCGGTCGTGGTCATCGAGGGTGATTCCTCCTTCACCACTCCTGATAACGACTCTGTCATGCAACCCCTCAAGTGTGGACCATTGAGGGTGATTCCTCCAAGTCCACCTTGATGGATACATCAAGTGGGAATCCATCGATGGTGATTCCTCGGGTTTCCCCCGTGCTATTTTGGACACACGGTTACTTTGACTTACCACAGAACCATGATGACATCGGGTCGGCCCCGAGGGGTACTCGCGAGTGATGTGAAGTCGGGTTGACCTAGAAGGTACCCGAGAGATAATTACGTGGCACGGCCGGGCATTCTTAGCCCTTGCCGTAAGTCTACGAGATGGGGCGATGTGGTCACATGATCGTGAGTCTCTGCTCATTACCGCGCACTACCAAGACACTAACGGTTTGGATATTTGATCCAAGTAGGCCTCTGGCCTTTTCACACTGACCACCACGCGGGAATAAGTATGGGCACTCTGCGTCGTATGTATCAGCCGAAAGCTCAACGGACGTCAGCGATGGAGCGGCACGCGCCGGGTTGGACTGCGTAAGCACCTGCCTTATTTAAGGAGGTAGCTAGGTCTGCTCACTAACCGCGTACGCAATGTGCAGGAGTGCAAAGGGTGATGGGCCCAAGACCCCTGCGTGCTTAGGATGTAGACTGGCGTGCTGGCCTCTCTGATGAGCCTACGTAGGACTGCGGTGTGTTGATCAGCCGAGGGCGGTCATGACCTGATGGCGTGTCCGGCCGGAGTTGATCGAGTGTGTTGGGTAAGTTGGTGCACCCCTGCAGGGAAGTATATCTATTCGAATTGCCGTCTCCACGGTAACGAACGCTCGGAGTTGTATCCCGATCGATACAACTAGAACTGGATACTGAATGCTGAGGCATGTTATGGATATGTGGCTCCGAGATTGCTTTCTCGCAGGGAGTCGAGAAAGGATCTCTGGGCGCTAATGTTAGAACATACTTACTATTATTATAATATGCCACTCTTATCTCTTCTGATGATGCAAGATGCTAGTCTTCGATAGGCTAGGATTTCCCCTTCTCTTCTGGCATTCTGGAGCTCAGTCCACAGATACTACCCATTTCATTGATACCGATGCATATGTAGTGTAGATCCTTGCTTGCAAGTACTTTGGATGAGTACTCACAGTTGCTTTGCTTCCTCTTTTTCCCCTTTTCCTTTCTTCTCGGATGTCGCAACCAGATGGTGGAGCCCAGGAGCCAGGCGCCACCTTCGACGACGACTACTACTACCCCGAGGGTGCCTACTACTATGTGGAGACCGCTGACGACCAGGAGTAGTTAGAAGGCTCCCAGGCAGGAGGCCTTGCCTTTTCGATCATGTTGCTTTTGCGCTAGCCTTCTTAAGGCAAACTTGTTTAACTCATGTCTGTACTCAGATATTGTTGCTTCTGCTGACTCGTTTGTATTCGAGCTTATGTATTCGAGCCCTCGAGGCCCCTGGCTTGTAATATAAAGCTTGTATTATTTTAATTTGTGTCTAGAGTTGTGTTGTGATATCTTCCCTTGAGTCCCTGATCTTGATCGTACACATTTGTGTGTATGATTAGTGTATGATTGAATCGGGGGCGTCACACTAAGTAACTCTCTTTGAGATTTAGCAACTTGTTCTAGTTGAGTTTGAACCATAGAAGCATGTTTTACTACACCTCTTACATCATTAGTAATTCTGAATAACAAGTCACTCAAGCGAGCAATCATATTGGAGTTGTATTTCAATTGTTTCATAACACTTTCATTGAAGTGATCTTGTTTTCTAATGTAGTTGTCAAACTCTTAAAAGCATTGACTAGGATGTTTATTGTAAGGAATATCACTTTCATCAAATTTCATTAAAGAGTTTACCTCTACCACCTTTGGTGGTGGTGTGTCAAGTCCATGTATCTCTTCAATAGGAGGTAGATTTTTAACATCCTCTGCTTTAATACCTTTTTCCTTCATACTTTTCTTTGTCTCCTGCATATCTTCAGGACTGAGATATAAGATACCCCTCTTCTTCAGAGTGGGTTTAGGCAGTGGTTCAGGAAGAGTCCAATCATCATAATTTTTCAATATATTATTCAATAATTCCTCATCTTGTTCAATAGTTCATTTTCTGAAAACACAACCAACACAACTATCTAGGAAGTCCCTAGAGCATCGGTTAGTCCGTTATAGAAGATATCAAGTATTTCATTTTCTTAAGAGGATGATCAGGCAAAGCATTAAGCAATTGAAGAAGCCTCCCCCAAGCTTGTGGGAGACTCTCTTCTTCAATTTGCACAAAATTAAATATTTCCTGTAAGGCAGCTTGTTTCTTATGAGCAGGAAAATATTTTTCAGAGAAGTAATAGATCATATCCTGGGGACTACGCACACAACCAGGAGCAAGAGTATTGTACCATATCTTAGCATCACCCTTTAATGAGAACGGAAATTATTTGAGAATATAGTATTAGCGAATCTTCTCATCATGAGCAAATAGGGTGGCTATATCATTCAATTTAGTAAGGTGTGCCACAACAGTTTCAGTTTCATAGCCATGGAAAGGATCATATTCAACCAAAGTAATTAACTCTGGGTCGACAGAGAATTCATAATCCTTATCATCAACAAAGATAGGTGAAGTAGCAAACTTAGGATCACATTTCATTCTAGCATTCAAAGATTTTTCTTTCAATTTGCATAGTAATTTCTTAAGATCATCTATATCATTGCAAGCAAGAAAATCTCTAGTTGTCTCCTCATCCATAATATAACCTTCAGGTATTTTAGGCAATTCATATCTAGGAGAGCTAGGCCTAATAGGTGTTTCAAGATTTTCAGTTTCAAGTACTTCATCAGTTTCAATAATTTCATCAGTTTCAGCATTCTCAATATCTTTAGCTCTAGCAATTTGTTCATCAAGAAATTCACCTAGTGGCATATTATCATCAAGCAAGGTACTAGCATCATCATGAGTAGCATTCATAGCAGAAGTAGCATCATCAATAACTTGCGACATATCAGGATTAATAGCATGTGGTGGTGTTGCAAGTCTACTCAAAACAGAAGGTGAATCAAGTGCAGAGTGTGATGGCAGTTCCATACCTCCCCTCGTCCTAGAGGGAACGATCTTGGTTTTTGTATCCTTTAGATTCTTCATAGTGATAAATAGATAATAATCCCAAGTGAATCAACAAATATAGCTATGCTCCCTGGCAACGGTGCCAGAAAAAGGTCTTGATAACCCACAAGTATAGGGGATCACAACAGTTTTCGAGGGTAGAGTATTCAACCCAAATTTATAGATTCGACACAAGGGGAGCCAAAGAATATTTTTAAGTATTAGCAGCTGAGTTGTCAATTCAACCACACCTGGAGATGAAATATCTGCAGCAAAGTGATCACTAGCACAATAATATGATAGTTTTGATAGCAGTGATAATAGTAGCAGTAACGGTAACAGTGATAGCAATGATTTTGTAGCAAGTGTAACAGTGGCAACAGTAGTAGTAACTTAGCAAGAACAATATGTGGAAAATTTGTAGGCATTGGATCGGTGAATTCGTTGGACGATATCCATCATATAACAGTCATAACCTAGGGCGATACAAAACTAGCTCCAGTTCATAAATATAATGTAGGCATGTATTCCGTAAATAGTCATACGTGCTTATGGAAAGAACTTCCATGGCATCTTTTGTCGTACCCTCCCGTGGCAGCGGGGTCCATAAGGAAACTAAGGGATATTAAGGCCTCCTTTTAATAGAGAACTAGAACAAAGCATTAACACATAGTGAATACATGAACTCCTCAAACTACGGTCATCACCGGAAAGTATCCCGATTATTGTCACCCATGGGTTTACAGATCATAACACGTAATAGGTGAATATGACTTGCAAGATCAGATATAGAACATAGATATAATAGTGAAAACATAAACAGTTCAGATCTGAAATCATGGCACTCGGGCCCAAAGTGACAAGCATTAAGCATGGCAAAGTCATAACAACATCAAGCTGAGAACATAGTGCATACTAGGGATCAAGCCCTAACAAAACTAACTCAATTACATGATGAATATCATCCAACTCCTCACCGACCAGTGAGCCTACGAAGGAATTACTCACTCCCGGTGGGGAGCATCATGGAATTGGCGATGGAGAAGGGCTGGTGATGACGACGACCAAAGATCCCCCTCTCTGGAGCCCCGAACGGGCTCCAGACTAGGCCTCCCGATGAAGAACAGGAGGTGGCGGCGGCTCCGTATCGTGAAACGCGATGAAACTTTCTCCCTGATTTTTCTCCAAAAATAGGATTTTATAGCATCGGAATCAGGGTCTGCGGGGCCACCAGGTGGGCACAACCCACCTGGGCGCACCTAGAGGGGGGTGCCCTGGTGGGTTGTGCTCACCCAGGCCCCCCTCCGGTGGTTCTTGGCTCTAGTATTTTTTATATATTCTGAAATAATTCTCCAAAAAGTTTCGTTCCATTCTGATAACTTTTATTTCTGCACAAAAACAACACCATGGTAGTTCTGCTGAAAACAGCGTCAGTCCAGGTTAGTTTCATTCAAATCATGCAAATTAGAGTCCAAAACAAGAGCAAAAGCATTAGGAAAAGTAGATACGACGGAGATGTATCATACGCCGAGCTCGTCAGCGGCAAGGGAACAAGCGGCATGGATGGAGCTGTTGATGTTGAGGACGGAAGGGCATGGAGGCCCGATGTATGGTGAGTCCTCAGACCCCCCCTCCCCCACCGCTCCTCCCCCCAATTAGCTAGGGTTTTCTGCCGCCGCGATTGAGGATGATTGACACTCCCTCCAAGTTCTTATCTATATCTTAGTTTTTGAATGATCAGTAGTTAGTTTATGCTCTTATTTTCTAGTATTAGGCCCTTAGGTTTCTTGGGCTGACTGCTAGGGTTTGTGAATTTTGCTGCCGCTCATCGTCTATTTTGCAATGTAGGTTTTGATTCACCAAAATTCACTATAGAGCTGCATCATGGTGGTTTCTTCATGGGGAAAGGAATTAACTTAGCATATTTGGATGAGAAAGTATCATTGTTTGATAACCTTGACAGGAACACTTTCTGCAATGATATGATTGACTATATGCTTCAGCAGTTAAACTATGTACTTGATCAGCTAGAAATTGTGTTGTGGTGCCCACCTGGTAGAACACTAGCTAATCTGGTCCCAATTGACTTTGAATTTGACTGTCTCAAGATGGCAAGAGCTTCTGTGCATTCTAAGGTCCTTGTTTTATTTGTGAATCATGTGAAAAGAAGTGAGGAAGATGACATTGCTTATAGGGCTGGGCCTGAACTGCCTCCAGTAATACTGCCCTATAAGAAAAGAGAAATTGAGGCACATGAAATCAGAGAGCATAGAAGGTATTGCAGATATTGCTGAAAATTTAGGAAAAATGCCAGATTCAGGTACTGTAGAGGATCCTAAAAATACAGAAATTTCAGATAACTCAGAAGATTAAGAAGAGGACTCGGAATGTGATTTAGAGACTGATCCAACTTGGTATGACAGTTATTATGCAATGGATGAAGATGATGATTTGTATGACAAGAATGTAGATGATGTTGTGCAGGATGCATTGTTTGAGAAGGGGAAGCAAATAGGAGCTGAGTACAGACATGTTCCAGGCATAGATGATGTCACTGAAGATGATTTACAGCTCCCAGAAGAGGAAGATTTGGAGAAAATGCACAAGAGTGACTCTGATGATGAGGAGTACAAGAAGAAGAAACAGAAAGAGAAACCCATATACAAGTTCAAAACATTTAACCCATTTGTTGACATGGAAAATCCTCAATTCAAAGTAGGGATGGTCTTTGATTCAGTTGAGCTAGTGAGGAAAGCAGTAGCGCATTATGCAGTGAAGAATAGAGTGCAAATCAAGAAAAAGAGAAACAACAAACAGAGGTTTGAGGCAATATGTTCAGAGGGATGCCCTTGGAAATTGGTGGCTGTGGCAGATAACAGGACACAGTCCTTTCTTGTGAAGACATTCGTTGGAGAGCACAACTGTGAGAAGGTTTGGGATGTGAAAGAACTGACATCCCCCTTTCTGGCAAAGAATTATGTAGAGAAGTTCAGAGACAATGACAAGATGTCATTGTCTACATTTGGAAGGAAAGTGAGGAAGAAATATAACATGGAAGTAAGCAGGCACAAACTTGGGAGAGCTAGGAAAGCAGTATTGGAAGTGGTGCATGGGGATGAGGTGAAGCAATATACACTTCTCTGGAAATATACACATGAATTGAGAACTAGCAACCCAGGATCTTCTTTCTATCTGAACCTAGAGCATGGATTGTTTAGCACATGTTACTTTAGTCTTGTGCTACTTCTTGTGCTTGCGTTGGTTTTTCCCTTGAAGAGGAAAGGGTGATGCAGCAAAGTAGAGATAAGTATTTCCCTCAGTTTGAGAACCAAGGTATCAATCCAGTAGGAGACAACGCACAAATCACCGAATACCTGCACAAGCAATCAAACAACTTGCACCCAATGCGATAAAGGGGTTGTCAATCCCTTCACGGTTATTTGCAAAAGTGAGATCTGATAGAGATAGATAAACGATAAAGTAAATATTTTTGGTTTATAGATCAGAAAGTAAAAGATTGCAAAATAGTAGATCGGAAACTCGTAGATTGGAAAGTAGAAGATTGTATGATGGAAAATAGACCCGGGGCCATAGGTTTCACTAGAGGCTTCTCTCAAGATAGCAAATAATACGGTGGGTGAACAAATTACTGCCGAGGAATTGATAGAAAAGCGCAAAGTTATGATGATATCTAAGGCAATGATCATGAATATAGGCATCACGTCCGTGTCAAGTAGACCGAAATGATTCTGCATCTACTACTATTACTCCACACATCGACCGCTATCCAGCATGCATCTAGAGTATTAAGTTCATAAAGAACGGAGTAACACATTAAGTAAGATGACATGATGTAGAGGAATTAACTCAAGCAATATGATGAAAATCCCATCTTTTTATCCTCGATGGCAACAATACAATACGTGCCTTGCTGCCCCTACTGTCACTGGGAAAGGACATCGCAAGATTGAACCCAAAGCTAAGCACTTCTCCCATTGCAAGAAAAACCAATCTAGTTGGCCAAACCAAACCGATAGTTCGAAGAGAATTACAAAGATATCAAATCATGCATAAAAGAATCCAGAGAAGATTCAAATAATATTCATAGATAAGCTGATCATAAATCCACAATTCATCGGATCTCGGCAAACACACCGCCAAAAATTATTACATCGAATAGATCTCCAAGAATATCGAGGAGAACATGGTATTGAGAATCAAAGAGAGAGAAGAAGCCATCTAGCTACTAGCTATGGACCCGTAGGTCTGAGGTAAACTACTCACGCTTCATCGGAAGGGCAATGGTGTTGATGTAGAAGCCCACCATGATCGAATCCCCCTCCGGCAGGACGCTGGAAAAGGCCCCTAGATGGGATCTCACGGGTACAAAAGGTTGCGGTGGTGGAAAAGTATTTTCGTGGATGCCTCTGGTGGTTTGGGCATATATGAGTATATATAGGCGAAAGAATTAGGTCAGGGGGTGCACGAGGGGCCCACAAGGGTAGGGGGCGTGCCCTACCCCCTGGGCGCGCCCTCCGTCCTTGTGGCCGCCTCGCGGCTCCTACGACTTCATCTCCAAGTCTCCTGGTTTCCTTTTGGTCCAAGAAAGATCATCGCGAAAGTTTTATTCCGTTTGGACTCCATTTGGTATTCCTTTTCTGTGAAACTCAATAATAGGGAAAAAACAGGAACTGGCACTGGGCTCTAGGTTAATAGGTTAGTCCCAAAAATAATATAAAATAGCATATTAATGCATATAAAACATCCAAAACAGATAATATAATAGCATGGAACAATAAAAAATTATAGATACGTTGGAGACGTATCATCTTGCAGCCTGCAAGATAGGATGGCTCAAGGGTTGCAGGCCCATTATATGCCTTGATAGCACATTTATAAAGGCAAAATATGGTGGTCAGTTACTAACTGCAGTAGGTATGGATGGGAATGATTCTATATATCCAATTGCAATGGCACTAGTGGAGACAGAGTGCCATGCATCATGGGCTTGGTTCCTAGCTACACTAAAGCAAGATCTTAATATTCTGAACACAAGCAATTTCACCATTATGAGTGATAAACAGAAGGTAGCAATTTGTAGCCATTTCTTTTAATTAACTTCACTGCATTTGTAGCAATTTCTTTAACTGAACTATACTGCTGTTGTAGCTATTTATATAACTGAACTTTTCTGCAATTTCTATTACTGAACTTTTCTGCACTTTCTATAACTAAACTTTTCTGTAATTAGGGGCTCATCAAAGTTGTACAGGAGTATTTCCATGACTCTGAGCACAGGTTTTGTGTTAGACACCTGTACCAAAACCTACATGCAGTACACAAGGGAGAGACTATCAGGCAGCAACTCTGGGCTTGTGCAAAATCTACCACACCAACTATTTTTTAGCAGAATATGGAGAAGCTAAGCCAAGACAATCCTGAGGCATATAAATGGTTGGAGGAGAAGCCACCAAATCAATGGTCAAGGGCATATTTTAATGTATTTCCAAAATGTGACATTCTTCTTAACAATACATGTGAAGTCTTGAACAGGTAACTAATTTAATGGAATTTCTATAACTGAATTTTAATGCAATTTCTTTTACTAAATTTTAATGCAAGGTTCTTTTACTGAATTTTAATGCAATTTTTTTACTGCATATAGGTACATCTTAGAGGCCAGAGAGCTACCAGTCATGTCTATGTTTGAGAGAATAAAACCTCAGGTCATGCATAGGCACATGACAAAGAAAAAAGAAGCTCTACAGAAATGGTCAGGGAATATAACTCCCAAAATTAGAGACAAGCTTAGGAAGAATGTGGATTTGTCAGCCCACTACCACCCAGAAGAATCAGGCATGGGTGTCTTTGGTGTTTTGTCAAATGAGAAAACCTACATAGTGGAGCTGAACATGCACACCTGTACTTGCAGAAGATGGCAACTGACTGGAATTCCATGTAGCCATGCATGTGCTTGCTGTAGACATGAAAGAATTAGGCCTGAGACTATGGTGTCTTCCTGTTACTCATTGCAGATATATCTATGTGCTTATGGACTTCATGTGTATCCAACTAGAGACAAAGATGACTGGGCTCCAGTTAATGTTGTACCTATATTGCCACCACACTATGAGACAAGAGCTGGGAGGAGGAGGAAGAACAGAAGGCAACAACCAGAGGAGAGTGAGGATGGCACTAAACTCAGCAGGCATGGTGCTATTATGCACTGTGGGTATTGCAAAGCAGCTGGGCATAACAGGAGTGGATGCTCACAACTGAAAGCTATTGTACTAAGAGAAGTTGCAGAGGAGGAGGAACAGGTACAACAAAATGAGCAATCAGCTGTAGAGCAACCTAGTGAGAGGACAGAGCAACCTAGTGAGAGGAGCACAACTACAGATCAACCTACCGACCCACAACCTAGAGCACAAATTTCCAAGGGCAGGAAGAGAAAGCCTACTAACAAAATGAGGGAACAGGTAGAAGAAATGATGGAAAAGGCAAAAAAGAAGAAGTCCAAAATGGTTGTTGATGCCAATGGAGATGTTGACTACCCAGTGATCCTAACTGTAAGTACATTATTCTTTAGTTGAAACTGAAAGAAAAACAAGTTACAATACCTGACAATATATTTTTGTTTCTTAGCACATCCAGTAGAGAAATCTGAAGCCACAATTGGACCCAACACAACAAAAAGATAGCATGGTGCACATTTTGTCACATGAGGTATTTAAAATATAATTTTGTTATTTTCTTTCACGTTTACTGCAATTTCATTACCTGATGACTGTATGCAGGGACCTGCAAAAGGAGTTCCTGTTTCTAGGGTGCACCAAATACCAGATGAACATGCCTTTGTAGCACAGCATAGAGCCAACTTACCTGCTGCCACATTTGTTGCACAACCAGCACAAGGCACACATCAAGGCAGAGGCAGAGGAGCAAGAGGTTCTGGACCAGCAGGCAGAGGTAGAGGTGCTCCACCAGCAGGTAGAGGCAGTAGAGCAAGAGGTGTTGCACCAGCAGCCAGAGGAGGAAGAGGTGCTTCTGCAAGAACGGCAAGGGAAACTTCAACAAGAACAAGGGGCCTGGGAAGAACAAAGAAAACAACAAAAACAAGGGGAATGGAGTGGCTCCTGTTTGGTGAAGGATCAAGCAGAAATCTACAAGAAGAATATGAGCAAACAGAATTCCAATCTACACAAGGAGCTCCAGCAGATGAAGAGTGAAATGCTTTTATTTTGTTATGTTGTAGAACTATGGTCCTTAAGACTGAACATCTTTTGTGATGGCCTTTTGGTAAAAAACTGAAACTTGACAGCCGTATGTAATGGTATGTTGCTACAAAATTCTATTCAGTAAGCTAGGTGCTGAGATCCTGTTCGAATCTTCCCACACTTCTTTTTTGCAATGAATTTGCTACAGTTTAGTTATGAACTTATAAACAGAGAAAGTTTAGCCCATTTTCATAACACAACATGCAACAGATCACTGATTCTTAACATATAGATCTCTTACATTAACACAAATGATAGCTCTTACAATACGAACTCTTACACTAACAAGTTCAGAACATAACACACACTTTCACTGACAAATCAACTAAAACATACTCAACTCCAACTCCTGCATATCCAACACTACATCTGCACTTCTTCGCGCTTAAGCTTTACCATATGGTCCAGGTCCAGTACCATCTATCTTGCCGCGCCAGGTTGTGAAAGTGTGCTTGCGGCTGAGATCAGCATCTTCGTCGGGGAGTAACTCGTCAGGCAACCCTTCAGTTAGCAATGGGCCACGGTCGATGACCTCCTTGACATGCATGGTCACTAGAAAATCAATGGTGCCACGATCAGTTGGAGAGTTCAGGCACGGCGGTGAATGAGCATTCTCGTCGTCGGAGTCTGGCGTCCAAGGTTGCAGAGGAGGAGCCAGAACAGAGAAAGTGAGCACCTTCAGAACATCACTAGGGTTGTGTAGCCACGCCATGCAGGGTAGCACCCACTTGTCAGTAGCCAGGAGCATGTCGATGAGCTCACCATCGACACCGGTGAGCACCAGGTTGACGGTATCCGGGCCCCAGGCCTCTTCCGGGAGCCCCTCCAAACTCAGCGTCGTCTTGTACTCCATCTTCTACGGCCTACCACGCGACAAACTTGACCAACGTTGAAAACTAATTCTGCTACCGCCGCAACGCACCTGCTCCGATGCGAGCACCACATGAGTGCAATCCTCCAGCGAGTCAAAGCGCACGAAAAAGTGGAATGGTGGGCTGGTCACCTCCACCTTCATGGCCGCCGGCCGGATGGCACAATGAGACGCCATCGCCGCGGCGAGTGCCTCCGGCGTCACCATGCTCCATGGTTGTCCAATGATGGTGGCATACAACGCTCGCCTGTGGAATGCCTGCTCTAGCGCTGCCATGCCAGCAGTGCAAGCGATGAGAACGCGGCCTCGCGTGGGGCGCAAATCTGGCTCACCGCGCCGCCGCACCTCCTGAGGGAAGACACGCGAGTCCGGGATGCGAGACGATCCCATGACCGGCGCGGAGGACCTCACTGGAATGACAGTGCCGCCACTACCTCCAGCGATGACGGCACGACTACACAGTGCAACGCTCTCCTCGCTGACGTCGGCGCTTGCCACACTGCCTGCCATAGCGACAGTGGAGCGGCTACTTCTGACGGGAGAGCTACCGCTGCTCTGGACAGAAGGGACGCCGCCACAACTCTCGGTCTCGCTGCCATCAACGCCGCCACCCATGTAGCAGGCTAGGGATTTGGTTTTCGATTTGGGAACTAGGGTTCCGATTCTGGATCGATAAGGGGAACGGGGGAAAGGGCATTTTTATAAAATATCCTTTTTGCAATACAACCCTCATAATAAACCACCAGGGGCTTTTGTGCAAAGAAACAGAGAAAACCGGGCGGCTGGCCGGTCCAGATGGCCAATGTGACCTGGATGCACCCGCAATGCAAGTTCTGTGACGGGTTTTTCCGGTTTGCAAGTAGTGTGACTTAAGTGCACCCGAAGGACAAGTTCTCTGACCGCCAGTGCCTTTTACTCTTATGCCAAATATAGTTCCCTTACCATGAAGTGTGCCATGGATATGGCCATGAACTTGGTCATTTGACTTGAAATGCATGAATCCTCATACATAGTAGTCCATTTTGTGAAAACTTTTTTAAAAAAACTCATCGCATTCCTCTCAGCTTTTTATCACATGATATGTAGGTGAAATGATGATAGCATGCCAAGTTTCAACCTTTTTAGAGTTCATCTATGGTGCTTTTCTATTTCAGGGTCATTTATCTAAAAAAATCATTAAATGCATGAAAAATGGCAAATGGAGTCAGAAAGAGTTCAAATTTGAGGGTGTGGATTTGAATGGTTCATATTGAACACACAAAAAGTCTAGAGTTGAAATAAGTATTAAAAATGAAATATGTTTGTAACAGCTGAGTTTTTGTCCGGAACCCTGATACTTTGAAAGAGATGGTCCAGTTTGTACATGAAGTGCATCCATTTTTTGCCGTAGCCCTCTCAACTTTTTAGCACATGCTATGTAGGTGAAATAACGATACCATGCCAAGTTTCAACTTTTTCAGAGTTCATCTGTAGTGCTTTTTAATTTTAGGGTCATTTAGCTCAAAAGATCATTAAATGCATGAAAATAGCAAATGAAGTCAGAAATGGTTGAAATTTGAGGATGTGACTTTGAATGGTTCATATTGAACACACAAAAAATCTAGAGTTGAAATAAGTTTAAGAAAATGAAATGTCTTTGTAACAGGTGAGTTTTCGTTCGAAACCCTGATACTTCGAAAGGGATGGTCCAGTTTGTACATGAAGTGCATCCAGTTTTTGCCGTAACCCTATCAACTTTTTAACACATGCTATGTATGTGAACTTATGATACCATGCCAAGTTTCAACCTTTTCAGAGTTCATCTGTAGTGCTTTCCAATTTCAGGGTCATTTAGCTCAAAAAAATTATTAAATGCATGAAAAATAGCAAATGAAGTCAGAAAGAGTTGAAATTTGAGGATGTGACTTTGAATGTTTCATATTGAACACACACAAAAATCTGGAGTTGAAACAAGTTTAAAAAAATGAAACATCTTTGTAACAGCTGAGTTTTCGTGCGAAACCCTCATACTTCGAAAGAGATGGTCCAATTTGTACATGAAGTGCATCTAGTTTTACATTTTTCCTAGAAACCTAGTCACATAAAATGATGATGTGCGCAAGTTTTATATTTTTATATTTTTTAAATTACTTATGCTCAACCCTAACCCCTGAAATCCTCTCAAAACCCCTGAAACCCATCTCAAAACCCCTGAAACCCCGCACCCTCCAGGCCATTGGATCGTTGTGCGTGGATGGTTTGGATCAGGCGCTAGGGTTACACATGGTCAATCCGCGAGAGGCGACCTGATTGGTTGGATCGGTGGGGTGCTCCGTGGCTTGAAGGAGTTGGCGTGAATGACCCATCTGGCAGCGGCAGAAGAGGGGCAAGCGCCGGCGGCCGTGGGCCGAAAGTGGACACGGGCCGGACAGTGAGCGCTTGGAATGGACATTTTTTCATACGCATAGATTTGGTTGGGTATGCTAGTGGTGGGTCCCGCTCTGAGGTGGATATGTGGTGGGTCTCACGCTCAGTGGACAAGCTATGGGTCCCATGCCGAGGTGGATAAGTTGTGGGTCCTGCTTGTCTTTGATACGCGTGAAATATGAACAATTGTTGCGAATTATATTACTCTGCTTTCAATACGCATGATATATGAACAATTGTTGTGAATGATATTGCTCTGCTTCCAATACGTGTGAAATACGTCACACGGGAGCTATTTGCTAGTTGCGGCAGCCCCACCTATCATAAGTTGCCCCAGCCCCACATGTCAGGATATCCCGCATCAACATTGTGGGGAGAGAGAGTGGCCCGACCCCACCAATCAAGGTATCACGTGGCTCCACATGTCATAAGTTGCCTCGACCCCCGTGTCAAGATTCTATCATGTCAACAGTGTTGTGAGAGAGAGTAGACCGACCCCACCTGTTAGGATATCACACGGCCCCACTACTCAGGAGGTAACGGTCAAAGGCTTTGACCGGAAGAAAGTGTTTTGTTTGGGCTTTTGTGAGCAGGTGGTGGAGGGGGAGGGCAGAAGTGAGCAATGTTAGTTGGGCGGGGCAAAACTGAGCACAACTAAGGAAGCGGGGGCACGAAAATAGAAATCCCAAAAAAGAATCACCCAATTTGGAGTCCGGATGAAAGAGTTCTTGGCGTTTTGAGTCAGGTATGTGTGTGCAGTCTGAATCTGAGTCCAGAACATGGGGGACTTGGACTCTATCTTCTCTTAGGCCAAAAGTGACGTGAGAGGACTTTTTGAATAACAAAAAGTCATTTCCTTTGACGCGAGACGACTTCTTGAACAACACCTAATCATTTCCTTTTCCTTTGTCTTCACATGTAGTTTGTACAAGTGTTCAGCAATTCTGCATTTAGACATGAAATAAAAATAGGTGAAGTATTTTTGTTCCGAATAACATAAATAAATTATTGCATAATTCTTATAAGAAATCACCTCACAAATATGCATGTATGCAATATTTTTTGTCGTATCCAAGGTAGCCATGTCCTCATCATCCTTCCCTTCTTGAAAACAAAGCCGTCCCTGGCGTTGCTTAATCTAAAATGTGTCTAACAAAAGAGACAAAGTGTACATGTTGTATATGTATATGTCATCCATTTTTTATTTTCCTTGGTTTTTGCACATATGACACATGTATACATGAGTAACTTTCATATTTCATAAAATATAAAGCCAAAATATTATCACAAGAAGTAGAAGGCATGAAAATATTGCAACTCAGTTTGCACATATAAGTGAAGCTCTTATTCATATCAAAAGACTGACAATGTTCATCATTAAAACATCCCAACATTGGTGAATAAACTTTAATTTCTTCAAATTTACATGCTATAACATGCTCAAATAAGCAAACACGCAACAAGTCATTTGACACAAAATCATCACCAAGATTAGAGGTCATATCAAAATGATTAAACATTGGCACAATTATTTTCAAACGTATTTGATCCAAATCTAATTTATTCCCTGATTCACATGATTCTCTTGCATCAATAGTTAATTCAATGGGTGCACCCGAGATTGTTGATATTGCAGTTGTTTGATCATATGGCAAAGTCAAATCATCAACATAGTCCTCTAAAATAGGTGGTGTGATCAAAATAGTGGGTAGCTCATCACATGGTGCATTTAAATTGACAAGGCATTCATCATACTCATGTGGAGGTGGAAGATCAATACCTTTGTCATTGCCTCTTATGATCAACTCAGATGATGTAGGCACTCTCGATGGTGATGTGTCACATGGTGGAGGTGATGTAGTCCTCACGACAACGGATGTGGTTGCCATAGTATGCATAGTAGTTCAAGGAACAATCGTATCAACTCCTGGAATGTGCACCGTGCGCTTGTTCTCCTTGTTGGCAACACATCGTTTTATTTCCTGTTTAGCTTTGCAAGCAAGATGAAACAAATGGTCCATAGGATAACACTCTTCATGAATTAGTATCTCCTGAATATCACGGTTTAATCCTCCCCAAAATCTATCCATAAAATGTTCTTCACTTTCTTCTAAAAAGGAGTGCAACAAGGTAGTTTGTAAATCATCATAATATTTTGTTACGGTGTCACTACCCTGTTTTAAATGTTGTAGTTTTTTAATCATGCCACGAGTATAATAAATGTCTATGAATCTATATCTCATGACAAATTTTAAACCATCCCAAGTAGTAGGTATATAATCAGGGTTTAACCGACAATATTCACTCCACCAAACTAAAGCAAAGCTACTGAAAGTACTAACCGGAGCTTGAAATTTTCAACTCTCATCAAAATTATGGAAAGCAAATGTAACATTTATTTTGTACTCCCATTCCATATATAAATCAGGCCTAAAACGACCATTAAAAGGTGGCAATGAAACATTAACCTGATTATGTGCATTCTGATGTCTTTGCTCCTCTCGTGACGGTTGCTGTATTTTCTTAGGTGGTGGCAAGTCTCCCACGATTGACGAAGCCCATGAACGGACAACTCTGGATCCTGTCATGATTAGTAGAAACAAGAACAAAATTCTAGAATAATGTTCCTATGAACTACTAGGATGTGGTGGTAAACACTCACACTAAAGCAAATATCAATGTCTTACAAGTTCTTACCATGCAGCAGGCGATGACCGGCAACCAGCGGTGTCAAATAACTCCGAAGACTGAGTAAAGTTATTGCTAGGGGAACATTCGTATACATGGTGTAGAAATATGGGGAGCTTGGAAGGCTTAAATATATGGTAGCAAAAGATTAGCAATAATCAATTCGGAGATACAATGTTGATAAACGCTCAACGACGGCACTGTGCTGGTCCTAGGCTAGACCGGACTAGAGACGTGAGCCTAGAACACTAATGGGGTCACGTTGTAGCACAACTAGCAGCAACAAAGGATATGAAGTAGCTCTGGACAACAATATATAAGTGAAGATCGCAATGGCAGTAAAGATAATGATGAGAAACAAGCTCCAAGCAGCATATACCAAACACTCTCTCTCTAACTTTTCTCCGGAAAAGTTTGTGCCAATTTCCTGATAATTTTTCTCAAGAATGGTACTGACTCAAACTTTCAAACGCAAAAAGAATCACTCAATTCCGAGTTGGTATGAGAAGCAAAAAAATTCTAAAACTGGCGTGAAAAACGATAACAAACTGTGTTCACGAACTTTAGAGGGAAAAAAGACCTATTTAGAAGCCAAATTTGAGGTGCCAAATATTAAACTAGCTTCTGAAACTATTCAGATGCGGCTCGTCGCTAGCTTTAATTTGAGTACTCGTGGAGCCAAAAAATACTTCATATCGAAAAGATATGACCGTTTTACTAAACGCGGCGCAAAACATATTCCAATCCAAATTTAGATACGAGATTGAGTCTAGATAGATCCGATTTTTTTTGTTCTCTTTTTTTCTCTCACTTTTTTTACATTTTTTATTCTCTCACTTTTTTACTCTTTTCTCTTTCTCTTTTTTTCTATCTTTCCCAAACAAACTAGATAAGATGCAGATTGGATCAAGAGAAGATGGGAATGACCTAAAGTGTGATTATGACAATGAACGATGGGGAGCACATGGTGGAAACTGATGGCTGGCGGTGGTCGACAGCGGAAGGGATGATGATGCAGCGGTGGTGTGACTAATGTGAATAGAAATTGAAACTCTAAAGGAACTAGACACTAAGACCAGCAACTTGACACGACGATACAACCACACATTCAACAAAGCAAAACTCCGAATAGAAAATTGCAAAAGGCTCAGATTGGTTCGGATATGATGATCTAGTCCTAATTTTTTTGTGGCTTTTTCTTGGACAATAGGTAAGAAAATAAATCTAATCTAGGGATAACTGGAAATTCTCACTGAGCAACCTGAAAACTGATACCACTTGATGGAGGCGGGGTGTCCCGATCTTTCTATGAGATGATAACTGTCGATTTGGTGGAGTCGGCTTTAACGATCCAACTACAAATGTGCAACCATGTTGTGCCTTAGCAATTGCTAAACCAATCTCCCGAGGTTACTGATGATGCCGGAAGCACGATCAGCCTGACCACGAAGGTCTATTCTTGCATGCAATTGAAGAACAAGCAAGAATATGATAATGCAATCTAAATATTAGAAATATATATTAAGTATTGATAAAAGTGGGGACCCAAGAGCGGTCTTGGTCTGGTCGTTGGACACAAACAAAGTACACGAAGTTGCAATGGCTAACTTTTAACTAAGCAAATCCCAAGGAAAAAAGCTACTAGATTGATCTACTTTAAGGGGTGGCTTCCAAGGAGGTGGGAGGACATCCCAAGGCAGCCTAAAACTAACCCTAGGTTGTACAAGTCCCACGGGCCCAAGTGGAGGTGATGCAACACCTTTGGACTTGTAGTTTGACTCAGATTCTGCTGCAGCAGCAGATTGTTTTGTCAATATCTCAACGCTCCGGACAAATTTGAAGGTGAATCCAATTGGGTTGGAAAGTGCATGAAATAAACTTTCTAACAAAAAAGAATCACCCAATTCGGAGTCCGTATGAAAGAGTTCTTGGCGTTTTGAGTCAGGTATGCCTGTGAAGTCCGAATCTGAGTCCAGAACATGGGGGACTTGACTCTATCTTCTCTTGGGCCAAAAGTGATGTAAGAGGACTTTTTGAACAACAAAAAGTCATTTCCTTTGACGCGAGATGACTTCTTGAACAACACCTAATCATTTCCTTCTCCTTTGTCTTCACACGTAGTTCGTACAAGTGTTCATCAATTCTGCATTTAGGCATGAAATAAAAATAGGTGAAGTATTTTTGTTTTGAATAACATAAATAAAATATTGCATAATTCTTATAAGAAGTCACCTCACAAATATGCATGTATGAAATATTTTTGGTCGTATCCAAGGTAGCCACGTCCTCATCACCATGAGCTACTATCTTGCCGACGATATTTATCCTTCATGGTTAACATTTGTGAAGCCCATTAGTGACCCCAAAATCAAGAAGCACAATTTTTTTGCCGAAGCACAAGAAGCTTGCCGAAAGGATATTAAGAGGGCATTTGGTGTGTTGTAAGCTCAGTTTGCCATTGTTCGAGGTCCTGCTCGCTTCTTAGATAAAAAATCCCTCAGAAACATCATGACTGCTTGTGTAATTTTACACAACGTGATCGTCGAGGATGAGAGGAATTTGGACTTGGAGTACAACTATGACAATGTTGGTAGTCGTGTGAAGCCTGCCAGGGACGTAGATGAGATCACTACATTCCTTGAGACCTACCGGAAGATCAAGAATCGTGATTCACACAACCAACTCCAGCATGATCTTATTGAGCATCGTTGGCAACTCTATGGGGGGAGATAGATCCCCATTTGTATGCATTTCTATCGTGTGAGATGTGAACAATTTGGTGTTGTAATAATTATTTGAATTTGAACATTTGTTGTAATGAAAACTATTATTGTATTGTTAATTGCTTTTCGGACTATTTATATATTCGTATGTTGAATTTATATTGAGATTTCATTCGATTGATATCATTGAAATGTGTAAATTTGTTTGATGCTACGCACTTTTTTATGGTGCGGCGAGCGCTCCAGCAGAGCAGATCCCGCAAACACGTCCCACAACACATTTGCGGGGTCTGTTCTATTGGAGCGCTCGCCTCACCGTAAAAAAGTTTTGTGGGAGCCCTTATACGCCTTTTGTGGGCCACCCGGTAGCGGGATCTGCTAGAGATGCTCTAATCAAGACAAACATAGGTGACCCATACTTTCAACGAGCATAAAATAGGTAATCAAACATTGAAGCAAGGTGCTACTCCGTGAACTAAAACCATGACAAGTATTTTGAAATAGAGGGACTACAACACATCAACAAAATAAACCAGCCATAAGACATAATGAAACGTGAATGCAATGCATGACTCAAAACTCATCCTACTATGCACTAGTGTGTCAAATTTTGAGTTATTAGACCCTAAGGAAAGTTCTTTTTGTCATTTCGATAAAATAAAGGAGAAGCTTAATTTGTTAAAACATCCTAGCTGAATTTTAAGTTATTAAGATCCTACGCTGGAGATCTAAAGCTTGTGTTATGATACCAACTGTAACACCTCAGATTTTAAAATTTCAACTCCAACTCGCGGTGCTACCACACTACACTAAAAATAACCAAATCTTGGAATAATTGGGAATTTCGACGGAGTTTGTTTTCTATATATATACTAACTTTCACAAGACACCAGTAGAGATATTGCACAAGAAACAATAGTATATATTTAATAGTATCGAATAAATCTCAATGGTTCTCCGAGAAATAAACTATGTCGACAAAAGCGACCAACGGCTCATGTCAAGAAAAATAATTTTGACTACAACTAGTAGATAAAATTTTGAGTATCTTCTAAATATAATATGATAGTCTGTGATGTGCTCAAGTGATGTAGTGGTGCTACTCCCTCTGTCATGCATTCGCTTTTTTTAGAGCATGCAAAATATGTACCATAGCTTTAGTAGAAGAAAGAAGGGTAGCCAATTTACAAGAGATCTAGTCCAAAGGCCGGAGATTACACCACACCAACTCCATGGAAAAAAGAAAAGGGGACTACTCAGGTAACTCTACTATCCTGCTCCCTCTAGCCAAATTCCAAAGATCCAATTCCTTGAAGATGGACCCAGCTAGATCATTTTCCTTGAGTTGTCGGCTGGTGTTGTTGAACACCCTAGCGTTTTTTTGCTTCCAAATGTTCCAGGAGATGAGAATGAAAAGAGGCTAAGAAAGGGCCTAAAGATCTGGACAATAAACCTATCTCAATGCCACCTTCTGTTCTTCATCGGAAGGGCTGATCTGGAGTTCGCTCGGGGCTCCGGAGAGGGGGATTCGTCGCCATCATCACCACCAACCCTTCTTCATCACCAATTTCATGATGCTCACCACCAGGAGTGAGTAATTCCTTCATAGGCTTGCTGGACAGTGATGGGGTTGGATGAGATTTGTCATGTAATTGAGTTAATTTGTTAGGGCTTGATCCCTGGTATCCACTATGTTTTGAGATTGATGTTGATATGACTTTGCTATGCTTAATGCTTGACACTAGGGCCTGAGTGCCATGATTTCAAATCTGAACCCTTTATGTTTTCATGAATATATTTGAGTTCTTGATCCTATCTTGCAAGTTATATGCACCTATTACGTGTTATGATCCGCATACCCCAAAGTGACAATAGTTGGGATTCTTTCCGGTGATTACCGTAGTTTGAGGAGTTCATGTATTCACTATGTGTTAATGCTTTGTTCCGGTTCTCTATTAAAAGGAGGCCTTAATATCTCTTAGTTTCCTTATGGGCCCCACTGCCACGGGAGGGTAGGACAAAAGATGTCATGCAAGTTCTTATTATAAGCATGTATGACTATATACGGAATACATGCCTACATTACATTGATGAATTGGAGCTATTATGTCTCGCTCTAGGTTGTGACTGTTACATGATGAATGTCATCCAACACAAATATCCATCAATGATCCAATGCCTACGCTTTTCGCATATTGATCTTTGCTCAGTTACTTTTCGTTGCTGCTGCTGTTACAATCACTACAAAACTGCTACTGTTACTATTACCGTTACCATTGCCACTGTTACTATTGCTATCAAACTATCATACTGATGTGCTACTAGTCACCTTGCTGCAGATATTTAGTTCTCCAGGTGTGGTTGAATTGACAACTCAACTGCTGATACTTGCAAATATTCTTTGGGCCCCCTTGTGTCGAATCAATAAATTTGGGTTGAATACTCTACCCTCGAATACCGTTGCGATCCCCTATACTTGTGGGTTATCAAGACCTTTTTCTGGCGCCGTTGCCGGGGAGCATAGCTCTATTTGCTGCGTCACATGGGAATTATATCTGTTGATCACTATGAAGAATCTAAAAGATACTAGAAGCAAGGTCGTACCCTCTAAAACGAGGGAAGGTAAGGAACTGCCATCTAGCTCTGCACTTGATTCACCTTCTGTCTTGACTAGGCTTGCGACACCACCACCTGCTATTAATTCTGATATGTTGCAAGTAATTGATGATGCTACTTCTGCTATGAATGATGCTATTGATGATGCTAGTACTCTGCCTAATGAAACTATGCCACTAGGTGAATTTCTTAACGAACAACTTGCTAAAGCTAAAGAAATTGAGAATGCTGAAACTGATGAAATTTATGATTCACCTATTATACCTAGATCTCCTAGAGTTGAAATGCCTAAAGTACCTGAGGGTTATGTTATGGATGGAGAGATAGCTAGGGAATTTCTTGCTTGTAATGATAGAGATGATGTTAAGAAACTACCATGCAAGCTGAAAGAAAAAATCTATGAATGCAAGAATGAAATATGATCCTAAGTTTGCTACTTCACCTATCTTTGTTAGTGATAAGGTTTATGAATTCGCTGTCGATCTTGAGTTAATTACTTTGGTTGAATCTGATCCTTTCCATGGTTATGAATCTGAAACTGTTGTGGCACATCTTACTAAATTAAATGATATAGCCACCCTATTTTCTCATGAGGAAAAAAATTCACTACTACTATATTCTTAAGTTGTTTCCTTTCTCATTAAAGGGTGATGCTAAGAAATGATTAAATACTCTTGCTCCTGGTTGTGTGCGTAGTCCCCAGGATATGATATATTCCTTCTCTAGAAAAAAATCCTGCTCATTCGAAACAAGCTGCCTTACAAGAAATATTTAACTTTGTGCAAATTGAAGAAGAGAATCTCCCTCAAGCTTGGGGGAGGCTTCTCTAGTTACCTAATGCTTTGCCTGATCATCATCTCAAGAAAAATGAAATACTTGATATCTTTTATAATGGACTAACCCATGCTTCTAGGGACTACCTAGATAGTTGTGCTAGTTGTGTTTTCAGGGAACGAACTGTTGAATAGGCTAAAGAACTATTGAATGATATATTGAGAAATGATAATGATTGAACACTTCCTGAACCAGCACCTAAGCCAACTCCAAACAAGAGAGGTATTCTATTCCTCAGTCCTAAAGATATTCAAGAGGCAAAGAAATCTATGAAAGAAAAGGGTATTAAAGCTAAAGATGTTAAGAATTTAACACCTATTGAAGAAATACATGGGCTCGACACCCCGACACAGGTAGTAAAGGTAAATTCTCTTTATAGATTCGATAAAGGTGATATTCTTTATAATAAGTCTGCTAGTCAATGCCTAGATGAATTTGATAACTACATTGTTAAGCAAGAAGATTTTAATATGTATGTTAAGAATCAATTGAAACACAATGCTACCATGATTGATAGTTTGAGTGACTTGATGTTCAGTATTGCTAATGATGTTAAAGGTTTAGAAAAATGTGCATCCATGGTTCATACCCATTTAGAACAAGTTGCTAAGTCTCAAAATGATTTGCTTAATGAGATGAATAATAATATGAATGATCATGCTGTTAGAGTAATGACTAGAGGAGGTAGAATGACCCAGGAGCCACTTTATCCTGAAGGTCATCCTAAAAGAATTGAGCAAGATTCTCAGAGAACTAATAATGATGTGACTAGTTCATCTAAGAAGAAAAAGAAAAAGAAAAATGATCGAACTTTGCATGTATCTAGTGAACCTGAGGTATAAAAACCTTCTGAGAATAGTAATGATGTTTCTATTTCTGATGCTGAGACACAATCTGGTAATGATAATGATGTTCATGATGTTCAACTAGATAAGGATAAAGAACCTAATAATGATGTAGAAATAGAACCTATTGTTGATCTTGATAACCCACCTACTAAGAATAAAAGATATGATAAAAGAGATTTCATTGCTAGGAAACATGTTAAGCAAAGAGAACCATGGGTTCAGAAACTCATGCCTTTTCCAACTAAACCTCTGAAGAATAAGGATGAGGAAGATTTTGAACGCTTTGTTGAAATGCTTAGGCCTATTTTCTTGCGCCCTTGTTTGACTGATATATTGAAAATGCCTCCGTATGCTAAATATATGAAAGATATTGTCACTAATAAAAGAAAGATACCCGAAGCTGAAATTTCCACCATGCTTGCAAATTATTCTTTTAAGTGTGGAGTACCTAAGAAATTAGGAGATCTAGGAATACCAACTATACCATGCTCCATTAAAAGAAGTTATGTCAAAACTGCTTTATGTGATTTAGGAGTCGGTGTTAGTGTTATGCCTTTCTCTTTATATAGAAGACTTTATTTTAATAAGCTCACACCTACTGAAATATCTTTGCAAATGGTTGATAAATCAACTGCTATACCAATTGGAATTTGTGAGGATGTGATTGTTGTAGTTACAAATGTTACTATCTTAATAGACTTTGTTATACTTGATATGCCCAAGGACAACGCTATGTCGATCATCCTTGGTAGAACCTTTTTGAATAATGCAGGGGATGTTTGATTGCAACAAAAGCAAGGTTACTTTTCATGTCAATGGTAATGAGCATATGGTTTATTTTTTCGAAGAAACAAAGTTTGATGAATAGTATCAATTTTATTGAAAAAGTTTCAACAATCACTATTGGAGGTTTCCAATTCCCTCCCCCTTCAGTCAAAAAGAAATATGAAACTCTTATTGTAGGGGAGATGCATATCCCCATCGAGGTAACATAGTGTTATACGAAAATTCTTCGATTTCATGTCATTCGAAAATGGTTTGTTAATAAGACTTGATCAACCTTATTAATGGATTATTTTTTAGGGGCATGTGGTCGGTGAATTCAGTAAGCACAACCTACTATACCCACTATTTACTCTTTGTTATTTAAAGTTAATAAAGTAGAAATGCCATGATTTTCCTGTTTTCTGAATTATCCGTGCGATAAAAAATGTCCCAAAAATAAAAGTTCTTGGAATGCCCTGAAAATTTAGTATGATTTTTTCTAAAATATTAATAATTTTTGGCACTTAACACACTCCAGGGGGTGCACCTGTGAGCCACAAGCTCACAGGGCGTGCCTAGTGGGCTTATGGGTCCCACGGGGACCCACTTACTTATCCCAGCCGCCCACTCCCTTCTTCCACCTCCAAAAAAAATCACCATCTCCTTCAAACCCGTGTTCTTGCTCACTTTCCTGCAAATTTCGATCTCCTTGCTCGGAACTTCATTTCTGGAACTGTTTTGGGGCATTACTCCTTGGTATGTGACTCCTCCAATGATCCAATTAGTTTTTGTTCTAGTGTTTTCTATTTTGCAAATTTTTGCTGCGGTGTTGACCATGTATTTGAGCTTGCATGTTGAATTTGTATGGTCCAAAGTAGTTTTGATGCATGATATAGTCTCTAGACACTTGTGGGAGTAGTTGCTACCAATTTTGTTAAATTTTGTTCATTTTTATTTTGAGCCACTAAAAAATTTCAGAATTTTTCAAAAAAAGAAAATGCTCAAGTGGAGGTTGAGAGGTTCTTCGAGCCAGAGCCGGCCGCAGAGCCTGTTTACCAGTGGGATCCGCAGGACCCTGTTTACCAGTGGAACCCTCAGGAGCCTGAGTATTATCCCAGAGGAGGATATTTTGACCCATGGCCGTAGACAAACTTAGGCCATAAGCCTAAACTTGGGGGAGTTCCATTTTCTCACCGACATTACATTCATGTATCACACATTTATTCCAGTTGCCGGTGTACATCCTCTTTCATTGTATATCCATGTTAGTTTTATTTCTGTTTTCTTCTTGTGTGTTTGCAAAACTTTGAAAATGCAAAAATATTTCTCGCTTCTTTTTGTTTTTTCTTTATTGTTTAATTAGTTTGTAGTATTAAAAGAAAACCCAAAAAGATTTCTCATTCTTCTTTTGTTTGTTGGGAGCTTTCCCGTGCAAATAGTTTTTCTTGTTTTCGTTCTTCCTTTGGTTTCGTTAGAAAAACCAAAAACTCCAAAAACGTTTCAGTGTGTTTCTCTGAAATTCTTTTCTTTTCTTTGAGTTGTCGTAAGGAGAAGACCACGATGGACATGATGACTGGCTCTCATATGCATTATTGTTGATCTAACGAAGAGACCATATTACCTTGTCTTCTCCTTTGAATAAAATGTTTGCAGATTCTAGCTTAGTCCACGACACACTTGCACTATTACTATTTTCATATCATTCGGTCATGCAAGTGAAAGGCAATAATGACGATGATTTCATAAAGTGATTGAGGTGAAGGAAAGCTGGTATGAACTCGCCTTGTTTTTGTTTTTGTAAATATGTTTAGCTCATCATTCTTGATTCAGCTTATTATGAGTAAACATGTTTGTGATGACAATTAGAGATTATAGTTGCTCATGCCATGCTTAAATAGCTAGGAGTGGATAATGATGTATCTTGAGTGTCAACATGCATTAAAATGGTTATGATGTAGTATGATAGTATGGTATCTCCCATCTGAATGATTTGAGTGGGTTGACTTGGCACATGTTCACACATGTAGTTGATTCAAAACCAACATATATATAGCCTCCATGATATTTATGTTCATGGTGTTTGATATCCTACTCATGCTCGTGTTCAATGTTAATTATTCTCAATGCATGCTTATGACCGTTTTTGCACTCTGGTTGGTCGCTTCTCAATCTATTTGCTAGCCTTCGCCTGTACTAAGCGGGAATACTGCTTGTACATCCAAATCATTAAAACCAAAGTTGTTCCAGATGAGTCCACTATATCTACCTATATGTGGTATTACCCTGCCGTTCCAAGTAAATTTGCATGTGCCACCTCTAAACATTCAAATGAGCATTTGTTTTGTGTGCCCGTACCGCTCATGGAGCGACAGGGGGCGGTCAGTATCTTCCATGCTAAGCGGGTTATTCTCATGATGGGTGTTTATTCACTTGTCATTGCACGAGAGAGGCTGGTAATTGGGATGCCCAGTCCTATAATCAAAATGAATATATATATATATATATATATATATATATATATATATATATATATATATATATAATGAAACAAACTCCCCCGAAAAGTTGTTGGCATGGAGGGCACCCATGAATTCGGCTAGCCATGGCTTGTGTTTGTTAGTTAAGGGGGAGTAAACTTTACCTTTCTGCTTGGGAACCGCCGATAATGTGTTTAGCATGGAAGATATTGGAAACTCTCGGTTGTAACATTGACAAGAAAGGCATACCTCCCAAAATTATATCCATCTCTATTTTAAGCTTTGAGCTCTCACACATCTGCAAATCCTTGCTTGCCTCTGCGAAGGGCCTATCTATTTACTTTTATGTTATTTCACTTTTATTATTGAGTCATCACCTTCTCATTCAAGCACCAATTGTAGAGCACTATTGTCATTCTTATGCATTGAGTATATTTAATGTTGAGTATGCACTACTGCAGGATGCTGCTAACGCGACACTACAATCAGAGATCCATCGACGAAACTGTGTGCGATGCATTAATCGCAAATGGTGATGTAAAAAACCGTCAAAAAAATGCAAAACATTTGCGATGGTGGATACATCAAACACGGTTCATATTATAATTACGTGTGCGATGCGTGGCATACGGTTAATCCATAAGAACTGTTTGCGATGAGACAGAACAACAGAAACGGGCAGCTATATCAAGGTGTGTGAGATACACGGTATACAGTTCGCTCGGATGAACTGTTTGCTATTAGGGAATGCAACAGAAACGGTCAGCCAGATTAGGGTGTGTGCGATATACGGCATACGGTTCACTCGGATGAACTGTTTTTTATTAGGGAACACAACAGAAATGGTTCAACTTAACAAGATGTGTGTGATATGCGCCATACAGTTCACATAGATGAACTGTTTGCGATGAGCCAAAAGAACACAAATGATCCGTGTAAACAAGATATGTGTGATCCACGGCAAACAGCCCACTCGGAAGAACTGCTTGCGATGAGAATATATAACAAAGACGGTTACTAGAGTTAATTCGTGTGTAATTCTGTGTGTATAAAATACTTTGAAAACTAAAAAGTAGTTGCTTGCGATGGCTAGGAGTATCGCACATGATGCGTGTGCGAGTACTCGTGTGCGATGATTAGTAAGTTACACATCCATTTCCTTATGGTAACACGTGTGCGATAACACGTGACACCGCATATGGTTGTCGGGTTATGTGCTCCACTTAGTCTTCCCGCGCTCCATCGAAGGCTTCCCGCGCTCCAGAGGGGTGAATTGTAAAATCCCAAATCCCCTAGCCAGCTGCTGGCTATAAATAACCACAGGAATGGCCGCCAGCGGTGACTCACTATTGATCCAGTTGCTAGCGAGTTACCCACACATACCGGCATACCCCCAACGGCTGACAATGGGATGGAGTCGCGCGACGGCGGAATCTAGGCTGAAGGCACGATGGTCGGCTTGGCGATCGACGGCCATGCCGCCGCCTCTCGCGACGACGACCAGAGGAAGCAGGAAACACGGTACGAGCAAGCCGCCAGGTTAGCCAGGGTCATCCTAAAAGCGGACAGGGATCGCAAGCGGGCGATACTGCTGGCTCAGCGCAGAGTGTGGCGGATGGTGCAGGCGGTGGAGGAGGGACCTCGACGACGCAAGGACAACTGCTGCAATGGCGGCCACCGCATGAGGCGTAGGCTTATGTCCCAGATGGAGGAGGGCGCAGCACCGGACATCTGAAAGTGCGACTAATCCCCGGGTGGTTTTGGTAATTCATAACAACATATAGCTCATTGAACTAATATCCTTTCAAGTTAAATATTTCAGAAAGTTCTGTCGGCGTTCTGGTAACCAGGGTACCCAGACTTGCCTGCCTGCGGCCCACGGCGTGGCTCCATCAATTGCCTGGTATGGCCCGTCTACAAGGCTATCAAGACAAGACCCTCGCGAGGGGCCAAGCCTTGCGAGGGGGACGATGCCAAGACCTCCCGAGGGAGTGGCCTCCCCAGGCTGCCTCCTGAGGAGCGGAGATTTCTATGCAGGTACCCAACCTCATGAGGTTGCAGTGACGCAAGCCATGATGACCAAGGCCAGGCGGGCACCAGCGGGCGCAGAAGAGGCAGTTTCCCCTTTGGTGCTAAGGAGGCAAGCGCAGGCGCGGGTTCCCAAGGAGATTGGCAAAGGTTTCCATTCCAGTGCTACAAGACCAAGACCGCCAGGACAGCTGGACGGATGTCATCGTCGAGCCCACTGCTGCGTCACAACCAGAGGCTTTGTAGGCGAAGACCACGTTCGTCAGGATAAGATGTACTACTTGTCCCCTTTCAAATTGGCCACTGTGGGATCCCTTCCCGCCTACGATCTGGGGGAAGAGGACTGAGCCCACTATAAGTATAGGTTAGCCACAACCGTAGAGGGGATCCGAATCTTGCCGACTGATTCCCTTACCCATAGACCTCGCGAGGTTGTTCATCCCTTGTACTAGTTCATCCTCAGCCCCTCGTGGGGCCAATCCACCACAAAGCAGGAGTAGGGTCTTACACCGCAAGGTGGCCCGAACCTGGGTAAACTATCGTGTTCATCTTCTTACTTGTTCGTGTGCATCGAGCTAGGCCGTAGGGCGACGAGCTGGTTGGCTGGATAGGTTGAGTCCTTCACACACGCCCCAGAGTTCGAACCTTGCTTGGGTCTGCGGAGCCCTGAATCCGACATTTGGCGTGCCAGGTAGGGGCGTGTCGAAGCTCTGCCTCTTCAGCAGCCATGCTCCGCCCACACTGCGTGGTTCCCATGGCCGGCGCCACCCCACCCCCTGGGCTGTTGGGCGCATTCGGAGGAGTCGTGGGCATCCGGGCATTTTCCCCCGCCCTGCGGCAGGTGCGGTGGCCGCCGAAGTTCAGGCCGGCGTTGCCCCCGCAGTACGATGGTGCGGTGGACCCCGCGGAGTTCCTCCAGGCATACACGCATGCCATCTGGGCGGCGGGTGGTGATGACAAGGTCATGGCAAACTGGCTCCCTATGGCCCTCACGGGCGTGCCGCGCTCCTGGTTGCTCAGCCTGCCGGAGTCTTCGGTGGCTTCCTGGAAGGGGTTGTGCGGCCTGCTCATCGCGCGTTTCGCGGCCCCGGTGCCCCATGCGGTTGCGGCCATCCTCGGCGGGTCGCAGGCACCGGCCTCAGGCCGCCACATCAAGCAGCTTCTTCGTCGGGCCGGGGCTGCTCGGCCGCGGTAGGAGGCTCCTCCGAGCCGCGTTGTGCCTGAGACCGCCATCACCTTCGACTCCAGGGATCACCCCAAGACCACGGCAGGCGTCGGCGCCCTCCCGATGTTGTGCATGCCCACCATCAGTAACGTCGCGGTTAACAGGACCCTCATCGACGGCGGTGCTGGCCTCAACGTCCTCTCCATGGAAGCCTTCGATCTGCTTCAAGTGCCCTACGACCAGCTCACCCCCACCAGGCCCTTCTCGGGGGTGGTCGACGGCTCCACCGCTCCCCTAGGGCAGATCCGCCTCCCCGTCACCTTCGGCACATGCTACAACTACCGCACCGAGCTCATCGACTTCGACGTCGCCCGCATCGGCCTCCCGTACAACGCCATCCTTGGGTATCCGGCCCTTGCCAAGTTCATGGCAACGACGCACCCCGGCTACAACGTTGTCAAGATGCCAGGGAGTAGTGGCATCATCACCATGGCGGGGGACACCAAGGGTGCACTCCTGGCCCTCAAGCTCACTTTCAAGGCCGCGACAACCGCACAACCGGGTGTTGGGGACACTCCAGAGATCCCAGCAGCTGCGCCCGCAAAAAAGAAGCAATTGTTCTCTCAAGATCGGGCTGAGACGAAGTAGGTGCCAATCGACAACGGGGGCTCAGGCCCCACCTTCACCATAGGCGCTGGCCTCCTCCCAGATCAGGAAGAGGCACTGGTCGATTTCCTCCATGCGAACAAGGATGTGTTTGCATGGGAGGCGACGGACTTGGTCGGCGTCCCGCGAGAAGTGATCGAACATCATCTGATGGTGTGCCCCGGTGCGCGCCCGGTGAAGCAGAAGGCGCGGCGGCAAGCCCCGGAGAAACAATCATTCATCGTCCAGGAGGTCCGCAAGCTGCAAGAAGCCGGCGTCATCCGGGAGGTGCGGCACCCGGATTGGCTGGCCAACTCGGTCATTGTCCCCAAGAAGGGCGGAAGGGAGCGCATGTGCATCGACTTCACGAGCCTCAACAAAGCTTGCCCTCAGGACCCTTTCCCTCTTCCACGCATCGACCAGATCGTTGACTCCACCGCCGAGTGCGACTTACTGTGCTTCCTGGATGCCTTTTCGGGCTACCACCAGATCAAGATGGCGGTGCAGGACGTCAAGAAGACGACCTTCCTTTCCCCGTGCAGAGTGTACTGCTACACCTGCATGCCCTTTGGGCTGCGGAATGCCGGCACGACCTTCCAGCGATTGATGCACATCGCCCTAGGCCTGCAGCTCGGGAGGAACGCCAAGGCGTATGTCGATGACATAGTGGTTAAGTCGCGGGAAGCAAGGACCCTTGTTGAAGATCTGGAAGAAACATTCGCCAACCTGCGCAAGGTAAACCTGCGGCTCAACCCGGAGAAATGCATGTTCGGTGTCCCGTCCGGCAAGCTGTTGGGTTTCCTGGTGTCGCACAGAGGGATCGAGGCTAACCCGGAGAAGATCAAGGCAATAAAAAGGATTAGCCCGCCGCAGACCCTCAAGGAGATGCAGATGCTCGCAGGCTATGTAACTTCGTTGGGGCATTTCATCTCCAAGCTCGGTGAGCGCGCCCTCCCGTTCTTCAAGCTGATGAAAAAGAAGGGAGCCTTTGAATGGACTCCGGAGGCCGAGGCAGCCTTCTAAGACCTCAAGAGGTATCTCACCAGCCCACCAGTGATGGTGGCACCTCGTCCTCTTGAGCCCCTGGTACTTTACCTGGTCGCCACACCCCACTCTGCTAGCGCAGCGCTCGTGGCGATCCGGGAAGAGCGCGCAGGGGCGGGTGCGCGGCGCAGCACCCCACGCGCGGCCACGCCGTTGCCACCTCAGGATGGCGCTCCTGAGGCCTCGACTACCTCATCGGACGGCAAGGCTCCCGAGGCCCTCTCGCCTCAAGCAGGGCTGGACATCGCCGACACATCTTCCAACGTCAAGAATCCTGTGTACTTCATCAGTACAGTGTTACGTGACGCACGCGCACGCTACCCCATGCCACAGAAGCTCCTGCTCGTGCTCCTCGTGGCCTCCAGGAAACTATGACACTATTTCCAAGGCCATCCCATCAAGGTCATCTCCGCGTACCCCCTGGAGAAGGTGCTCCATAGCCCTAATGCCGCGGGGAGGGTTGCTGAGTGGAACATCGAGCTACAAGCGTTCCAACTAGAGTTCAGCACCAACAGGGTCATCAAGGGCGCATCCCTCGCTGACTTCGTGGCGGAATGGACGGATGCCCCTGACCGGGGAATGGGTGAGGATCGGTCCCTCGCGCCCGGAGATGAGGTGCCCGATGGCTGGGTCATGTACTTCGATAGCGCATTTGCGCGGCAGGGCGCGGGGCTGGAGCTGTACTCATCTCGCCGACCCAAGACAAGCTGTACTACGCCGTGCAGCTGTGCTTCCAGCATGGCGAGAAGGTCGCCAACAACATCACGGAATACGAGGGCCTGATCACTGGCCTCAGGGCCGCGGCGGCCCTGGGGGTCAAGTGTCTCACCATCAAGGGCGATTCTCAGCTCCTCGTCAATTTCTGCAACAAGGAATACAAGCCTAAGGACGAGCACATGGAGGCATACCTAGAAGAGGTACGCAAAATTGAAAAATGATTCTTGGGTTTGGAATTGCAGCACGTCCCGCGTGGCATGAATAAAGAGGCAGACAACATCGCCAAGAGGGCGTCCCGACGCGAGCCCAAGAAGCCTGGCGTCTTTGAGGAACGACTCTTCAAGCCATCGGCAGCCCCCCTCCCCCACTACAGGCCCTGCGCTGCTTCCGGAGGAGCCGCCCCTGGCCCCCTCCATAGGCGCCCCGGCCTGCGGTCCGACCTCAGGAGCCCGCCTGGCCCTGGCGCTCAAACCTCAGGAGGGTGCAAGACCGAAGAGTTCAAGGCGTACCTACTCAGAGGCACCCTGCCAGAGAAGGAGGAAGATGTAGAACGCGTGGCCCGTCAGGCCACTGCTTACTGCTTGCAGGACGGCAAGCTCTACCGAAGGTGCCCAAATGACGCCCCGCTGCGGTGCATCTCCAAGGAGCAAGGGCGCGAGTTGCTGGCTGACATCCACAGCGGGGATTGCAGACACCATTCTTCGTCGTGCACCCTTGTGGGCAAGGCTTTCTGCAGCGGGTTCTACTGGCCCACAGCGCTCAACGACGCCACCGAGCTGGTGCGATCCTGCGAGGCCTGTCAATTCCACGCCAAACAGATCCACCAGCCCGCTCAGGGCCTGCAGACCATCCCGCTCTCATGGCCATTCACGGTCTGGGGGCTGGATATCCTGGGCCCGTTTCCCTGAGCAGCCGGGGGCTACCGCTACCTCTACGTCACCATCGACAAATTCACCAAGTGGGCGGAGGTGGAGCCCGTGCGCACCATCCCAGCTGGCTCGGCCGTCAAGTTCATCAAGGGCCCCGTGAGCCGCTTCGGGGTCCCCAACTGTATCATCACTGACAATGGCTCTCAGTTCACAAGCAATCTCTTCAAAACATATTGTGCTAACCTTGGAACGCAGATATGCTACGCTTCAGTGGCGCACCCACGGAGTAACGGCCAAGCTGAATGCGCCAACGTGGAGGTCCTGAGGGGCCTCAAGATGAGGAGCTTCAAGAAGAAACTCGAGGCATGCGGCAGGGGTTGGCTCGATGAGCTTCAGTCTATGCTGTGGCCCATCCGCACCACCGCGACTAAGCCCATCGATGAGACCCCGTTCTTCCTCATCTACGGGGCTGAGGCGGTCCTCCCTCACGAGGTCAAACATCGCTCCCCGCGGGTCTTGGGGTTTGACGAGGCACGCCAGGACGCCTCGCGGGGGATGGACCTTGTGCTCGGAGAGGAGGGCTGCCGCCAAGCCTCGCTCCGTGCCGCGAGGTACCAGCAGGCACTGCGGCGGTATCACTGCCACATCATCTGCTCCAGGACCCTCGAGGTGGGTGACCTTGTCCTGAGGCGGGTGCTCTCTAGGGAGGGGCTTCACAAGCTCTCGCCCATGTGGGAGGGCCCGTTCAGGATCGCCCGTGTCTCCAGGCCTGGCGCCGCGCGCCTGGAGACGCAGGACGGGGTCCCCATCCAGAATGCCTGGAACATCCAGCACCTCCGGAAGTTCTACCCGTAACAGGCGGGCGCCATGCGCCTCTCAAGTCTTAGCTCGTGACACTCTCACGTAATAATGAGTGGGGCTGTACACGCCCCGGAGTCTCCTGAGTGCTGCCCCTGAGCCTCACGGGGGCTCCCACCCACGTCCTAGTGGAAGCCCCATGCTCCGTGCTGGCGGGAAGACCAGAAGACTAGTGTAGGTGCCGGACGCGGCTGTTCTTTTGCTTGCTTTCTATAGCTGATTTGTCACTTCTTGGAATGAAAATCGAAGTTCTTGTGTCTTTATTTGAAAGGGTTGGGAATCTTTCTCCTCACAGCACTTGCTCTTTCAAGTCTCGTTTTAGGGAGAGCGGTAGTTGTCCGTCGCTCTTCCTCGCGCGTCTCGCGCGCGGGGGCTAGGCACGGTGTGTGCGCCTTGGCGCGAACACACCTCGCCAAAGCCTTTAACCTTTGGCGTCTTAATCCTCGTGCGACGCTCTTAAAACAAGCCAATGGGCATGCACGCCCTCCTGAGTCCGCACCTCCTGGCCTCACCGGGCATCGCGACCCGGCGTACCAGCGACGATCAGCCCTCGCTCAGGGGCTCGCGTGGGGCGCGGCACCCTATGAGACCCCTCCGGAGGTCCCATATCTTCACGGCCCGCTAAAGATCGGCTTCACGGCTACTGGGTGCCCCCTGAGGCCTGAGAACCTTCGGATCCTCAAGAGGAAAACTCCTGGTAGGATCTCTCTGGAACGAGGGGCACGCAGAAGATCCAAGCTCCAGAGAAGCACGCCCTCGCGGCATGGGAGTCTACCCCAAGCGCACTAAGCTAAGTTATCCTAATCGCGATCAGCAAGAACCCATCAATTACTAGCGACACGAATGCCAGGATGCGATATAAAAATGTTAATATAACAGCGCAAGTGCCATGGTTCATTACATGCCCTGGCAAGGCCTTCTACTTCTTGATGCAGGGAAAAAGAAAAAAAGAAGAAGCAAAAGCGGCCTCACGACCACCGCGGTTCCTGAGGCCTAGCTCCAGCGACGACCGCGCTCAGTCAGAGTCCTCCTCCTACTTCACTGGAGCGCAATGCGGGGTGGCTCGTCGCCCTCCTCGGTCCGGGCCCGGCGGCGTGGCGGCTCATTGTAGTCATCATCGCTCGTGCTCTTCCCGGAAGAAGAGCCACCGCCGCTGGACGCGTCGCGGCCATCGCCAAGGGCGAGTTCACTACCGACGATGCCTCCACCCCTCCGATCGTCGTCGTCGGAGGGTTGGGCGTCATCGTCGTCATCGTCACCCTCCGGGCAACACCCCAGGCACCTGCCGTCTTCCCCGAAGATCCTGACATAGAGGGTCGCCGCTCCGTCATGCCTGAAGTGGAGGGTACATTTCCCCTGCAGGCCGCGCACGCGGGCGAACAACTGCCACCCATGGTTCAGGAACACATTGCCGGCAGGGGTGACCTCAACCTCCACCCATGAGGTCTTGCTGCAGCAACCGTCAGCCTGCAGCCAGAGGCCGCCAGGCCCTTCGGCCGGCACCGCACCCGCGAAGAAGGGCGGGAGCTAGAACCAGGTGCCTGCCGGCCTCTCCGCCCACACCATGAGCTCCGAGGACGCATCGACCGAGTGGGATCTTGGGCGCGGTGGCCGGACGGCCGCCGAGTGCTTCCTCCCTTGGCCAATACCGCCATAGCCGCGGCAGCTTCCGGCGCAGGAGGGAATCCTCCCAAGACCACCAGAAGCGGCACCGACCTTCGAGGGGGTGCGCCCGCGCCCCCGGGGAGCAACTGCCGGCGTCGCGGCATACTTGCGGGGACGGCCGCGGCCCCTCTTGGGCGGTGGCGAGCCTAGTCCCTCCTTGGGGGCCTTTCCCTTCTCGGCGACCGAGAACCTCCTCACTGGCGCCATGGGTGCTTTGGGGAGATGGCGGCGCGGCGGAGAAGAAGAAGGAACAAGCAGCAAGAAGATGAAGATGGGTTGGGGGCTCCGCCCCCTTCCCTCATTTATAGCCGGAGGAAGTCTAACCGGTGGCCTCTCACATTCCAAGCCATGATGGCCCCGCTGCATGCGCCAGGCAGTTGTCAAGTCGGGCAGTTGCCGAGGTGACGTGGGGAAGCGGAGGCGCCCACGTCCCATCAAGCGCCATGCATCGGCCTGGCCCGCAGACGATTGGGGCCCGCGACGCTTCGCCCTGGCCCGCGAAGCCAAGTCCGAGCGTGCCTTGGGCCCGGGGGCTACTGTCGGTGTTCTGGGAACCAGGGTACCCAGACTTGCCTGCCTGTGGCCCATGGCGTGGCTCCATCAACGGCCTGGTATGGCTTGTCTACAAGGCTATCAAGACTAGACCCTCGCGAGGGGGACGACGCCAAGACCTCCCGAGGGAGCGGCCTCCCCAGGCTGCCTCCTGAGGAGCGGAGATTTCTATGCAGGTACCCAACCTCATGAGGTTGCGATGACGCAAGCCATGATGACCAAGGCCAGGCGGGCGCCAGCGGGCGTAGAAGAGGCAGTTTCCCCTTTGGTGCTAAGGAGGCAAGCGCAGGCGCGGGTTCCCAAGGAGCCTGGCAAAGGTTTCCATTCTAGTGCTACAAGACCAAGACCGCCAGGTTGGCAGGACGGATGTCATCGTCGAGCCCACTGCTGTGTCACGACCAGAGGCTTTGTAGGCGAAGACCACCTTTCGTCAGGATAAGATGTACTACTTGTCCCCTTTCAAATTGGCCACTGTGGGATCCCTTCCCGCCTATGATTTGGGGGAAGAGGACCGAGGCCACTATAAGTATAGGTTAGCCACCACCGTAGAGGGGATCTGAACCTCGCCAACTAATTCCCACACCCATAGACCTCGCGAGGTTGTTCATCCCTTATACTAGTTCATCCTCAGCCCCTCGTGAGGCCAATCCACCACAAAGCAGGAGTAGGGTCTTACACCGCAAGGTGGCCCGAACCAGGGTAAACTACCGTGTTCATCTTCTTCCTTGTTCGTGTGCATCGAGCTAGGCCGTAGGGCGATGAGCTGGTTGGCTGGATAGGTTGAGTCCTACACACATGCCCTGTAGTTCGAACCTTTCTTGGGTCTGTGGATCCCTGAATCCGACAAGTTCAATGAATGGCATGGCATGGACTAGAAATGTGGACCCCTCAAAATGCAAAGGACATGCATTGGCTAAAGCTCAAGACTCTTCATCTTTGTTTTAGTGATCCAAGATCACATTGAGTCCATAGGAAAGCCAATACTATTAAAAGGGGATGAGGTGTTGCTTAATGGCTTGCTTGCTCAAATGCTTAGTGATATTGCTCCAAATACCCTCAACCACTTTCTCCATCCAAATATGTCAAAATCCTAAAGTCCAACTCGGCCCCACCGATTCTTTCTACCCGGCGCCACCGAGTTCATATGACATAGCCACTTCCAGAAACCCTAACAGTTCGGTCACACCGATATGGATCTCGGTCTCATCGAGATGGCCTTGCCAACTCTCTGTTGCCTATTGCAATTATTTTGGTCTCACCAAAATAGCGATCGGTCTCACCTAGATGGCTTAACCAAATCTCTGTTACCCTATTGCTTCACTTCGGTCTCACCGAGTTGATGCAATCGAAGCCACCGAGATGATGTTTGCCCTAAGCCCTAGCACATCGGTCCCACCAAGTTGTTCCAGTCGGTCCCATCGAGATTCCTAATGTTCACATTTTGAACTGAATCGGTCTCACCGAGTTCATCTATTCGGTCTGACCGAGTTGGGTCAAATGTGTGTAACGGTTGGATTTTGTGTGGAGGCTATATATACCCCTCCCTTCTCCATATGTGAGAGAGCCATCAGAATGTGCCTACACTTCCAGCATACATTTTCTGAGAGAGAACCACCTACTCATGTGTTGAGATCAAGATATACCAATCCTACCACAAGAATCTTGATTTCTAGCCTTCCCCAAGTTGCTTTCCACTCAAATCATCTTTCCACCATATCCAAATCTGTGTGAGAGAGTTGAGTGCTGGGGAGACTATCATTTGAAGCACAAGAGCAAGGAGTTCATCATCAACACACCATTTGTTACCTTTTGGAGAGTGGTGTCTCCTAGATTGGTTAGGTGTAACTTGGGAGCCTCCGACAAGATGTGGAGTTGAACCAAGAAGTTTGTAAGGGCAAGGAGATCGCCTACTTCATGAAGATCTACCCGAGTGAGGCAAGTCCTTCATGGGCGATGGCCATGGTGGGATAGACAAGGTTGCTTCTTCGTGGACCCTTCGTGGGTGGAGCCCTCCGTGAACTCGCGCAACCGTTACCCTTCGTGGGTTGAAGTCTCCATCAACGTGGATGTACGATAGCACCACCTATCGGAACCACGCAAAAAATCTCCGTGTCTTCATTGCGTTTGCACTCTCCAAACCCTTCCCTTTACCTTCATATGCAATGTTCTACTTTCCGCTGCTACAATTTTTGAATTGCATGTGTGGGTTGATTGCTTGACTTGTGCTATTTGCTAAAATCTGCCCACAACTAAAATTGGGAAAAGGTTAGATTTTTATTTGGTCAAGTAGTCTAATCACCCCCCTCTAGACCTACTTTCGATCCTACAAGTGGTATCAGAGCTTTGGTCTCCATTAGCCTTGATTTCCATAGCTTTGGTGATCATAGCCTTGGTTTCACAACCTAGGAGAGTGTGGCGTCTAGCGAGGGAAATTACCATCGTAGAGGTCCCTACTTTGATGGTACTAATTTTGCTAGTTGGAAGCATAAGATGAAAATGCATATTCTTGGTCATAACCCCGCCATTTGGGCTATTGTGCGTATTGGCTTGCAAGGTGATTTCTTCGAGGATGGAAAAGAACCGGATCGTGAAGCGTCAGCGGAAGAAATGAAGATGTTGCAATACAATGCTCAAGCTTGCGATATTCTCTTTAATGGATTGTGCCCTGAAGAATTCAACAAAATCAGCCGCCTTGAGAATGCAAAGGAAATTTGGGATACTTTGGTTGATATGCACGAAGGTACCAAGTCCATCAAGGAATCCAAATTGTTTGTGCTTCAAAGTCAACTTGACAAGTTCAAGATGAAGGATGGTGAAGGAGTCGCCGAGATGTACTCTAGGCTTGCTCTCATCACAAATGAGATTGCCGGCTTAGGAAGCGAAGAGATGCCCGACAAGTTCATCATCAAGAAGATCCTAAGAGCCTTGGATGGAAAATATGATACCGTGTGCACCTTGATCCAAATGATGCCCAACTACAAAGATCTCAAGCCCACGGAAGTCATCGGTAGAATTGTTGCTCATGAGATGTCACTCAAGGATAAGGAAGAGCTCCACAACAAGTCAAGTGGTGCTTACAAAGCTTGAAGTGATGCTCCCACAATATCAAGTGAGAAGCACGTCTCCAATGAAGAATTGAGCTTAATGGTGAAGAACTTCAACAAGTTCTACAAGAATAGATGCAAAGAGAGAAGCTCCAAGTCAAGATCCTACAATGACAAAAGATCTTCTAGTCGTGATCGTAATTGCTACAATTGTGGAAGACTCGGACACTACTCCAATGAGTGTATGGCCCTCTACAAGAAAAGAGAAGATTCACCAAGAAGGAGGAGTAGAAGAGATGAATCACCTCCAAGAGAGAGAGAAGGACTAGAGATGATCGTTATGAATGAAGACCCTCTCGTAGAAGCAAGGATTCGGAAAGGAAGGACAAGTCATCAAAGAGCTACACAAGACGAAGACATCAAGCTCACGTTGGTGAATGGGTATTCGGCTCCGACTCCGACAACTACTCCGAGAGAAGCTGTCACTCCGACTCCGACTATACTCAAGATGAAGGTGTTGCCGGTCTTGCACTTGTGTCATCCAACTCCTACGACATATTTGACTCACCAAATGAAGGAATTGGAAGATGCTTCATGGCTAAAGGCCCTAAGGTATCACACCCCGAGTATGTTGATTTTGTTTGCTATTAAAAAATGTTTCCAACAAAGACTTTGAGCCTGATTGTGAAGGATCATACGTCGGGTCTCATAAATAGGCCAAATAGGCTTCAATAGTGATGAAGATGATTTGCTAGGTGATGATGATTTACTTGTTGACAACACTAGTGATGAAAACTATGATGAATTTGCTAGTAATCATGCTAATCAAGATGAAACGAATGACAATGATAAGAAGGAGATTGAGCGTCTAACTAAAGAACTAAACACTCTTAAGTTAGCTCATGAAACAACTCTAGAGGATCATAGAGAGCTCCAAAGGACTCAAGAGAAGCTACGCTTCGAGAAGCTAAATTTAGAGCAAGAGCATGAGTTCCTAAAATCTATCAATGATGATCTTCGAAAGAAGAGTTCTTCTTATCTTGCCAAACGTCTCCTCTTGTCTACTTATATGCCACAAGTAAAATCTAGCAATAAGAACAAGAAAGATTCTTCCTCTAGTAGTAACAATAACCATGTTAAATCCAATGTTGTTGCTTCTAGTAGTACTCTTAATTCCACTAATGATTCTCTTAGCCAAGTTACACTTGAGCAAGAAAATAGCTTATTGAAGGGAATTATAGAGAAAGGTGTTTACAAGAGCCTTGCCGGAAGTAAGCAATTTGAGGAAATTGTACGCAAGCAAGGAAGGCACCGGAAGAATCAAGGTGTTGGTTTTGAACGAAAGTTCAATGCCAATGGAGTTGAGTGGGAAGAAGATCAATACCCTAAGACAAAATTTGTTCCTCAACAAGAGAAGTATGACCCCACTTCTTTCAAGGGAACACAAGCTCAAGATGATCTTCCACCATAAGACCACAAGCTAAAAGGCAAGGGCAAGCTTCAAGAAGAGATTGATTCATTTGAAGAAGCTCCTAAGGCCATGGTCAAGTGGGTTCCCAAGACTACGTCAAGTTCTACTTCATCAAGTACGACTACAACTCCAAGGATTCCCATCAAATTGATGTGGATTCCAAAGAAGAAGAACTAGAGTTTTCTTGAGGGTGACTCCGCCAACATACTTCACTCATATTCATTTTGGCAAGGACATGTGCAATCAACTTTCATGTCTTGCACTTGTTCATGGAGTCACAAACCCTCTTGTTGGTAAGACAAGCGACAAGGTAACCTAATGCCTTCATGGACATCATCACATGCATGTTTCACTCTATGTCTATGGATATCCTTGTATGTTCCTTGTGGGACTAACCCATGTAGGTATTGAAAGTGCAACACTCCAATGGATTGCTCCAAAAGATCTACATCAACATTGAGCATCCACATCTTCACTATCTACATGAAGTCATCGTCGACAAAACCCAAGGTTAGTTCATCCCTCTTAGGTGGGATATCACATCTAGGGGGAGCTTTGCTCTAAGAATTGAGCTAAAGCAACTCTAATGGTGTGAACACATTAATGCTTTTTGTAAAAGTGGTAACCCCCACTTGTGCTTAAACGATGAGTATGACCTATGATCAAATGTTCTCATTTGACTCCTAAGTCAATATACTCATATATAGATGACCCAGTCATCGCCAATTGCTTGATAGATGCTAGAATTGTTTGTGCATGCTTTGACACATGTTTCATTTGCTATCTTATTATGTGAGCATGTTGGTTGCATGATTTCTCCATTCGAGGACATCCATTTGTGGTTTTGATTGTTTGGTTTTTGTTGGCCAAATGGATGGACAAGAATGCCTAAGTACCTTCTCTAGCTATCTATGCTTTTTTCTCTTCTCAAATTCTATTCATGCTACATCACAAAATTTGAACAAGTCTTTCACGGGCCCTCCGGATGAGGAGCACTCAGAGCCACTGATTCGTCAAGGGCTGACTTCCAAAACCTTCTTGTGAATTTCGGTCCCACCAAAACCACTAGATTGATCTAGGTTTTTACCTCGGTGCCACCGATTAGAACGATTCGGTCTCACCGAGTTGCAGTAACTGCAAGCAGTTTTGCATCTCGGTGCCACCGAGATGTTCCACTCGGCGCCACCGACAACACATGGGTATATATATACCGCAGCCCGTCATTTGGAAATTCCTTCAAACACTCGAGCCTGCGCCCCCATTGCTACCGCCCCTTGGTCTTCGGATCATCGCTGTCCCCACCTGTGCGCCGTTGCCGCAGGTCTCCGCCACCGTCAATGAAATCTCTCTCTGCGGTTGCCGCCGTAGTGAGCCATCACCAAGTTAGGGTATGGTTCGAACCCTTTGTGCAAATTCCTTTATCTGATTCAATGCACAAAGTTTTTGCCTATCTTCTTGCCATAATTGAAAGCTTCCCATCCACACAAAAGTTCCTTTAGAGTAGATTTGATGCAAAATCTTAGGGTTAGGTTTCCGCCAAGCTCATCTCGGACCGACCGAAATGAATTTTTCGGTCCCACCGATTAGCCCTAGCCATTGCACTAAGTACAACTCGGTCTGACCGAAGCGTACTGATCGGTGAGACCGAAAGCAATTTCTCAGTGAAATCCTAGCATCTCGGAGTCACCGAACTGCAACTCGGTCTGACCGAAACTGCATGTTTAGACTCTGTTAAGTGCTTCGGTGTCACCGAGATTATCATATCGGTAGCTCCAAAATGCTTTCTGCGGAAAACTAAAATTAAGATTTTGTCTCAATTGTTTGCAAAAACAAGCTGCTTTTGTGATGCTCATCCTCTCTACCCATATCTATCTATTCACAGGGTCAATTTACAGAGATGTTAGAAGCCAGTGATAGTCAGAATAGATCAGAGGAACAGGTCAACCTCAGTCAGGGCACTAGTCCCAGCAGCAGCTATGATGAGGGTAGCAGAAGCACCCCTAGCAACTTGCCTAAAGCTGCTACCAGATAGAGGAAGAAGAGGAATTCTGACAGTGAGGATGAAGACTTTGTAATTAAGGAAGAAGTGACCTCAAAGAAGAAAGTCCTTATGAAGGAATATGCTGCAGCTGCCACCACCAATCCTGGCCTTTAGAGAAAGCTCCTGCCAAGAAAGCTCCCATGTCCAAAGTCAGAAAGTCTACTGCTGCACATGAGACCATGGAGTTCACTCTTGAGCCAAGAGAAGAAGGTGAAGCTGCTGATGGAAAGAAGAAAAGGAAGGAGAGAGTCAAGAAGACTGTTGCCAGAGTTATTGGAAGACCATCCATGATGAGGGATGCTGATGAAGATGAGGATGAGGAGGAGCCTGTTGCACCCCCTACAAAGACTCAGAAATTGATGGCAGATGCCATCAAAACTGGTGCTGCTCCCTCCAAGCCCAAGTCTGCCCCCAAGACTTCAGCTCCAAAGAGATCCACCAGAAACATATCAGCTGCTGAGAAGAACAAGGCCCCAGTGCCAGAAGTGCAAGAAGATGAGGAGCCCCAAGTGCTCAGGAAATTGAAGCCAAAGATTCCAGACCACAATGATGATCATCCAGTTGCTGAGAACATGAAACTGAGAAAGGATGCAGGTATGAGATTATGGAGAAAGAATGATCCATATGCCACAAGGAGGAGGACTGACGTTCACTACCGTTTCCACACTAGAGAACAACAGGACTTCTTTGAGACTGTGTTGCTTGACAAGAAGCCCATTGTGACTGACATGAAGTGGGTTGATTGGGAATACATTGATGCCAATGAAGATTAGTTTCCCCATGTTCATGAGAGCTTCAGGCTGAATGGAGTTGATGGATTTGTTGGACAAGAACTCACTAAGTGGAATGATGAGATGATAATGCAGTTTTACTCCACTGCACACTTCTATCCAAATGGGAAGATAGTGTGGATGACTGAGGGCACCAGGTACCAGTCATCTATCTCAGAATGGGCTGAGCTCATCAACTCTCTAGAGGAAGAAGAGAATGATACAGATGTGTATGGCAAACCAAGGATGGACCATAACACAATGGCTCACATGTACAAGCCTATTCCTGATGCAACTCTAGAGACTCACAAGTTTGGATCCATCTACTAACTGCTTGCTGGATTGGGCACTATAAACTATATCTTGAGGCATACTTTATTGCCTAAGTATAGAGATCATAGAATGATACGTGGCCATTCCATCAACTTGCTACACCTGTTTGATGTACCCCAAAAGTTCAAGGTCATGAGTCTGATAGTAGAGACTATCAAGAGGACATTTGCTGACCAAAAGAGGTCATGTGGATATGCTCCACATATTCAAATGTTGATCAATTCCAAGGTTGGAACTGGAACATATCTACTTGACAATGAGCATCTACCTCTTAGGCCAGAGTTTGAGGACAATGAAGTTGTCATGGATGCTACTCAACCTACGTCTGTTGAGGCCCAAGAGAAAGCTGAAAAGGCAAAGGCTGCTAAAGCAGCAAAGGCAGCAAGTGCTCCAGATGCATCCATTGTGAATCTCAAGACTAAGCAAGATCAGCTCACATACCTGCTAGAAGCTACCTTGAGGATTGAGAAGAGTTTGGCCAACTTGACTAAGAATCAGGAGAGCTTAGAGAGGATTGTTGAGGATAAGATGTACAACCTTGATGTGAAGGTCACTGAGATTCAAGCTATTGTTGAGAAGCTGAGAGATGATGCTGAGGACAATGATAACAGAACTACTACAGATAGATTCCAGACAGTGCCAAGGGCACAAAGGTCTTCTGCTGAGCTAGTTGCAGACTTGAGGCCTGCTCATTCTGCTCCTGGCACCACAGCCACAGTTGCCCCTCCAGTGTCAACTCCTCCAGCTCCACAGACATCAGCTGAAGCATTTGCAGATGGACTCATCGCAACGCCGTCTATGCACACCGAAGCTACAAGCCAGAAGACCCCTTCAGGAGCTCCCGGAGATCGTGCCTAGAGTGCCGTCTAGCACTATACATTTTCAAACTTTTTGGCAACTTGTTGACAAAGGGGGAGAAAGTATATAGATCATAAGCTTCGAGAGAGAGTGTCTTTTGCTTTTGTTGGTCTTTTCATTTGCTTGCTACTTTGGTTGGTTGTTGCTACTTGATGCTACATTTGTGTTATGCTCGTGAGATACCTTGTATGATCATGTGTTCGATCATACTAAGCTTAAGGTGTGCTTGCATGTCTATCTCTATGATTGTTTATGTATGATCAATCATTTTAATCTTTGGTGATGAGTGCATGTTATTTTACTCTTATCATTTTGTGCGCTCCAGCAAGATGTATGTGACATGGAAGAGTGACACATGATCCTAATTGATTATGCATTTGCATTCAAATGCAAATTTTAAATAATGCACAAATTTAGGGGGAGCTCTTGCTTATCACATACTTCTCAAAGCGATGATGTATTTCATTCATTTTATCATTTGTCGAAGCTTTGATCTATATGTTGTCATCAATTACCAAAAAGGGGAAGATTGAAAGTGCAACTAATCCACTGGTGGTTTTGGTAATTCATAACAACATATAGCTCATTGAACTAATATCCTTTCAAGTTAAATATTTCAGAGAGTTCAATGAATGGCATGGCATGGACTAGAAATGTGGACCCCTCAAAATGCTAAGGACATGCATTGGCTAAAGCTCAAGACTCTTCATCTTTGTTTTAGTGATCCAAGATCACATTGAGTCCATAGGAAAGCCAATACTATTAAAAGGGGATGAGGTGTTGCTTAATGGCTTGCTTGCTCAAATGCTTGGTGATATTGCTCCAAATACCCTCAACCACTTTCTCCATCCAAATATGTCAAAATCCCAAAGTCTAACTCGGCCCCACCGATTCTTTCTACCCGGCGCCACCGAGTTCATATGACATAGCCACTGCCAGAAGCCCTAATAGTTCGGTCACACCGATACAGATCTCGGTCTCACCAAGATGGCCTTGCCAACTCTCTGTTGCCTATTGCAATTATTTCGGTCTCACCAAAATAGCGATCGGTCTCACCGAGATGGCTTGACCAACTCTCTGTTGCCCTATTGCTTCACTTCAGTCTCACCGAGTTGATGCAATCGGCGCCACCGAGATGAGGTTTGCCCTAAGCCCTAGCACATCGGTCCCACCGAGTTGTTCCAGTCGGTCCCACCGAGATTCCTAACGCTCACATTTTGAACTGAATCGATCTCACCGAGTTCATCCATTCAGTTTGACTGAGTTGGGTCAAATGTGTGTAACGGTTGGATTTTGTGTGGAGGCTATATATACCCCTCCACCCCTTCTCCATATGTGAGAGAGCCATCAGAACGTGCCTACACTTCCAGCATACATTTTTTGAGAGAGAACCACCTACTCATGTGTTGAGATCAAGATATACCAATCCTACCACAAGAATCTTGATTTCTAGCCTTCCCCAAGTTGCTTTCCACTCAAATCATCTTTCCACCATATCCAAATCAGTGAGAGAGAGTTGAGTGTTGGGGAGACTATCATTTGAAGCACAAGAGCAAGGAGTTCATCATCAACACACCATTTGTTACCTTTTGGAGAGTGGTGTCACCTAGATTGGTTAGGTGTAACTTGGGAGCCTCCCACAAGATGTGGAGTTGAACCAAGAAGTTTGTAAGGGCAAGGAGATTGCCTACTTCATGAAGATCTACCCGAGTGAGGCAAGTCCTTTGTGGGCGATGGCCATGGTGGGATAGACAAGGTTGCTTCTTCGTGGACCCTTCATGGGTGGAGCTCTCCGTGGACTCGCGCAACTGTTACTATTCATGGGTTGAAGTCTCCACCAACATGTATGTATGATAGCACCACCTATCGGAACCACGCCAAAAATCTTCGTGTGTTCATTGCGTTTGCACTCTCCAAACCCTTCCCTTTACCTTCATATGCAATGTTCTACTTTCCGCTGCTACACTCTTAGAATTGCATGTGTAGGTTGATTGCTTGACTTATGCTATTTGCTAAAATCTGCCCACAACTAAAATTTGGAAAATGTTAGATTTTTATTTGGTCAAGTAGTCTAATCACCCCCTCTAGACCTACTTTCGATCCTACAACATCGCCGAGGCATGCTTGGGGGCCGTCACGGCAGCCCTGTGTCGTGGTTCAACACGACTACCTATGGGACCATCGGCCCCTTGTGGTTCAGCAAGGGGGAAGGGCGCGTTGCACAAAAAGCGAAGACCGTAGAGTAGCACGGCAGTGATGACACTGTAGTTTTACCCAGGTTTGGGCCGCCGCGAGGCGTAAAACCCTACTCCTGCTTTTGTTGGATTGATGAAAGGACCATGGTGGAGACACAGCGCTCGAGCCCGGAAAGGTTGCCTCGGGACGGGAGGAGCTACGCGTGTATGAGTGTACAAGGGTCTGAATCCTTTCTAAGGTTGCCATGGACATCCTTTTATAGTTCAAGGGGTTACCACAATGGCAAAACAGTCATTATCCAGTGATTAGAGAGCCACAGTGCTATCATACCTAACTCTGCAGATAGGACAGGGTGCATTAAATGCACCGCTTAGTGTCACATCGCTTGGGAGCCCGGCAAGCCTTGCCGTGCTATTCATCCACCTTCTTGCCTGCCTGCATGACATGCCTCTGGACGGGTGTCGTTTGGGGGTGATCTTCCTCAGAAATGGCTGCCATGTGCCAAATAACAGCCACTTAATCACTTGGGGGCTCAACACCGCACTAATAGGTGACTTGCGTTGCTGTGAGGTGGAGCGGTGGAGCTTTTGGCGGGGTGATCTACCCTTGGCATCCCCGGCAAGCTTGCTAGGGGAGTCTTGAGACTTGTCTTCGGGGTGACCTCGACCTTGCCAGGCTTGCCTGCCCGGCAAGGGAGGTTTTTCCTTAGTGATATCTTGCTTCTTTGGCTTGTCTTGGTCTTCTTGATCCGCCCTTTGATTTCTCAAAGAGCTATATCTTCTGCTTGGCTTTGTCTAGGATGCTTGGTGCCGCTTGCTTTGTTGTTGTCGTGCCGGAGACTTACCTGTCCGGGCACAAGTCGGGGGGAAACATACACCCCTGTTTGTGTACCCCGACAGAAGCCCCCGGACCTGAGCCATACATGTCGCCGGGCATGTTGGGTTAGGTCCAAAATGGTGCACGGACGCGTGTCGATGAGGTGCGTGGAGGAGGCTGCCGGGGATGACCTTGTCGGGGCTGAGCCTGCCGGGATAGAGGCCTTATATGCCGCGGCAGTAGAGGCCCAGGAAAAGGATGAGGCCGGGGATGCGGAGCAACCCAAGGAGGATTGGCTCATAGCGGGTCCGCAGGCTCCCGAACCAGACATGGAGCAGCGTCCTCGCCGATGGCCCAGCCGAGGAACAGTGGCCGCCAAGAGGGTGAAGAAGATCGCCTCCAAGAGTGACAGGGTGGATGCGCCGCGTCGTCATTCTTCTCGCCTGTCCGGGGCCAAGACCCCTCCCACCAAGCGACGGGCGGTCACGGGAGTCGACTCCAGCTCCCAATCAGACTCGAGCTCCTCATGTAGCTCATCCTCGTCGGAGCCCCCTGCCTCCTAGCAGGGGCTGCAGTTGTCGGGAAGCACCACCGCCCCAACTCTGAAGAGGAGCAGAGCGCCTCCGCCACCCATGGGGTTCGCGTTGGGCTCCATGCTCATCGATTCAGAGTAAGGATAACAATTTCTCCTGTTGTTGAAGTTTCGCGTGCTCGTTGGCTTGCAGATTCAGTTTTGTTCACTGCTTTTGATAGGGAAGAGGAGGAGGAGGAGGAGACCCTCGTCCATCGTGCAAAATGGCTCAGGCGTGCAGAGCCGCCGCCGTCCCAGGGAGGCACGGGCTTGGCGGGGAGCAGCACGAATGATCCAGTGACAAGCCCCCAGCCCAGCCACCGGCGCGAAGGCATGAGACCGATCCCCCCCGCCAAAGATGGTGCAGAAGAGCGCCCCCCATTCCAACCAGAGAGGAGGGAGAATCTGTCTAGGATGGGGCCTTCCAAGAGGGGTCCACTCTGCTTGCTGATCAAGCCGAGGGGACCCTGACGAGGACTCCTATGGATGGCCCCGCTCAGGTTGACGCCATGGTTACCGGGGAAGGGGGCGGCGTTCATGCTTCGGCAACTGATGTTGTCGGGGAAACTAAAGACCCTCCACGGCAAACAACCCCCGGTAACTTATTTGTTTTCCTTTACCATCTTGCTCCAAGTTCTTGGTCCTCCAATGCTCCTACCTCCTCATAATTGCTTGTTGCCTTGGCTTGCAGTATCATTAGCCGAGGATCCCGAGTTGTTGGAGGAGGTGTCCAGTATCAGGAAAGATGCTACTGAGGAGGCCGCCAAGATCGCCGCCGCGGAGGGGCAGGAACACGCCGCCGGGGGTGCTCAGGAGCCCCCGAAGGAAGCAGAGAAAGCCTCTGGTAGCGCGCCAAGGTCAGGGGCATTGGTTGAAGAGAAAATCCCCCTTCGAACCATGAGCCCTCCTTCCTCGTTTGGCGCCTCGATTGGGACCCCTCAGCCAACTTCGAGCCAACTGGCGTTGGTGCTGGCCCAACCTGGTCTCGGAGCCCCCGGTTCTTCGGCGGTAGTGAGCGCAGAACTAGATGAGGAGATCCAGCGTATCATGGCGCCACTGTCTCAGCAAATCGGAGAAACTGATGGCTCCATTGACGCAGTCTTGGACCTGTCCTTCCTGGAGTCCGTGGCGGCGGGCATTAAGGAAATGCAGAACCGGTACGGCCAGAAGTGGCAGGCACTCAAGGAGCAGCGCAATTTGGCCAACCGTGTGGACCAGAAGCTGAGGGACAAGGGTTGTGAGCTGCGCGATTGGCACAGCAAGCAGTTCCAAGTTCTTTCGCGGCAACATGAGATGATCTCCATGGTGAAAGAGGATGTCGCCACCCAGGAGGCCCGTCTGGCGGAGCGCACTGCGCTTCTGGACGCCAGGGAGAAGGGCATTTCCTCCCCGGAGGAGAACCTCGAGGCCACCCTTCGTGGCAAAGATGAGGAACTGGAGGCCCTTGTCCAGCAATGCACCAAGGAGCTGGAGGAGAAGCACAAGGCGACCCTCGACGCGCTCTCCACGGACTCTGCCGCTCAGCTGAAGAAGGTTGCTGATGACCTTGCCGCGGCATCCATTATCAAGGCTGATCTTGATCGACAAGTGGCTAAACTGATAGAGGAGCTTGTCGGGAGTACCCAGAAAACTGTGGCTCTCAAGGAGGAAGCGCAGAAGGCCGAGACCCTTCTGAAGGAGGTGCAATCACAGTTCTCCTCCAAGAGCCAGAACCTCGACACTGCCAATGGCACCATTGAAGATATGAAGGTGAGGCTTGGTACCCTGGAGAGCTCAGTCGAATCTGGCGGGGTCCGCGAGAAGCAACTGATGAAGGATTTGGACAATGCAAGAGTCCTCCGAAAGGATGCAGAGCACAAGCTGGCGAACCAATCCGAGCAGGTCGACCTTTGGATCAAGAGCCTGGTCGACATCGCCGAGCGCCTCATTGCCCAGATTGCAACAATGGGCATGGAGGGGCCAGTCTTCTCGGTTGACAGGCATGAGGCCCCGAGCGTCAAGTTAGGGCTCTTCTTCAACGAGCTGATTGAAGGGCTGAAGACCCATGAGGAAGGAAGAGGTGCTCTCTTTGCAAGCGAGTCTCGAAGGCTCGCCCGCAATGCCCTCTTCATGGTCTTGAGTAACCTCGCCTATCGCCATCCCGAACTCAACCTTGCTGATGGCTTCAGGAAGCTCCCGGCAGGCGCCGATGTTGCTGCTGCTGAGAAGAAAGCTAGTCCCTTTGCCGACAGGGTCCTCTCCGTTCCCACGGCTCCATAAGGCCACCAAGTCAGGCCTCGAATCATCCATGTCGCTGTGTTGCCCTGTAACAAAACATTATGCATGTCTCATGTTTAGATCCCGCACTTCTCTTGCTCATGCTGAACTGATGTTTAATTAATTTCAAATGCATGCTATCCCTCCTGCGTTGCATCCATTGAAGTCCGTATGGCTAGTTTCTTTTTTTTGTGCGCTTTTGGTTGCCTGCCAGTAGCATGCTACCGTGATTGCTGTGAGGAGCGGGTCCTTAGCATTCAGCTGGCGAGGGCAAGTCCCGGCAGGTTTTTCCTTAGGAGTCTTTGACGCAATCACCCACCTTGTTGAGCTGGCTCGAAACAAGGTGGGGGCTCAGACAAATACAACAAGGTGCCATTGCACAGAAAGGCTTAAACCATACGGAAAACATTGAATGACCGAGGGGAAAGCAAATGCAAACTCGGGAGAAAAAATCAATGGCAAGTTGACTTAGCTTTTGTCCATTCTCCTTTTATTCTCCGATAGCAGCCATTCTCCATGTCCGTCTGCCTTAGGAGGTTGGCATGTAGCTTGTCGTTTTTGGATCCCCGGCAAGGGCCGGAGGGGACCATAGATCTCTCGCGGGCGATAAAACATGGTGCAAGGTAGGGCCGGGTTTTCTCTCTCTTTCCCTTTACAATTTTGATGATCTTACGGCTGTCGGCACAAATGCCACGCTGACGTGGAAGGCCTTGCCGGAGCATGCTTGCCGGGGCGTCAATCGATGGATTTGCACCAGTGCTCTACTCAAGATTTTCCCGTAGCAGGGCAAATGCTGAAGCAATTGTAACATATCATTGAAGATATATATAGTTTATGAACATCAACATAAAAATAAGATTTTGTACCAGCGTTTTGTGCACACAATTGGTCTTGTTCAATGTGTGCACCATAGGTATAATTAATCCCATCCAAAATCCAGCATTCATACGATGTGCTATCTCTGTCAGATTATCAACAAATTTTATGACATGCTTCAAGTCTTTCCTGTGAAATTTGGTACGCTGAGTAACATACAGATCGTTAACTATGCATCCAACATATCCTGCTTAAAAGGTGGAAAGGTATTATTTGTTCAGAACATGACAGAAGAATATATAGTGCGCATAAATTGGTAAATAAAATTTGTTACTGCCTAGGAACGGAGTCAGAAAATGAAATCACAATTGGTTGCTTAAATAGTGATCAGTTAGTCAGAACAAATACCCTGATTTTGCTAAGTAATATGCCAGCATGGAGAAAGTTGAAAGAACACTAACCTCGATCAGACTTTGATCGGCTGATGACGTTGGGGAAGTAAACATCCATGTTAATTAGACCAGGGTGTGGTGCACACACTAGAATTTTATTGCCAGCTTTCAGTTCATAAAACTTAGAATTTTTTCTCCAAAGGTCCGCATCAAAATAGGAGTGACCATCTTTATCAAGTTTTAGCTAACTGTCATTGTAAATCTTTGCTGCGTTGTCAATATGACATCCATGGAGTCATCAACAAAGTAAAGCCCAAGGTTTCCTTCTACTTGTGTTCTTGCAAAGCAAGGGATGTACTGCTTGAAATGAAAATTAAGATTGTAAATTAGATATATTGAAATAACAGAGCAAGATGCAAATATGGGAGTAACTGATAGAACAGAACAATATATAGCTGAAAGCAAAGTACAAAAATTTATAATTAAAAATAGATAATGTAACAAAGATTTGATGCAAATATGAGAGTAACTGAATGAACAATACAACATTAATTTGCCTAATATAGGAAAAAAATCAGCTTCGACGTCTAGGCTGCATGTGGCACCGTACCTTTTATCCAAATGTAGCAATAGATGGTATATGTTCACAAATTTAGGCCATGCCGACCGTGGTAGGGTGAGATTTAACATACCGAGCGCTCCTTGAAGTCATCCAGAATGGTGAGATAGAACTTCATTTCCGACTGGCCGCGACCACACTTGCTTGATTTGTGCTCGCACTATGGAGACATGAATAAAAACCCTCGAATCAGCTAGAAGAAAAATGTATCCACAGTGCTTTCCGCTGGTTGATTAACAGCGACGGATGGACTGCGATAAGAGATGAGTGAATATTTCACTAAATTGATCACCTTCTCCATGAGAAAAATCCCCGGTCCAATCCCGCAGAAAACCCCAATCGACCAGAGTCTAGAATGTCGGTGCAAATCGGTGCAGATAGGCGGCGGCAAGTGGTAGGGGCGAAATCCCGTGCCGTTTGGAGCTCGACCTCCGCCCGCAACCGACAGCCGTCGAGCTTAGGGTGGCCGTCGTGATAGAAGTCGATGAGGTGCAAAGTTGTGGAGGAGTCCGCGGCGAGTGGGTGGGGATGAAGTGGGCAGGGGGGCGCGGGTTTTCTTTTTTCCTTTTGCATGTGTGGGTGAACACACACGGTTCACAGAGGCGACGGAGATGAATCGTGTGCGATAGTAAATCACCGAGATTGAAGGGGAATCCAAATTTCCTTCCTCGTTTGTCATTCAGTTTTTTTCTATGATCGACATAGCCCCTCGAATGCAACGTGTTCAAATTTGGCATTTTTCCTGGCTCATTTACCATATTTAGGTGATTATGTGTCTTTCCTATGCATTAATGCACATAATTCAAATTCAAACAATCGGTGCATGAAAAGGTGTACGAGAATGGTCTAGAAAACCATGCTCATGCTATTTAGTAAATTCTCATGCCTTTTACAAGGAACGGGCAGAGATTTCAAGGAAATGTGTGGCAATAGTCAACCACAAACGTGTCGTTTATTGGTTTTTCATATATAGAAAAATGAAATACATGCTTGAAAAACATGACGGCTGGCATGATGCCATGGTATGGCCTCACCGTGCCCTGGTAAAAATTTGAGAAGGTTTGGCTTATGTCGTCATGCAAGCCCTTCATAAATCGAACCATCACCGAGGAAGTTTCATGGTTTCGAGGGGGAAATTACCAAGATTGAAGGGGCCAAGAATCCAAATTTCCTTCCTAGTTTGTCATTCAGTTTTTTTTCTACGATCAACATACCCCCTCCAATGCAACGTGTTGAAATTTGGCACTTTTTCGGGTTCATTTACCATATTTAGGAGATTATGTGCATTTTCTAGTCATTAATGCTCATAATTCAAATTCAAACAATCGGTGCATGAAAAGGTGCACAAGAACGGCCTAGAAAACTATGCTTGTGCTATTTAGTAAATTCTCATGCCTTTTACAAGGAATGGGCAGAGATTTCGATGAAATGTGTGGCAATAGTCAACCACAAATGCGTTGTTTATTGGTTTTTCAACTATAGAAAAATAAAATACATGCTTGAAAAACATGACGCATGGCATGGTGCCATGGTATGGTCTAATCGTGCCCTGGTAAAAAATTGAGAAGATTTGGCTTATGTCGTCATGCACGCCCTTCATAAATCGAACCATCACCGAGGAAGTTTCATGGTTTCGAGGGTGAAATCACCAAGATTGAAGGGGAATCCAAATTTTCGTCCTTGTTTGTCATTCAGTTTTTTTCAATGATCAACATACCCCCTCCAATGCAACATGTTCAAATTTGGCATTTTTTCGGGCTCATTTACCATATTTAGGGGATTATGTGCATTTTCTAGGCATTAATGCACATAATTCAAAGTCGAACAATCGGTGCATGAAAAGGTGCACAAGAACGGTCTGGAAAATCATGCTCGTGCTATTTAGTAAATACTCATGCCTTTTACAAGGAATGGGCAGAGATTTCAAGGAAATGTGTGGCAATAATCAACCACAAACGCGTCATTTATTGGTTTTTCAACTATAGAAAAATGAAATACATGCTTGGAAAACATGACGCCTGGCGTGGTGCCATGGTATGGCCTCACAGTGCCCTAGTAAAAAATTGAGAAGATTTGTCTTATGTCATCATGCACGCCTTTCATAAATCAAACCATCACCGAGGAAGTTTCATGGTTTCGAGGGGGAAATCACCAAGATTGAAGGGGAATCCAAATTTCCTTCGTCCTTTGTCCATGAGTTTTTTTTCTATGATGAACATACACCCTGCAAATCATCGTGTTCAAATTTGGCACTTTTTTGGGTTCATTTACCATATTTAGGGGATTATGTGCATTTTCTAGGCATTAATGCACATAATTCAAATTCAAACAATCGGTGCATGAAAAGGTGCACAAGAACGGTCTGGAAAACCATGCTCATGCTATTTAGTAAATTCTCATGCCTTTTACAAGGAATGGGCAGAGATTTCGAAGAAATGTGTGGCAATAGTCAACCACAAACGCGTCATTTATTGGTTTTTCAACTATACAAAAAAATACATGCTTGAAAAACATGACGCATGGTATGGCCTCACCATGCCCTGGTAAAAAATTGAGAAGGTTTGGCTTATGTCGTCATGCACGCCCTTCATAAATCGAACCATCACCGAGGAAGTTTCATGGTTTCGAGGGTGAAATCACCAAGATTGGAGGAGAATCCAAATTTCCGTCCTTGTTTGTCATTCAGTTTTTTCAATGATCAACATACGACCTCCAATGCAACATGTTCAAATTTGGCATTTTTCCGGGCTCATTTACCATATTTAGGGGATTATGTGCATTTTCTAGGCATTAATGCACATAATTCAAAGTCGAACAATCGGTGCATGAAAAGGTGCACAAGAACGGTCTGGAAAACCATGCTCGTGCTATTTAGTAAATTCTCATGCCTTTTACAAGGAATGGGCAGAGATTTCAAGGAAATGTGTGGCAATAGTCAACCACAAACGAGTCGTTTATTAGTTTTTCAACTATAGAAAAATGAAATACATGCTTGGAAAACATAACGCCTGGCGTGGTGCCATGGTATGGCCTCACCGTGCCCTGGTAAAAATTTGAGAACATTTGTCTTATGTCGTCATGCATGCCTTTCATAAATCGAACCATCACCGAGGAAGTTTCATGGTTTCGAGGGGGAAATCACCAAGATTGAAGGGGAATCCAAATTTCCTTCGTCCTTTGTCCATGAGTTTTTTTCTACGATGAACATACACCCTGCAAATCATTGTGTTCAAATTTGGCACTTTTCCGGGTTCATTTACCATATTTAGGGGATTATGTGCATTTTCTAGGCATTAATGCACATAATTCAAATTCAAACAATCAGCGCAAGAAAAGGTGCACAAGAACGGTCAGGAAAACCGTGCTCGTGCTATTTAGTAAATTCTCATGCCTTTTACAAGGAATGGGCAGAGATTTCGATGAAATGTGTGGCAATAGTCAACCACAAACGCGTCGTTTCTTAGTTTTTCAACTATAGAAAAATAAAATACATGCTTGAAAAACATGACGCATGGCATGGTGCCATGGTATGGCCTCACCGTGCCCTGGTAAAAAATTGAGAAGGTTTGGCTTATGTCGTCATGCATGCCCTTCATAAATCGAACCATCACCGAGGAAGTTTCATGGTTTTGAGGGGGAAATCACCAAGATTGAAGGGGAATCCAAATTTCCATCCTAGTTTGACATTCAGTTTTTTTGAATGAGCAACATACCCCCTCCAATGCAACGTGTTCAAATTTGGCATTTTTTTGGGCTCATTTACCATATTTAGGGGATTATGTGCATTTTCTAGGCATTAATGCACATAATTCAAATTCGAACAATTGGTGCATGAAAAGGTGCACAAGAACGGTCTGGAAAACCATGCTCGTGCTATTTAGTAAACTCTCATGCCTATTACAATGAATGGGCAGAGATTTCAAGGTAATGTGTGGCAATAGTCAATCACAAACGCGTCGTTTATTGATTTTTCAAATATAGAAAAATGAAATACATGCTTGGAAAACATGACGCCTGGCGTGGTGCAATGGTATGGCCTCACCGTGCCCTGGTAAAAATTTGAGAAGGTTTGGCTTATGTCGTCATGCATGCCTTTCATAAATCGAACCATCACTGAGGAAGTTTCATGGTTTCGAGGGGGAAATAACCAAGATTGAAGGCGAATCCAAATTTCCTTCGTCCTTTGTCCATGAGGTTTTTTCTAAGATGAACATACACCCTGCAAACCATCGTGTTCAAATTTGGCACTTTTGCGGGTTCATTTACCATATTTAGGGTATTATGTGCATTTTTTAGGCATTAATGCACATAATTCAAATTCAAACAATCGGTGCATGAAAAGGTGCACAAGAATGGTTTGGAAAACCGCGCTCATGCTATTTAGTAAATTCTCATGCCTTTTACAAGGAATGGGCAGAGATTTTGATGAAATGTGTTGCAATAGTCAACCACAAACGCGTCATTTATTGGTTTTTCAACTATAGAAAAATAAAATACATGCTTGAAAAACATGACGCATGGCATGGTGCCATGGTATGGCCTCACCGTGCCGTGGTAAAAAATTGAGAAGGTTTGGCTTATGTCATCATGCACGCCCTTCATAAATTGAACCATCACCGAGGAAGTTTCATGGTTTCGAGGGGGAAATCACCAAGATTGAAGGGGAATCCAAATTTCCGTCCTAGTTTGTCATTCAGTTTTTTTGAATGATCAACATACCCCCTCCAATGCAACGTGTTCAAATTTGGCATTTTTCTGGGCTCATTTACCATATTTAAGGGATTATGTGCATTTTCTAGGCATTAATGCACATAATTCAAATTCTAACAATCGGTGCATGAAAAGGTGCACAAGAACTGTCTAGAAAACCTTGCTCATGCTATTTAGTAAATTCTCATGCCTTTTACAATGAATGGGCAGAGATTTCAAGGAAATGTGTGGCAATAGTCAATCACAAATGCTTTATTTATTGGTTTTTCAACTATAGAAAAATGAAATACATGCTTGGAAAACATGACACCTGGCGTGACGCTATGGTATGGCCTCATCGTGCCCTGGTAAAAATTTGAGAAGGTTTGGCTTATGTCGTCATGCATGCCTTTCATAAATCGAACCATCATCGAGGAAGTTTCATGGTTTCGAGGGGGAAATAACCAAGATTGAAGGGGAATCCAAATTTCCTTCATCCTTTGTCCATGAGGTTTTTTCTAAGATGAACATACACCCTGCAAACCATCGTGTTCAAATTTGGCACTTTTGCGGGTTCATTTACCATGTATGTGCATTTTCTAGGCATTAATGCACATAATTCAAATTCAAACAATCGGTGCATGAAAAGGTGCACAAGAATGGTCTGGAAAACCGTGCTCGTGCTATTTAGTAAATTCTCATGCCTTTTACAAGAAATGGGCGGAGATTTCAATGAAATGTGTGGCAATACTCAACCACAAATGCGTCATTTATTTTTTTTCAACTATAGAGAAATAAAATACATGCTTGAAAAACATGACTCATGGCATGGTGCCATGGTATGGCCTATCCGTGCCCTAGTAAAAAATTGAGAAGGTTTGGCTTATGTCGTCATGCATGCCTTCATAAATCGAACCATCACCGAGGAAGTTTGATGGTTTCAAGAGGGAAATCACCAAGATTGAAGAGGAATCCAAATTTCCGTCGTTCTTTGTCCTTGAGTTTTTTTTTCTACGATGAACATACACCGTGCAAATCACCGTGTTCAAATTTGGCACTTTTCCGTGTTCATTTACCATATTTAGGGGATTATGTGCATTTTCTAGGCATTTAGCGCATATAAATCCAATCCAGCTACAGCTGCATGGGTGTGATGAGAGGGATGTGGATTGCCGTTCGATCGTGGCGCATCCTACAATGCACACACGCTATCCGCGTGGGTGGGGTTCCGGCCAATCATAACGCAACACACAATAGGCTCAGCGCACACTATTTCCGGAGGCGACGGAGATGAACCGTGTTCGATAATGAATGAGCAAGATTGTAAGGGAAGCCAAATTTCCTTCGTCGTTTGTCGTTGAGCTCTTCAAAACCATCGCACTGTACGGCTGTCCGGCCACTCCGTCCCAGAGCTCTCTCCAAGCGTCGCTCATGGCACCGTGGCGCACAGTAACTAGTAAGGAAGCAATGGCATCCCGCCGCGCTGAGTTCCTCGCCGCCCGCGACCGCACACATGGTAAGGAAGCGATGGCATCCCGCTGCGCTGAGTTCATTGCCGCCCGCGGCCGCACAAGTATGTGGGCGGACTTTGATGCTGCCATGGCCAAATGGGCGGTGGATCTAGAGGCGGCCAAAGCCGCACAGAAGGAGCGGAAAAGGCAGAAAGCAGTCAAGAAAAGAGAGTCCCACCACCGCAAGAACGAAGAGGCCGCACGCCAAGCTGAGGAGAGCTCGGCGGAGATCGAAGCACGGTGGGGTGCCACCGACAAGGCCGAGAAGGAGAACGATGGTGTCTGGCCAGCATGCCCCGATGCCAGCATGTGAGAAGTAGTTAGTGCGTGTGTCGCCCGCAAGTTTGTATAATTAATTACAAGCATCTACCAGTACAACATATGTACTAGTTTTAGAGCAAATTACTAGCAGTACTTTAAGTTCGTACTATCTATTATTAACATACAATGTCGGTAAGCGCATCCTTTGAGGGCTTTGAGCGTTGATTACCATGTGTTCACTGAAGTTTTGTAGCCGCACCACGGCCCTAAATACTCCCAAAACATCTGCCCACAGCCACCGGAAGCCAACGGAGACTAGAGCTGGCCGCAGCTGGTTTTTAGTCCCACCTCGCCGTGCTAGTTGGCTGCACACCGGCTTAAATAGCCGCGCCGGCGGATGGCAGCAAGCTTCTCTCTTGTTGCATAGGATCAATTATGGCTATGCGAGCGAGGCAGGTTGACACTTGATTGCATTTCATAAACCGATGATTGTTCATCGGGTGTCACCTTTGGCTCGTTCATGTACATTGAATAATCCTGCTACAATGAAAGAGATTTTTAAATTAGGTGCGGCTGGAGATGCTGATAGATATAAGAACTATTAGAAGATCACAAAACACACAGTTTCTATGGCGTACCCGTGTGCGTTTTTTTGCGTTAATGATCCATAAGTCAGTTACTGTGCGATGTTTCCTAATAAACCAAGCATACCATTGACCAAAAAAATCAACTACACGTGTACATATTTTTTGAGACGGGATCTGCCAATTTTCTCTTTTCTCGCACACGAGTATTTTACGCGCTTTGTCTGCGTTGTGTGTTTCCCCCGCCCAAGTTTCAAGTTTCACAGCGAAATTTTCATTAGGCGCGCGATTTCAGAATTTATTCCTCTTACCATATCCCCAGCCATCAAATTTCCGCAGTATCTCCCCCCACGCCGCCGCCCCCCCTCCCGGTAGCTCAAACCGCCGCCGCCGCAACCACAACTTCAACCACATCTACGTTCTGCCCGAGCATCGTCGATCCAGTCAGGTAACCCACCGATCTCTATCATGGCCCCGGCCTGATTCCTTAAATGGCGCCTACGAAACATCCTCATGCCTCCAAATCCCCACCGCCCCTACCTGCAGAGCATCACCGTGCAAGCCCAACCACATATCACGTGGAGGTCGAGGAGCTGATGGCGGTCGATGGCGCGATGGCCGCTGTGTGTGTTGACCCGGAGGAACACCTCACCTCCTCCGCCGCCGACTTGGTGCAGGCTCTGGCCCAGATGAAGTGCCCCAGTGACTGCCCCCCAGGAATTACCAAGTATGACCTGACCAGCTCAATCTTACCAATACCACTTGCAATGGCTATGTTTTGTATGGTTGATGTATTAAGCATGTTCGTGCCTTGTTTATTTCAGTACTGCACACTATGTGATGTTCAAGTATTAACTGTCCAGCTCAATTTTCACCAATACCAGCAACAAACTTACAATACATGACTCACGATGCTGTTAAGCCTTTTGTAATAAACAGTTGTATCATTTTTTAATCTGTCCCTTTGCTATCGTGCTACTCTCCACGATGAAGATATCACTAGAGATGTTGCCCATTTGCTATTTTTGGTGGATGCTAACCCTGTTGTAGTTAACATGCCTTTCCATGTACTTACGCAGGGACATAACGGGCGATGCTGTTGTTTGCCGTCGAGGTTAGATGCATCCCATGTCTTACAGTATTCTACATCATTTCCGCAATTGCAGTTTAACTTCTAACATTTACTGGTTTCCTGTAGGTACACAAGTCAGCGGCACTGATCCACGCTTCGACCCGGAGGAACACCTCGCCTCCGCCACCACTGACCTTGGGCGGGCTCTGGCCAAGATGAAGTGCCCCAGCAACTACCTCTCAGGACTTACCAAGTATGAACTCACCAGTTCAATCTTACCAATACCATTTGTAATCGCTATGTTTTGTACGGTTGATGTATTAAGCATGTTGTATTAAACATGCCTAACACATCTTAGCTATTTTCCCTACCTTTTTATAGACAACTGGGCCATTCTTTGCTCTGTCAGCACCTGCCTTGCGATGTTTAACTCTGCCAATTGCATTTTTATCAGTACCAGTTTCAATGGCTATACTAGGTTGGCTGTAGTTAAGCGTGCCTTGTTATTTTCAGTACTGCACACTGTGTGATGTTCAAGTATGAATTGTCCAGCTCAATTTCACCAATAGTAGCTACAAACTTAATAAACATGACTTAGGATGATGTTAAGCCTGTTGCAATTAACAGTTGTATCCATTTTTTAATCTGTCCCTTTGCTATCGTGCTACTCTCCGCAATGAAGATATACTAGAGATGCTGCCCGTTTGCTATGCTTAGTGGATGCTAACCCTGTTGTAGTTAACATGCCTTTCCATGTACTTACATAGGGCCATAACGGGCGAGCTATTGTTTGCCGTCGAGGTTAGCTACATCCCATGTCTTACAGTATTTTACATCATTTGTGCAATTGCAGTTTGGCTTCTAACATTTACTTGCTTCTTGTAGGTACACATGTCAGCGGCACTGATCCACACTTCGACCCGGAGGAATACCTCGCCTCCGCTGCGACCAACTTGGGGCGGGCTCTTGTCCATATGAAGTGCCCCAGTAACTACCCCTCAGGACTTACCAAGTATGAACTGACCAGTTGAATCTTACCAATACCAGTTGCAATGGCCATGTTTTGTACGGTTCATGTATTAAGCATGTTGTAGCAAACACGCCTAGCCCGTCTTATCTATTTCCCCTACCTTTTTATAGACAACAGGGCCATTCTCTGCTCTAGCAGCACCTGCCTTGTGATGTTTAACTCTGTCAACTTCATTTCTATCAGTACCAATTTCAATGGCTATACTAGGTTGTCGGTTGTAGTAAACAATTCTATCCATTTTTTAATCCATCCCTTTGCTACCGTGCTACTCTTTCGCAATGAAGATATCACTATAGATGCTGCCGTTTTATTACCATTTGCTATTTTTGGTGGATGTTAACCCTGTTGTAGTTAACATTGCCTTTCCATGTACTTACACAGGGCTACAATGGGCGATGCTGTTGTTTGCCGTCGAGGTTAGCTGCATCCCATGTCTTATACACCATCTGTTCCTAAATATAAGTATTTTTAGAGATTCCAATATAGACTACATACGGAGCAAAATGAGTGAATCTAGATTCTAATCTAAACTATGTCTATATACATCCGTATGTAATTCATATTGGAATCTCTAAAAATACTTGTACTTAGGAACATAGGTAGTTGTATTTTACATCATTTGTGCAATCTCAGTTTAGCTTCTAACATTTACTGGTTGCTTGTAGGTACATATATGAGCGGTACTGATCCACGCTTCGATCCCTTTTGCGTATGGGGCAATGAGATATTCATGAACAAATGTCAAGTGAGGAAACTAAGAAAGATAATTAGGCAAAAGAAACGGGTGATGGGAATTAAGCTCTTTATTTACACTTTGTCCAAGACAACAGTGAACTTTAGGATGGTAAGTAATGTTTTGCCTTTTCCCCGTGCCCACAACAAGTTACTCTATTAGACCTGAGTATCTGAAAGTTTTCTCTTTTCAGTGGTTTCCGAAGTAATTTACTGATGATTACCTTGCAAACTACATGACCGGAGTGGAGGCAACCAAGGTTAAAGTATATAATTCATGCTACCATGATAATGCTCTAGAAGTCTTCCTGAAGGCGGTGAAGGATGGGCGGGCGATCGTCACAAGGGGTTGGGAAAAAGTTGTTCGTGTCTATGGCATGCAGGAAGGCACATTATGGCCATTCTGCTTCTTCAACACCATCGGCAGACAAAATGATTTACACTTGTCTCTTCACCTTTACCGCCTCTAAATATTGTGGTTCATCATAGTCAATTGCTGCCTAATCCTGTAATTACTGAACATATTGTACTGAGAATTTTATTTATGGATTGGTTGTTGAACAATTGTGCTGAGAATTTGAATTCCACGTTTCATATTTCAAAATTTCCAATTCGAATAATAGATTACAGGGAAAAAATAAAATTAAACAGGAGCAAATAAAATAATGTACACATGGTTAGAAAGAAAACAACGTGTGCGATGAAAAATAGAGAACAAACGGTTCTTTGACGTGAAACATTTGCGATGCCCGACGGACGCACACATGGTGCATTAAATGCACTGCTAGGTGTCGTGTTGAGGGTGAAGCCCGACAAGCCTGCCGAGCCGCTTAACCATCTTCTACTTATCTGTTCGACACGCCTCTGGACGGGTGTCACATGAGAGTAATTTGTCTTCTAATGGGCTGCCACATGCTTGGTGGTAGCCACTTCATCACTTGAAGTCTTGACACCACATCGATAGGTGATTTGCGTTGTGGTGTGGTGGAGCGGTGGACCGGTGGTGCCTTGGCGGGAGTGCTCGCCCTTGGCGGACCTGGCAAGCTTGCCGGGGAAATCTTGGACTTGTCCCTGGGGTGGCCTCGACCCGGCCAGGCTCTCCTGCCCGGCAAGGGAGGCCTCCCCAAGGTGTTTCTCTGCTGTCTTGGTCTTCTTGATCCGCTCCTTGATCTCACGAAGAGCGGTTCTTCTGGCTTGGTCTTGCTTTGAAGTTTGGTGTAGGACATGCGATGCCAGCACGCCTGTGTATAAGTCTGGGCAATCAAACGTGAATGTTTGTTGCACCGACAGGAGCCCCCGGGCCTGGCCCATACATGCCGCCTGGCATCATTGGGGTAGGCCCCAACAAATACACAGGCGCACACTTTGGCCAAACCGCAATGGGATTCATGTCTTTCTTGATATCTTCCTTGCTTCTTCATTAACCTGTGATTGAATCAGTTTCCGGTTTTCCCATGAGTCACGTGGAACGATGTGGGGTTACCCACATAATGGCTTGCGTGCTGCCCACGTTCACGGGGAGGTAACTGCCATTTTACTCATCCCACCACACCTACCGTTTCCGCCATGTACGCTGCATGCATTGCGCAGGGTTGGTGGCGGACGCATAGGGCGTGGGAATGAGTGCCATGGCAGAAAGCTAGGCGCCGTGGATAGGCGCAGGAGGTCGGTCGTTGATCCTGGACGTCATCAATGACGCAGAAGGACAGGATTGGTGGAGTAGGACGGTTGCCTTCCGGGTGGTGAGGAGCCAGCCCCTGACCATGATCCCCTATAAAAGGGGGCGTGGGCGAGGTGCTCACCCACACACATCTCCTCCTTCCTCTTCTTGGATCTTTCTCCCGATATGGTGAGGGGAAGAGGACGTGGTCGTGCTCCAGCGGTGGCGACGAGGGTCACTTCTCGGCAGCGCCTCCCTCCCCCTGCTGGGGACGTAGGGGTAGAATCCAGCGCACAAGGTGGTGGTGCAGGACATGGGCGTGGCCGTCGTGGCGCTCGAGGCCGAGGAGGATGCGGCGGTGCCCTGGTCGCTCCTCCCCTAGCTGCCTTGGCCCCAATGGAAGGCCATGTCGGGGATCAACCATTGGAGTTCATCGTCAAACTGAGCGGGCCACCACGCAGCCATCTTCGTCTTCCTACCCCTTTTGCAAGGGTGATGGAGGTAGAACAACCGCCAGGATTGAGGTTGCACATGAGGGGCTGCTGTAACGGCATCATGCGTGCGGACGTAGAGTTCCCCGTACCTCATGTCATTCTTCTTTGGCGTGTCCTTCATTTCAAGTTAATGGAGGCTAACCTGCTCTCCGTCAAGGTCTTCGGGCGTTCGGGTGCTCGCTTAGGGTACTGCGCAGAGAGCTCGACCGACAACGAAAGCTCCTCCTCGAGCGACAGCGATGAAGAGGACAGTGATGGTGATGACGATGTCACCAAGCGGGAGGACAGCGGCTCGGACTCCAGCTGAGCGCCGAACACACCGTCACCGTCAGCAAGGTGCCGGCGGCACCATCATCTGCACCTGGGTCTTCTCCCCTCCCCGGCAGAGCGATTTGCCGGGGTGTTGGGTGTGGATGTCTCCGCCTCCTCCAGCTGGACCCCGGCAGGCTTCCCCGTGTACTCCGGCTTCATCTTCCCTGCCGGTGACCCTCCAACCTCGTTCCGCTGGTCCTGGCGGTGGTGACCAGGGCATCACCTAGCCGCTCTCTCCGTCCGTCGTCTTCGCCCCTGCCCCTCTCGATCTTGTCAGACTGCATCCCGCGGGCCCTGACAAGGTCAGGCCGGGCTTCTGCCCAGGCACTCCTTTTGCCCTCTTCACCTCCCACTGTACTTCCTAGGAGGAGAGGGACAAGAAAGGCATTACAGGGCACTTATCTTTTTTCAATCTAAAACATGTAGGCATTTGCCAAACTTTATCTTAAATTATGTAATCTTTTCAGCCATATTTGTACCCCGTAAGGTTTTGTACTTGTTTATACGCGTATTAATGAAAAAAAGATATGCTTGCCGGGCACTTGTGCAGGTATCATACCCATGTAGAGGAATGACTCCTCTATACTTCCAAGTAAACAAGGCTTTCCGGCAAAACATCTTGCTGGTCCCTTCCATTGCTGCCAGGAGGCTCGGCCTGGTGGGTTTAGGAGCGTGGAAGAGAACTGGCCCCTTGTCAACCCTTTTTCTCAAATGCCATTGCAACCAGTCTGACTGAAGTAATCTTCGAATCAAAAGATGGGAGCACAAATGTTGGAGGGTGACAAGGTTTTTCTACGCACAAGTTTTTCCCCACAGAGGTACACTATGGATGTCTTAAAGGGAACTTATCTGCTTTGGGTTGCCGGGGACCGATATGCAAGCTTGTTCTCTCTTCTCCTCCTGCAGGGGCCCTATGGTTAGCGCAGGGGAAAAATAGCAGCATATGACCCTCTCTAAATGACCATGGCAGAATCATGCTAAAATAAATATGCATGTAAGTTTTAGGCGCCAGCGCTTTGTTTTATTATCTTTGCACAGGGTCTGCACTGGCTTTGTACAAAGGGTTACATGCACATCGGCAAGGCTTGTACAAAAGGTGGTTGCCGGGGCTGAGCCCAGCAGTCGCGCCTTACGGGTAGAACTTGCGAAGATGCTCAATATTCCATGAGTTTTGCACCTTAATGGCATCTTCGGTCTCCAAACGGACTGCGCTAGGTCTGGTGACTCGTACTACCCGGTAAGGGCCTTCCCACTTCGGCATCAACTTGTTGGAACCCTTGGCGGATTGAACACGCCTAAGGACAAGGTCAGCTTCCTCAAGGCTCTGGGTACGAATCCTGCGGTTGTGATAGCGGCGCAAGGCTTGCTGTTAGCGTGCAGCATGCACAGCGGCCCGGAGACGATCTTCCTCGAGGAGCATGGCATCGTCATGCCGAAGCTACTTTTGCTCTACTTCATCCTAGGCAAGTACTCGAGGTGACCCGTATATGAGTTCCGTGGGGAGCACTGCTTCTGCCCCATAGACTAGGGAGAAGGGAGTCTGGCTGGTGGCTTGATTTGGTGTCGTACGGAGGGACCAAAGAACCACCGGCAGCTCGTTGATCCAACGTCTACCACACTTCTCAACTTGTCAAAAGTTCTTGTCTTGAGCCCACACAACACTTCAGCGTTCATCCTTTCAGGTTGTCCATTGCTCCGGGGATGAGCAACAGAGGCAAAAGAGACATTGCTCCCAAGGTTTTGTATGTAATGCATGAAGGCGCGGCTCATGAATTGGGTGCCATTATTGGTGATCACTCTGGCGGGTACTCCAAAATGGCACACCAATCCTTTCAAGAACTTGATAGCTGACTGCGCGGTCACCTTCCTCACTGGCTCCACTTCTGGCCACTTTGTAAACTTGTCGGTAGCATGGGGGAAGGGGCCCAAGATGTCGAGCCACCAGACCAAAAATGGCCAGGATAAAGGTATCGTCTAGAGAGCTTGAGTTGGTTGATGGATGTTCTTGGAGTGGAACTGGCAGGCTTCACATTTGGTGACTAGCTCAGTTGCATCCTGGAGGGCTGTGGGCCAGTAGAAACCCTGCCGGAACACTTTTCCAACCAGGGCTCTTGATCCAATATGAGAGCCACACATACCCTCATGTATCTCTGCCAGCAGCTTCTGCCCATCTTCCCGGCAAATGCACTTCAATTTCACACCATTCGACCTTTTCCTGTACAGTGTATCATCGATAAACTGGTACATATTGGACCTTCAGGCTACTCTTTCAGCTTCTTCTTGCTCTTCGGGGAATTCTCCTATTTGAAGGAAATGGACTATATGCTGCGCCCAAGTTGGAGCCTGAGGCTCAACAACAAGGACTAATGGCACCTCCTCGTTCATGGGAGCGCTCACCTCGACCGCAAGAACTTGTGGTTCCATGGGAGGGTGCTGCTCACCAACCGAAGTGGAGTTGTTCCTGGCAGCCTCTCTACCAGCGACTTCGGGAAGCTCTGCCGGGAGATACTTGCCGGAGTCCAACTTCCTCCTTTTTCTGGCCATCATTGAAGGGGACACTGATGGTTGAGTTAGGTGGAGGAGAAAAGTTCCTGGTTCCACAGGGAGCTTTTGTGCGGCGCACTTTGATAAATGATCAGTAATGCTGTTCTCCACACGTGGCACGTGCTCTGTTTGTAATCCATCAAAGTGCTCCTCCAACTTTCTCACTTCCTCTACATATGCCTCCATCAACGGACTCTGGTAATCCTTATTAACTTGTCTCACTACAAGCTGCGAGTCTCCACGGATGATCAGTTTCTTGATTCCCAACTCCACCGCGATTCTCAGCCCGGCAAGGAGCCCCTCATACTCAGCAGTGTTGTTGGTGGCCTTCTCCCGGGGAAAGTACATTTGAACTACATACTTGAGATGCTCTCCGGTGGGCGCAACAAGAAGCACGCCAGCTCCAGCGCCCTGCAACGAGAAAGCACCATCAAAGTACATGATCCACTCCTAAGGCGCCTCCTTGCCGGGGATAACTGTCTTAGGTATTTCTTCATCTGGTGTGGGCGTCCATTCTGCAATGAACTCCCCTAATGCTCTGCTCTGAATGGTTGAGGTACTTTTGTACTTCAAGCCAAAGCTTGATAGCTCTAGTGCCCATTCAACTATCCTGCCAGTAGCTTCGGGGTTCCTCAGTATGCGTTGCAGTGGGAAACGAGTGACAACTGTGATCTCGTGGGCTTGGAAGTAGTGGTGTAGTTTCCTCGAGGCCATGATGAGGCCGAAAATCAGTTTCTGCACTCCAGAGTACCTTGACCTACCCCCCTGTAACAGGGAGCTGACAAAGTACACTAGCCGTTGCACCACTTTATTCTTTGCCGTGGTCTTGGGATTGCTTTCGCTAATGTTGCTCTACTTCCCTTTGATTCGTGTCCAACCCTGTCGTGACTAGTTTAGTTTCATCTCAGGAGGGGATAGTTGCTGCAGCTGCTTCATCATCTACTTCCTGCTGCGCCACCAACACTGCACTAACCACTTGGTTCGTTGCTGCTAAGTATAGAAGCAACGGCTCTTGTGGTTTAGGAGCGACTAAAGTGGGAGTAGAGGAAAGGTAGGCTTTCAGGTCTTGCAGCGCTGCTTCTGCCTCCGGGGTTCACTTCATCGGACCTGCCTTCTTCAAAATCTTGAAGAAAGGCAAGGCACGCTCGACAGACTTGGAAATGAACCTACTCAGCACGGTAACGCATCCAGTTAAGCGCCTCACATCCTTGACTGTCTTGGGTGCTTGTATCTGCTCGATCGATCTGATCTTGTCGCGGTTGGCCTCTATCCCTCGGTGAGACACAAAGAAACCAAGTAGCTTGCCGGAGGGAACACCAAACACACACTTCTCAGGGTTTAACTTCAAATTGATCTTGCGCAAGTTTGCAAAGGTCTCTTCCAAATCTTGGATTAGTGTTGATTTGTCATTGGTTTTGACCACTATATCATCCATATAAGCTTCTACGTTTCTGTGCAGCTGTGGTTCAAAACCAATCTGCACTGCTCTTGCAAAAGTGGATCCTGTGTTCTTTAACCCGAAATGCATGCGTACAAAGCAGTACGTGCCACATGGAGTTATGAACGTGATATTCTCTTCGTCTTCCTTGGACATGAATATCTGATGGTACCCGGAGTACGCATCCAAAAAGGAAAGCAAATCACACCCGGAAGTGGAGTCCACAATCTGATCGATGCGCGGCAGGGGGAAAGGGTCCTTCGGGCATGCCTTGTTCAAGTCCATGAAGTCAATGCAGAGCCTCCATTTCCCATTTGCCTTGCGTACTACCACTGGGTTCGCTAACCATGTTGGATGCAACACTCCTCTGACCAAACCAGCTGCTTCAACTTTCTTGATTTCCTCGGCAATGAACTGCTGCCGCTCTAAAGCTTACTTCCTAACCTTCTGCTTGATGGGCCGAGCGTGAGGGCAGACAGCAAGGTGGTGCTCGATTACCTCCCTGGGAACACCGGGGATGTCAGATGGTTGCCAAGCAAACACATCAACATTCGCCCGCAGGAAGGCAACGAGCGTGCTTTCCTATTTGTCATCAAGGGTGGCGCCGATGGTGAATGTACCGTCAGCGCCATCCTACCTTGCCGGGACCTTTTTCACAGCAGGTGGAGTAGCCTTGGGCCTTTTGCTAGTGGAACTCTCTGGCAGGTCCTCAACAGGTGCGGCGCACTCCGAAGAGGCGCGCTTCCCGGAGTCTTTACCGGCATCTATGCTAGCTTTCTTTCCCTTCTTTGCCTCCTTGGCGGGAGCCGTGGCTTCTCTAGCTTGAGCTGCTACCGCGTCTCGGTACATCTGATCCACACATATAATTGCATCTCTCTTATCTGATTGTCATGGTTCAATACGATCACCTATGGGGCCATCAGCCCCTTTGTGGTTCGGCAAGGGGGAAGGGCATGTTGCACAAAGAGCGGAGGCCATAGGACAGCACGACAATGGTGACACGGGTGGTTTTTTACCCAGGTTCGGGCCGTCGTGAGGCGTAAAACCCTACTCCTGCTTTGGTGGATTGGGTAGAGGACCGTGAGGAATGCGCAGCGCTCAAGCCGGCAAGGTTGCCTCGAGGAGAGCAGCTACGCGCGTATGATAGTACAAGGGTCCGAATCCTTTCTAAGGTTGCCTCAGCCCTCCTTTTATAGGTCAAGGGGTTACCACAGTGGCAAAACAGTCATTATCTAGTGATTAGATAGCCACAGTGTTATCATACCTAACTCTGCAGACGGGACAAGGTGCATTAAATGCACCGCTTAGTGTCACGTCGTGGAAGTAGCCCAGCAAGCCTTGCCATGCCATTCAACCACCTTCTCGCCTGTCTGTGTGACACGCCCCTGGACGGGTGTCATTTAGGGGTGATCTTCCTCAGAAATAGCTGCCACGTGCCAAATGACAGCCACTTAATCACTTGGGGGCTCGACACCGCATCGATAAGTGACCGGCATTGCTGTGAGGTGGAGCGGTGGAGCCTTGGTGGGGAAGCAGGCCGTCGGTGCCCCGGCAACCCTTGCCGGGGAGCTCTTGGGACTTGCCCTTGGGGTGGCCTCGACCTGACCGGGCTCGCCTGCCCGGCAAGGGAGGCTTTTCCCTTAGTGATATCTTGTTCCTTCGGCTTGTCTTGGTCTTCTTGGTCCGCCCTTTGATTTCTCAAAGAGCTATTTCTTTTGTTTGGCCTTGCCTTGTCGCTGCAACCTTGCCCTTGAACCTGTGTACAGTCCGGGCAACATACACCAGGGTTTGTTGCACCGACAGGAGCCCCCAGGCCTGGCCCGAACACACTGCCGAGCGTCGTTGGGGTAGGCCCTATCAGGTACACAAGCAGAGGGCTTGTGGCAGCTCATCCCTTGATATTTTCTTTGCTTCTTCATTAACCCGTGCTTTAGTCAGTTTCTGGTTTTTCCGTGCGTCATGCTAGATGTTATGGGGGAGTTTTAAGCCATGATCCGTGGCTACCCACGTCTCATGTTCATGGAGTGGTAATTGCCATTTCACTAGCTTCTCCGCTTCTGGCATTTCCGCCATGTATGTCGCATGCATTGCGCAGGGTTGGTGGCGGACGCGGGAGGGGGGGGGCAGAAATGCATGCCATGGCAGAAAGCCAAGCGCCACGGATTGGCGCACGGGGTCGGCCTTGATTCCACGAGCCATTGGTGGCGCTGAGGAGTCGGATTGGCAGAGCGGGGCGGTTGACCCCTAGGTGAGGGGCCAGCCCCCGACCCCGTTTGCCTATAAAAGGGGACGTGAGCGAGGTGCTGGCTCACACCTATCTCTTCCTCCTTCCTTCTGGCATTGCTTTTCCATCATGGTGAGGTGGAGAGGGCATAGTGGCACTCCAGTAGTGGCGACGACGGCTTCTGCTCGACAGTGCCTCCCTCCCCCCGTTGGGGACGCGGGAGCGGAGCCTGTCGTGTGGGGAGGCGGGAGAGGACGTGGACGTGGTCGCCGCGGCGCTCGGGGTCGAGGAGGATGGGGTGATGCTCTGATCGCACCTCCCCTGGCTGTCCAGGATCCCAATGAAGGCCACGTTGGGTACCAGCCGCTGGAGTTCATCGTCAAGCTGCGAGGGCCCCCGCGCAGCCGTCTTCGGCTTCCTACTCCATTTGCAAGGGTGATAGAGATCGAGCAGCCGCCGGGGTTGAGGCTGCACATGAGGGGCTGCTATAACGGCAGCATGCGGGCGGACGTGGAGTTCCCCGCTCCTCATGTCATGCTTCTCCGGCGTGGTTGGAAGACTTTTGCTCACGCCCATAGCTTGGTGGCCGGGCACGTCTTCCATTTCAAGCTAATGGACGCCACCCTGCTCTCCGTCAAAGTCTTCGGACGCTCTGGTGCTCGCTTAGGGTGCTACGCGGAGAGCTCGACTGACGACGAAAGCTCCTCCTCGAGCGATAGCGAAGAGGAGGACAGTGACGGCGATGACGACGGAGCCGATGGGGAGGATGACGGCTCCGACTCCGGCTGAACACCAGCCGCACCGTCACCGTCAGCCGGCGGCACCACCATCTGCACCTGCATCTCCTCCCCGGCAAGGCGATTTGCTGGGGTGTTGGGTGCGGGTGGTGTCCTCGCCTCCTCCAGCAGTCTTCTAGCTGGACCCCGGCAAGCTTCCTCATGGCTCCGGTTTCGTTCGCCCTGCTGCGTCCTGCTAGCCCTGGTGGCGGTGACCAGGGCATCAACTAGTCGCTCCCCCCATCCATCACCTTCGCCTGCGCCCTCTCAATCTTGTCAGGCTCCGTCACACGGGCCTTGGTGAGGTCAGGCTGGGCTTCTGCCCAGGCGCTCCTCTTGCCCTCTTTGCCTTCCCCTGTAGTTCCTAGGAGGAGAGGGACAAGAAAGGGATTACGGGGCACTTATCTTTTTTTAGCCTAAAATATGTAGGCACTTGCCAAACTTTAGTCTTAAATATGTAATCTTCTTTATCCGTGTTTGTGCTCTGTAAGATCTGTACTTGTTTATCCGCATATTAAAAAAGACAAGCCTTGCCGGGTACTTGTGCATGTATTATGTCCATGCAGAGGTGGAATGCCTCTATACGTTTGAGTAAACAAGTTTCCACGGCAAGCTATCCTACCGGTACCTTCCGTTTGTTACCATGGGCTTGGCCTGCCGGCTCGAAACTATGGAAAGGGACCAGCCCCCCATCGAACCTTCTCCGTCAAAGGCCACTACAACCACCTTGACCGAAGCAACGTTCGGGTCAAAGGATGGGAGCACCCATGCTTCGAAGGTGACGAGGTTTCTATATGCACAAGTTTTCTCCTTACATAACATGTATGGATAAGAAAAAACTTATCTATTTGGCTTGTCGGGGACCGATATGTAGGTTTGTTTCCGTTTCTTCTTTTTGGGATTGAGTCCGCGGCAAGAGCCCTGCAGTTTAGTGCAGAGGAAAACAAAGCTACATATGACCTTATCTACATGATCATGCCATGCTCATGTTATGCTATGCATGCATGCAAGTTTTTGGGGCCCCCAGTGCTTCGTTTATTTATCTGTTGCTCAGGGTCTGCGCCTGGCTTTGTACAAAGGGTTACATGCAGCATCGGCAAGGCTTGTACAAAAGGGTGGCTGCCGGGCAGGGCCCGACAGCCGCGCCTTAAGGGTAGAACTTACGAAGATGCTCAATGTTCCATGAGTTTTGCAATTGAATGCCATCTTCGGTCTCCAGACAGACTGCGCCGGGTCTAGAGACTCGCACTACCCGGTAAGGGCCTTCCCACTTCGACGTCAACTTGTTTGCACCCTTGGCGGACTGAACTCGCCTAAGGACAAGGTCGCCTTCCTCAAGGCTTCGGGCACGAACCCTATGGCTGTGGTAGCGACGCAGGGCTTGCTGATAGCGTGCAGCACACGTAGCAGCCCGGAGACGGTTCTCCTCAAGGAGCACGGCATCATCATGCCGGTGCTGCTCTTGCTCTACTTCATTGTAGGCAAATACTTGAGGTGACCCGTATATGAGTTCCGTGGGGATCACTGCTTCTGCCCCATAGACTAGGGAGAAGGGAGTCTGGCCGGTAGCTCAATTTGGTGTCGTACGGAGGGACCAAAGAACTACCGGCAGCTCATCAATCTAGCGCCTGCCGCACTTCTGCAGCCTATCAAATGTTCTTGTCTTGAGTCCTCACAGCACTTCAGCGTTTGCCCTCTCAACTTGTCCATCACTTCTGGGATGGGCAACAGAGGCGAATGAAACTTTGCTTCCGAGGGTTTGAACGTATTGCATGAAGGCGCGGCTTGTGAACTGGGTGCCGTTGTCAGTGATGACTCTGGCAGGTACCCCGAAGCGGCACACCAATCCTTTCAAGAACTTGATAGCTGATTGTGCGGTTACCTTCCTCACAGGCTCCACTTCCGGCCACTTTGTAAACTTGTTGATGGCAACGTACAAGAATTCAAAGCCCTCGGTAGCACGGGGGAAGGGGCCCAAGATGTCGAGCCCCCAGACCAAAAATGGCCATGACAAAGGAATCGTCTGGAGAGCTTGAGTAGGCTGATGGATATTCTTGGAGTGGAACTAGCAGGCTTCACATCTGGTGACTAGCTCAATCGCATCTTGGAGGGCAGTGGGCCAGTAGAAACCTTGCCGGAAAGCTTTTCCAACCAAGGCTCTTGATCCAATATGGGAGCCGCACATGCCTCCGTGTATTTCTGCCAACAGTTCCTTCCCCTCTTCCCGGCAAATGCACTTCAATTTCACACCATTGGGCCTCCTTCTATATAGCGTGTCATCGACGAACTGATACATACTGGCCCTCCGGGCTACTCTTTCAGCTTCTTCTTGCTCTTCGGGAAGTTCTCCTGTTTGGAGGTAATGGACTATGTGCCACGCCCAAGTTGGAGCCTGAGGCTCGACAACAAGGACCAGCGGTACCTACTCGTTCGTGGGAGCGCATGCCTCAACCGCAAGGACTGGTAGTTCAGCGGGAGGGTGCTGCTCACCAAGCGAAGTGGAGTTGTTTCCGCCAACCTCTTTGCCGGGAGCTTCGGGAAGCTCTGCCGGGAGAGGCTTGCCGGAGTCCAGTTTCCTCCTCTTTCTTGCCATTGTTGCCGGGGATACGGAGGGCTGAGTCAGGTGGAGAACAAAAGTCCCTGGTTCCACAGGAAGCTTTTGCGCAGTGCACTTTGACATATGATCAGCAATGATGTTTTCTGCGCGTGGCACGTGCTCTGTTTGCAATCCATCAAAGTGCTCCTCCAGCTTTCTCACTTCCTCCACATATGCCTCCACCAATGGACTATGATAATCCTTGTTCACTTGCCTCACCACGAGCTGTGAGTCTCCTCGGATGATTAGCTTCCTAATCCCCAACTCTGTCACGATTCTAAGCCCGGCAAGGAGTCTTTCATATTTTGCAGTGTTGTTGGTAGCCTTCTCCCGGGGGAAATGCATCTGGACCACATACTTGACGTGCTCTCCAGTGGGTGCGACGAGGAGCACGCCAGCTCCTGCACCTTGAAGTGAGAAGGCACCATCAAATTACATGATCCATTCTTGGGGCGCTTCCTTGCCGGGGATAGCTGTTTCCAGTGACTCTTTGTCTGGGGTAGGTGTCCACTCTGCAATAAACTCCACTAGTGCTCTGCTCTGAATGGTTGACGTGCTCTGAAACTTCAAACCAAAGCTTGATAGTTCCAAAGCCCATTCCACTATTCTACCAGTGGCCTCTGGGTTCCTCAGTATGCATTGCAAAGGGAAACGGGTGACAACTGTGATCTCGTGGGCTTGGAAGTAGTGGCGCAGTTTCCTTGAGGCTATGACGAGGCCAATGATCAACTTTCACATGCTAGAGTACCTTGACCTAGCCCCCTGCAATAGGGAGCTGACAAAGTAAACTAGCCGCTGCACCACCTTCTTCCTTGCTGTAGTCTTGGGTTTGCCTTCACTTCTCTGCTCTTCTTTCTCTTGATCTATGCCCAGCCTTGCCGTGACTGGTTCACTTCCTTCTCCGGGGAGGACACTAGCTGCAGCTGCTCCTTCTTCCACTTCCCGTTGTGCCACCTGCACTGCACTAACCACTTGATTGGTTGCCGCCAGATACAGCAGCAACAGCTCTTGTGGTTTAGGATCAACCAGGGTGGGAACAGAGGAAAGGTAAGTTTTTAAGTCCTGCAGCGCTGCTTCCACCTCTGGGGTCCACTTCACGGGCCCTGCCTTCTTCAAAATTTTGAAGAACGGAAGGGCGCGCTCGGCGGACTTGGAAATGAATGTACTCAGCGCGGCAACACATCCAGTTAAACGCCTCACATCCTTGACTGACTTGGGTGCTTGAATCTGTTCGATTGCTCTGATTTTGTCGGGGTTGGCCTCTATCCCCCGGTGAGACACAAAGAAGCCAAGTAGCTTGCCGGAGGGAACGCCAAACACACACTTCTCTGGGTTCAGCTTCAAGTTGATCTTGCGCACACTTGCAAAGGTTTCTTCCAAGTCCTGAATGAGTGTTGATCTGTCCTTGGTCTCGACCACTATGTCATCCATGTAAGCTTCAATATTCTTGTGCAGCTGGGACTCAAACCCCGTTTGCACTGCTCTTGCAAAAGTGGACCCAGCGCTCTTTAACCCAAAGCGCATCCGTACGAAGCAGTACGTGCCACATGGGGTTATGAACGCTGTCTTCTCCTCGTCTTCCTTGGACATGAATATCTGGTGGTACCCGGAGTAAGCATCCAAGAAGGAAAGCAGATCACACCGGGAGGTGGAATCCATGATCTGGTCGATGCGCGGCAAGGGGAAGGGGTCCTTCGGGCATGCTTTATTCGGATCTGTGAAATCTATGCACAGCCTCCATTTCCCATTCGCCTTGCGTACTACCACTGGATTCGCCAACCATGTTGGGTGCAATACTCCTCTAACTAAACTAGCAGCCTCAAGTTTCTTGATCTCTTCGGCGATGAACTGCTGTCGCTCCAAGGCTTGCTTCCGGACCTTCTGCTTGACGGGCCGGGCATGAGGGCAGACAGCAAGGTGGTGCTCGATTACCTCCCTAGGAACACCGGGGATGTCAGATGGTTGCCAAGCAAACACATCGACATTCGCCCGCAGGAAGGCAATGAGCGCGCTTTCCTATTTGTCGTCAAGGGTGGAGCTGATAGTGAATGTACCATCAGCACCAACCAGCCCTGCCGGGACCTTCTTCACAGTGGGTGTAGCAACCTTGGATCTCTTGCTAGTAGAACTCTCTGGCAAATCATCGACGGGTGCAGCGTACTCCAGAGAGGCGCACTTCCCGGATTCCTTGCCGGTATCCTTGCTAGCTTTTATCCCTTGTTTGTTTTCCTTGGCGGGGACTGCGGCTTTCGCGGCCTCGGCAGCGACCGCATCTCGGTACATCTTGTCCACGCATATAATTGCATCCTTCTTTTCTGATGGGATAGAAATGACGCCCATCGGTCCTGGCATCTTTAGGGTATTGTAGGCATAGTGGGATGCCGCCATGAACTTTGCTAGGGCAGGTCATCCAAGTATCCCATTATACGGCAACGGAAGTTCGACCACATCGAACACAATCTTCTCAATCTGGTAGTTCATTTCTCCTCCAAATGTTACCGACAGCGTAATCTTCCCCTTTGGACGACTCCTGCCAGGATTGATTCCTTGAAACGTGCCGGTAACCTTGAGCTCTTCATCTGTTATCTGCAGCTTGCTGATTACCTTGGGGGAAATCAGGTTCAACCCGGCCCCGCTGTCAACCAACATCTTTGTGACCTTGAGGTTGCGGATCGTTGGTGATACCAACATTGGGCAAGCACCCTACCGCAGTGGTGCGGTCAGGGTGATCCTCTTCGTCAAAGATGATGGGCGTGCGAGACCATTTGAGTGGTTTCCAGGAATCTACCGCTGGCTCCACAGCATTGACCTCACACGCCCATTGTTTCAGCTGGCGGTGAGAGGAGTGCAAGGACGCGCCCCGTCAATGCACAGGGCGTCAGTGGCTTTCTGAAACTCTTGCTCGCTGGTTTCCTCTTAATCCCCTTCATTGCTTTCATCACCACATTCCTTCTTCTCATGGCCTTTAGCAGGTTTCCCCTGATGTTGGGGGACCTTGCCTCGGCGGCCTCCTCGGCCACCTCGGCCCTTCCCGCCAATGCCATGTTGGTCTCTCTCCTTATAAAGCTTCTCGTACTCAGCCTTCTACTTCTTGACGAGCTGCTCAACTTGATGACATTCTTGGAGATCATGGCCTCTGGTTCGATGGATCTTGCAGTACGGCCCGTCAGCCTTCCCAGCCTTCTCGGCCGCCGCAGCCTCCCGGCAGTCGGCGCACGCGGCAACTTCCTTGCTGGGGGCTTCGGTCTTGGCCTTCTTGCCGGTACTAGGAGTTCCTGACCCCTCGACAGCCAGCACTGGTTTCTCCTTACGCTTCTTGTTGCGTTTCTTGTTCTTCTTCTTCTGGTTGGCGGCATCGTCGTCATCTTCTGAGTCAATGTTGACGCCATCCTCTTCTCCGGGGAGATGCCTCCCCTCCTCCGTACGGGCACACGTATTTGCCAAGGTGTAAAGCTCATTCACAGTCTTGGGCAACCGGACGTTCATCTTGGAACATATCCTGCGGTTGCGTACATCAGACTAGAACGCAGCAATCACAACTGCTGGGTGGATATCTGGAATCTTCCTGTGCACCCTGCTGAACCTCTGCATGTACTTCCTCAAACTCTCCCCTTCCTTTTGTGGAAGGAGCTGAGAATCGCTGGGCCGCCCTGGTTCTTGATGGCCGCCCATGAAGGCACCAACAAACTCGTGGCACAGGTCAGCCCAAGTCGAGATGGAGTTCTCCGGCAAGTGCATCAGCCATGACCTCACATTTGGCTTGAGCGCCAAAGGGAAGTAGTTGGCGAATACCTTTTCATCTCTTCCTCCGGTGGCTTGAACATTGATGGTGTAGATGCTCAAGAACTCTGTCGGGTTCAGTCTTCCATCATATTTTTCTGGTATCTCTGGCTTGAATGTACGGGCAGATGGCCAACGGACTTGCCGCAGCTCACGAGCGAAGGCAGGACACCCAACCTCGAAAGGCAGGTATCCGTCTCCACCGGGCGCAGGCTCATCGACGTCGGGGCCATTGCGCCTGTCAGACTGGCGGTGGGCTTCGCGGCGCCGTTCTATGGTGATGCGCGCGTCTTCCCTCCGCCTGTCCTCCAAGACCTGCCGCTGATCTCGACAGGCTCGAGGATCAGATGAAGCCATTGACACCTCATCGGGTTCTTGGTCGCGCGGCTCTGGCTGCAACCCCTGTGCTGACTGCCGTGGGGGGGACTGCACCATAAGGTTGGCCCCTTCAGCATGGCCAGCGGCCTGAGCCGTCGTCGCTGCGTGTGGAGGCCGTGGCGAGCCCGCTCGTTGTGATCCCCCTGCCTCAGCGAAACCAATCAAACTTTGAATGGTGGCTCTCCACTCATCCATTTGGTCGGCCGCTGGCGGGAATCTCAATAGGAGCTGGGCTCGCGCCATGGCTTCCGAAGCAGTACTTGGCATGGACGACGATGCAGATCGCGATGTTGCCCGACTTCTGACGGTACCGGTAGTGGCGGTGTCGCGTTCTCGTCATCGCGAGCCCGTCACAAGGATGGCGTGACGACGAGAAGGACGCGCTTGGGGGTTGATGACCCCATTCGACGCTTCATCTTGATTGCCTTGCCCTGGGGAAGGCGTGTGCCTCGTAGATGCGCCCGCAGCAGGGGCAGCTAGGGGGTTGCGATTTGCGCTGGAGCGGGCGCCATCGTTGCGGCTGCATTCTCCAGTGAGGTGGAGAGGCGGAGATTGGATATTCTCCCCTCCCGCATCTAGTGGAGCGTGGCCGCTAGGGTGCTACTGATGTTGTCCTCCTCCAGTGCCTCCTGCTCCCACCTCAGCCGCAGAAGGAACGGTGGCGGCGCCGCCCGCGCCGGTCACATTCCCTGCGGCGTCTGCGTCCCCCGACACCATCGCAGCCCCCATGTGATCAGTGGCTGCATGCGAGGGGGCCTTCGAGGTGGAAGGGTGGGCTGCTTCGCCGGACTTTTTCTTGGGCGCCATGGATGATGACGCCATCGACGAAGAAGAATGGTGATGAAGATTGATGCGCTGTTTATATCCTCGGGTTCGCACAAGCGCTGCCCCCTACCTGGCATGCCAAAGATGTCGTGGTTCAACACGATCACCTATGGGGCCATCGGCCCCTTTGTGGTTCGGCAAGGGGGAAGGGCACGTTGCACAAAGAGCGGAGGCCGTAGGACAGCACGGCAATGGTGACACAGGTGGTTTTTTACCCAGGTTCTGGCCGCCGCGAGGCGTAAAACCCTACTCCTGCTTTGGTGGATTGGGTAGAGGACCATGAGGAACGCGCAACGCTCAAGCCCGGCAAGGTTGCCTTGGGGAGAGCAGCTACGCGCGTATGATAGTACAAGGGTCCGAATCCTTTCTAAGGTTGCCTCGGCCCTCCTTTTATAGGTCAAGGGGTTACCACAGTGGCAAAACAGTCATTATCCAGTGATTAGATAGCCACAGTGTTATCATACCTAACTCTGCAGACGTGACAAGGTGCATTAAATGCACCGCTTAGTGTCACGTCGTGGAAGTAGCCCGGCAAGCCTTGCCATGACATTCAACCACCTTCTTGCCTATCTGCGTGACATGCCCCTGGACGGGTGTCATTTAGGGGTGATCTTCCTCAGAAATAGCTGCCACGTGCCAAATGACAACCACTTAATTACTTGGGGGCTCGACACCGCAACGATAAGTGACCGGCGTTACTGTGAGGTGGAGCGGTGGAGCCTTGGTGGGGAAGCAGTCCGTCAGAGCCCCGGCAACCCTCGGGGAGGTCTTGGGACTTGCCCTTGGGGTGGCCTCGACCTGACCGGGCTCGCCTGCCCGGCAAGGGAGGCTTTTCCCTTAGTGATATCTTGTTCCTTCGGCTTGTCTTGGTCTTCTTGGTCCGCCCTTTGATTTCTCAAAGAGCTATTTCTTCTGTTTGGCCTTGCCTTGTTGCTGCAACCTTGCCCTTGAACCTGTGTACAGTCCGGGCAACATACACCAGGGTTTGTTGCACCGACACTGATGGAATGGAAATGACACCCAACGGCCCTGGCATCTTCAAGGTGTTGTAAGCATAGTGGGATGCTGCCATGAATTTTGCCAGAGCTGGATGACCAAGAATCCCATTGTATGGCAAGGGAAGCTCAACCTTGTCAAACACGACCCTCTCGGTCCGGTAGTTCAGTTCCCCGCCAAATGTCACCGGCAGCGTAATCTTTCCCTTAGGACGGCTCCTGCCGGGGTTGATTCCTTGGAATGTGCCAGTAACCTTGAGCTCTTCATCAGGAATCTGTAGCTTGCTAACCACTTTGGGGGAGATCAGATTCAACCAGCCCCGCCGTCAACTAGCATCTTTATGACTTTGAGGTTGCGGATTGTTGGGGAGACCAACAATGGCAAACACCCTACCGCGGTAGTGCGGTCGGGGTGATCCTCTTCATCAAAGATGATAGGCGTGCGGGACCATTTGAGCGGCTTCTGGGAGTCTGCAGCTGGCTCCACGGCATTGACCTCTCATGCCCACTGCTTGAGCTGGCGGTGAGAGGAGTGCAAAGATGCACCTCCGTCAATACACATGGCTTCAGTTGCTTTTTGGAATTCTTGCTCGCTGATTTCTTTTTCATCCCCTTCATCACTCTCACCTTCTCCTTCTTTCTTCTCACAGCCTCTAGCAGGTTTCTCCTTTTGCTGCGGGTGTCAGCATTCTGGGATCGGGGGTACCCAGACCTGCCTGCCTGCGGCCCACGGCGTGGCTCCCTCGATGGCCTGGTACGACCCAGCCACAACAACTCCAAGACAAGACCCTCGCGAGGTCCCCCAGCCTCGCGAGGCGGACAGCACCAAGACCTCCAAAGGAGCGGCCTCCCCAGGCTGCCTCCGAAGGAGCGGAGATTTCTATGCAGGTACCCAGCCTCACGAGGCTATGATGATGTGATCCATGACGGCCAAGGCCAGGCGGGCGCCAGCGGGCGCAGAGGAGACAGTTTCCCTTTCGGTGCTAAGGGAGCAAGGACAGGCGAAGGTTCCCGAGGTGTCTCCCAAAGGTTTCCATTCCGGTGCAACAAGACCAAGACCACGAGCTCGGCAGGATGGATGTCATCGCAGAGCCCACTGCTGCATCACGACCAGAAGCTTTGCAGGCGAAGACCACCTTTCGTCAGGATTAGATGTACTTCTTGTCCCCTTTCTAATTGGCCGTTGTGGGATCCCTTCCCGCCTAAGTTTTGAGGGAAGAGGACCAAGACCACTATAAATATAGGTTAGCCACCACCGTAGAGGAGGACCCCCGGATCAGATCCATTCCACCCTCACAACCAGAGCCCTCGCGAGGCCGCTCAAACCACTGTACTCATTCATCCTCAGCCTCCTCGTGAGGCCAATCCACCACAAAGCATGAGTAGGGTTTTACACCGCAAGGTGGCCCGAACCTGGGTAACCTGCCGCGTTCATCTTCTTCCCCGCTCGCGTGAGTTTGACGTGGCTAGGCTATGGGGTGGCGAGCTTGAGATTTGGGTTGGTTGAGATCTTCGCACACACCCCAGAGTTCGAACCTTCTTGGGTCTGCGGAGCCCTGAATCCGACATTTGGCGCGCCAGGTAGGGGCGTGTCGAAATCCTCCTTCCGTTCCGTCTCCGCTTCGCCGCTCCCATGGCCGACGCGCGCCGAGCCTGCACCGATTGCCGGGCTGCTCGTGTCGCTCAGACGATGCCCGTGGGCCGTGGTGTCCCTCCCCGTTCGGCCTCTCCCGCGGCCAACGCTGCCACTGACCCTGTTGCTCATGAGCAGCAGGATTCGTCGCTGCTACCCTCCGTGCGGCGCGATGGCCGCACCGCCACTCCGTCGCCCACTCCCGCCACGGCATCGTCTTCCCACATCCACCGCGGGCCGGCGAACGCGCAGGCTGCGCTGCTCAAGGCGCGCGAGCTGCTGCGTTACTGCCCCGCTAACGACCGCTACGACGACTGGCTTGGCCGCATCAACGAGCTCGTCAACGCCGCCGGCGAAGTCCCTGCGCCGTCCCGCTCACTCCATCCCCCGCCATCCCAGGCGGGCGACGTGGCCCGCGGCGCGCCTCCTCCTCCTCCTTTGCGTGGTGCCGACCCCGAGCCCCGGCGTGTTGCGCAACCGCGCGACCCGCCGCGTGGGGCGCCGGCGCGAGACGAGGCGAGCTGCCAGGTGGTGCAGCAGCCGCAAGCTGATGCACACGTGCTCCCAGCGCCACCACGCCAGCACCAAGACCACGCGCCGCCGGAGGCTGTGGCACGTGGGCGTCAAGACCGACCTCACCCCGTGCGCGTGCTACTTCTTGAGCTTGCGTTGGTTTTTCCCTTGAAGAGGAAAGGGTGATGCAGCACAGTAGAGGTAAGTATTTCCCTCAGTTAAGAATCAAGGTATCAATCCAGTAGGAGAAGAACGCACAAATCACCAACACCTGCACAAACAATCAAACACTTGCACCCAACGCGATAAAGGGGTTGTCAATCCCTTCACGGTCAATTGCAAAAGTGAGATATGATAGAGATAGATAAAGAAAAGATAAAATATTTTTGGGTTTTTTGGTATATAGATCTGAAAATAAAAGATTGCAAAATAGTAGATCGGAAAATAATATGATGGAAAATAGAAGTAATATGATGGAAAATAGACCCGGGGGCCATAGGTTTCACTAGTGGCTTCTCTCACGAAGGCAAATAATACGGTGGGTGAACAAATTACTGTCGAGCAATTGATAGAAAAGCGCAAAGTTATGATGATATCCAAGGCAATGATTATGCATATAGGCATCACGCCCGTGTCAAGTAGACCGACTCCTGCCTGCATCTACTACTATTACTCCACATATCGACCGCTATCCAGCATGCATCTAGAGTATTAAGTTCATAAAGAATGGAGTAACGCCTTAAGGAAGATGACATGATGTAGAGGAATTAACTCAAGCAATATGATGAAAACCCCATCTTTTTATCCTCGATGGCAACAATACAATACGTGCCTCGCTACCCCTACTGTCACTGGGTGAGGACACCACAAGATTGAACCCAAAGCTAAGCACCTCTCCCATTGCAAGAAAAACCAATCTAGTTGGCCAAAACAAACCGATAATTCAAAGAGAAATACAAAGATATTAAATCATGCATAAAAGAATTCAGAGAAGATTCAAATAATATTCATAGATAAGCTGATCATAAATCCACAATTCATCGGATCTCGACAAACACACCGCAAAAGAAGATTACATCGGATAGATCTCCAAGAACATCAAGGAGAACGTTGTATTGAGAATCAAAGAGAGAGAAGAAGCCATCTAGCTACTAGCTATGGACCTGTAGGTCTGAGGTAAACTACTCACGCATCATCGGAAGGGCAATGGATTTGATGTAGAAGCCCTCCGTGATCGATTCCTCCTCTGGCGGGATGCTGGAAAAGGCCCCAAGATGGGATCTCAAGGGAACAGAAGGTTGCGGCGGTGGAAAAGTGTTTTCGTGGATTGCTCTAGTGGTTCTGGAATATATGTGAAAATATAGGAGGAAGGGCTAGGTCAGGTGAGTCCCGAGGGGCCCATAAGGTAGGGGGCGCCCCCCCCTAGGGCGCGCCCTCCACCCTTGTCGCCGCCTCATGGATCTTCTGACTTGGACTCCAAGTCCCCTGGGTGTCTTCTGGTCCAAGAAAAATCATCGTGAAGTTTTATTCCGTTTGGTATTCCTTTTCTGCGAAGCTCAAAAACAAGGAAAAACAGAAACTGGCACTGGGCTCTAGGTTAATAGGTTAGTCCCAAAAATAATATAAAATAGCATATTAATGCATATAAAACATCCAAAACAAATAATATAATAGCATGGAACAATAAAAAATTATAGATACGTTGGAGACGTATCAAGCATCCCCAAGCTTAATTCCTGCTCGTCCTCGAGTAGGTAAATGATAAAAACAGAATTTTTGATGTGGAATGCTACCTAACATACTTATCCATGTAATTTTCTTTATTGTGGCATGAATGTTCAGATCCATAAGATTCAAAACAAAAGTTTAATATTGACATAAAAACAATAATACTTCAAGCATACTAATAAAGCAATCATGTCTTCTCAAAATAACATGGCCAAAGAAAGTTATCCCTACAAAATCATATAGTCTGGCTATGCTCCATCTTCATCACACAAAATATTCAAATCATGCACAACCCCGATGACAAGCCAAGCAATTGTTTCATACTTTTGATGTTCTCAAACCTTTTCAACTTTCACGCAATACATGAGCGTGAGCCATGGACATAGCACTATAGGTGGAATAGAATATGGTGGTTGTGGAGAAGACAAAAAGAAGGAGATAGTCTCACATCAACTAGGCGTATCAATGGGCTATGGAGATGCCCATCAATAGATATCAATGTGAGTGAGTAGGGATTGCCATGCAACAGATGCACTAGAGCTATAAGTTTATGAAAGCTCAAAAAGAAACTAAGTGGGTGTGCATCCAACTTGCTTGCTCATGAAGACCTAGGGCAATTTGAGAAAGCCCATCATTGGAATATACAAGCCAAGTTCTATAATGAAAAATTACCACTAGTATATGAAAGTGACAACATAGGAGACTCTCTATCATGAAGATCATGGTGCTACTTTGAAGCACAAGTGTGGAAAAAGGATAGTAACATTTCCCCTTCTCTCTTTTCTCTCTTTTTTTGGTGGGCTTCTTTGGCCTCTTTTATTTTATTTGTGGGCTTCGTTGGCCTCTTTTATTTTTTCCTCACATGGGACAATGCTCTAATAATGAAGATCATCACACTTTTATTTACTTACAACTCAAAAATTACAACTCGATACTTAGAACAAAATATGACTCTATATGAATGCCTCCGGCGGTGTACTGGGATGTGCAAGGACTCAAGAGTGACATGTATAAAAATTATGAACGGTGGCTTTGCCACAAATACTATGTCAACTACATGATCTTGCAAAGCAATATGACAATGATGGAACGTGTCATAATAAAATGGAACGGTGGAAAGTTGCATGGCAATATATCTCGAAATGGCTATGGAAATGCCATAATAGGTAGGTATGGTGGCTGTTTTGAGGAAGGTAAAAGGTAGGTGTATGGTACCGGCAAAAGTTGCGCGGTACTAGAGAGGCTAGCAAAGGTGGAAGGGTGAGAGTGCGTATAATCCATGGACTCAACATTAGTCATAAAGAACTCACATACTTATTGCAAAAATCTATTAGTTATCAAAACGAAGTACTACGCACATGCTCCTAGGGGGATTGATTGGTAGGAAAAGACCATCACTCGTCCCCGACCGCCACTCATAAGGAAGACAATCAATAAATAAATCATGCTCTGACTTCATCACATAACGGTTCACCATACGTGCATGCTACGGGAATCACAAACTTTAACACAAGTATTTCTACAATCCACAAAATACTCACTAGCATGACTCTAATATCACCATCTTTATATCTCAAAACAATCATAAGGAATCAAACTTCACATAGTATTCAATGCACTTTATATGAAAGTTTTTATTATATCCCTCTTGGATGCCTATCATATTAGGACTAAATTTATAACCAAAGCAAATTACCATGCTGTTTAGGAAGACTCTCAAAATAATATAAGTGAAGCATTAGAGTTCAATAATTTCTATAAAATACAACCACCGCCGTGCTCTAAAAAGATATAAGTGAAGCACTAGAGCAAAATTGCCTAGCTCAAAAGATATAAGTGAAGCACATAGAGTATTCTAATAAATCACGATTCATGTGTGTCCCTATCAAAAGGTGTGTACATCAAGGATTATTGTGGAAAACTAAAAAGCAAAGACTCATATCATACAAGACGCTCCAAGCAAAACACATATCATGTGGTGAATAAAAATATAGCCTCAAGTAAATTTACCGATAGACGAAGACGAAAGAGGGGATGCCCGAAGCTTAGGCTCTTGGTTGTCCTTGAATATTACCTTGGGGTGCCTTGGGCATCCCCAAGCTTAGGCTCTTGCCACTCCTTATTCCATAGTCCATCAAATCTTTACCCAAAACTTGAAACTTCACAACACAAAACTCAACAGAAAACTCGTGAGATCCGTTAGTAGAAGAAAAATAAAAGCACCACTTTTGGTACTGTTGTGAACTCATTCTTTATTTATATTTGTGTAATATCTACTGTATTTCAACTTATCCATGGTTCATACCCCCCGATACTACCCATAGATTCATCAAAATAAGCAAACAACACATTGAAAACAGAATCTGTCAAAAACAGAACAGTCTAGAAAGACCAGAATATTAGTCATACTTCTATAACTCCAAAATTCTGAAAACTTATAACAACAGAAGCAATTCATATATCAATCTTTTGTAAAAAATTCAGAATTTTTCCACTCTCCAGTGAATTGTAAGATTACATCGGATAGATCTCCAAGAACATCAAGGAGAACATTGTATTGAGAATCAAAGAGAGAGAAGAAGCCATCTAGCTACTAGCTATGGACCCGTAGGTCTGAGGTAAACTACTCACGCATCATCGGAAGGGCAATGGAGTTGATGTAGAAGCACTCCGTGATCGATTCCCCATCCGGTGGGATGCCGGAAAAGGCCCCAAGATGGGATCTCACAGGAACAGAAGGTTGCGGCGGTGGATAAGTGTTTTCGTGGATTGCTTTTGTGGTTCTGGAATATATGTGAATATATAGGAGGAAGGGCTAGGTCAGGGGTGTCCCGAGGGGCCCACAAGGTAGGGGGGCGCGCCCTCCACCCTTGTCACTGCCTCGCGGCTCTTCTGACTTGTACTCCAAGTCCCCTGGGTGTCTTCTGGTCCAAGAAAAATCATCGTGAAGTTTTATTCTGTTTGGACTCCGTTTGGTATTCCTTTTCTGCGAAGCTCAAAAACAAGGAAAAAACAGAAACTGGCACTGGCACTGGGCTCTAGGTTAATAGGTTAGTCCCAAAAATAATATAAAATAGCATATTAATGCATATAAAACATCCAAAACAGATAATATAATAGCATGGAACAATCAAGAATTATAGATACGTTGGAGATGTATCAGCGCGCTGCGCCCGTGAGTGCGGCGGGCTGCCACGCCTTCACCCCGAGGCTGCGCCGTGTCATCTGGCCCGACAAGTTCAAGCCAGACCTGCCTCCATGCTACGACGGCACCCCTGACCCTACAGAGTTCCTCCGGCTCTACTCGCTGAGCATCGAAGCGGCAAATGGTGACGACAAGGTCATGGCGAACTGGTTCCCCATGGCCCTCAAGGACGGCGCGTGCTCCTGGCTCCTGCACCTCCCGAAGGGATCAATCTCCTCCTGGGATGAGCTTCGCGAGCATTTCATCGCCAACTTCCAGGGCATCCATGACCGCGGCCCTGCAATGGGCGACCTGCGGCACGTGAAGTAGCAGCCGGGCGAGACCCTGCACAAGTATGTACATCGCTTCATGAACGTTCGCCTCAAGATACCGAATGCATCGGACGAAGCCATCATCTCGGCATTCACTGATGGCGTCCAGGATGTCAAGATGAAAGAAGAGCTCGCCATCCACGAGGACCTGTGCTCGGCCCTGGAGATGTTCAACCTGGCGAACAAGTGCACAAGGGCTGAAGAAGGCCGCCTCTCCCTCCGCAAGCTTCCAGAGGCCGACCCTGAAGACAAGAAGGCCAAGGCTAAGGAGGCGAAGTTCAAGGGCCCCGCCGTGCTCGCGGTCAAGCCCGAGATGAAGCGTGGCCGTGACCACGATGAGCCTCCCAGGGGCAACCACCCGTTTTGCATCTTCCACAATGTACACAGCCACAACACCAATGACTGCCAGGAGGTCAGGGCACTCCGTGACAGGCGCCTTGGCCGCCGCCCCGAGTGCAGTGACCGTGGCTACGGCTGTGGCGGAGGCCGCTGGGACAACCGTGATCCTCGTCAGGACTGGCGCGATCAGCCTCGCGAGGACCGCTGGCAGGATCAGCCTCGCGATGGCCCCTGGCGAGACCAGCCTCGTGAGGACCACCCTCAGGGTAATGCCGGCCTCCCTCTGCTGCCGCCGCCAAGGAGAAATGACGACAACCGATAGGATGATGGGGCTGGGGGCTTCCAGGAGCCTCGTGCGATCGCCTGCATCCTGGGTGGTGCTCAGGCCCCTGCCTCACATCGCATCTTCAAGCAGTTCTCTCGTGAGTTGAACACGGCCCTCCCGAAGCTTGAGGCCGCGCGTCCCCTCTGGTGGTCGCAGTATGCCGTCACCTTCGACTCCAAGGACCACCTCAAGTGCTCAGCCGCCGCTGGCGCGCTCCCCATGCTCTGCATGCCCACCATCAGCAACGTCCTCGTCACCAAGACCCTCATCAACGGTGGCGTAGGGCTCAATGTTCTTTCTATCGAGACATTTGAAACACTTCAGGTGCCCTATGATCAACTCATGCCAACCAAGCCGTTCTCCGGAGTGACCGATGGCTCCACCGTCCCCCTGGGGCAGATACGCCTCCCAGTCACTTTCGGCAAGCGTGACAACTACCACACCGAGCTCATCGACTTCGACGTTGCCCAGATCGGCCTCCCATACAATGCCATCCTCGGGTATCCGGCCCTCGCCAAGTTCATGGCGGCGACCCACCATGGCTACAATGTCCTCAAAATGCCAGGTTGCAGCGGCATCATCATGGTCGCTTGCAATGAGAAGGACGCAGTCTGCTCTCTTGAGCGTGCCTATCAGGCTGCGGCGGCCAAAAACCCTGACGATGAGGGCGGCATCCTGCCTCCCGAGGCCACCCCCAAGAAGAAGAAGCAGCTCCTCCCCAATAGTCGTCAGGAGGCTGGGACGCCCGCTGGCGGTGCCTCAGGCTCTGTGCCCGCTGCTGGGGCGCCTCTCCTTCCCGCATAGGAAGGCGCGCCCAGCGCCTCCCTCAGGATGGGCTCGGGGGCTTCCGTCTGGCGAGCCTCTGACCTGACTAGTGTGACGAGGGAGGTGCTCGGGCACCACTTAGAGGCGTGCCTTAATGCGCGCCCCCACGAGCAAGGCGTGAGGCGCCAGGAGCGAGGGAGTTCATCACCAAGACGATCGAGGAGCTTCAGGAGGTGAGGGCCATGTGTGGCGAGCGTCGCCCCGCACCACCCAGTGCGGCTGCGCCCCCTGATGCGGGTGATGAGCTGCACGTCTGCATCAACATCCTGGGCCTCAACAGGGCCGCTTCGCATGACCTCTTCTGGCTGTCCCGCGTCGGCCGGAGTGGGGGCTACTCCTACAACTACGTCTGCATGCTGTTTGGCCTGCTGAATGTGGGCGCCACGTACCAGTGCCTCGCGCAACGTGCTATGGCGTCTCATGAGGCCAGGCGCCTAGCGGTCATGTCTCAAGAGGTCATGGATCCTCGCGAGCCCCCAGGCCTCGTGATCTTCCCAGGCCTCCGGAGCCGCCCAGCTCATGAGCAGCAATCTCCGCGACGCGTGTCTTCAACTACCCCGACGCTTCTACAACAATGGTGCTAGGTGACTTTTTGGTTTGTTCAGTTGAGGGCGCCCCTCGGGCTGCATTATCCTCAAGCTATCAAGGTTCGCCCCCGCAGTTATATCATTTTAATTCATGTACCCTGGATCAGTTATGCTTTCAAGAGCTACTAGATTATAAACTTTGTGTTTGATGACGTATCGCCTCTGGCGTCATCCCTACGGGCTCCGCGTGTTGCCAGCTCTCCCCTTGAACATCCCATGAGAGGGGGCTACCGGCACGGTGCCTGTGCTCGGGCCCGTCCCTACAGCGCTGATAAATCTAAGAGGCTAAGCTCTGGCTCGCGGGCCGGCCCCGCGCACATCACCTCACCAAGTCCTTAGTGCCTTTCTCTTTTCATGGAACGATCATGAGCAGATCAGCAAGCGTGCGCTGCCCCTTGTACCTCGTGACTAACTAATACGCAGGAGCCTCAGGAGACAGGATCTCATGATCAAGCGGCACCCCAGCTCGCAAAAGGCTAAGTAAAATTACTTCATATGCCGCGTGCCGCCGGGTACGGCCACTCCCGAGCACCTCCACAAGGCAAGCCATTCCTCTTTTGCGCAAATTGCTTGCACGTTAAAAGGGGGGCCCTTGAGCATTGCGCCTCAGGAGCTCCTACTGGCTTTTGAGCCCTCACCCCCTGGCCTTGACCACGGCATCACGACCTGGCATACCAGCGGCGGCTGAGTCCCGCTCGTGGACTGGGTCCTAAGGACGTAGAGCAATATGATGGGCAAAGAAAGGGGGGTCAGCAGCCTCGCGGGGGAATACAAGGAGAGGGGTGTGGCCCAGCGACGCTAGCATTCGTTCTTTTAGAATATGATGGGCATCAGTCTCCTCACGCACCTCTAGCGGGGTTTACCTTAATCCATTACAGAACAGGGAACATGCACAAGGTCAAAAGCTCCAGAGAAGTTCGCCCTCGCGACGAAAAAGCCGCCACGGATCGCAACCTCACCAAGCTAAGTTATCCTACACACGCTAGCATGAGCCTCACCGCTAACATTTTATTCTTTCGCGACCTCGCTCGGGCAAGGGACCCCCCTCTTTAATCTTTCAGCAGCCGCTTACGCACCAAAGGGGACCTCCTGAGCATCGCACCTCAGGAGCTTTTACTGGACCTCGGGTCGCTCACCTCCTGGCCTTGCACATGGCATCGCGACCTGGCATACCAGCGACGGCTGAAGCTCACCTAGGGACTGGGTCCTGTCGACGCAGAGCAACACGCTATCGCAAGGCCAAAAAGGGGACCGGTGCCCAAGCGAGAAACACGAGCGTAACCAAGAGCATGGACTAGAAACAGTAATATAAAGTGTCGGTGCAACAAACCCTGGGTCTATTGCCCAGACCGTGCACATGCCTGAAAGAGCAAGGTCGCAACGTCCAAGTCCAGACCAAGCAAGGAGAGATCAGCTCTTTGAGGAGTCAAAGGGCAGATCAAGAGGACCAAGACAAGCTAAATAAGCAAGACACCACTAAGGAGAAACCTCCCTTGCCGGGCAGGCAAGCCTGGTGAGGACGAGGTGGCCCTGAAGTCGAGCCTCAAGACCGTCCCGGCAGGCCTGCCGGGCGCTACGAGGGCAAACTACCCCGCCAAGGCTCCACCGCTCCACCTCACAGCGACGCAAGTCATCGATCGGTGCGGTGTCAAGCTCCCAAGTGACTAAGTGGCTGTTATTTGTCACGTGGCAGCCACTTCCTATGGAAATCACCTCCAAATGACACCTGTCAAGCGACGTGTCAAGCAGACAGGTGAGGAGGTGGCCGAGTAGCCCGGAAAGGCTTGCCGGGCACGCCATGATGTGACACTAAGCGGCACATTTAATGCGCTCTACTCTGACTGCAGAGTTAGGTATGATAGCACTGTTCACTATCTAATCAGTACACAATGACTGATTTGCCACTGTGGTGACCCCTTGATCTATAAAAGGAGGGCCATGGCAACCATAGAAAGGATTCGGACCCTTGTACACTCGTACGCGCGTAGCTGCCCTCGCCCCGAGGCAATCCTGCCGGGCAAGAGCGTTGCGTTTCCACCACAATCCACCATCAATCCACCAAAGCAGGAGTAGGGTTTTACGCCTCGCGGCGGCCCGAACCTGGGTAAAACTGCTCGTGTGATCTCTGCCATGCTGCGCTACGTTCTCCGCTCTTTGTGCAATGTGCTCATCCCCCTGCCGAACCACAAGGGGCTGATGGCCCCATAGGTGGCCGTGGTTTCCCACGACATAAAGGCGCAAGCGCCATGGTTCTTACACGCCCCCATAGGGCCCCTCATGAATTTGATGCAGGAAAGAAAACAAAAGAAAAAGCCTCCCAAAGGACGCAGCTCAAGAGGCGCAGGTTCCAGCGTCGCGGCACCCAGTCGGCGCCCTCCTCCTCCTAGACCCAGGCACGGCGGCTCGTCGTAGTCGTCGTCGCTCGAGCTTTCCCTGGGGGAGGTATCACCGCTGCTAGAGGTGTTGCGGATGAGGCCAAGGGCAAGTTCACCGCCGAGGGCCTCGCTGCCCCGTCGGCCCCCATTGCCTAAAGGGTGGTCGCCGCCGCTGTTGCCACCCCTGGGGCAGCACTCCAGGTGTTTGCCGTTTTCCCCGAAGACCTTGAAGAAGAGCATCGACGCCCCATCATACTTGAAGTGGAAGGCGTGCCTCCCCTCCAAGCCGCAGGCACGGGCGATCGTTCCCCATCCCCGGGTCATGAAGACGTCGTCGGAGAAGGTGGCCTTGACCTCCGCCTGTGAGGGCTGGTTGCAGCAGCTGTCGTCCTGTAGCCACAGCTCGACGGGTCCCCGCGCTGGCAGATCCCCCGCCAAGGCACGTGGGAGTCGGATCCAGGTGCGCGACGGCATCACCACCCACACCACAAACTCGCGGGCTGTGCCGTCAGCATGGGCCCGTGGGTGAGGTGGTCGTACGGCCGTCGCCTGCCTCCCTCCTCGGCCTCGTCCTTCGCAGGTTCCGCAGCCATACCTGTGGGAAGGACCCTGTGCACGAATGCTTGAGCCGGCATGGACTCCCGGCAGGGCGCGCTCGCATCGAGGAAGGACAACCGTGGGTGCTGCGGTGGCCTTGCGAGGGTGGCCGCACCCCCTTTTTAGCGGGAGCGGCTCCGGTTCCTCCCGTGGAGCCTTCCCCTTCTCGGCGGCCGAGAACCTTCTCACCGGCGCCATTGATGCTGTTGCAAGGGTGCGGAATGGGGAAGCGAGAAGATGAAGATGGGCTGGGGGCTCCGCCCCCTCGCCCTTTTATAGGCGAAAGAAGGCTAACCGCCGCCCCTCCACGTTCCGAGTGATGATGGCCCTGCTGCATGCACCAGGCTGCTGTCAATTCGAAGCAGTTGCCGAGGCGACGTGGGGGAGGGGAGGCATCCGCGTCCCGTCGCACGCCATGCGTCAAGCCTGGCCTGCAGGCGATTGGGGCCTACGGCGCTTCGCCTTGAAGCCAGCCCGAGCGCGCCTTGTGCCCGGGGGCTACTGTCGGTGTTCTGGGATCGGGGGTACCCAGACCTGCCTGCCTGCGGCCCACGATGTGGCTCCCTCGACTGCCTGGTATGGCCCAGCTACAACAAATCCAAGACAAGACCCTCGCAAGGTCCCCGAACCTCGCGAGGCGGACATCACCAAGACATCCAAAGGAGGGGCCTCCCCAGGCTGCCTCCCAAGGAGCGGAGATTTCTATGCAGGTACCCAGCCTCACGAGGCTATGATGACGTGAGCCATGACGGCCAAGGCCAGGCGGGCGCCAGCGGGCGCAGAGGAGACAGTTTCCCTTTCGGTGCTAAGGGAGCAAGGACAGGCGAAGGTTCCCGAGGAGTCTCCCAAAGGTTTCCATTCCGGTGCAATAAGACCAAGACCACGAGCTCGGCAGACCGGATGTCATCGCCGAGCCCACCGCTGCGTCACGACCAGAAGCTTTGCAGGCGAAGACCACCTTTCATCAGGATTAGATGTACTTCTTGTCCGCTTTCAAATTGGCCGTTGTGGGATCCCTTCCCGCCTAAGTTTTGAGGGAAGAGGACCAAGGCCACTATAAATATAAGTTAGCCACCACCGTAGAGGACGACCCCAGGATCAGATCCATTCCACCCTCACAACCAGAGCCCTCGCGAATCCGCTCAAACCACTGTACTAGTTCATCCTCAGCCTCCTCGTGAGGCCAATCCACCAGAAAGCAGGAGTAGGGTTTTACACCGCAAGGTGGCTCGAACCTGGGTAAACCACCGCGTTCATCTTCTTACCCGCTCGCGTGAGTTCGACGTGGCTAGGCTATGGGGTGGCAAGCTTGAGATTTGGGTTGGTTGAGATCTTCGCACATGCCCCAGAGTTCGAAACTTCTTGGGTCTGCGGAGCCCTGAATCCGACAGCGGGGCCTTGCTGCGGCGGCCCCCTCTATTACCATGGCCTTTTCCTCCAACTCCCTCTTGGTCCTTCTCCCTGTCTCTTTTCTCATATTCTGCCTTCTGCTTCTTGACAAGCTGCTCGACTTGGTGGCATTCTTGGAGATCGTGACCTTTGGTGCGGTGGATCTTGCAGTATGGCCCATCGGACTTCCCAGCTTTCTCTGCCACCGCAGCCTCCCGGCAATCAGCGCACGTAGCAGCTTCCTTGCCGGGGGCTTCGGTTTTGGCCTTCTTGCCAGTGCTGAGATCGCCAGGGCTCTCAACGGCCAATACTGACTTATCTTCGTGCTTCTTGTTGCGTCTTCGGCTCGTCCTCTTCGGGTGAGCAGCCTCCTCGTCGTCCTGCGAATCGACCTCGACGCCATCCTCCCCCCCGGGGAGTCGCCTTCATTCTTCAGCTCGAGCGCATTTATCCGCCAACGTGTACAACTCATTGACAGTCTTGGGCAGCCGGACGTTCATTTTGGATCGTATCCTTCTGTTGCACATGTTCGAATGGAACGCAGCACTCACAGCTGCTGGATGTATCTCTGGAATGTTTTGGTGCAGTCGACTGAACCTCTGCATATACTTCCGCAAGCCCTCCCCTTCCTTCTGTGGAAGGACTTGCAAGTCGCTGGGCCTACCAGGCTCTTGGTGGCCACCCGTGAAGGCGCCAACAAGTTCATTGCACAAGTCAGCCCATGACAAGATGGAATTCTCTGGCAGGTGCATCAGCCATGACCTCATGTTTGGCTTGAGTGCCAAAGGGAAGTAGTTGGCGAACACCTTTTTGTCCCTGCCCCCGGTGGCTTGAACGGCAATAGTGTAAATGCTCAAGAACTTTGCCGGGTTTAACTTTCCAGCGTACTTTTCTGGTAACTCAGGTTTGAAGACGCGGTCAGACGGCCAGCGGACTTGCCGCAGCTCATGAGTGAAGGCGGGGCACCCAACCTCGTAAGGCAAGTACCCGCCATCACTGGGCGTGGGTTCATCAACGTCTGGACTAGTTCGCCTGTCAGATTGACGGCGGGTCTCCCGGCGTTGCTCTATGGTGACGCGTGCATCTTCCCTCCACCGATCCTCTAGGACCTGCCACTAATCCCGGTGGGCTCGTGGATCAGAAGAGGCCATCGATGCTTCGTCGGGTTCGCGGACATGCTGTTCTTGCTGCTATCGCCTCTGGGTCTGCTATCATGGAGGAGAATGCATCGTTGGTGCAGCCTCCTCGACACGGCCATCAGCCCGGGCTGCTGTTGCTATTCGCGGGTGCCGCGACGGCTCTGCCTGCTACGATTTTCCAGCTTCAGCAAAGCCGATCAAACTTTGGATGGTGGCTCTCCACTCATCCATTTGATCAGCCGCCGGTGGGAATCTTAGTAGGAGTTCGGTCCGTGCCATGGCTTCTGTAGCTGTGCTCGGCATAGCTGATGAGGCAGACCACGACGTCGCTCGACTCCTGGTAGTTTCAGCAGGGGCGGCGCCGCATTCAAGCCGTCGCGAACTGGCCGCCAAGGCAGTCTGGTGATGAGTGGGTTGCGCTCGGGGATCGAAAACCCCGTTCGGCGCTCCACCTTGCTCGCCCCGCTCTGGGCAAGGCGCGTGCTCAGTAGCCGCGCCCGCGGCAGGCACGGCTAGAGGGTCACGACTCGCACAAGTGTGAGCATCGTTGCTGCAGCTGTGCCCGCTAGTGCGGCGGGGTGGTGGAGACTGAACATTCCCTCCACCCGCAGCTTGTGGGTCATGCCCGTTGGGATGTTGTTGATGTTGCACTCTCCCGGCGCCTCCCGCCCCTGCTTCGTCCACGGGGGACACAATGACGGCGCCGCCTGCGCCGGTCGTGTCTCCCGTGGTACCCGCCTCGTCCAACACCGCCGCAGCGCATACGACGTCCATGGCCATGAGCGAGGGGGCCTTCAAAGTGGAAGGGTGCATGGTAGCGCCGGGTTTCTTCTTGGGCGCCATGGATGAAGACAATGACGATGATGATGAACGCGCTGTTCACAACCTCAGGTTCGCTCAAGCGCTTTCCCCCTACCAGGCGCGCCAAAGATGTCGTGGGTGGACATGATCACCTATGGGCCATCGGCCCCTTGTGGTTCGGCAAGGGGGAAGATCACGTTGCACAAAGAGTGGAGGCCATGAAACAACACGACGGTGGTGACGCTGGTGGTTTTTACCTAGGTTCGGGCCACTGGGAAGCGTAAAACCCTACTCCTGCTTTGGTGGATTGGATGGAGGAACACGATGAACGCACAACGCTCAAACCCGGCAAGGTGGCCTCGGGGAGAGAAGCTACGTGCGTACAACTGGGCAAGGGTCCGAATCCTTTGCTAGTTTGCCTTGGACCTCCTTTTATAGCTCAAGGGGTGACCAAAGTGGCAAAACAGTCTTTATCTAGTGATTAGATAGCTAACAGTGCTATCATACCTAACTCTGGCAGTTAGGACAAAGTGCATTAAATGCACTAATAGGTGTCATGTTGAGGGTGAAGCCCGACAAGCCTACCAAGCCGCTTAACCATCTTCTGCTTATTTGTTCGACACGCCTCTGGATGGGTGTCACATGAGAGTAATCTGTCTTCTAATGGGCTTCCACGTGCTTGGTGGTAGCCACTTAATCACTTGAAGGCTTGACACTGCATCGATAGGTGATTTGCATTGTGATGTGGTGGAGCGGTGGTGCCTTGGCGGGAGTCCTCGCCCTTGGCGGACCCAACAAGCTTGCCGGGGAAATCTTGGACTTGTCCCTGGGGTGGCCTCAACCCGGCCAGGCTCTCCTGCCCGGCAAGGGAGGCCTCCCCAAGGTGGTACTCTGCTGTCTTGGTCTTCTTGATCCGCTCCTTGATCTCATGAAGAGTAGTTCTTCTGGCTTGGTCTTGCTTTGAAGTTTGGTATAGGACATGCGATGCCAGCACGCCTGTGTATAAGTCCGGGCAATCAAACGTGAATGTTTGTTGCACTAACACATCGTGGGTGTGCTTATTATATCATGGGGTACGGGAGATTAAGGTAAATGGCTGCGGGAATAAATGCGGGGCTGGGCGGCCTGGAATCTCGGCACGTCCGCATGGCACCTTTTGTAGCGGGTAATTGCATTGTGGTGTCGCGCCTGGCGCAACTGCATGCATGATGGCAGCACGAACATACAGAATCATACGCCGGCCCCAAACGCTTGTAGCACGCGCGCAGGGACATGGGCAGAGCGCGCAGAGGGACGCGGGAGCAGAGCACGTGTGGTGGGACACGAGGAACCGCGAGCAACCACACACATAGAGCAGTTGAATGATACATCTCCAATGTATCTACAATTTATGAAGTATTCATGCCATGTTTACAACAATTCTATTTGGTTTTGGTATGATTTGAAAGGAACTAACCCGGACTGACGCTGTTTTCAGCAAAACTACCGTGGTGTTGTTTTTTGTGCAGAAATAAAAGTTCTTGAAATGGGTTGAAACTTTTTGATGATTTTTTTGGAACAAAAGAGACCCCCGAAGCTTCGTGGGAGGACGAGAAGAGCCACGAGGTGGCCACAACACACCTAGGCACGCCCGGGGGGTGGCTCGCCATGGTGGCTTGTGGGCCCACCTTAGCCCATCTTAGCGTGAGACCGATGATGGCCCACAAGTATAGGGGATCTATCGTAGTCCTTTCGATAAATAAGGGTGACAAACCCAACGACGAGCAGAAGGAAATGACAAGCAGTTTTCACCAAGGTATTTTCTGCAGGCACTGAAATTGTCAGTAACAGATAGTTTGATAGCAAGGTAATTTGTAACGAGCAAGTAATAGTAATGGTAAGAAAGGTGCAGCAAGGTAGCCCAATCCTTTTTGTAGTAAAGGACAGGCCGGAATGGTCTCTTATAATAAGCAAAGTGTTCCTGAGGATACACGGGAATTTCATCTAGTCACTTTCATCATGTTTGTTTGATTCACGTTCGCTACTTTGATAATTTGATATGCGGGTGGACCGGTGCTTGGGTGCTGTTCTTACTTGAGCAAGCCGCCCACTTATGATTAACCCCTCTTGCAAGCATCTGCAACTACGAAAGAAGAATTAAGATAAAATCTAACCATAGCATTAAACATATGGATCCATATCAGCCCCTTACGGAATAGCCCATAAACTAGGGTTTAAGCTTCTGTCACTCTAGCAACCCATCATCTAATAACTACTCCACAATGCATTCCCATAGTCCCAAAGATGGTGAAGTGTCATGTAGTCGACGTTCACATAACACCACTAAGGGAATCAACAACATACATATCATCAAAATATCGAATGAATACCAAATTCACATGATTACTTATGACAAGACTTCTCACATGTCCTCAAGAACAAAAGTAACTACTCACAAAACATATTCATGCTCAAGATCAGAGGGGTATTGGATAGCATAATAGATCTGAACATCTGATCTTCCACCAAATAAACCAACTAGCATCAACTATAAGATGTAATCAACACTACTAGCAACCCACATGTACTGATACATCCATTTTGCATCATGTTTTCCTACTGTTATTTATAATGTTTTTATGCATAATAATGCTTTATGGAGTAATTCTAATGCCTTTTCTCTCATAATATGAAAGGTTTACACAAAGAGGGAGAATGACGGCAGCTGGAATTCTGGACCTGAAAAAGCTACGTCAGAGACACCTATTCTGCACATCTCCAAATGAGCTAAAAATTCACAGAGAATTATTTTAGAATATATGAAAAATACTGGAGCAAATAACTACTGTAGGGGGCCACTTGGTGACCACAAGACACCAGGGCACGCCAGGCCCCCCAGCCGGGCCCTGGTGGGTTGTGGCCAGCCCAGCCCACCTTCGGTGCCCATCTTCTGGTACTTAAGGTCTTTTGACCTAGAAAAAAAATAAGGAGAGGACTTTCGGGACGGAGCGCCACCGTCTCGGGCGGAACTTGGGCACGAGCACTTTTGCCCTCCGGCGGAGGGATTCCGCCCGGGGAACTTCCCTCCCGGAGGGGGAAATAGAAGCCATCATCATCACCAATAACCCTCTCATATTTGGGAGGCCAATCTCCATCAACATCTTCAACAACACCATCTCATCTCAAACCCTAGTTCATCTCTTGTGTTCAATCTTTGTACCAGAACCTCAGATTGGTACCTGTGGGTGACTAGTAGTGTTGATTACATCTTGTAGTTTATATGTTCAGATCCATTATGCTATTTAATACCCCTCTGATCTTGAGCATGAATATCATTTGTGAGTAGTTACTTTTGTTCTTGAGGTCATGGGAGAAGTCATGTTGCAAGTAATCATGTGAATTTGATATGTGTTCGATATTTTGATGATATGTACAATATTGCAGGATGGTCCAAATGCGACAGTCGAATCAGAGACCCTTCGACGAAACTGTGTGCGATGCTAGTTGCGATGGCGGTGACATCAAACATGGTTCATATTGGAGTTACGTGTGCGATGAGTGGCAAATGGTTAATTCAGAAGAACTGTTTTGCGATGATGCGGAACAACAGAAACGGGTAGCCAGATGAGGGCGTGTGCGATATACGGCATACAACTCACTAGGATGAACTGTGTGTGATTAGGCAACACAATAGTAATGGTTCAACTAAACAAGATGTGTGTGATATGCGGCAGACAGGTCCGTAATAAGAAATGTGTGCGAAGACAAATAATAACACAGACGATTGCTGCTAATAAGCCGTGTGATTTGCTCTGTCTACAGAAGAATTACATAAGTGACTGTACAGATAATTCACACACACCTCAATAAACAATTGTAAGCATTCTAAACTAGGAGAAACAATCGTCTAGTCATCTACTTCTTGTGATGCTCCCGCCACTGCTCTGTGGCTCGATCCCTCGTCTGGGGCAGGAAGAAGACACTCCCTCATGTCAACGAATCCAACTATATAATCTTTGGTGACATGCATTCATATTTTATTAGTTAAATCCTACTTATAAACCAGGACAGGGGTATAGTAGGTAATTAAATCGCAAATGTTTTTTTTACTAATCGTATGTGTACATGGCCTTTCGTCCTCCTCTCGCACGTCTTGTCACCCCGCTGCCGCAGACGGCTTACAGCGCAAGCTTGCGCAGCGCGCGGGGGCGTTCTTTTGGCCAAACGGTGGCGCCAATGAATCGTCGGTGAGCCCGTTCCCACGCAACCTCGCAGGTTCCCGTGCAAGCTTCCCGCCGGACTCGGTGAAATCCCCCAAAATCCCAATGCTTACCGGCCTGCTATATAAACCCTCACGGCCGGCGAGTCCTGCGTCGCATTTTCCCCTCCCTCCTTGTAGCTTATCTCGTCTGCTTCTCCCACAATCGCCAATGGCACCGGTCTGTCGTCGTCGCTCAGCCACTCCGCCATCATCAGAGGACAGCTCTAGCTGGGAGGCTACACCACGACGGCGGCGCTGTCCCCGGTGTAGTGTAGTGCGCGTGTCGTCCCTGTTGGGTGTGCGCGGAACACCCACCACACGCTCCGCCACCGCTGCCCGTCGGCAGCTGTTGCCGGCCGCCTTTGCCGCCACACCACTGTCGAAAGCCAGGGCCATCGCCCGCTCCGCCGCCGTAGCCTGAAGGCCGGAGGTGGCCGTCGTGGCCGCCACCCCACTGCCGGCCACCGTGGCCATCACCCGCTCCGCCACCGTGGCCCGAAGGCGGGAGGTGGTGGTCATGGTCGTCACCCCATCGTCGGCCGCTGTGGCCGCCAGCCCACCGTCGACCGCCGGGGTCATCACCCGCTCCGTCACCGCCGCCCGAAGGTGGGAGGCGGAGGTGGATGCCCGCATGTGCATCAGCGACCTTGCGTGCTACACCGAGTTCCTACGGGAGGAGGAGGAGCGCCTCGTCAAGCACGCAAAGAGCCTTACCGCCGCCGTGGCCGCGACACACGCCGCCTCAGAGGCGAGGAATCAGGAGATCTACGAGGAGAACCACTGCTTCGAGAGGGGTCGTCTGGAGCGGTAGAGGGCATTCGAGGTGAGTGTCGCTGAAGGTGCAGCAGCGGCAGGCACCGTATTGCAGTTGTCCAGCTCATCGGTAGGCTCCTCCTCCTCTGCCTCTTACTAAGCGCGCTCAGCAGAGGAGAGGCTGCCGGAAGTAGTACAAAGCCCCTCCGTAGTAGTAGTATTTATGGGCTATTTTGTTCAATTCATCTGACTATAGATGTGGTGGAACTGTACAACGTACTTAAAATTAGCTAGTATATAAAGTAGAACTAGCTATTTCAGTACGTGGTTGGCAACAATTGGTGAAAAGTTTGGTCGGTTCAGCTGTCGAGTTGAACTGTTTGTATAAAGAACGACTGCTTAATCTATGAATGAAATCTATGCTTAATTACTGAATTTTAGTTGCAAAAATTAGATACTGCTAGTGATTTTTAGCTTCATATTTTTGACAAATCGCAGTGTTACAAGGTTGACAAATGGCAATGTTACTAGATCAACAAATGTCAATCTTTCCAGTTTGACAAATGGCAACATACCCTATATGACAGATGCAAATCTTACCAAATTGTTTGTAAGTGGTTGCACACGGGTCATCCAAAAGAACCGTTTGCGTTGAAGAGATGCACAAATCCTGCTCTCACTTTGCATACGGGTGTTCTATCTAAAACGTTTGCGATCAAGAGCTGCACAAATCCTGCTTGGCATATTTTCCCTTGGCTTCCTGGGGAAGCTGTCGGTTTGCATACAGGTGTTCTAACTAAAATGTTTGCGATGAGTGTTTTATATTTAAGCGAGCTTGCGCAGCGTATAGCTCACACGCTTACCGGTGAGCCTGCGCATTGGAGGACCGCTTGCATGCCTCTCGGTCAGCCTGCGCACCAGACTGCGCTCGCACGCCTCCCGTTCAATCAAGCAGCTGTCCGCACGGCACCTCCTATAGCCATTAAAACGAAGACACATGGCATCACGTGAATGGTTAACATAACACACACGATTTGAATTATACAAACATTGGCGATGTTAGAGTGGCAGCTATTTGTTTCAAAATGCCTTTGTTGGCTGTTATTCGAGTGCGCCTTCTCTCAAAATGGACACGAAAAATACCACAACATGTCGGGTGCCATTCCATGATAGCATGCCAAGTTTCATGAATTTCAGACGAGTTTTGGATTTGCTAGAATTAAAAAACAAAGTATCTCAATGTTTTGCCGGCAATCAACGGTGCCTTGGTGTTTGAAATTCATTCCCATTTCTTGCATGGGACCTAAGCATGCACCCAAGGACAAAGATTTGATTTTTCAACCAATTTATATGCACTGGAGCATGTGCATGTAGTTCAAATTTGAATTATGCACATAAAATGCCTAGAAAACCTAGTTAATGTATAAAAATGTCCAAACGAACCCCAAAAAATTCCAAAACTTAACACAACACTCCTGTTGTTCTATGTTGACACTAGAAATTTTTTGAAAGCAATAATTGGCAGCGGATATCGTTTCGTCCCCAAAGGTGGCACGTTCCCTACCGAAACCATCAGGCTTGTTGTGAGAAGCTCTGGTTTGTGAGAAACTTATACCCAAACCTACCCCAAATGGGACAAAATTTTTACCACGGCATGTTGATGCCGCTCCATGATAGCATACCAAGTTTCATGAATTTCAGACGAGTTTTGGATTTACTAGAATTTAAAAACCAGGTATCTCAATGTTTGCGGCCGAGTGACGGTGGCAGGGTGTTTGACATTCATTCCCATTTCTTGCATGGGACCTAAGCATGCAACCAAGGACACAGATTTGAATTTTCAACCAATTTATATGCATTAGAGCATGTGCATGTAGTTCAAATTTGAATTATGCACATAAATGCTTTGAAAACTCAATTAATGTATAAAAATGTCCAAACGAACCCCGAAAAATCCCAAAAAATGACACAACACTCCTGTTGTTCTATGTTGACACGAGAAATTTTTTGAAAGCAATAAGAGGCAATGGATATCGTTTCGTCCCCAAAGATGGGACGTTCCCTACCGAAACCATCATGCTTGTTGTGAGAAGCTCTGGTTTATGAGAAGCATATACCCAAACCTGCCCCAAATGGGACAAAAAATTTACCACAGCATGTTGATGCCGCTCCATGATAGCATGCCAAGTTTCATGAATTTCAGACGAGCTTTGGATTTACTAGAATTTAAAAACCAGGTATCTCAATGTTTGCGGCCGAGTGACGGTGGCGGGGTGTTTGACATTCATTCCCATTTCTTTCATGGGACCTAAGCTTGCAACCAAGGACACATATTTTAATTTTTAACCAATTTATGTGCATTAGAGCATGTGCATGTAGTTCAAATTTGAATTATGCACATAAATGCATTGAAAACTCAATTAATGCATAAAAATGTCCAAACGAACCCCAAAAAATCCCAAAAATTGACACAACACTCCTCTTGTTCTATGTTGCCACGAGAAAATTTTTGAAAGCAATAAGAGGCAATGGATATTGTTTCATCCCCAAAGGTGGCACGTTCCCTACCGAAACCATCATGCTTGTTGTGAGAAGCTCTGGTTTGTGAGAAGCATATTCCCAAACCTGCCCCAAATGGGACAAAATAATTACCACGGCATGTTGATGCCGCGCCATGATAGCATGCCAAGTTTCATGAATTTCAGACAAGCTTTGGATTTACTAGAATTTAAAAACCAGGTATCTCAATGTTTGCGGCCGAGTGACGGTGGTAGGGTGTTTGACATTCATTCCCATTTCTTGCATGGGACCTAAGCATGCAACCAAAGACACATATTTGAATTTTCAACCAATTTATATGCATTAGAGCATGTGCATGTAGTTCAAATTTGAATTATGCACATGAATGCATAGAAAACTCAGTTAATGTATAAAAATGTCCAAGCAAACCCCGAAAAATCCCAAAAATTGACACAACACTTGTGTTGTTCTATGTTGACACGAGAAACATTTTGAAAGTAAGAAGAGGCAATAGATATCGTTTCGTCCCCCAAGGTGGCACGTACCCTACCGAAACCATCAGGCTTGTTGTAAGAGAAGCTCTGGTTTGTGAGAAGCTTATACCCACACCTGCCCCAAATGGGACAATATTTTTACCACGGCATGTCGCTGCCGTTCCATGATATCATGTTAAGTTTCATGAATTTCAGACGAGTTTTCGATTTACTAGAATTTTAAAACCATGTATCTCAATGTTAGCAGCCGAGCGACAGTGTCAAGGTGTTTGACATTCATTCTCATTTCTTGCATGTGACCTAATCTTGCAACCAAGGACAAACATTTGATTTTCAACCCGTTTTTATGGACTGGAGCATGTGCATGTAGTTCAATTTTGAATTATGCACATAAATGCCTAGAAAATTCAATTAATGTATAAAAATGTCCAAACGATCCCCGAAAAAATCCAAAATTTAACATGACACTCCTGTTGTTTTATGTTGACACCAGGAAAAAAATTGAAAGGAAGAAGAGGCGACGAATATCATTTTGTCCACAAAGGTGACATGTTTCCCTAACGGAACCATGAGGCTTATTGTGAGAAGCTCTGGTTTGTGAGAAGCTTATACCACAACCTGCCCCAAATGGGACAATATTTTTTACCCCAGCATGTTGATGCCATTCCATGATAGCATGCCAAGGTTCATGAATTTCAAACGGGTTTTGGATTTACTAGAATTACAAAAGCAAGTACCTCAACATTTGCCGGAGAGCCACGGTGCCATGGTGTTCGAAATTCATCCCCATTTCTTGCATGGGACATAAGCATAAACCCATGGACACATAAATGATTTTACAACCCATGTTGGTGCACCGGAGCATGTGCATGTGCTTTAATTTTGAATTGTGCACCTGAAATGGCTAGAAAACCAATTTAATGTATAAAATTTCCAAATGAACCCTAAATAATTCCAATTTTTCTACGACACACATATAGTTGCATGTTCACTGCAGATAAAAGGTCTAGCAATTCAAACACCGTCCATTGCCGCTGTGACCCCATTATGTAATTCAAATCAAGATTAAAAATCAAGTAGATCCCACACAGTTTATTATCACCAACCGTGTGAGATGTAGTACAAAATATCCTAGAGCACCGTCGGTGTATAGTACGCCTATGGCTTACGCGAGAAGGTGCATCAGCTACAGTCCACAGCCGGCGTGTCAAGCACACTAGCTCACTCCCCAAATATCATTTCACTGTTCAATCGTCGCCGGTGAAAGATGGGGACGTGGACTGCGTCGTGAGGGCAACTTCGGCGGCCCACTCCGGCGAGAGCGCGGCTGCAGCCGCCATGCACGTGCTAACAAGGTGCATGAGTGTGGCCGCAATCTGTGACCGGGCGGCCAAGGCAGCCCAAACGACCGCTGTTGCTTCTTAGGTGGCGGCAGCAACATCTGCCTCGGGGATAGCAACTGGCGAGAGCGGCACAATAGCTGTTCGTACCGCAGCGGCGGCCTTAGCCCTGATGGAGGCCACCCACGACCATGTCGAGGCCGCCCACGCCCAGCTCATGGCGGTCACCGCACAAATCGAACGAAGCTTCTCCGACAACGGTCGGCAACCCACGGCCGAAGAGTTGGCAATCACCGAGAGTGTTCGAGCAGCCGTCCGTTCCTCCGCCGCATACCTTGCGACGACGGAGCCCGTCCAAGCCCAGATCGTGGCCGCCCATGCCCAACTCATGGTGGCCTTTTCCAAAGAGATGGCGGACGTGGATGGCGAGATTCTTGCCGAGTATGGTGTGATGGATGCCATGGAGCCCCTTCCCCAGGAGACCATTGGGCGCGAGCTGGACATGGAGGAGGCGGCGGAGATCGACTAGCACCAGCCATAGTAGTACTCCTTGTTTTGTTTAATTAAGAGCGCCGGTCTTTAATTTCTTAGAGTAATGTTTAGGCCAGCTAGCTCTGTTTAATTGCTGAACTTGCTCGATTAAGAAGTTTGGGTGTGCTGTGTACCCAAATTATGCAATGACGTGGATGACCACTGTAACCAGGGAAATTGGAACCAAAATATTTGACGTTCAAACTCATCACACACGGGTTAAGCTATCTGAATCATTTGTGATGTTCACATATCGTACACAGTTCTAAATAAGGGACCATGTCTGATGACACTTTGCGCGCCAGCTTTTTCGCTGAACCAATTCAAAATTTTCGGCTTCCGCGGAAATATCTACCTCCCCGCCCCCTCCCCCTTACCAAAAGCCACATTTCCCCTGTTTCCGCCTTCCTTTCCAAGTTGAAACCTTCACTCCTTTCTTGCAGTGCTGCCTCCTCACCGGCGACCCTCCTTCATGCTGCTCGGCCTCGTCTATCCAGGCAGGTAATCCACACCCGACCCCCATCCTCCTCCTCCTTCCACATCCCACATGCCCTGACCGCTGGCGCGACACATTCCACCCAAATCACTGACCCCTCCACCAAAAAAGCGCCGCCCTAAGCCATGGTGCATGCAGTATAGCCAGGAGCTCAAGGAGCATTTGGCAGCGGAGAAGCAGATCGCGGCCGCACGCGCGGATGAGGTCGTGATGGCTGCCATTCGTGCCGACCCCCAGATCTTGGAGGAGCACCTCGCCATTTGCTAGCTACGCCGGTTAAGCATGCCCGGTTTACCCGTTGCGTGTGCTGCTCCTGCCTTTCCTTAACAAATTCTAGTGAATTATGCTATCTAATTTTACCATGCAATCTGTTGCTCTAGTGTATATGTTCTATATGTCGTGCAGTGTGGTGCTCACTTATTAACTGTTTGGTTAATTAGTTATCATCTTTAGTTAACTGTTTGGTTCAATTCTGCAAATGTGATGTTCAATTCTTCAGGCTGCAATTTTGTATTGTCTTCCATGTGAGAAATAAATCAAATTTATCTTTACAAAATACATGAGAAACGAATACAATTGCCATATTTCCAAGTTGTCAAGCATGCTTGGTTTGGTTATACATTGTGCAATGTGGTGCTTAGTTAATGTTTGGTTCATTTGTGTCGTGGTGTTTAGTTAACTGTTTCGTTCAATTCTGCAATGCGATGTTCAATAGTTGTGGGTGCATTCTGTTATTGTATACCATGTGAGAAGTGAATCGAATTTGGCTGTACTAAATACATGAGAAACAAATACAATTGCTATATTTCCAAGTTGTTAAGCATGCTTGGTTTGGTTAACTGTCTGATCTTCTATTAGGAGTATGTTATATTGTGCAATGTGGTGCTCAGTTAACGTTTGGTTCATTTGTTGTGGTGTTTAGTTAACTGTTTGGTTCAATTCTGCAATGCGATGTTCAATTGTTGTGGGTGCATTCTATTATTGTATACCATGTGAGGAATAAATTGAATTTGGCTGTAGTAAATACATGAGAAACAAATACAATTGCTATATTTCCAAGTTGTTAAGCATGCTTGGTTTGGTTAACTGTCTGATCTTCTATTAGGAGTATGTTATATTGTGCAATGTGGTGCTCAGTTAATGTTTGGTTCATTTGTTGTGGTGTTTAGTTAACTGCTTGGTTCAATTCTGCAATGCGATGTCCAATTGTCGTGGGTAGAATTTTGTATTGTTGTGCATGTGAGGAATAAATCGAATTTGGCTGCACTTAATACATGAGAAACATATACAAGTGCTATATTTCCTAGTTCTTAATCATGCTTGGTTTGGATAAATGGGTTTTCCATGTGGCTTGAATTAATCTGATGAATCTGCAATGTGCTTATTTTTCATCAACATATTTTACTGATAGCATGCGAACCCTTACTTAACCTGATGACTAACTACCTTATATGTGTTGCAGGGAAACAATGGGAAGCAGTGAGGTTTACAATCGAGGTTAGCACGTGCATGGTCCGTTGTCTAATAGCACATTATTGTGCAATCGTAGAAACCATTCTAATATTTAGGTTTTGAACAATTTGGTCTTGCACATGTAGATCCTGCTGTCAGAGGTTTTGACCCATTGTTCGACCCTTTTTGCATATGCGGAAATGAGTTATCCATGAATATCAATCAAGTCAAGAAACTCAGAAAGATTGTTAGGATAAAGAAATTAGCGACAAAAAACAACAAGATCTTTGTCTGCACAATGAAGAAGACATCAGTTCACTACAAGATGGTACTAACTATTATACCTTGCCTTTTTTTATTCCTTTGCCCCATTTCCAATATAGAGAAGATATTTATGCACATCCTTGTTTTCAGGCCTTTCTAAAGTAGTTCACTGATGATTACCTCTCAAACCACCTCTATGGTCAGGAGGCGAGGAAGGTTTTCATACAACACCCATGGTTCAATACTGAAGTGTTCCTGAAGAGGACAAAGGGCGGACGGTCAATCATCCACAGGCACTGGCCTAAAGTTGCAAATACCTTCAACATGAATGAAGGCTCAATATTCGCCTTCCGCTTCAGCAGTTTTCCAGATGAGATGCATCTGTCTATGTACTGTCTATGATGCTAATTTCAAAAGGTTCTACATGTTGCATGTGAAACTTGGTGCTGGTGCAGTTGTGTAATGGGGTAGCTGAGTGCTGAAGCTATATCATGTTGTACTCTGATGTATTTCAATTATGAAATCCTGCTTCCTTAATATGGAAATGAAATATATTATGTGCTTAATATGAATGTCAATTAGATTAATAAATGGATTATTAATAATAGGGCAATTAGCGTGCTAATGGCGAATTAGCCTGCTAATTGGGTTTTGCTATTGCAAACAGTTATTGAGAAAATACCGTGGGTGATGACCTCAGGCAACGCACACAGTTTCTAGGAATAAACCATGTTGGATCAATGAACAATCACACACGACCTTCTCTTGAAATCTGTTTGCGTTAGGCCACCTTGCGCAAACGTTTACCACATAAAAATTGTGTGTGATAGACAGCCTTTGCCATACAGTTTCTTCTACGCACCGTGTGTGATGCATTCAATAACGCAAACGATAAAATTGTTAATATCATGTGTGATGTACCTGCGAACAGAAACGTTTTCCTTGGAGCGACTGTGTGGGATGTATATACGAACGGAAATGTTTAGCGGGGACTGACTGTGTGGGATGTACTTACGATCGGAAACGATTTTGCCTGTATAATTGTATTTTTTTAGCAGTACTGTACGTATAACCGTATTTGATCGCTCGCCGGTCGCACACGACCTCATTTTGCCGAGCGTATGTGCCAGGAGGACATATCCCCGACGGTTTCTGGGTCGTGTGGGAAGGACCCCCCTATCGCCCACACTCACTTGGCGACGGTTCCAAATGCCGTCGCGGAAAGGGGTTAAAAACCGTTTGTATAGCACCTCGCTGTACCAGTGGTATGTTGTGATTCCCTTAGTGGTGTAATGTGAACATCGACTACATGGCACTGCGCCATCTTTGGGCCTAGGGGAATGCATTGTGGAGTAGTTATTACATGATGGGTTGCTAGAGTGACAGAAGCTTAAGCCCTAGTTTATGCATTCCGTAAGGGACTGATTTGGATCCACATGTGTAATGCTATGGTTAGATTTTATCTTAATACTTTTATCGTAGTTGCGGATGCTTGTGAGGGGGTTAATCATAAGTGGGAGGTTTGTTCAAGTACGAACAACACCCAAGCACCGGTCCACCCACATATCAAATTATCAAAGTAGCGAACACAAATCAAACCAACATGATGAAAGTGACTAGATGAAATTCCCGTGTGCCCTCAAGAATGCTTTGCTTATTATAAGAGACTGTTTTGGCCTGTCCTTTGCCACAAAAGGATTGGGCTACCTTGCTGCACATTATTTACCATTACCATTACTTGCTCATTACAAATTATCTTGCTATCAAACTACCTGTTACCGACAATTTCAGTGCTTGCAGAAATTACCTTGCTGAAAACCACTTGTCATTTCCTTCTGCTCCTCGTTGGGTTAGACACTCTTACTTATCGAAACAACAATGATTGATCCCCGATACTTGTGGGTCATCAAGACTCTTTTCTGGCACCATTGCAGGGGAGGGAAGCGCTCTTGGTAAGTGGAAATCGGTAAGGAAAAATTTATACTACGTGCTGAAATTTATTGTCACTTGTTACTATGGAAAACCATCCTTTGAGGGGTTTTTTCGGGGTATCTTCACCTCGACCGGAAGCACAATTAGTTGCCCCTCAACCTACTGCACCTATTGAAAATATTGGTTATGAAATTCCTTTGGGTATGATAGAACAACTGCTAGCTAATCCTTATGTAGGAGATGGAATAGAACATCCTGATATGCATTTGATATATGTGGATGAAATTTGTGGATTATTTAAGCTTGCAGGTTTATCCGAAGATGAAGCTAAGAAGAAGGTTTTCCCTTTATCTTTGAAGGTAAAAGCATTGACATGGTATAGGCTATGTGATAATATTGGATCTTGGAACTGGAATCGATTGAAATTGGAATTTCACCAAAAATTATATCCTATGCATCTAGTTCATCGTGATCGGAATTATATATATAATTTTTGGCCTCGTGAAGGAGAAAGTATTGCTCTAGATTGGGGGAGGCTTAAGTCAACGTTATATTCATGCCCCAATCATGAGCTTTCGAGAGAAATTATTATTCAGAATTTTTATGCTCGGCTTTCTCATAATGATCAATCCCTGCTCAATACTTCTTGTAATGGTTCTTTTATGATGAAGACTATTGAATTCAAATGGGATCTTTTGGAAAGAATTAAACACAACTCTAAAGATTGGGAACTCGACGAAGGTAAAGAGTCAGGTGTTAAGCTTGAGTTTGATTGTGTTAAATCTTTTATGAGCACTGATGCTTTTCACAAGTTTAGCACTAAATATGGACTTGACTCTGAGATAGTAGCCTCTTTTTGTGAATCATTTGCTACTCATGTTGATCTCACTAAGGACAAGTGGTTTAAATATCATCCCCTATTAAAGAAGAAATCAAAGAACTGGTAATAGCTAAAGATGAAACTATCATTTATAATGTTGATCCAGTTGTGCCTACTGCTTATATTGAGAAACCACCTTTCCCTGTTAGGATAAAGGAACATGCTAAGGTATAAACTGTGGTTCGCAAAAGTAATATTAAAGCACCTAAACCCTCTGAACAAATTAAAGTAGAACCTAGTGTTGCTATGGTTAAAGATCTCTTGGTAGAAAATATTGATGGGCATGTTATTTACTTCTGTGATGAAGCTGCTAGAATTGCCAAACCTGATGAAAAAGATAAACATAGACCCATAGTTGGCATGCCTGTTGTCTTAGTTAAAATAGGAGATCATTGCTATCATGGTTTATGTGACGTAGGTGCTAGTGTGAGTGCTATTCCTTTTACTTTATACCAAGAAATTGTGAATGATATAGCACCCGCTGAAATATAAGACATAGATGTTACTATTAAACTTGCTAATAGAGACACCATCACACCACTTGGGATAGTTAGAGATGTTGAAGTATTGTGTGGGAAAATAAAATCCCCTACAGATTTTTTAGTTCTTGGTTCCCCACAAGATGATTTTTGTCCCATTATCTTTGGTAGACCCTTCTTGAACACTGCCAATGCTACGATAGATTGCCAAAAAGAAAATGTCAGTGTAAGCTTTGGTGAGGAGTCTCATGAATTTAATTTCTCCAAGTTTAGTAGACAACCCCGTAATAAAGAATTACCTAGTAAACATGAAATAATTGGTCTTGCTTCTATTGCCGTGCCTCCTACTGATCCTTTAGAACAATATTTTCTAGACCATGAAAATGATATGCACTTGCGTGAAAGAAATGAAATAGATAAAATATTCTTTGAACAACAACCTCTCCTTAAACACAATTTGCCTATTGAAACTCTAGGAGGTCCTCCTCCACCTAAAGGTGATCCTGTGTTTGAATTAAAACAATTGCCAGACACTTTGAAATATGCTTATCTTGATGAGAAAAAGATATATCCTGTTATTATTAGTGCTAACCTTTCAGAACATGAAGAAGAAAGATTATTAAAAAATCTGAAGAAGCACCGTGCCGCTATTGGATATACTCTTGATGATCTTAAGGGCGTTAGTCCTACTCTATTTCAGCATAAGATTAATATGGAACCTGATGCTAAACCCGTTGTTTTTTATTTGATAGAAAGACTGTAAGGGAACCCCCTATAGTATAATTGGTGCAACAAACCCAAATTGCAAGTACCATGCCTTGAACTTGGGGTGGGTGGGAAGGCATCAGCCCCTTCCCACCACTAGGCTATGCCTTAGTCTGCTGCTAAACCCGTTGTTGATCACCAATGACGATTGAATCCTAAGATGAAAGAAGTGGTAAGAACTGAAATAGTAAAACTTCTGGAAGCAGGTCTAATCTATCCCATAGCTGATAGTAGATGGGTAAGTCATGTTCATTGTGTCCCTAAAAAGGGAGGTATTACTGTTGTTCCTAATGATAAAAATGAACTTATCCCGCAAAGAATTGTTATTGGCTATAGAATGGTAATTGACTTTAGAAAATTGAATAAAGCTACTAGAAAAGATCATTACCCTTTTCCTTTTATTGATCAAATGCTAGAAAGATTATCTAAGCACACACACTTTTGTTTTCTCGATGGATATTCTGGTTTTTCTCAAATACCTGTTTTCACAACCTGATCAAGAGAAAACCACTTTTACTTGCCCTTTCAGAACCTATGCTTATAGACGTATGCCTTTTGGTTTATGCAATGCACCTGCCACTTTTCAAAGATGTATGACTGCTATATTCTCTGATTTTTGTGAAAATATTGTTGAGGTTTTCATGGATGATTTTTCCGTTTACGGAACTTCTTTTGATGATTGCTTAAGCAACCTTGATCGAGCTTTGCAGAGATGTGAACCAACTAATCTTGTCTTGAATTGGGAGAAGTGCCACTTTATGGTTAATGAAGGTATTGTCTTGGGGCATAAAATTTCTGAATGAGGTATCGAGGTGGATAAAGCTAAAGTTGATGCAATTGTGAAAATGCCATGTCCTAAAGATATTAAAGGTATTTGTAGTTTCTTAGTCATGCTGGTTTCTATAGGAGATTTATTAAAGACTTCTCTAAAATTTCTAGGACTCTCACTAATCTTTTACAAAAGGATGTTCCATTTGTTTTTTATGATGATTGTGTAGAAGCCTTTGAAACACTTAAGAAAGCCTTAATTTCTGCACCTATTGTTCAACCACCTGATTGGAACTTGCCTTTTGAGATTATGTGTGACACTAGTGATTATGCTATTGGTGTTGTGCTAGGACAAATAGTTGATAAGAAATTGAATGTTATCCATTATGCTAGTAAAACTCTAGACAGTGCCCAAATAAATTATGCTACTACTAAGAAAGAATTTTTAGCAGTTGTGTTTGCTTGTGATAAATTTAGATCTTACATTGTTGATTCCAAAGTAATTGTTCACACTGATCATGCTGCTATAAAATATCTTATGGAAAAGAAAGATGCTAAGCCTAGACTCATTAGGTGGGTTCTCTTGTTACAAGAATTTGATTTACATATCACTGACAGGAAAGGAGTTGAGAACCCCGTAGGTGATAACTTGTCTAGGTTAGTAAATATTCTTGATGACCCACTACCTATTGATGATAGTTTTCCTGATGAACAACTGGCTGCAATAAATGTTTCTCGTAACACTCCTTGGTATGCTGACTACACTAATTACATTGTTGCTAAATATATACCACCTAGTTTCACATACCAACAAAAGAAAAAAAATCTTCTATGATTTAAGACATTACTTTTGGGATGACCCACATCTTCATAAAGAAGGAGTAGATGGTATTATTAGAAGTTGTGTACCTGAGCATGAACAGGAACAAATCCTACAGAAATGTCATTCCGAAGCTTATGTAGGACATCATGCAGGAGATAGAACTGCTCACAAGGTACTACAATCTGGTTTTTATTGGCCTACTCTCTTCAAGGATGCCCGTAAGTTTGTCTTATCTTGTGATGAATGTCAAAGAATTGGTAATATCGGTAAGCATCAGAAAATGCCTATGAACTATTCGCTTGTTGTTGAACCATTTGATGTTTGGGGTTTTGATTATATGGGACCTTTTCCTTCCTCTAATGGGTATACACATATTTTGGTTGCTGTTGATTATGTTACTAAGTGGGTAGAAGCTATTCCAACTAGTAGTGTCGATCATAACACTTCCATTAAAATGCTTAAAGAAGTTATTTTCCCAAGGTTTGGAATCCCTAGATATTTAATGACTGATGGTGGTTCACACTTTATTCATGGTGCTTTCCGAAAAATGCTTGCTAAATATGATGTTAACCATAAAATTGCATCACCCTATCATCCTCAATCTAGTGGTCAAGTTGAACTTAGCAATAGAGAAATAAAATTAATATTACAAAAACTGTCAATAGGTCCCGAAAGAATTGGTCTAAGAAACTAGATGATGCACTTTGGGCCTATAGAACAGCTTATAAAAATCCTATGGGTATGTCTCCTTATAAAATGGTTTATGGAAAAGCTTGTCATTTTCCTCTTGAGTTGGAACATAAAGCATATTGGGCAATTAAAGAACTCAATTATGACTTCAAACTTGCCGGTGAAAAGAGGTTATTTGATATTAGCTCACTAGATGAACGGAGAACCCAAGCTTATGAAAATGCCAATCTATTTAAAGAAAAAGTTAAAAGATGGCATGACAAAAGAATCCAAAAGCGGGAATTCAAAGTTGGAGAATATGTTCTTTTGTACAACTCTCATTTTAGATTTTTTGCAGGAAAGCTTCTTTCTAAATGGGAAGGACCTTATATTATCGAAGAAGTTTATCGCTCTGGGGCTATCAAGATTAATAATGCCGAAGGTACTAACCTGAAGGTGGTCAATGGACAAAGAATTAAGCACTATATCTTAGGTACACCTATTATTGTTGAAAGCAATATTATCCAAACCATGACACCGGAGGAACACATAAAAGAAACCTTCCAGAACCCTGAAAAAGAGGAGGTACGTGATACCGTAAGTAAACGGACTCCGAAAAATCCGCAAAAATATTTTTTGTCAGTTTTGGAATATTAGAAAAATTAGGAAAAATAAGAAATAACCAGGAAGGCAACCGAGGTGGCCACGATACACCAGGGCGCGCCTGCCCTTTGTGGTGCGCCCTGGTGGGTTGTGGTGCCCTCGGGCACTTCCCAGACTCCGTTTTCCTTCCATATTGCTTGTTTCCCAAGATAAAAAATATTTATATATACCCCCGAACAATTTGACCACCGCATCACAGGAAAATCCTCTGTTCTTGTTTCGTGCTGTTTCTCTGTCAGATCCATTAAGCCAGGCATCATGTCTTCTCCCTCCTCCACCAACGTAGAAGAAGATGCTTGGCTGATGAAGATGGAACTGAAAAAGAGAGGGACCAGAAGAAGCCACTAAGGAGGACAAGGTCAAGGAACTACGGGAAATCAATCTCAAGTAGGAGGGCAGGCCATGCCGACAGAAGAAGAGGAGGAAGATATCCTCCAACTATACTACGATCATCTCACCCCTACTCAAATTGAAGCCTTTAGGGCATTCAAAACGGTTCATGTTCAAAATAAATATCTCACTCATGAAAATATTCTGTTGCAAGAGCAAATTATCGCCCTCCAGAGCATCATTCGTAGATTGGAGTACCTATTGAGCCTGAGGTGTGAAGCTACTACATCATCACCACCAACACAATCATCACCAAAGGAGACTTGAGTACACGGGTATGGGCACTGCCCTTGGCTTGTGCCAAGCTTGGGGGAGGTGCCCCGGTATCATATCACCACCTCTTTTATTACCTTTACCTATTTTTAGTTCGATCCTTAGTTATATCATCATTTAGTTGAATAAACATTTAGTATGATCTATTTTCGAGTATTAGTTTCGTGATCTATCTATCTATGTAATCGAGTGAGAGTTATATAATAAAGTTTAGTTTGAGCTTTTGCTTCTTTACTTTTATGTTTCAATCAAAATAAGGAAATAAATGAAAAAGATCATATGCTAAATCTTATGGTAAGTAATGACACCACATAAGGAAAAGTATAAGTAGTAAAATTTATTGAAGGTTGACAAACATTGCATTGGTCAATGATGCAATTCATGAAAAAATTAATAAGGGAAGTGAAGATTCACATGCAAATACACTATCTTGGACATCTTTTATGATTGTGAGCCCCCATTAATTATTATATGCCAAAATTGTTGACATTGGACAAGGAAGACAACGTAATGATTTATGTTTGTTCATATTCACATAGAAGTTATGCTGTCATAGATCCTTCAACATGTGGTGCTTGCTCAATATCTTTGCTAGCCAAAATTCCGCACTAAGTAGAGATACTACTTGTGCATACAAAAACCCTAAACCCAAACTCATGTTTTGAGAGTCCTCCATACCTACCTATGGATTGAGTAAGATCCTTCAAGTAAGTTGTCATCGGTGCAATAAGGCAATAAAAATTGCTTCTAAATGTGTTTGATCATTTAGTGTAAGAGAAAATTGAGCGTTGTACAAACTTGTGATGGCAAAGTAATAAAAGCGACGGACTGCATAATAAAGGTTGCTATCATAAGGGGCAATATAACGTGATGTTCTTTTGCACTAAGGGATTGTGCATACAAACCAAAAAGTGCATGACAACCTCTGCTTCCCTCTGTGAAGGGCCTATCTTTTACTTTTATGTATTTACTTTTATGCAAGAGTCAAAGTATTCTTCCCTATTCCTTTTTATTTTCTCTTTTTGCAAGCATCATGTGGTGAGGAAAGATCTAGGCACATATATCCAGTTGGATATGAGTGAGCATGAGTTATTATTGTTGACATCACCCTTGAGGTGACTACGTTGGGAGGCAAAACTATAAGCCCCTATCTTTCTATGTGTCCGGTTGAAACTTTTTGCTCATGGGTATGCTGTGAGTTTTAGCAGTCATAGAAGATTAAATGATGGTTGAGTATGTGGACTTGCCGAAAGGCTCCGATGCGAGACCCTTCCTGAAAATATGATGAATTGTAGTTGCAAAGTTGACTGAGAACATAGTTTGTTGGTTTTCAATAAAGTTTATGCTTTCTACTTTGATGTTGTGATGAATTATTACTTATTCATGAGAAGTTATATGATAAAAGTTATATGATAAAGTTTGTTGCTGTTATGATAATAAGCATGATGCTACTATGTCCGTATTTTGTTTTTATCGACACCTCTCTCTCAAACCTTGTGGACATGTTTTTCGATATCGGCTTTCGCTTGAGGACAAGCGAGGTCTAAGCTTGGCGGAGTTGATACGTCCATTTTGCATCATGTTTTCCTACTATTATTTATAATGGTTTTCTGCATAATAATGCTTTATGGAGTAATTCTAATGCCTTTTCTCTCATAATATGCAAGGTTTACACAAAGAGGGAGAATGCCAGCAGCTGGAATTCTGGACCTGAAAAAGCTACGTCAGAGACACCTATTCTGCACATCTCCAAATGAGTTGAAAATTCACGGAGAATTATTTTGGAATATATGAAAAATATTGGAGCAAATAACTACCAGAGGGGGGCCACCTAGTGACCACAAGACACCAGGGCGCGCCAGGCCCCCCAGGCGCGCCCTGGTGGGTTGCGGCCAGCACAGCCCACCTCCGGTGCCCATCTTTTCGTACTTAAGGTCTTTTGACATAGAACAAAAATAAGGAGTGGACTTTTGGGACGTAGCGCCGCGGTCTTGAGGTGGAACTTGGGCAGGAGCACTTTTCCCCTCCAGCGAAGCGATTCCGCCGGGGGAACTTCCCTCCTGGAGGGGGAAATCGAAGCCATCGTTATCACCAACAACCCTCTCATCTTTGGGAGGCCAATCTCCATCAACATCTTCAACAACACCATCTCATCTCAAACCCTAGTTCATCTCTTGTGTTCAATCTTTGTACCGGAACCTCAGATTGGTACTTGTGGGTGACTAGTAATGTTGATTACATCTTGTAGTTGATTACTATTTGGTTTATTTGGTGGAAGATTATATGTTCAGATCCACTATGCTATTTAATACCCGTCTGATCTTTAGCATGAATATCATTTGTTAGTAGTTACTTTTGTTCTTGAGGTCACGGGAGAAGTCATGTTGCAAGTAATCATGTGAATTTGATAGGTGTTTGATATTTTGATGATATGTATGTTGTGATTCCCTTAGTGGTGTCATGTGAACGTCGACTACATGGCACTTCACCATCTTTGGGCCTAAGGGAATGCATTGTGGAGTAGTTATTAGATGATGGGTTGCTAGACTGACAGAAGCTTAAACCCTAGTTTATGTGCTATTCCGTAAGGGACTGATTTGGATCCACATGTTTAATGCTATGGTTAGATTTTATCTTAATAATTTTCTCGTAGTTGCGGATGCTTGCGAGGGGGTTAATCATAAGTGGGAGGTTTGTTCAAGTAAGAATAGCACCCAAGCACCGGTCCACCCACATATCAAATTATCAAAGTAGTGAATGCAAATCAAACCAACATGATGAAAGTGACTAGATGAAATTCACGTGTGCCCTCAAGAACGCTTTGCTTATTATAAGAGACCGTTTTGGCCTGTCCTTTGCCACAAAAGGACTGGGCTACCTTGCTGCACTTTATTTACCGTTACCGTTACTTGCTCATTACAAATTATCTTGCTATCAAACTACCTGTTACCGACAATTTCAGTGCTTGCAGAAATTACCTTGCTGAAAACCACTTGTCATTTCCTTCTGCTCCTCGTTGGGTTCGACACTCTTATTTATCGAAAGGCCTACGATTGATCTGCTATACTTGTGGGTCATCGGGTACCAATCTGAGGTTTTGATACAAAGATTGAATACAAGAGATGAACTAGGGTTTGAGCTGAGATGGTGCCGTTGAAGATGTTGATGAAGATTGGCCCTCCCACAATGAGAGGGTTGTTGGTGATGACGATGGCTTCGATTTCCCCCTCCCGGAGGGAAGTATCCCTGGCGGAATCTCTCCGCTGGAGAGCAAAAGTGCTCCTGCCCAAGTTTCGGCTCGAGACGGTGACGCTCCGTCCCGAAAGTCCTCTCCTTATTTTTTTCTAGGGCAATTGGGCTTATATACCAGAAGATGGGCATTGAAGGCTGGACAGGGGCTCCACTACCCACCAGGGCGCGCCAGGGGGGGTAGGCATGCCCTGGTGCCTAGTGGGCACCTGGGTGGGCCCCTCTGGTATTTCTTTTCTCCAATATTTTTTATATATTCCAAAATAAATCTTCGTAAAATTTCAGCTCATTTGGAGATGTGCAGAATAGGTATCTCTGACAAAGCTTTTTCAGGTCCAGAATCCCAGCTGCCGTTAATCTCCCTCTTTGTGTAAACCTTGCATATTATGAGAGAAAAGGTATTAGAATTACTCCACAAGGTGTTATATTGAATTAAAACACTATAAATAACAGTAAGAAAACATGATGCAAAATGGACGTATCAACTCCCCCAAGCTTAAGCCTCGCTTGCCCTCAAGCGAAAGCCGATATCGATAATCATGTCCACATGTTTAGAGAGAGAGGTGCCGATAAAAATAAAATACAGACATAGTAGCATCATGATCATTATTATGACAACAATATTCATTATCATATAACTTCTCATGAGCAAGTAATAATTCATCACAACATTGAAGTATAAGGCATAAACTTTCTTGAAAACTAACAAACCAAGTTCCGAGTCAACAATGCAATTGCAATTCATCATATTTTTAGGAAGGGTCTCATGTCGGAGCCTTTTAGCAAGTACACATACTCAACCATCATTTAGTCTTCTATGATTGCTAACACTCACTCCATACATATGGAGCAAAAAGTTTCAGCGAGACACATAGAAAGATAGGGGCTTGCTACTTCACCTCCCAACCTATTCACCTCAAAGGCGATGTCAACAATAATAACTCATGATCACTCATATCCAGCTGGATATATGTGCCTAGATCTTTCCCCACCACATGATGCTTGCAAAAGAGAAAAATAAAAAGGAATAGAGAAGAATACTATTGACTCTTGCATGAAAAGTAAATGCATAAAAGTAAAAGGTAGGCCCTTCACAGAGGGAAGCAGAGGTTGTCATGCACTTTTTATTTTTGGATGCGCAAACTCTTAATGCAAAGGAACGTCACATTATATTGCCCCTTATGATAGCAACCTTTATTATGCAGTCTGTCGCTTTTATTACTTTGCCATCACAAGTTTGTACAACGCTTATTTTTTCTTACAATAAAAGATCAAACATATTTAGAAGCAATTTTTATTGCTTTATGCACCGATGACAACTTACTTGAAGGATCTTATTCAGTCCATAGGTAGGTATAGTGGACTCTCATAACATGAAATTGGGTTCAAGGTTTTTGGATGCACAAATAGTATCTCTACTTGGTGCGGATTTTTGGCTAGCAAAGATGTTGGGAAAGCACCACATGTTGGAGGATCTATGACAATATAACTTCTATGTGAATATGAACAAACATAAATCATTACGTTGTCTTCCTTGTCCAACGTCAATGATTTGGCATGAAATAATTAATGGGGGCTCACAATCATAAAAGATGTCCAAGATAGTATATTTGCATGTGAATCTTCTCTTCCCTTATTAATTTTTCATGAATTGCATCATTGACCAATGCTATGTTTGTCAACTTTCAATTAATTTTACCACTTATACATTTCCTTATGTAATGTCATTACTTTCCATTAGATTAGCATATGATCTTTTTCATTCTTTTCATTATTTTGATTGAAACATAAAAGTAAAGAAGCAAAAACTCAAACTAATCTTTATTATATAACTCTCACTCGATTACATAGATAGATAGATCACAAAACTAGCACTCAAAAATAGATCATACTAAATTTTATTCTACTAAATCATGAAATATCTAAGGATCGAACTAAAAATAGGCAAAGATAATAAAAGTGACGGTGATACGATATCGGGGCACCTCCCCCAAGCTTGGCACAAGTTAAGGGGAGTGCCCATACCCGTGTACTCAAGTTTCCTTCTTCGGTGATGGTGGTAGTGGTGAAGTAGTGGGCTCGTCCTCCGGCTTCCATGGCATAGGTTCACCATCATAAAAGGATGCACGAGTCTCCGGAGTCCTGAAACTTGCAGCTAAACTCATACCTTTGAATCTTGCCTCATACTCAAAATTTTGAGTTTGAAGATCATAAACTTGGCCTTGGAGATAATCGATTCATTCGTTGAAGTTGAAGACGATGTCCTTCATAGACTGGCCATCCACCTTGTGGTCACGGGTGAATTCGATGATCATGGAGTGGTTGGCTAAGTCCACGTTCCACCATCCCTTGGCACTTCAAGATCTTCTGCTCCACCGCCCCGAGCCTGGCCTCCATGCTTCCCATCTTCTTGGGCCCTTGAACATCCCGGATGTGGAGCACCCCCTCACGCATCTCAATGGCTTGAGGGTGCATCATCACCTCCGGTAGGTAGGGGTTGATGACCTTCTCATAGAACTTGTCCTTGAAGAGCTTGGTGGAGCCATGGCGATCTAGATCTGATAGAAAAATAGCACGAAATAAGAACATAGGATATTTCCGCGATGCGGTGGTCAAAACGTCCGGGAGTATATATAAAGAATTTTTATCTTGCGAAACAAGTATTCCAGAAGAAAACGGAGTCGGGAAGGCTAACGAGGGGCCCATGATACGTCTCCAACGCATCTATAATTTATGAAGTATTCATGCCATGTTTACAACAATTTTATATGGTTTGGGTGCAATTTTATATGATTTAAATGAAACTAACCTGGACTGATGCTGTTTTTAGCAGAACTACCGTGGTGTTGTTTTTTGTGCAGAAATCAAAGTTCTCCCAATGCAGCAAAACTTTTTGATGATTTTTTTGGAAGGAAAGAGGCACTAGAAGCTTCGTGGGAGGGCCAGAAGAGCCACGAGGTGGACACTAACCATCAGGGCGCGCCAGCCCCCTCCGGCATGTGCTGGTGGGTAGTGGGCCCCTCGAAGCCCATCTCAGCGTGAGACCGACGCAAAAAAATCTTATAAATACAGAAACCCCCAGAAATAACCCTAGATCAGAAGTTCCGCTACCACAAGCCTTGTAGCCATGAAAAACCAATCTGGACCCTGTTCTGGCACCCTACCAGAGGGGAAAATCATCACCGGAGGCCATCTTCATTATCTCGACGGCCACCATGATGAGGAGGGAGTTGTCCACCCTCGGGGCTGAGGGTTTGTACTAGTAGCTATGTGTTTGATCTCTCTCTCTCTTTCTCTCTCTCTCTCGTGTTCTTGATTTGGCACGATCTTGATGTATCACGAGCTTTGTTAATATAGTTGGATCATATGGTGTTTTCCCCTCTCTATCTTGTTGTAATGAATTGAGTTATACCTTTGAGATTTCACTTTTATCGGATTGAATACTTTGTTGGATTTGAGAACACTTGATGTATGTCTTGCAATGAATACCCATGGTGACGATGGGGTATCATATTGATTCACTTGATGTATGTTTTGGCACTCAACTCGTGGATTCCTGAGGTGACATTGGGGTAATCTATGCATAGGGGTTGATGCACGTTTTCGTCTTTGTTTCTCCGGTAGAAATCTTGGGGCACTCTTTGAAGTTCTTTGTGTTGTATTGTATTGAGTATTATGTATCTGAAGTTGTTTGATGCATATCGTATAACCAACTCACAGATACTCATGGTGACATTGGAGTATCTAGGTGACATTAGAGTTGGTTGATGTGTATCATATGGTGTTATTTTAGTATGAACTCTTGGGCTGTTTGTGACACTTATACGAATAGCTCGATAAATCGATCGAAAAGGATAACTTTGAGGTGGTTTTGTACCCTACAAACAATTTTGTCTTATGTTCTCCGCTAGATAAGAACTTTGGAGTGATTCTTTATCACACGTTGAGGGATTGCCATATGATCCAATTATGTTAGCATTGTTGAGAGATTGCACTAGTGAAGGTATGAACCCTAGGCCTTGTTTCTAAGCATTGCAATACCATTTGTGCTCACTTTTGTTACTTGCTACCTTGCTATTTTTATTGTTCCTATTACAAAAACCTATATCTACTATCCATATTACACTTGTATCACCATCTCTTCGCCGAACTAGTGCACCTATACAATTTACCATTGTATTTGGTGTGTTGGGGACACAAGAGACTCTTTGTTATTTGGTTGCAGGGTTGTTTGAGAGAGACCATCTTCATCCTATGCCTCCCACGGATTGATAAACCTTAGGTCATCCACTTGAGGGAAATTTGCTACTTTCCTACAAAACTCTGCGCTTGGAGGCCCAACACGAGTCTACAAGAACAAGTTGTGTAGAAGACATCAGCCCACTACCCACCAGGGCACGCCCTGGTGCCTAGTGGGCACCTGGGTGGCCCCCTCTGGTGTTTCTTATTTTTGTAATTTTTCTAATATTCCAAAACTGACAGAAAATATTTTTATGGAATTTTTGGAGTTGGTTTACTTACCGTATCACGTACCTCTTCCCTTTCAGGGTTCTAGAGTGTTCTGGAAAGTCTCTTTTATGTATTCCTCCGGTTTCATAGTTTGAATAATGTTAGTTTCAACATTAATAGGCATACCTGAGATATAATGCTTAATTCTTTGTCCATTAACCACCTTCAGATTAGTGCCTTCGGCATTATTGATCTTAATGGCTCCAGAACGATAAACTTCCTCAATTATGTATGGTCCTTCCCATTTATAGAGAAATTTGCCTACAAAAAATCTAAAATGAGAATTGTACAATAGAACATACTCACCTACTTTGAATTCCCGCTTTTGGATTCTTTTGTCATGCCATCTTTTAACTTTTTCTTTAAATAATTTGGCAGTTTCATAAGCTTGGGTTCTCCATTCATTCAACAAGCTGATATCAAATAACCTCTTTTCTCCTGCAAGTTTGAAATCATAATTGAGTTCTTTGATTGCCCAATATGCTTTATGTTCTAACTCAAGAGGTAAATGACATGCTTTTCCATAAACCATTTTATATGGAGACATACCCGTAGGATTTTTATAAGCAGTTCTATAAGCCCATAATGCATCATCTAATTTCTTAGACCAACTCTTCCTAGATCTATTGACGGTCTTTTGCAAAATTAACTTTATTTCTCTATTGCTCAGTTCAACTTGGCCACTAGACTGAGGGTGATAGGGAGATGCAATTCTACGATTGAAATCATATTTAGCAAGCAGTTTACGGAATGCACCATGAATAAAATGTGAACCACCATCAGTCATTAAATATCTAGGGACTCCAAACCTTGGGAAAATAACTTCCTTAAGCATTTTAATAGAAGTGTTGTGATCAACACTACTAGTTGGGATAGCTTCTACCCACTTAGTAACATAATCAACAACAACCAAAATATGTGTATACCCATTAGAGGAAGGAAAAGGCCCCATATAATCAAATCCCCAAACATCAAATGGTTCAATAACAAGTGAATAATTCATAGGCATTTCCTGACGTCTACCAATATTTCCAATTCTTTGACATTCATCACAAGATAAGACAAACTTACGAGCATCCTTGAAGAGAGTAGGCCAATAAAAACCAGATTGTAATACCTTGTGTGCAGTTCTGTCTCCTGCATGGTGTCCTCCATAAGCCTCAGAGTGACACTTCTGTAGGATTTATTCCTGTTCATTCTCAGGTATACAACGCCTAATAATATCATCTACTCCTTGTTTATAAAGGTGTGGGTCATCCCAAAAGTGATGTCTTAAATCAAAGAAACTCTTTTTCTTTTGTTGGTATGTGAAACTAGGTGGTATAAAATTAGCAACAATATAATTAGCATAGTCTGCATACCAAGTAGTATTGTGAGAAGCATTTATGATAGCTAGTTGTTCATCACGAAAACTATCATCAATAGGTAATGGGTCATCAAGGATATTTTCTAACCTAGACAAGTTATCAGCTACGGGATTCTCACCTCCCTTCCTATCAATAATATGCAAGTTAAATTCTTGTAGCAAAAGAACCCACCTAATGAGTCTAGGTTTAGCATCTTTCTTTTCCATAGGTATTTAATTGCAGCATGATCAATGTGAACAATTACTTTAGAATCAGCAATGTAGGATCTGAATTTATCACAAGCAAACACAACTGCTAGAAATTCTTTCTCAGTAGTAGCATAATTTCTTTGGGCATTGTCTAGAGTTTTACTAGCATAATGGATAACATTTAATTTCTTATTGACTCTTTGTCCTAAAATAGCACCAACAACATAATCACTAGCATCACACATAATTTCAAAAGGCAAGTTCCAATCAGGTGGTTGAACAATAGGTGTAGAGGTCAAGGCTTTCTTAAGTGTTTTAAAGGCTTCTACACAATCATCATCAAAAACAAATGGAACATCTTTTTGCAAGAGATTAGCAAGAGGCCTAGAAAATTTAGAGAAGTCTTTAGTGAACCTCCTATAGAAACCAACATGACCAAGGAAACTTCTTATACCTTTGATATCTTTAGGACATGGCATTTTCTCAATTGCATCAACTTTAGCTTTGTCTACTTCAATACCATGCTCAGAAATTTTATACCCCAAGACAATACCTTCATTTACCATAAAGTGGCACTTCTCCCAATTCAAGACAAGATTAGTTTGTTCACATCTCTGCAAAACTCGATCAAGGTTGCTTAAGCAATCATCAAAGGAAGTTCCATAAACGGAAAAATCATCCATGAAAACCTCAACAATCTTTTTCACAAAAGTCAGAGAATATAGCAGTCATACATCTTTGAAAGGTAGCAGGTGCATTGCATAAACCAAAAGGGCAAGTAAAAGTGGTTTTCTCTTGGTCGGGTTGTGATACAGGTATTTGAGAGAAACCGAAATATCCATCAAGGAAGCAAAAGTGTGTATGCTTAGACAATGTTTCTAACATTTGGTCAATAAAAGGTAAGGGGTAATGATCTTTTCTAGTGTTTTTTTTAGTTTTCTAAAATCAATTACTATCCTATAACCAGTTACAATTCTTTGTGGAATAAGCTCATTTTTATCATTAGGAACAACAGTGATGCCTCCTTTGTTAGGAACACAATGAACATGACTTACCCATCTGCTATCAGCTATAGAATAAATTATACCTACTTCTAGAAGCTCTAATATTTCTATTCTTACCACTTCTTTCATCTTAGGATTTAATCATCGTTGATGATCAACAACTGGTTTAGCATCAGGTTCCATATTAATCTTGTGCTGACATAGAGTTGGACTTAATGCCCTTAAGATCATCAAGAGTATATCCAATAGCAGCACGATGCTTCCTTAGAGTTTTAAGTAATCCCTTTACTTCATGCTCTGAAAGGTTAGCACTAATAATAACAGGATATATCTTCTTTTCATCAAAATAAGCATATTTCAGTGTATCAGGCAATTGTTTTAAATCAAACACAGGATCACATTTAGGTGGAGGAGGACCTCCTAAAGTTTCAACATGCAAATTGTGTTTAAGAATAGGGGGTTGATCAAAGAACATCTTATCTATTTCATTTCTTCCGTGCAAGTGCATATCATTTTCATGATCTAGCAAATATTGTTCTAACGGATCAGTAGGAGGTCTGACAATAGAAGCAAGACCAATTATTTCTGCCTTACTATGCAATTCTTTATCATGAGGTTGTCTACGAAACTTAGAGAAATTAAACTCATGAGACACATCACCAAAGTTAAGACTGGTAGTTTCTTTGCGCAATCAAACTTAGCATTAACAGCATTCAAGAAAGGTCTACCAAATATTATGGAACAAAAATCATCTTATGGAGAACTAATACTTCTTGAGCTTGCGTTGGTTTTTCCCTTGAAGAGGAAATGGTGATGCAGCAAAGTAGAATAAGTATTTCCCTCAGTTTGAGAACAAAGGTATCAATCCAGTAGGAGGAATACACAAGTCTCCAATGATAGCACCTACACAAATAAACAAATAATTGCACCCAACGCGATAGAGGGGTTGTCAATCCCTTCATGGTTACTTGCATGGATGAGATCTGAAAGAGATAGGTATAAGAGATAAATAAAAGTGCACTAAATAAATTGCAGCAAGGTATTTTTGGGTTTTTGTTTTATAGATCTAAAAATAATATGATAAAAATAGGCCCGGGGGCCATAGTTTTCACTAGAGGATTCTCTCTTGAAAGAATGTATACGGTGGGTAAACAAATTACTTTTGAGCAACTGATAGAAAAGCACATAGTTATGACGATATCTAAGGCAATGATCATGAATATAGGCATCACGTCCGTGACAAGTAGACCGACTCCTGCCTGCATCTACTACTATTACTCCACACATCGACCGCTATCCAGCATGCATCTAGTGTATTAAGTTAACAAGAATAGAGTAACGCCTTAAGCAAGATGACATGGTGTAGAGGGATAGATCCAATCAATATGGCAAAAACCCCATATTTTTATCCTTAATGGCAACAATACAAATACATGCCTCGCTACCCCTTCTGTCACTGGGTGAGGACAACGCAAGATTGAACCCAAAACAAAGCACCTCTCCCATTGCAAGATAGATCAATCTAGTAGGCCAAACCAAATCAATAGATCGGAGAGAAATACAAAGCTACCTTAATCATGCATAAAAGAGTTCAGAGAAGACTCAAATAATATTCATAGATAATCTGATCATAAATCGACAATTCATCAGATCTCAACAAACGAACCGCAAAAGAAGATTACATCGAATAGAACTCCAAGAACATCGAGGAGAACATTGTATTGAAGATCAAAGAGAGAGAAGAAGCCATCTAGCTACTAGCTATGGACCCGTAGGTCCGTGGTAAACTACTCACACATCATCGAAAGGGGCATCAAAGTTGATGTATAGGACCTCCGTGATCGAATCCCCTCTGGCAAAGTACTGGAATAGGTCTCCAAATGGGATCTCATGAGGACAGAAACTTGCGGCAGCGGAAAAGTTGTTGGGGAACGTAGCATGCAATTTCAAAATTTTCCTACGCTCACGCAAGATCTATCTAGGAGATGCATAGCAACAAGAGGGGGAGAGTATGTCTACGTACCCTCATAGACCAAAAGCAGAAGCGTTTGACAACGCGGTTGATGTAGCCAACTTCTTCTCGTTCCGACCGATCAAGCACCGAACGTACGGCACCTCCGAGTTCTGCACACGTTCAGCTCGATGACGTCCTCCGCCTTCTTGATCCAGCAAGACGGCGAGGTAGTAGATGAGTTTCGTTAGCACGTAGGCATGGTGATGATGATGGTGAAGTGATATCCACAGGGCTTCGCCTAAGCACTACGAAAATATGACCGGGGTGTAAACGGTGGAGGGGGCGCCGCACACGGCTAACAATTGATCTGGTGTTGTGCTAGGCGCCCCCTCCCACATATATATAGGTGGGAGGGAGGGAGGAGCAGCCAAAGGAGGCGCCCAAGTAGGAGGAATCCTACTTGGAGTCCCTCCCAAGCCGCGCCCCCCTCTTTCCTTATTTGGAGCGCGGGGAAAGGCAGGGGAGGGTGGCGCCCCCCCTTTCCTTTCTCCCATGAGAGGGAAAGGCAGGAGGGGCTAGCCCTCCCCCTTTTCCTTCCCTAGGGCTGGACAAACAAGGGAGGAGGCGCACCAACCCCCTTGTGGGCTGGTCTGTCCCCTCCTTTGGTCCATAAGGCCCATAACTTGTCGGGGGGTGCCCGGAACCCCTTCCGGTGACCCGATTCCTTCCCGGTACGTCCCGAAACACTTTTGGTGTCCAAATACCATCATCCTATATATCAATCTTTACCTCTTGACCATATCAAGACTCCTCGTCATGTCTGTGATCTCATCCGGGACTCCAAACAAAATTCGGTCACCAAAACATATAACTCATATAACACTATATCATCAACGAACGCTAAGCGTGCGGACCCTACGGGTTCGAGAACTATGTAGACATGACCGAGACACCTCTCCGGTCAATAACCAATAGCAAAACCTGGATGCCCATATTGGCTCCTACATATTCTACGAAGATCTTTATCGGTCAAACCGTTATGACAACATACATAATTCCCTTTGTCCATCGGTATGTTACTTGCCCGAGATTCGATCGTCGGTATCTCTATACCTAGTTCAATCTCGTTACCGGCAAGTCTCTTTACTCATTCCATAATACATCACCTTGTAACTAACGCATTAGTCACTTTGCTTGCAAGGCTTCTTATGATGTGTATTACCGAGAGGGCCCAGAGATACCTCTCCGATACTCGGAGTGATAAATCCTAATCTCGATCTATGCCAACTCAACAAACACCTTCGGAGATACCTGTAGAGCATCTTTATGATCACCTAGTTACGTTGTGATGTTTGATAGCACACAAGGTATTCCTTTGGTATCCGGGAGTTGCATAATCTCATAGTCGAAGGAATATGTATTTGACATGAAGAAAGCAATAGCAATAAACTGAACAATCAATATGCTAAGCTAATGGATGGGTCTTGTCCATCACATTATTCTCCTAATGATGTGATCCCATTAACAAATGACAACACATGTCCATGGTTAGGAAACCTTAACCATCTTTGATCAACGAGCTAGTCAAGTAGAGGCTCACTAGGGACACAGTGTTTGTCTATGTATTCACACATGTATTTAGGTTTCCGATCAATACAATTCTAGCCTGAATAATAAACATTTATCATGAATAAGGAAATATAAAATAACAACTTTATTATTGCCTCTAGGGCATATTTCCTTCAGTCTCCCACTTGCACTAGAGTCAATAATCTAGTTCACATCATCATGTGATTAACACCCATAGTTCACCTCGCCATGTGACCAATACCCAAAGAGTTTACTAGAGTCAATATTCTAGTTCACATCGCTATGTGATTAACACCCAAAGAGTACTAAGGTGTGATCATGTTTTGCTTGTGAGAGTGGTTTAGTCGACGGGTCTGCCACATTCAGATCTGTATGTATTTCGCAAATTTCTATGTCTACAATGCTCTGCATGGGGCTACTCTAGCTAATTGCTCCGACTTTCAATAGGTATCCAGATTGAGACTCAGAGTCATCTGGATTGGTGTAAAAGCTTGCATCAACATAACTCTTTACGACGAACTCTTTATCACCTCCATAACTGAGAAATATTTCCTTAGTCCTCTAAGGATAATTTTGACCACTGTCTAGTGATCCACTCCTGGATTACTATTGTACCCCCTTGCCAAACTCATGGCAAGGTACACAATAGGTCTGGTACACAGCATGGCATACTTTATAGAACCTATGACTGAGGCATAGGGAATGACTTTCATTCTCTCTCTATCTTCTGCAGTGGTCGGGCATTGAGTCTGACTCAACTTCACACCTTGTAACACAGGCAAGAACCCTTTCTTTGACTGATCCATTTTGAACTTCTTCAAAACTTTGTCAAGGTATGTGCTTTGTGAAAGTCCTATTAAGCGTCTTGATCTATCTCTATAGATCTTGATGCCCAATATATAAGCAGCTTCACCGAGGTCTTTCATTGAAAAACTTTTATTCAAGTATCCTTTTATGCTATCCAGAAATTCTACATCATTCCCAATCAACAATATGTCATCCACATATAATATTAGAAATGCTATAGAGCTCCCACTCACTTTCTTGTAAATACATGCTTCTCCGAAAGTCCGTATAAAACCATATGCTTTGATCACCTCATCAAAGCGTATATTCCAACTCCGAGATGCTTGCACCAGTCCATAGATGGATCACTGGAGCTTGCACACTTTGTTAGCACCTTTAGGATCGACAAAACCTTCTGGTTGCATCATATACAACTCTTCTTTAAGAAATCCATTAAGGAGTGCAGTTTTAACGTCCATTTGCTAGATTTTATAATCATAAAATGTGGCAACTGCTAACATGATTCGGACGGACTTAAGCATCGCTACGGGTGAGAAAGTCTCATCATAGTCAACCCTTTGAACTTGTCGAAAACCTTTTGCGACAAGTCGAGCTTTATAGACAGTAACATTACCATCAGCGTCAGTCTTCTTCTTGAAGATCCATTTATTCTCTATGGCTTGCCGATCATCGGGCAAATCCACCAAAGTCCACACTTTGTTCTCATATATGGATCCTATCTCAGATTTCATGGCCTCAAGCCATCTGTCGGAATCTGGGCTCATCATAGCTTCTTCATAGTTCGTAGGTTCGCCTTGGTCTAGTAACATGACTTCCAGGACAGGATTACCGTACCACTCTGGTGCGGATCATGCTCTGGTTGACCTATGAAGTTTAGTAGTAACTTGATCTGAAGTTTCATGATCATCATCATTAGCTTCCTCTCTAGTTGGTGTAGGCATCACGGGAACGGTTTTCTGTGATGTGCTACTTTCCAATTCGAGAGAAGGTACAATTACCTCATCAAGTTCTACTTTCCTCCCACTCACTTCTTTCGAGAGAAACTCCTTCTCTAGAAAGGTTCCATTCTTGGCAACAAAGATCTTGCCTTTGGATCTGTGGTAGAAAGTGTACCCAATTATTTTCTTAGGGTATCCTATGAAGACGCACTTCTCCGATTTGGGTTCGAGCTTATCAGGCTGAAGCCTTTTGACATAAGTGTCGCAACCCCAAACTTTAAGAAACGACAGCTTAGGTTTCTTGCCAAACCACAGTTCATACGGTGTCGTCTCAACGGATTTAGACGGTGCCCTATTTAACGTGAATGCAGCTGTCTCTAATGCATAACCCCAAAACGATAGTGGTAAATCGGTAAGAGACATCATAGATCGCACCTATATCTAATAAAGTGCGGTTACGATGTTCGGACACACCATTATGCTGTGGTGTTCCAAGTGGCGTGAGTTGTGAAACAATTCCACATTGTTTTAAATGAAGGCCAAACTCGTAACTCAAATATTCGCCTCCGCGATCAGATCGTAGAAACTTTTATTTTCTTGTTACGATGATTCTCCACTTCACTCAGAAATTCTTGGAACTTTTCAAATGTTTCAGACTTGTGTTTCATCAAGTAGATATACCCATACCTACTCAAATCATCTGTGAAGGTCAGAAAATAACGATATCCGCTGCGTGCTTCAATACTCATCGGACCGCATACATCGGTATGTATTATTTCCAATAAGTCATTAGCTCGCTCCATTTTTTCGGAGAACGGAGTTTTAGTCATCTTGCCCATGAGGCATGGTTTGCAAGTATCAAATGATTCATAATCAAGTGACTCCAAAAGTCCATCTGCATGGAGTTTCTTGATGCGCTTTACACCAATATGGCCTAAACGGCAGTGCCACAAGTATGTTGCACTATCATTATCAACTTTGCATCTTATGGCATCAATATTATGTATATGTGTATCACTATGATCGAGATTCAATAAACCATTCACATTGGGTGTATGACCATAGAAGGTTTTATTCATGTAAACAGAACAACAATTATTCTCTAATTTAAATGAATAACCGTATTGCAATAAACATGATCTAATCATATTGATGCTCAACGCAAACACCAAATAACATTTATTAAGGTTCAACACTAATCCCGAAGGTAGAGGGAGTGTGTGATGGTGATCTTATCAACCTTGGAATCACATCCAACACACATCGTCACCTCGCACTTAACTAGTCTCTGTTTATTCTGCAACTCCTGTTTCGAGTTACTAATCTTAGCAACTGAACCGGTATCGAATACCCAGGTGCTACTATGAACACTAGTAAGGTATACATAAATAACATGTATATCAAATATACTTTTGTTCACTTTGCCATCCTTCTTATCCGCCAAGTATTTGGGGCACTTCCGCTTCCAGTGACCATTTCCTTTGTAGTAGAAGCACTCAGTTTCAGGCTTGGGTCTAGCTTTGGGTTTCTTCATGGGAGCGGCAACTTGTTTGCCATTCTTCTTGAAGTTCCCTTTCTTTTCCTTTTTTTTGCCCTTTTTCTTAAAATTACTAGTCTTGTTAACAATCAACATTTGATGCTCTTTCTTGATTTCTACCTTCGCCGATTTCAGCATCGCGAAGAGTTCAGGAATCATTTTCGTCATCCCTTGCGTATTATAGTTCATCAAGAAGTTCTAGTAGCTTGGTGATAGTGACTAGAGAACTTTGTCAATCAATATCTTATCTGGAAGATTAACTCCCACTTGATTCAAGCGATTGTAGTACCCAGACATTCTGAGCACATGCTCACTGGTTGAGCTATTCTCCTCCATCTTGTAGGCAAAGTACTTGTCGGAGGTCTCATACCTCTCGACACGGGCATGAGTCTGAAATACCAATTTCAGCTCTTGGAACATCTTATATGCTCCGTGGCGTTCAGAATGTTTTTGAAGTCCCGGTTCTAAGCCATAAAGCATGGTGCACTAAACTATTAAGTAGTCATCATACCGAGCTTGCCAGACGTTCATAACGTTTGCATCTGCTCCTGCAAAAGGTTTGTTACCTATAGGTGCATCAAGGACATAATTCTTCTGTGCAGCAATGAGGATAATCCTCATATCACGGACCCAGTCCGCATCATTGCTACTATCATCTTTCAACTTAGTTTTCTCTAGGAACATATCAAAAATAAAACAGGGGAGATATACGCGAGCTATTGATCTATAACATAGATATGCAAATACTATCAGTACTAAGTTCATGATAAATTAAGTTCAATTAATCAAATTACTTAAGAACTCCCACTTAGATAGACATCCCTCAAGTCATCTAAATGATACGTGATCCAAATCAACTAAACCGTGTCTGATCATCACGTGAGATGGAGTAGTCATCAATGGTGAACATCTCTATGTTGATCATATCTACTATATGATTCACGTTCGACCTTTCGGTCTCCAGTGTTCCGAGGCCATGTCTGTACATGCCAGGCTCGTCAAGTTTAACCCGAGTATTCCTCATGTGCAAAACTGTCTTGCACCCGTTGTATGTGAATGTAGAGTCTATCACACCCGATCATCATGTGGTGTCTCAACACGATGAACTGTCGCAACGGTGCATACTCAGGGAGAACACTTATACCTTGAAATTTAGTTAAGGGATCATCTTATAATGCTACCGCCGTACTAAGCAAAATAAGATGCATAAAAGATAAACATCGCATGCAATCAAAATATGTGACATGATATGGCCATCATCATCTTGTGCTTTTGATCTCCATCTCCAAAGCATCGTCATGATCTCCATCGTCACCGGCTCGACACCTTGATCTCCATCGTTGCGTCGTGGTCGTCTCACCAACTATTGCTTCTACAACTATTGCTAACTCATAGCGATAAAGTAAAGCAATTACATGGCGTTTGCATTTTATACAATAAAGAGACAACCATAAGGCTCCTACCGGTTGCCTGATATCTTACAAAACATGATCATCTCATACAATAACGTATATCACATCATGTCTTGACCATATCACATCACAACATACCCTGCAAAAACAAGTTAGACGTCCTCTACTTTGTTGTTGCAAGTTTTACTTGGCTGCTACGGGTTTCTAGCAAGAACCGTTCTGACCTATGGCAAAAACCACAACAGTGATTCGTCAAGTTTGCTGTTTTAACCTTCTTCAAGGACCGGCCATAGTCAAATTTGATTCAACTAAAGTAGGAGATACAGACACCCTCCAGCCACCTTTATGCAAAACTAGTTGCATGTCAGTCGGTGGAACCGGTCTCATGTGCGTGGACATGTAAGGTTGGTCCGGGCCGCTTCATCCCACAATACCGCCGAATAAAAATAAGACGTTGGTGGTAAGCAGTATGACTATCACCGCCCACAACTCTTTGTGTTCTACTCGTGCATATCATCTACGCATAGACCTGGCTCGGATGCCACTGTTGGGAAATGTAGCATGCAATTTCAAAATTTTCCTATGCTCACGCAAGATCTATCTAGGAGATGCATAGCAACGAGAGGGGGAGAGTATGTCTACGTACCCTCGTAGACTGAAAGTGGAAGCGTTTGACAACGCGGTTGATGTAGTTGAACTTCTTCTTGTTCCGACCGATCAAGCACCGAACGTACGGCACCTCCGAGTTCTGCACACGTTCAGCTCGATGACGTCCTCCGCCTTCTTGATCCAGCAAGACAGCGAGGTAGTAGACGAGTTTCGTCAGCACGATGGCATGGTGACGATGATGGTGAAGTGATATCCGCAGGGCTTCACCTAAGCACTACAAAAATATGACCAGGGTGTCAACGGTGGAGGGGGGCGCCGCACACGGCTAACAATTGATCTAGTGTTGTGATAGGTGCCCCCTCCCACATATATATAGGTGGGAGGGAGGGAGGAGCAGCCAAAGGAGGCGCCCAAGTAGGAGGAATCCTACTTGGAGTCCCTCCCAATCCGCGCCCCCCTCTTTCCTTATTTGGAGCGCGGGGAAAGGCAGGGGAGGTGCCCCCCCTTTCCTTTCTCCCATGAGAGGGAAAGGCAGGAGGGGCTAGCCCTCCCCCTTTTCCTTCCCTAGGGCTGGACAAACAAGGGAGGAGGCACATCAGCCCCCTTGTGGGCTGGTCTGTCCCCTCCTTTGGCCCATTAGGCCCATAACTTGTCGGGGGGGGGGGGGGGGTGCCCGGAACCCCTTCTGGTAACCCGATTCCTTCCCGGTACGTCCCGAAACACTTCTGGTGTCCAAATACCATCATCCTATATATCAATCTTTACCTCTCGACCATTTCAAGACTCCTCGTCATGTCCGTGATCTCATTCAGGACTTCAAACAACATTCGGTCACCAAAACATATAACTCATATAACGCCATATCGTCAACGAACGTTAAGCGTGCAGACCCTACGGGTTCGAGAACTATGTAGACATGACTGAGACACCTCTCTGGTCAATAACCAATAGTGGAACCTGGATGCCCATCTTGGATCCTACATATTCTACGAAGATCTTTATCGGTCGAACCGTTATGACAACATACGTAATTCCCTTTGTCCATCGGTATGTTACTTGCCCAAGATTCGATCGTCGGTATCTCTATACCCAGTTCAATCTCGTTACCGGCAAGTCTCTTTACTCGTTCCGTAATACATCACCTTGTAACTAATGCATTAGTCACTTTGCTTGCAAGGCTTCTTATGATGTGTATTACCGAGAGGGCCCAGAGATACCTCTCCGATACTCGGAGTGACAAATCCTAATCTCGATCTATGCCAACTCAACAAACACCTTCGGAGATACCTGTAGAGCATCTTTATGATCACCCAGTTACATTGTGATGTTTGATAGCACACAAGGTATTCCTCCGGTATCCGGGAGTTGCATAATCTCATAGTCGAAGGAATATGTATTTGACATGAAGAAAGCAATAGCAATAAACTGAACGATCAATATGCTAAGCTAATGGATGGGTCTTGTCCATCACATTATTCTCCTAATGATGTGATCCCATTACCAAATGACAACACATGTCCATGGTTATGAAACCTTAACCATCTTTGATCAACGAGCTAGTCAAGTAGAGGCTCACTAGGGACTTAGTGTTTGTCTATGTATTCACACATGTATTTAGGTTTCCGATCAATACAATTCTAGCATGAATAATAAACATTTATCATGAATAAGGAAATATAAAATAACAACTTTATTATTGCCTCTAGGGCATATTTCCTTCAAAAGTATGTTTGGTGTGCCCTCTAGTATACGGGGAATATTTGGGTATTTATGGAGCAAGTATTAGGATTAGGAGAGCCTCGAGGGGCCCACAAGCTTGGGGTGCGCCCCCCTAGGGCGCGCCTCCTGTGCTTGTGTCCCTCTCGTGGATCCTCTGGCCTCCTCCCGAAGCTTCCTAGGTGTCTTCTGGTCCAAGAAAAATCGTCAAAAAGTTTTGTTCCGTTTGGACTCCGTTTGGTATTGATTTTCTGTAGAAGACAAAAACAAGGAAAAAAACAACAACTGGCACTAGGCACTAGGTTAATAGGTTAGTCCCAAAAAATAATTTAAAATAACATAATAATTCATATAAAACATCCAAGATGGATTATATAATAGCATGGAACAATAAAAAATTATAGATATGTTGGAGACGTATCAAGCATCCCCAAGCTTAATTCCTGCTCGTCCTCGAGTAGGTAAATGATAAAACAGAATTTTTGATGTTGAATGCTACCTAACATGTTTATCATGTAATCTTTCTTTATTGTGGCATGAATATTTAGATCCATAAGATGCAAAACAAAAGTTTAATATTGACATAAAAAACAATAATACTTCAAGAATACTAAATAAAGCAACCATGTCTTCTCAAAATATCATGGCTAAAGAAATTTATCCCTACAAACTCATATAATCTTCTCATGCTCTACCTTCATAACACAAATTATTTATCATGCACAACCCCGATGACAAGCCAAGCAATTGGTTCATACTTTTAGTGTTCTCAAGCTTTTTCAACTCTCACGTAATACACGAGCGTGAGCCATGGATATAGCACTATAGGTGGAATAGAATATGATGGTGGAGGTTGTGTGGAGAAGACAAAAAAGAAGAAAGTCTCACATTGATGAGGCTAATCAATGGGCTATGGAGATGCCCATCAATTGATGTCAATGCAAGGAGTAGGGATTGCCATGCAACGGATGCACTAGAGCTATAAGTGTATGAAAGCTCAAAAGAAAACTAAGTGGGTGTGCATCCAACTCGCTTGCTCACGAAGACCTAGGGAAATTTGAGGAAGCCCATCATTGGAATATACAAGCCAAGTTCTATAATGAAAAAATCCCACTAGTAATATATGAAAGTGACAAAATAGGAGACTCTCCATCATGAAGAACATGGTCTACTTTGAAGCACAAGTGTGGAAAAGGATAGTAACATTGTCCCTTGTCTCTTTTTCTCTCATTTTTTCTTTTCTTTTTCTTTTTTTTATTTTTTTTATTTTGGGCTCTTTGGCCTCTTTTTTAAATATGTTTTGGGCCTTTGGCCTCTTTTTTTATTTTAAGTCTGGAGTCTCATCCCTACTTGTGGGGGAATCATAGTCGCCATCATCCTTTCCTCACATGGGACAATGCTCTAATAATGATGATCATCACACTTTTATTTACTTACAACTCAAGAATTACAACTCGATACTAGAATAAAAATATGACTCTATATGAATGCCTCTGGCGGTGTACCGGGATGTGCAATGATCTAGCGTGACATGTATAAAAAAATATGAACGATGGCCAAGCCACAAATACTATGCCAACTATATGATCATGCAAAGCAATATGAAAATGATGGTGTGTGTCATAATAAAATGGAACAGTGGAAGTTGCATTGCAATATATCTCGGAATAGCTATGGAAATGCCAGAATAGGTAGGTATGGTGGCTGTTTTGAAAAAAATATAAGGTGGCTTATGTGTGAAAGAGTGTATCATATCACGGGATTTGGATGCACCAGCCAAGTTTGCACCAACTCTCAAGGTGAGAAAGGGCAATGCACAGTACCGAAGAGGCTAGCAATGGTGGAAGGGTGAGAGTGTGTCATGGGAAACCACGGCCACCTATGGGGCCATCAACCCCTTGTGGTTCGACAGGGGGGATGAGCACATTGCACAAAGAGCGGAGAACGTAGCGCAGCACGGCAGAGATCACACGAGCAGTTTTACCCAGGTTCGGGCCGCTGCGAGGCGTAAAACAATACTCCTGCTTTGGTGGATTGATGGTGGATTGTGGTGGAAACACAGCGCTCTTGCCCGGCAGGGTTGCCTCGGGGCAAGGGCAGCTACGCGCGTACAAGTGTACAAGTGTCCGAATCCTTTCTATGGTTGCCATGGCCCTCCTTTTATAGATCAAGGGTTCACCACAGTGGCAAATTAGTCATTGTGTACTGATTAGATAGCGAACAGTGCTATCATACCTAACTCTGCAGTCAGAGCAGAGTGCATAAAATGTGCCGCTTAGTGTCACATCGTGGCGTGCCCGGCAAACCTTACTGGGCTGCTCGGCCACCTCCTCGCCTGTCTGCTTGACACGTCGCTGGACGGGTGTCGTTTGGAGGTGATTTTCATAGGAAGTGGCTGCCACGTGCCAAATAACAGCCACTTAGTCACTTGCGAGCATGACACCACACCGATCGATGACTTGCGTCATTGTGAGGTGGAGCGGTGGAGCCTTGGTGGGGTAGTTTGCCCTCGTAGCGCCTGGCAGGCCTGCCGGGACGGTCTTGAGGCTCGACTTCGAGGCCACCTCATCCTCGCCAGGCTCGCCTGGCCGGCAAGGGAGGTTTCTCCTTAGTGGTGTCTTGCTCATTTAGCTTGTCTTGGTCCTCTTGATCTGCCCTTTGATTCCTCAAAGAGCTGACCTCTCCTTGCTCGGTCTGGACTTGGACGTTGCGACCTTGCTCTTTCAGGCCTATGCACGGTCTGGGCAATAGACCCAGGGTTTGTTGCACCGACAGGAGCCCCCGGGCCTGGCCCAAACGCGCCGCCGGGGGTCGTCGGGGTAGGCCCTATCCAGTGCACAGGCAAGAAGGGAGCAGTTGCTTTTCCTTTGAGATCTTCTTTGCTTCTTCATTAATCTGAGCCCAGGTCAGTTTCCGGTTCTCCCACGCGTCGCGTAATGCCAATTGTGGTGGGGCCATTCTTGTAATGGCCCGTGAATGACTTTAACGCACGGGCGAGTAACTGCCAATTCACTCTTCCCACCACGCTCTTATCCTTGGCCATGTATGCTGCATGCATTGAGTGGGGTAGGTAACAGAGGCGCATGGTGCAGGAGAGTGTCAAGGCAATTGCCCGGCCTTCTTGAATTGCTGGAGATGGACGGTGGTTACCCACCGATGGATCAGCCCCCAGCCCGCCTATAAAAGGGGGCGGGGGGAAGCGGAAGTGCTCATCCACGCACCTCTTCTTGCCATTTCCTTCTTTCTTCTTGCAATGTTGAGAGGGAGAGACCGTGGCCAGGTCCCGGGCTCGAGCTTGGGGTTGATGATGCCGAAAGCTTGTGTAGGCGCCCAGGGAGTGAGTCTGGTCCGGGGCCGGAAGGGATGCGGCGGTCGAGCCACTCACAGCGCGAGAGGTACCAAGCTTTTCCACTATGGTGGAATGCTTGTCTCCTCTGCTCGGGTCGGCCATCTGGCGGGGAGCACTAGACCTTGCCGCGAACCACTGTGGCTTCCTGCCCTGACGCCGGAGCTCCCAGGGCTTCCGGCATCTGTCTGGGGTGCAGCGCTCGGGTCCCTCGGTAATCCCAACACTGCCCCCTTTGGTGAAGTTGGGGCGAATGTCGAAGACAGCGGCATCTTCCTGCCCTCCAAGGTGGGGAGTGATGCTCCTCACGTGTCTCGGACGCCGTCGTCGCCCGCAGCTTCTCCGGGGGAGGCAATGGCTCGAGGATCTGGCGCCCCCCTGGAGTGGTGGTGATGAAGAAAAAACGAGGGAAGATGGAGAAGGCGGGTGGCAGGGCGTCACGTCGGAGTACGATGGCACCGACGCCTTCGTCTCGTATTGTCGACCTGCTACCTCCTGTTTTCGTTCTTCCCCTCCCTCCCCGGCACCATCATCACCAGCCTCTTGGTTATCAGGGAGGGGGCCGCTCTCTTGGTGCCTTCGCCTCCTCCAGCAATCTTCTAGCTGAGCCCCGGTGGTTCTCCCTGCCGGTGCTTTTGCTGGGGCTTCTGGCTGGTCCTGGAGGTGGTGACCAGGGCACCGCCGAGCTGCTCCTTCCGCTCCTCTCCTTCGCAACCTCGCCACTCTCGATCTTGTCAGGCTGCGCCCGGCAGGTCCTGACGGGGTCGAGTGGGGCGTCTTGCTCAGGCACTTGTTTTGCCCTCTTCCTCTTCCACCGCAGTGCCTAGGAGGAGAGTGACAAGAAAGGGATTACGGGGCACTTATCTTTTTTCAATCTAAAATATGTAGGCACTTGCCAAACTTTAGCCTAAATAATGTAATCTTCTTTATCCATGTTGGTGTTCTGTAAGATCTGTACTTGTTCATCAGCATATTAATGAAAAAGACAAGCTTTGCCGGGCACTTGTGCATGCATCATACCTATGCAGAGGTGAAATGCCTCTATACGTTCAAGTAAACAAGTTATCTCCGGCAAGCTATCCTGCCGGTACCCTCGAATTGTTGCCGTGGGGCCAAGCCTGCCGAGCACAAATCGTAAAGAGGGACCAGCCCCCTGCCAAGCCTTCTCTGCCAAAGGCCACTGCGACCATCCTGACCGAAGCAACGTTCGAGTCAAAGGATGGGAGCACCTAAGTTTCGAAGGTGATGAGGTTTTCATATGCACAAGTTTCTACTTACAGAACACGTAAGGATAAGAAGAGAACTTATCTATTTGGCTTGCCGAGGATCGTCACGTAGGCTCATCTTCATTTCTTCTTTTTGGGACCGAGTCCACGGCAAGAACCCTGCAACTCAATGCAGATTGAAAACAATGCCTCATGCGACCTCATCTATATGATCATGCTATGCTCATGATATGCTTATGCATGCATGCAAGTTTTGGGGGGCCCCCAGCGCTTCGTTTATTTCTGTTGCTCAGGGTCTGCGCCTGGCTTTGTACAAGGGGTTACATGCAATAGCGGCAAGGCATGTACAAAAGGGTGGCTGCCGGGCAAGGCCCGACAGCCACGCCTTACGGGTAGAACTTATGGAGATGCTCAATGTTCCATGAGTTTTGCAACTGAATGCCATCTCCGGTCTCCAGACGGACTGCGCCAGGTCTAGTGACTCGTACTACCCGGTAAGGGCCTTCCCACTTCGGCGTCAACTTGTTTGTACCCTTGGCAGATTGAACACGCCTAAGGACATGGTCGCCTTCCTCAAAACCCCGGGCATGAACCCTGCGGCTGTGATAGCGACGCAAGGCTTGCTGGTAGCGTGCAGCGCGCGTAGCGGCCCAGAGACGGTTCTCCTCAAGTAGCACAGCATCGTCACGCCAGTGTCATTCCTGCGCTACTTCATTGTAGGCAAGCACTCGAGGAGATCCGAATATGAGTTCAGTGGGGATAACTGCTTCTGCCCCATAGACTAGGGAGAAGGGAGTCTGCCCGGTAGCTCGATTTGGTGTCGTTCTGAGGGACCAAAGAACCACTGGCAGCTCGTCGATCGATCGCCTGCCACACTTCTGCAGTCTATCAAAGGTTCTTGTCTTGAGACCTCACAGCACTTCAGTGTTCGCCCTCTCAGCTTGTTCGTTGCTTCTGGGATGGGCAACAGAGGCAAATGAGATCTTGCTTCCGAGGGCATGAACATATTGCATGAAGGCGCGGCTCGTGAATTGGGTGCCATTATTGGTGATGATTCGGGCAGGCACCCCGAAGTGGCACACCAATCCTTTCAAGAACTTGATAGCTGACTGTGCGGTCACCTTTCTCACGGGCTCCACCTCTGGCCACTTTGTGAACTTGTCGATAGCGACGAACAAGAACTCAAAGCCCCCGGTAGCACGGGGGAAGGGGCCCAATATATCGAGCCCCCAGACCAAGAAGGGCCATGACAAAGGGATCGTCTGAAGAGCTTGGGCAGGCTGATGGATGTTCTTGGAGTGGAACTGGTAGGCTTCACATTTGGTGACAAGCTCAACTGCATCTTGGAGGGCTGTGGGCCAATAGAAACCTTGCCGGAAGGCTTTTCCAACCTGAGCCCTTGATCCAATGTGTGAGTCGCACAAACCCTTGTGTACCTCTGCCAATAGTTCCTTTCCTTCCTCTCGGCAAATGCACTTCAATTTCACACCGTTGGGCCTCCTTCTGTACAGCGTGTTGTCAATGAACTGATACATACTGGCCCTCCGGGCTACTCTTTCAGCTTCTTCTTGCTCTTCGGGGAGTTCTCTAGTTTGGAGAAAATGGACTATGTTCCGTGCCCAGGTTGGGGCCAGGGGCTCGGCAACAAGGACCAGCGACACCTCCTCATTCGCAGGAGCGCACTTCTCGACCGCAGGGACCGGTGGTATGGCGGGATGGTGCAGCTCACTGATCGAAGGGGAGTTGTTCCTGCCAAGCTCTCTGTCGGGAGCCTCGGGAGGCTCTGCCGGGTGAGGCTTGCCGGAGTCCAGTTTCCTCCTCTTTCTGGCCATTGTTGCCGGGGATACGGAGGGCTAAGTCAGATGGAGAACAAAAGTCCCTAGTTCCATAGGGAGTTTTTGCGCATCGCACTTTGACAGATGATCCGCAATGCTGTTTTCTGCACGGGGCACGTGCTCTGTTTGCAACACGTCAAAGCGCTCCTCCAACTTTCTCACTTCCTCGACGTATGCCTCCATCAATGGACTTTGGTAATCCTTGTTGACTTTTCTCACCACAAGTTGTGAATCTCTGCGGATGATCAGCTTCTTGATTCCCAGTTCTATTGCAATCCTGAGCCCAGCAAGGAGCCCTTCATACTCTGCAGTATTGTTGGTAGCCTCCTCCCGGGGAAAGTGCATCTGGACGATGTACTTAAGGTGCTCCCCAGTGGGGGCAATAAGAAGCACGCCAGCGCCTGCACCTTGTAGGGAGAAGGCACCACCGAAATACATAATCCATTCTTGGGGCGCTTCCTTATCGGGGATGATCGTCTCCAATACTTCTTCATCAGGAGTTGGTGTCCACTCTGTGATGAATTCTGCTAGTGCTCTGCTCTGAATAGTTGACGTGCTTTCAAACTTCAAACCAAAGCTGGACAACTCCAAGGCCCATTCCACAATCCTGCCGGTGGCCTCGGGGTTTCGGAGTATGCGCTGCAAGGGGAAGCGGGTGACAACTATGATCTCATGGGCTTGGAAGTAGTGGCGCAGTTTCCTTGAGGCCATGATGAGGCCAAAAATCAACTTTTGCACACCAGAGCACCTTGATCTAGCTCCTTGTAACAAAGAGCTGACGAAGCACACTGGGCGATGCACCACTTTCTTCCTTGCCGCAACCATAGAACTGCTTCCGCTGCCCTACCTTTCTTCACTCTGGACTGACTTTGGTCTTGCCGGGACGGGTTCGCTTTCCTCTTTAGAGGGGACAGTGGTTGTGGCTGCCTCGGCATCCACTTCCCGCTACACCACCAGTGCCGCACTAACCACTTGATTGGTTGCCGCTAAGTATAGCAGCAACGACTCTTGTGGTTTGGGAGCGACCAAGGTGGGCACAGAGGAAAGATAGGTCTTCAAATCTTGCAGCGCAGCGTCTGCCTCTGGGGTCCACACCACGGGTCCTGCCTTCTTCAAGATTTTGAAGAACGGCAGAGCGTGCTCGGCAGACTTGGAAATGAACCTGCTCAGTGCAGCCACGCATCCAGTCAAACGCCTCGCGTCCTTTACTGTCTTGGGTGCTTGAATTTACTCGATAGCCTTGATCTTGTCGGGGTTGGCCTCTATCCCTCGATGAGACACAAAGAAGCCAAGTAGCTTGCCAGAGGGAACTCCAAACACACACTTCTCCGGGTTCAGCTTCAAGTTGATCTTGCGCAGATTAGCAAAGGTTTCTTCCAAATCCTGGATGAGGGTTGATCTGTCCTTGGTCTTGACCACAATATCATCCATGTAAGCTTCAATGTTTCTGTGCAGCTGGGACTCAAAGCCAATATGTACTGCTCTTGCAAAAGTGGATCTGACGCTCTTTAACCCGAAGGGCATCCGTACAAAGCAGTACGTGCCACATGGGGTTATGAATGCGGTCTTCTCTTCGTCTTCCTTGGACATGAAGATCTGGTGGTATCCGGAGTAGGCATCCAGAAAGGAAAGCAGGTCACACCCGAAAGTGGAATCCACAATCTGGTCGATGCGCGGCAAGGGGAACGGGTCCTTCGGGCATGCCTTGTTTAGATCTGTGAAGTCTATGCAAAGCCTCCATTTCCCATTCGCCTTGCGCACCACCACTAGATTTGCTAACCATGTGGGATGTAACACTCCCCTAACCAAACCATCTCCTTCAAGCTTCTTGATCTCCTCGGCAATAAACTGTTGCCGCTCCAAAGCTTGCTTCCGGACCTTCTGCCTGACGGGCCGGGCATGCGGGCAGACAGCAAGGTGGTGCTCGATTACCTCCCTGGGAACACCGGGGATATCAAATGATTGCCAGGCAAACACATCGATATTCACCCGCAGGAAGGCAATGAGCGCGCTTTCCTATTTGTCATCAAGGGTGGCACTAATAGTGAAGGTACCATTAGCGCCAGCCAGCCCTGCCGGGACTTTCTTCACAGCAGGTGCAGCAGCTTTGGATCTCTTGCTACTGGAACTCTCCGGCAAGTCATCAATAGGCGTAGCACACTCCGGAGAGGCACGCTTCCCGGATTCCTTGCTGGCATCCTTGCTAGCTCTCTTCATTTTCTTACTTTCCTTGGCGGGAGCAGTGGTTTCTTCAGCCTCAGCAGTGACCGCCTCCCGGTACATCTTATCCATGCATATGACTGCGTCCTTCTGATCTGACGGAATGGAAATGACTCCTATCGGCCCTGGCATCTTCAAGGTGTTGTAGGCATAGTGGGATGCCGCCATGAACTTGGCCAGAGCTGGGCGACCAAGGATTCTATTGTACGGCAAGGGAAGGTCAACCACGTCAAACACGATCTTCTCAGTCCGGTAGTTTAACTCCCCTCCGAACATCACTGGTAGCGTGATCTTTCCCTTAGGACGACTCATGCCGGGGTTGATTCCTTGGAACATGCCAGTAACCTTGAGCTCCCCATCTGCTATTTGAAGTTTGCTGATGACCTTTGGAGATATTAGATTCAACCCGGCCCCGCCATCAACCAACATCTTTGTGACTTTGAGGTTGCGTATTGTTGGTGAGACCAACAACGGCAAGCACCCTACCGCGGTGGTGCGGTCAGGGTGATCCTCTTCGTCAAAGATGATGGGCGTGCGGGACCACTTGAGCGGCTTTCGAGAATCTACCGTTGGCTCCATGACATTGACTTCACGCGCCCACTATTTAAGTTGGCAGTGATAGGAGTGCAGAGATGCACCCCTGTCAATGCATAGGGCGTCAGTGGCTTTCTGGAACTCCTGCTCACTGGTTTCCTCTTAATCTCCTCCATCACTCTCATCATTGCAATCCTCCTTCTTACGGCCATTGGCGGGCTTCCCTTGGGACTGAGGAGCCTTGCCAGGGCAACTTACTCCACCACCTCGGCCCTTCCCGCCAGCACCATCCTGGTTTTTCTCTTTATCACGCTTCTCATACTCAGCCCTCTGCTTCTTGATGAGCTGCTCAACTTGATGAGACTCCTGAAGGTTGTGGCCCTTGGTCCTATGGATCTTGCAGTACGGCCCATCACCCTTCCCAGCATTCTCGGCAGCCGCGGCCGCCCGGTAGTCAGTGCAGGCGGCAACCTCCTTACCGGGGGCCTCGGCCTTGGCCTTCTTGCCGGTACTAGGTGTGCTTGATCCTTTGACGTCCATCACAACTTTCTCCTTGCGCTTCTTATTGCGTTTCTTGTTCTTCTTCTTCTGACCGGTGGCCTCATCATCATCGTCTAAAACGATGTCGATGCCATCCTCTTCACCGGGAAGTCGCCTTCCCTCCTCTATGCGAGCACACTTATCCACCAGAGTGTATAACTCATTCACAGTCTTGGGCAGCCGCACGTTCATTTTGGAATGTATCCTGCGGTTGCGCATGTTGGACTGGAATGCGGCTATCACAACTGTCGGGTGGATAGTGGGATGTTCCTGTGCACTCGACCGAACCTTTGCATGTACTTCCGCAGACTTTCTCCTACCTTCTGCGGGAGGAGCTGCAGATTGCTGGGCCGCCCTGGTTCTTGGTGGCTGCCCGTGAAGGCACCAACAAACTCATGGCACAGGTCAGCCCAGGTCGAAATGGAGTTCTCCGGCAGGTGCATTAGCCAAGACCTCACATTTGGCTTGAGTGCCAAAGGGAAGTAGTTGGCGAACACTTTCTCATCTCTTCCCCCGGCAGCCTGAACAGCGATGGTGTAGATGCTCAGGAACTCTGTCGGGTTCAATCTCCCATCGTACTTCTCTGGTATGTCTGGCTTGAACATGTGGGAAGATGGCCAACGGACTTGCCACAATTCACGAGTGAAGGCGGGGCACCCAACCTCGAAAGGTAGGTACCCACCCTCACCGGGTGCAGGCTCGTCGACGTCGGGGCCATTGCGCCTATCAGACTGGCGGTGGGTGTCACGGCCACGCTCGATGGTGACGCGCGCGTCTTCCCCTCGCCTGTCTTCCTGGGCCTGCCGCTGGTCTCGACGTGCTCGAGGGCCAGACGAAGCCATCGAGACATCGTCGGGTTCTTGATCGCGTGGCTTCGGCCGTGGCCCCTGCGTAGGCTGCCACGGAGGGGACTGCACCATGGCGGTGGCCCCTTCGGCATGGCCAGCAGCGCGGGCCATTGTCGTCGCCTGGGGAGGCCGTGGCAGGCCAGCTCGCTGTGATCCTCCCGCCTCGGCAAAACCAATCAAGCTCTGAATGGTGGCTCTCCACTCATCCATCTGATCGGCTGCCGGCGGAAATCTCAACAGCAGCTGGGCCCGTGCCATAGCCTCCGAAGCGGTGCTTGGCATGGATGACAACGTAGACCATAGCGTCGCCTGGCTCCTCATGGTGCCGGTAGTAGCTGCGCCGTGTTCTCGTTGTCGTGAGCCCGTCGCCAGGGTAGCGTAGTGATGAGGTGGAGGCGCTTGAGGGCCAGCGGCTCCGTTTGGCGCATCGGCTGGGGTAGCTTGTTCCGGGAGTGGCGGACGCCCTGCGGCCGCCCCCGCGGTGGGTGCGGTCAGAGAGTTGCGATTCGCCCCAGAGCGAGTGCCACCGCTGCGGCTGTGCCCTTTAGCTGGGCTGAGAGGTGCAGACAGAATGATTTCTCCACCCATACCTCGTGGAGTGTGGCCGCTGGGATGCTATTGGTGTTGTCCTTCCCCGGTGCCTTCTGCCCTTGTTTGAGCCGCAGGGGAGGTGGGGACAACGCCGCTTGTGCCGGCCACGTCCCCCGCAGCGTCCATGTCTCCGTGCATCCCCGTAGCCCCCGCGGCGTCGGCGGCCACGTGCGACGGGGCCTTCAAAGTGGACGGATGGGCTGCAGCACCGGGCTTCTTCTTGGGCGCCATGGATGATGGAGCCGTCGATGAAGAAGATGATGAAAATGACGCGTTGCGTATGCTTCTCGGGTTCGCGCAAGCGCAGCCCCCTACCTGGCGTGCCAAAGATGTCGTGGGAAACCACAGCCACCTATGAGGCCATCATCCCCTTGTGGTTCGGCAGGGGGGATGAGCACATTGCACAAAGAGCGGAGAACGTAGCGCAGCACGACAGAGATCACACGGGCAGTTTTACCCAGGTTCGGGCCGCCGCGAGGCGTAAAACCCTACTCCTGCTTTGGTGGATTGATGGTGGATTTTGGTGGAAACGCAGTGCTCTTGCCCAGCAGGGTTGCCTCGGGGCGAGGGCAGCTACGCACGTACAAGTGTACAAGTGTCCGAATCCTTTCTATGGTTGCCATGGCCCTCCTTTTATAGATCAAGGGGTCACCACAGTGGCAAATTAGTCATTGTGTACTGATTAGATAGCGAACAGTGCTATCATACCTAACTCTATAGTCAGAGCAGAGCGCATTAAATGCGCCACTTAGTGTCACATCATGGCGTGCCTAGCAAGCCTTGCCGGGCTGCTCGGCCACCTCCTCGCCTGTCTGCTTGACACGTCGCTGGACGGGTGTCATTTGGAGGTGATTTCCGTAGGAAGTGGCTGCCACGTGCCAAATAACAACCACTTAGTCACTTGGGAGCTTGACACCACACTGATCAATGACTTGCATCGTTGTGAGGTGGAGCGGTGGAGCCTTGGCGGGGTAGTTTGCCCTCGTAGCGCCCGGCAGGCCTGCCGGGACGGTCTTGAGGCTCGACTTTGGGGCCACCTCGTCCTCGCCAGGCTCGCCAACCCGGCAAGGGAGGTTTCTCCTTAGTGGTGTCTTGCTCATTTAGCTTGTCTTGGTCCTCTCGATCTGCCCTTTGATTCCTCAAAGAGCTGATCTCTCTTTGCTCGGTCTGGACTTGGCTGTTGCGACCTTGCTCTTTCAGGCCTGTGCACGGTCTGGGCAACAGACCCAGGGTTTGTTGCACCGACAAAGTGCGTATAATCCATGGACTCAACATTAGTCATAAAGAACTCACATACTTATTGCAAAAGTTTATTACCCATCGAAACAAAGTACTAATACGCATGCTCCTAGGGGGATAGATTGGTAGGAAAAGACCATCGCTCGTCCCCGATCGCCACTCATAAGGAAGACAATCAAAAATAAATCATGCTCCAACTTCATCGCATAACGAGAGACCATACGTGCATGCTTCGGGAATCAAAAACCTTAACACAAATATTCTTACTAATCCACAATTACTCACTAGCATGACTTTAATATCACCATCTTTATATCTCAAAACAAATGCAAGGAATCAAACTTCTCATATATTCAATGATCTTCATGAAAGTTTTTATTATATCCCTCTTGAATACCCATCATATTAGGACTAAATTCATAACCTAAGTAAATTGACATATTATTTTTAAGACTCTCAAAATAATGTAAGTGAAGCATGAGAGTTCATCAATTTCTTCAAAATAAAACCACCGCCGTGCTCTAAAAAGATATAAGCGAAGCACTAGAGCAACTACCTAGCTCAAAAGATATAAGTGAAGCACAGAGAGTATTCTAATAAATTAACGATTAATGTGTGTCCCTCTCAAAAGGTGTGTACAGCAAGGATGATTGTGGCAAACTAAAAAGCAAAAACTCATATAATACAAGACGCTCCAAGCAAAACACATATCATGTGGTGAATAAAAATATAGCCTCAAGTAATTTACCGATGGATTGAAGACAAAAGAGGGGATGCCATCCGGGGCATCCCCAAGCTTAGATGCTTGGTTATCCTTGAATATTACCTTGGGGTGCCTTGGGAATCCCCAAGCTTAGGCTCTTGCCACTCCTTTTTCTGTAGTCCATCGAAACTTCACCCAAAACTTGAAAACTTCACAACACAAAACTCAAGAAAAAACTCGTGAGATCCGTTAGTATGATAAAACAAATCTCCACTTTTAGGTACTATTGTGAACTCATTCCAATTTTATATTTGCATTATATCTACTGTATTCTAACTTCTCCATGGCTCATACCCCCCGATACTACCCATAGATTCATCAAAATAAGCAAACAACACATCAAAAATAGAATCTGTCAAAAATAGAGCAGTTTGTAAAGACCCGAATTATAGTTATACTTTTGTAACTCCAAACATTCTGAAAATTTAGGACAACAGAGGAAATTCATATATCAATCTTGTGTAAAACAAATCGGAGTTTTTGCACGTTGCAGTGAATTTTAACAATTCTTCTACTGGATGCAAAAGTTTCTGTTTTTCAGCAAAATCAAATCAACAATCTACCAAAGCATCCCAAAGGTCTTACTTGGCTCAAACACTAATTAAAATATTAAAACATAATCATAACAGAGGTATAATCGAGTATTTATTAAAAAACGGAAGCAAAAACAAAAAACATAAAAATAAAATTGGGTTGCCTCCCAACAAGCGATATTGGTTTACGCCCCTAGCTAGGCATATTGCCTAGATCTAGGTATTGTCATCTTTGGTAATCAATTCCTTAGGTGTATTTTTGTCGGGAGGTTTTTCAAATATAACATGAAACACATCATCCATAGAAATTTTAGCATTATCGAGTTGTCCCTCTACATATCCCCTTTGATTATCGGCTACAATCCAAGAATATTGTTGATTAACATCATTGAAAACTTGTTAAATCATGTCCAAAACAGGAACGTCATTTTTAAGGTTCTCTTCAAAGATGCGATCATTACCAAGCAAATGACTTAATAAATAATCACTATTGTAAAGGATCTCATCTATTACCAATTTTTCACGGTTCATACCATAAAAATCAAAGATCTCCCTAGCTTCCCGTACTATGTAGTCAAATTCATTCACAAGGACAAGGGTGACTATCTTCTTAGATCTAAGATCTTTTATAACAGGCAACTCATAAAACAATCTTTGCAAGGTAGGATGAGTGTGAATAAATTTCTTCTCAAGCTTAAGAACAACTGCTGAAATAGCTTCTGCTTAAGTTTTAGTTCTTTTAAGTATGGGGACATCATCACAAGTCAAAGTTCCAATGCAATTAAAGAATTCTTGGATGGCCCCTTTTCCTATAACATTCCCTTGTCCCATAATGAAAGTTTTAGCATCCAGATAAGTGGAATGTCCATTTTAGGAGTTCTACCATCATCTGTTTCTGCCATACCAAAATCACTCATGATGATAGGTTCAAAGGAAGCAAAGAAGCAAACGAAAAGACAAATGAAAAGAAGGCGAATAAAAAGGCAAATATTTTTGTGTTTTTCTGAAAATGTTTTAGAAGTGGGGGAGAGGAAAATGAGAGGCAAATGGTGAATGATGTAATGCAAGAGATGAGAGTTTATGATGGGTACTTGGTAGGCTTGATGTAGAGCCTCCCCGGCAATGGCGCCAGAAATTCTTCCTGCTACTTCTTGAGCTTGCGTTGTTTTTTCCCTTGAAGAGGAAATGGTGATGCAGCAAAGTAGAGATAAGTATTTACCTCAGTTTGAGAACCTAGGTATCAATCCAGTAGGAGGAACACACAAGTCTCCAATGATAGCACCTACACAAACAAATAAATACTTGCACCCAACGTGGTAAAGGGGTTGTCAATCCCTTCACGGTTACTTGCAAGGATGAGATCTGATAGAGATAGGTATAAAAGATAAATAAAAGTGCAAAACTAAATAAATTGCAGCAAGGTATTTTTGGGGGGTTTTGGTTTTATAGATCTGAAAATAATATGATAAAAATAGACCCGGGGGCCGTAGTTTTCACTAGAGGCTTCTCTCTAGAAAGAACGTATACGATGGGTAAACAAATTACTGTTGAGCAATTGATAGAAAAGTGCATAGTTATGACGATATCTAAGGCAATGATCATGAATATAGGCATCACGTCCGTAAAAAGTAGACTGACTCCTGCCTGCATCTACTACTATTACTCCACACATCGACCGCTATCCAGCATGCATCTTCTGTATTAAGTTAACAAGAACGGAGTAACGCCTTAAGCAAGATGACATGATGTAGAGGGATAGATCCAATCAATATGGTAAAAGCCCCATATTTTTATCCTTAATGGCAACAATACAAATACGTGCCTCGCTACCCCTTCTGTCACTAGGTGAGGACACCGCAAGATAAAACCCCAAAAAAAGCACCTCTCCCATTGCAAGATAGATCAATCTAGTTGGCCAAACCAAATCAATAGATCGGAGAGAAATACAAAGCTTTCTTAATCATGCATAAAAGACTTCAGAGAAGACTCAAATAATATTCATTGATTATAAATCCACAATTCATCGGATCTCAACAAACACACCGCAAAAGAAGATTACATTGAATAGAACTCCAAGAACATCGAGGAGAACATTGTATTGAATATCAAAGAGAGAGAAGAAGCCATCTAGCTACTAGCTATGGACCCGTAAGTCTGTGGTAAACTACTCACACATCATCGGAAGGTCTGCAAGGTTGATGTAGAGGCCCTCAGTGATCAAATCCCCCTCCGACAGAGTACCGGAATAGGTCTCCAGATGGGGTCTCACGAGGATAGAAACTTGCGGCGGTGGAAAAGTATTTCTGGTGTGCCCTCTGGTATACGGGGAATATTTGGGTATTTATAGAGCAAGGATTAGGGCTTGGAGAGCCTTGAGGGGCCCACAAGCTTGGGGGCACCCCCCCAGGACGCACCTCCTAGGCTTGTGGCCCTCTCGTGGCTCCTCTGGCCTCCTCCCGAAGCTTCCTAGGTGTCTTCTGGTCCGAGAAAAATTGTCAAAAGTTCCGTTCTGTTTGGACTCTGTTTGGTATTGATTTTCTGTAAAAGACAAAAACAAGGAAAAATAGCAACTGGCACTGGGCACTAGGTTAATAGGTTAGTCCCAAAAATGATATAAAATAGCATAATAATGCATATAAAACATCCAAGATTGATAATATAATAGCATGGAACAATCAAAAATCATAGATACGTTGGAGACGTATCAAGAACCAAGAACTAAAAAATCAGTAGGGTATTTATTTTTCCACACAAGACTTCAACATCTCTAGCAATCCCAAGCAGTGAAATAGGATCTCTATTAGCAAGCTTAATAGTAACATCAATATCTTCTATTTCAGCAGGTGCAATATCATTCATAATTTCTTTATATAAGGTAAACGGGATAGCACTAACACTAGCACCCAAATCACATAAGCCATGATAACAATGATCTCCTATTTTAACAGAGACAACATGCATGTCAACAACAGGCTTATTCTTATCTTTTTCATCGGGTTTAGCAATTCTAGTGGCTTCATCACAGAAATAAATAACATGCCCATCAATATTATCGACCAAGAGATCTATAACCATAACAACAATAGGTTCAAATATAAATTGCTCAGAGGGTCTAGGTGCTCTAATATTACTTTTGTTTACCACGGTTGAAACCTTAGCATGTTCCTTTATCCTAACAGGGAAAGGCGGTTTTTCAATGTAAGCAGTAGACACAACTGGGTCAACATTATAAATGATAGTTTCATCTTTAACTATAACAGGCCCCTCAATCTTTTCTTTAATAGGGGGATGATATTTAAACCATTTATCCTTAGGGATATCAACATGAGTAGCAAATGATTCACAAAAGAGGCTACTATCTCAAAGTCAAGTCCATATTTAGTGCTAAACTTGTGGAAAGTATCGGTATCCATAAAAGATTTAACACAATCAAATTTAAGTGTTATACCTGACTCATTACCTTTGTCGAGTTCCCAATCTTCAGAGTTGTGTTTAATTCTTTCCAGAAGATTCCATCTGAATTCAATAGTTTTCTTCATAAAAGAGCTACTAGAAGAAGAATCGAGCATGGTTTGATTATCATGAGAAAGCCGAGCATAAAATTTCCGTAAGATAACTTCTTTTGAGAGCTCATGACTGGGGCATGTATACATCATATACTTAGGACTCCCCCAAGCTTGAGTGATACTTTATCCTTCACGAGGACAAAAATTATATATATAATTCTGATCACGATGAACTAGATGCATAGAATAAAACTTTTGATGAAATTCCAATTTCAATCGATTCCAATCCCAAGCTCCAATATCATCACATAGCCTATACCATGTCAATGCCTCCCCCCCCCCCATAGATAAAGAGAGGACCTTCTTCTTAACTTCACCTCTGGGTAAACCTGCAAGCTTAAATAATCCACAAACTTCATCCACATAGATTCGGTGCATATCAGGATGTAATGTTCCATCTTCTGTATAAGGATTAGCTAGTAGTTTCTCTATCATACCCGAAGGAATCTCATAATAAATATTCAGTAGGTATAGTAGGTTGAGGAGAAATCTTTGTGCTTTCGGTCGAGATGAAGATACCCCGAACAAACCCCTCAAAGGATGATTTTCAATAGTAACAAGTGGCAGTAAATTTCAGCACGTAATATAAATGTTTCCTTACCAAATTCCACTTACCAAAAGCGCTTCATTCCCCAGCAATGGCGCCAGAAAAGAGCCTTGATGACCCACAAGTATAGGGGATCTATCGTAGTCCTTTCGATAAGTAAGAGTGTCGAACCCAACGAGGAGCAGAAGGAAATGACAATCAATTTTCGGCAAGGTATTTTCTATAGGCACTGAAATTGTCGGTAATAGATAGTTTGATAGCAAGGTAATTTGTAACGAGAAATTAATAGTAATGGTAACAAAAGTGCAGAAAGTTAGCCCAATCCTTTTTGTAGTAAAGGACAAACCGGAACAGTCTCTTATAATAAGCAAAGTGTTCTTGAGGACACACGGGAATTTCATCTAGTCACTTTCATCATGTTTGTTTGGTTCGCATTCGCTACTTTGATAATTTGATATGCTGGTGGACCAGTGCTTTGGTGTTGTTCTTACTTGAACACACCTCCCACTTATGATTAACCCCTCTCGCAAGCATCCGCAACTACGAAAGAAGAATTAAGATAAAATCTAACCATAGCATTAAACATATGGATCCAAATCAGCCCCTTACGGAATAGCGCATAAACTAGGGTTTCAGCTTATGTCACTCTAGCAACCCATCATCTAATAACTACTCCACAATGAATTCCCTTAGGCCCAAAGATGGTGAAGTGTCATGTAGTCGACATTCACATAACACCACTAAGGGAATCAACAACATACATATCATCAAAATATCGAATGTATACCAAATTCACATGATTACTTATGACAAGACTTATCCCATGTCCTCTAGAACAAAAGTAACTACTCAAAAACATATTCATGCTCAAGATTAGAGGGGTATTGAATTGCATAATAGATCTGAACATATGATCTTCCACCAAATAAACCAACTAGCATCAACTACAAGATGTAATCAACACTACTAGCAACCCACAGGTACCAATCTGAGGTTTTTATACGAAGATTGAATACAAGGGATGAACTAGGGTTTGAGATGAGAGGGTGCTGTTGAAGATGTTGATGATGATTGGCCCTCCCACGATGAGAGGGTTATTGGTGATGACGATGGCTTCGATTTCCCCCTCCCAGAGGGAAGTATCCCCAGCGGAATCTCTTTGCTGGAGAGCAAAAGTGCTCCTGCCCAAGTTCCTCCTCGAGACGACGGCGCTCCATCCCGAAAATCCTCTCCTTATTTTTTTCTAGGGCAAATGGGCATATATACCAGAAGATGGGCACCAGAGGCTGGCCAGTGGCCCCACTACCCACCAGGGGAGGTGCACCCTGGTGCCTAGTGGGCACCTGGGTGGCCCCCTCTGGTATTTCTTTTCTCCAATAATTTTTATATATTCCAAAATAAATCTCCGTAAAATTTCAGCTCATTTGGAGATGTGCAGAATAGGTGTCTCTGATATAGCTTTTTCAGGTCCAGAATCCCAGCTGCCGGTAATCTCCCTCTTTGTGTAAACCTTGCATATTATGAGACAAAAGGCATTAGAATTACACCACAAGGTGTTATATTGATTGAAAACATTATAAATAATAGTAAGAAAACATGATGCAAAATGGACATATCAACAGACGGCAAAAAATCCTATAAATAGAGAAACCACCAGAAATAACCCTAGAACTTCGACTCTGCCGCCGCAAGCCTCTGTACCAAAGAGATCCCATCTGGAGCCCCTTTCTGGCACCCTGCAGGAGGGGGAAATCATCATCGGAGGCCATCTTCATCATCCCGGTGGTCTCCCTGACGAGGAGGGAGTAGTTCACCCTCGAGGCTGAGGGTATATACCAGTAGCTATGTGTTTGATCTCTCTCTCTCTCTCTCTCTCTCTCTCTCTCTCTCTCTCTCTCCCTGTCTCTTTCGTGTTCTTCATTTAGCACGATCTTGATGTACCGCGAGCTTTGTTAATATAGTTGGATCATATGGTGTTTGTCCCCTTCTATCTTGTTGTGATGAATTGTTTTTACCTTTTAGGTTTCACTATTATCAGAATGAATACTTTTATGGATTTGACAACACTTGATGTATGTCTTGCATATGAATACCCGTGGTGAAAATGGGGTATTATATTGATTCACTTGATGTATTTTTTGTCACTCAACTCACGAATTCCCGAGGTGACATTGGGGTAATCTATGCATAGGGGTTGATGCACATTTTCGTCCTACTTTCTCCTGTAGAAATCTTGGGGCGCTCTTTGAAGTTCTTTGTGTTGGATCGAATACTTTGAATCTGAATTTGTTTGATGCATATCGTATAATTGAGCCACGGATACTTGTGGTGACATTGGAGTATCTAGGTGACATTAGGGTTGATTGATGTGTATCATATGGTGTTATTTTCGTACGAACTCTAGGGCTGTTTGTGACACTTATGGGAATAGCTCAATGGATTGATTGGAAAGAATAACTTTGAGGTGGTTTCATACCCTACAAACAATTTCATCTTATGTTCTCCGCTAGATAATAACTTTAGAGTGACTCTTTGTCGTACCTTGAGGGATTCTTATATGATTCAATTATGTTAGCATTGTTGAGAGATTGCACTAGTGAAAGTATGAACCCTAGGCCTTGTTTCCAAGCATTGCAATACCGTTTGTGCTCCGTCTTATCACCTACTTGTGACGCCCCCGATTTGACCGTACACTAATCATGCACGCAAATGTGTAAGACCAAGATCAGGGACTCACGGGAAGATATCACAACACAACTCTAGACACAAATTAAAATCATTCAAGCTTCATATTACAAGCCAAGGGCCTCGAGGGCTCAAAAGCACAATAGTCAGCGGAAGCAACAATATCTAAGTACAGACATAAGTTAAACAAGGTGCCATAAGATGGCTAGCACAAACTGGGATACAGATCGAAAGAGGCGCAGGCCTCCTGCCGGGGATCCTCCTAAACTAATCCTGGTCGTCGGCGGCCTGCACGTAGTAGTAGGCACCCTCGGTGTAGTAGGGGTTGTCATCGACTGTGGCGTCTGGCTCCTGGTCTCCAACATCTGGTTGCGACATCCGAGAAGAATGGAAAGGTGGAAAAAGAGGGAGCAAAGCAACCATGAGTACTCATCCAAAGTACTCGCAAGCAAGGATCTACACTACATATGCATCGGTATCAATGAAATGGGTAGTATCTGTGGACTGAACTGCAGAATGCCAGAATAAGAGGGGGATAGCTAGTCCTATCGAAGACTACGCTTCTGGTAGCCTCCATCTTGAAGCATATAGAAGAGAGAAGCTGGTAAGTTCACCAAGTATCATCGTATAGCATAATCCTACCCGGCGATCCGCTCCTCATCGCCCTGTGAGAGAGCGATCACCAGGTTGTATCTGGCACTTGAAAGGGTGTGTTTTATTAAGTATCCGGTTCTAGTTGTCATAAGGTCAAAGTACAACTTCGGGTCATCCTTTTTCCGAGGGACACGGCTATTTGAATAGATAAACTTCCCTGCAGGGGTGCACCACATTACCCAACACGCTCGATCACTCTAGCCGGACACACTTTCCTGGGTCATGCCCGTCCTCGGAAGATCAACACGTCGCAACCCTACCTAGGCACAATAGAGAGGTCAGCACGCCGGTCTAAATACTAAGCGCAGGGGTCTGGGCCCATCGCCCATTGCACACCTGCACATTGCGTGGGCGGCCGGTGAGCAGACCTAGGAACCTCCATTACAAAGGAAGTTGCGTTACGCGGTCCAACCCAGCGCGCGCCGCTCAGTCATTGACGTCAAGAAGGCTTCGGCTGATACCACGACGTCGAGTGCCCATAACTGTTCCCGCGTGGCGGTTAGTGCGTATAGGCTCATAGCCAGACTCAGATCAAATACCAAGATCTCGTTAAGCGTGTTAATTTGAAGTAACCGCGGACGCCGATCAGGGACCAGGCCCACCTGTCTCCTAGGTGGTCGCAACCTGCCCTGTCGCTCCGCCACAAAGTAACACTCGGGGGCCGTCGGGAACCCAGGCCCACCACTACCTGGATGGAACCACCTGCCCCTTCAGCCCCCATCTCCTAACAGTAACATAGGTAATGTAAAAGTATATAGTATATGTACCCGTGATCACCTCCCGAAGTGATCATGGACCAGTAGTATAGCATGGCAGACGGACAAGAATGTAGGGCCACTGATGTAATTCTAGCAACCTATACTAAGCAATAGGATTGCAGGTAAAGGTGTCTACAGTAGTAGCAAAGACAGGCTAAGCAGCAGAATAGGATTAACCGAAAGCAGTAATAGCTACACTACTCTAATGCAAGCAGTAGAGGGAAAGAGTAGGCGATATCGGGATGAACAAGGGGGGGTTTGCTTGCCTAGAAGCTCGACAGAGAAGGACGGGTCGTCAACACCGTAGTCGACCAGGGCAGTAGCGGCGTCAGGCTCATAGTCTACCGGAGAGAAGAGGGGGAAGAAACAATGAATACTATGCAAACAAATGCATTAAGATGCATGACATGACATTTAGCGGTGCTAGGGTGAGCTAACGCAGTACTAGGTGCTACTGGCGAAGGGGGAAAACATCCGGGAAAGAATTCCCGGTGTTTGACGTTTTCGGGCAAACGAATCAGAGGTGGATTGTTGCATGTTCGCTATGCTAGGGATGTGCGGCGGACGAACGGACTGCGTATTCGGATTCGTCTCGTCGTTCTGAGCAACTTTCATGTACAAAGTATTTTCATCCGAGTTACAGATTATTTTATATTTATTTTTAAAGTTTTAATTCATTTTTAGAATTAACATAATTAATTAAATTAGAAAATGCAATTATGACGGCAGCATGATGTCAGGGTGATGTCAGCAGTCAACCGTGTGTTGACTGGGTCAACGGACTCGTGGGTCCCACTGTCATTGTCTAAGACTAACTAATCATGTTAACTAGACTAACTAAGTGATTAGGTCAATTCATTTTAATTAGATTAGTTAAACAGGATTAATTAACTTAGTTAACTCATTAATTAATTAATTACTAATTTATTTATTTTAACATATTTTTCTTTTTTTTTGGGCTATGGGCCCCGGCTGTCATTGGCCAGAGGCCATAGCGGGGCGGGCGCTAGCGGGCATAGCCCGACTGGGCACTGGTGAACGGGCGAACGAGCGCGGTTGCGGGCGCTCGACAGGGCTCCCTCCCAGTCTAGCCGCGGCTGGGAGCGACCCCGAGCGGCGCGGCGGACGGCGGACGGCGCGGGTAGGAGAAGCTGCACAGGGGAGGCGAGCGCAGGCGAGCGGCGGAGGCGGCCGCTAGCAGCAGGCCGGAGCGGGGGTGGGCGTGGCCGGCCGAGACGGGGTACGCGGGGCGGCGCTGCGTGCGTGTCATCTACGCGGGGCGGAGCCGCGGGGTGGCAATGGGCAGTGACAGCGAGCGGCGCAGGCGAGCGCGGGCGCGACGGGGCGGACGACGAGCGCGGACGGCCAGCGGGAGGGGCCGGCGAAGGGGCAAGCGTGGGGCCGGCGGCGAGCGGGCGCGGTGGAGACGAGCAAGGAGAGACGGGCGGCGTGCGCGCGCGATGGCCCTGCGGGGGCAGGGGCGCGACACGGGGCGCACGCGTGCGGTGGCCGCGGGCGGCGCAGCCGCGGTGAGGCAGCGGCGGCACAGCGAGGTCAGCGCGGGCGTGCGGGCGCGGGTGCGTGAGCAGCCAGGGGCGTAGGGAGCAGAGGGGAGAGGAGAGGGGCGAGGCTCACGGGTGGTGCAGGGGGAATGGCAGCGGGTGTCGAGGAGGAGGACGGGGACGACGACAGGGCAGCTCTGGCGAGGTCTAGGCGGCGGCGGCGATGTCGAGGGGCGATGGGCGACGCGGTCGGCGCGGCGAGCGGGTCGATCCCCCCGATCCAATCGGGGGGGGCAGAGGAGGGGAGAGGTGGATCGAGGGAGTGGGGGGAGGGAAGTGGGGCGACCGGTTAGGGTTTCGGGAGGGAGCGGGGTTAAGGGGTAATGGGGTGGGCCGGTCTGGCTGGGCCATGGCCCAGTTGGGCCAAGGGGTCCAGTGGGGGAGGGGGAAGTCTTTGTCACTTTTTTTTGACTTTTGTTTTATTTCTTTTCTTTTCTGTTTTAATTTTATATTTTAAATACCTTAGTTTTATAAAATACATTAGTTGTAACTAAATTAGTATTAACAAATATGCCACCACCACAATTAACTTGGCAACTAAAATAAAATAATTTGTAATTGTTTAATATTTTAAAAGCTTTTAAATAATTGGTTTTGTTACTGTTTTGTTCATTTTAGTGTTTTAAATACTTTATAAAAGTGGGGTTTCTCCACCAACATTTAGCATGGATTATTTGCCACAAACCGAACATTTTAGTTTCAATATTTGAAAACTTTTATTGTTTGCCATATTTTGAATTTGAATTTGAATCGGTTTTTGAACTAACACGATTAGCAATAGTAACGGAGGTGACGTGGCACCATTAGCAGAGGTTCACTGTAGCATAATTATCCGGGCGTCACAATTCTCCTCCACTACAAGAAATCTCGTCCCGAGATTTAAGAGGTGGAGTAAGGGGGAAAGTTTTGGTTACAAAATTCTAACGGATCTTTTCGTTCTTGGTTGCTCTTCTCAAAGAGGTTGTTCCTTCTTGTTTATGTCTTCATTCCTCAGCTCCAAGTCATCATGATGAAGTCGTCATCCTTTCTTCAGGAACTCCATCGTACTTATGAAAGAATAAAGGGTGGGTATTCAGGGAGAACGGACCTCTGCAAGGTTGATTATCTGGTCGATAACATCGGGGAAGGTGGCGGAAAGTAACTCTCGAATTGAAACTTAAGAAAATATCGAGAGCAAAGTAAGGAGGTATCATGGAAAGTTTCGAGCAGGCAGGCAATCGTTCGATGCCTGAAACAGGGCGTGAAAGGGGTTCAAAGCAACGGGAATAAGTATTGTGTCTGATACCAGAATTGATGATCTCTCGAAGGTGGCACGTGAAATACCTACGATATCAAACGCGAGGAATAACTTTGGCAACAGGGGTGTACAGGAGAGTCAGGTTTCGATCCCGTGGAACTGTGGGTTATGGGCCCACCATGTGGTTAAAAGTAGGAAGGGCCTTGACATCTTACACGGTCATGATAGCAAGGCATGTCAGAGAATAACCAGTCAGTTATGTCGGCAACAACGTCGGTACCAAGGGCGAGGGACGAAGAGAACCCTTTTCCTGCTGGTTGAACGAGGCGGACCAATAGGCTAAGTTCTCGTCCATCAGTGGTTACCGGAATGCCAGCAACAATAGTAACAGGGTCTGACTGATAAGGTTGTACACCAAGGTGTTTCCATCAGCAGGAAAATATTACTGCTTAGATCATATTAGTCACAATAAAGGTTAAACAAAACAATGGAAAGGAAAAGGTGTTTATCAGATTAACAAAACAATGGAAAGGAAAATGTGCTTAAACACATATTTCAGGGGTATATCCTTCCCAAGGATAAGCAGAGCATGATATCCATGATAGGATAGAAAGTAGAAAACCATTTAGGTAAGGGTAGAGGAATTCCATGACATTACCCATACAACGGTGTTTGGATAATTGATACAGAAAATTTAGCATTGTGCTTCAATTGTTCTTATTGATGATTGGAGTACCACAAACCTGCTTCGAGATAGCATTGGCATGGTCTTCAAGCAAAAGGTCAGACGTTGGATACACAAAGGATCCATCAGGAACAGCTCATAGAATAAATCTTACAATTTCCTCATGGAAGAATGGCTAACCTTGCTAAAAAGGAAACTATAACAATGGGTCCTTCGGACAGGGGTGCTAGGCATGACATCACCTTACCGGGTTATATAGCGACCAATATTATAACTCTTGGAAACATGTTCCAACCATCATACCTGACCGAGATTCAGGTCTAATTGGTATCAGGATACCTCAGTCTCAGGATGCCTGAGAAGAAAAGGTGCATCACAAATTGACGGGATGACATTGTAAGGTTCTCAGGAAATGAACTATGGAAGCGAGTTCCGAAACAAGTGTTCATCATTAAACCTAGGAGAGGATGAGGAGGTAGCTGATGAATTCAGCGAAAATTCATCGAGATTTCCAAAGGATGGATTTCCACAATTATATGAGTAAGGTGATAACATTTGTCAGATCAAATGATATAATGATGTATGCTCGAGGGAAACATACACAATTAAACATTGGTTGAAAGGTGCACTCAAAATATGGGCTTAGGTAGCATGATCAATGTTAGAATGGTGATTCAATAACCAAAAGACATAGAATGAAACTATCGACCATTCACTTCAAGGCAATTGGGTTGCTACAAGTTTTAAATTCACACATCATAGTCCAATTGTCGGTATTCCGGTTAGAAACAATACGGGGACCAAGATATGAACGGGGATGGCGAGAAGTAATACTATATCAAGAATTCTTAAGAGGTGGTGAAACTCTCACAACATTCTTGACATAAAAGATGGTAATACTCCAAGGTAGAGAAGAACAAATGCTGGATAGCAAGGAACTCCAGGTATAACACAAAACATGAACAAGTTTGCGTTGGCAAGAAAGCAAGAAAGTAGTCGATGACAACACAACTTACCGGGGGACAAGGATGGTAATCCCTATCAGAAATTCGATTGATATCCTGGAAGAGCTCAAATTGTTGATGATGATCATGACACAATTGTCGACAGATTTCATGAAGATGTAATCGATTGGCGATGACATCAAGTCAAAGGAATGATGAAGCGAAAGGTTATTGGAACCACGGGTATGACACACATTCGAAATCAAGCTTGCTGCTCAAGGTGAAATGGTATTACGAGGAAGATCGACGTAAGCTTTGCTCATCGTCAAAAATTGTGCTCCGGGAAGTAGGACCAGGTAGCACAGTTAAAATTTAGCATGATAATGATATAGCCGAGCAGGCTAGGAATGACGTGATTGAGTACAAACTCGTAAGTAAATAAGATTACTAAGAGTTATTGAATCGCAGTGCGGACTTGATTTAGTTATGGGTGTTCTCGAGTGACTAACCACCCAGAACCTAGGAAAAAATTGGAATCAGTGGGAATTAATACTTGATGAGGGCTCATATTTAAGCAACAAGATTTTGTGCTATTATCGAGATACCAGAGGGTATTACCCGAAGGTAGAGCGGAATAGAGGTTGGAACGGTGAAATGATACGCAGTAGACAAGTACTTTAACTTTTCCGAGAAATGGAATCGAGGGAGAACAATATGTTCGGAACCACATTGGCAATGATCAATCCACAGATACAAGATGAACTTATAACAGGGGGTAATTATTTTTACGAGAAGCTTCCACGATAGTTCTACATCGTGTCCATGGGCATGAACACAAAGTTCAAGGTCGACTCCCACTTCTTCAATGCACAACTTCTCATTCACTTCCCGCTTTCGAAGAAGTTGTAGTGTTGAAATTTTATCTGACAAAAAGCCAGTAGAGTATAACTCGCATAACTTACGAGCTTACACATATTAGGGAAGGCATAGGTTCAATCCATCGGGGCATCTTAGGAACATATAACACAAACTTCAGGAGTAAATTATACCGGCTCGATAGCAGAGCATGGTTGAGAAAGTAGAGGATACAATTTACCAAAGGCATTATGTATCCGAGTAAAGGCTCACATGAATTTTGAATGTGAATGACACTGTCAGATAATTATCCAACAAGGGGTCTTGTGGTCTACAACGGACCTCACTTGAGTATCGGTACTCAATCAGAGGAAGAATGAATGAAAAGGCATCGGATTATAGAAATAACTGACTAATTCAAAGATCAAATGCAAAGGAATTATGGTTTCCAAATCAAGGGGTCAGAAGCAAACGCTTTGATTAAGAATGGAAAAGTTGAATAGACTTAGGGGTACAATCGACGGCAATTTGATTGGCCGAGAACCAGCTCATGTTCAAAAAGATGTCTGAGCTGGAAGGATGAATTCTAGGATCTTATTGAGGATTGCGAGCATTCACACTTATTGAATCAATGGACTCAAAATGATAATGACAAAGATGTCAATAAGATGACTAGACTTATGGGATTAACCATAATGCAGGCAGACAAGAATTTTAAGAGCCATAGGCTGCAGAGGATTCTCGAAAGATTGGATAGTATTTCGAAGAATTTTGTGAGACACCCAAACAACTGGTGATGAGCGGATACTTGGTATGTGCGAGGAATTATCCGTAGGGGTATTAATGCGGAAAAGAGCTGCAAAGCGGTGGGCACAAAGGATTCTCGGAATATCGGAGAATTTTTTAGGGTATCCAGTAATAACAAGGGCAACTTGGAACGAAGGTATGAACGACAAGTGTAAGTAGTTATCCATAAGGGTTTATCGATGGTCGGGAATAGCAAAAGCGGTGGGCACAAAGTCTCGAGAGAATATCGGAGAGTATCTTCAAAATCTTCTGGTGCACCAAGTAATCATCTGGAGTAAGGGCTCTCCGGGAGGAAGTAGTTACGAGAACCTAGAGTCGGTGTTAGTAAAATCATTTAACCCAAATAGAAGAGAGATCAGAGTCCCAGAGTATAGGTCGAGGAATAAAAGATCCTAATGCCACCCAATGGCGACGTGGGCCCGTAAGCCACACAACCATGTTAGTAAAAGTTTTACAATGACTAGACTCAACTTCGGCCAAGGAGTTTGGAAGGGGGATTCCTAAAGGCAGTCGGCTCTGATACCAACTTGTGACGCCCCTGATTTGACCGTACACTAATCATGCACGCAAATGTGTACGACCAAGATCAGGGACTCACGGGAAGATATCACAACACAACTCTAGACACAAATTAAAATCATTCAAGCTTCATATTACAAGCCAGGGGCCTCGAGGGCTCGAAAGCACAATAGTGAGCGGAAGCAATAATATCTGAGTACAGACATAAGTTAAACAAGGTGCCATAAGATGGCTAGCACAAACTGGGATACAGATCGAAAGAGGCGCAGGCCTCCTGCCGGGGATCCTCCTAAACTAATCCTGGTCGTCGGCGGCCTGCACGTAGTAGTAGGCACCCTTGGTGTAGTAGGGGTCATCGTCGACGGTGGCGTCTGGCTCCTGGGCTCCAACATCTGGTTGCGACATCCGAGAAGAATGGAAAGGTGGAAAAAGAGGGAGCAAAGCAACCATGAGTACTCATCCAAAGTACTCGCAAGCAAGGATCTACACTACATATGCATCGGTATCAATGAAATGGGTAGTATCTGTGGACTGAACTATAGAATGCCAGAATAAGAGGGGGATAGCTAGTCCTATCGAAGACTACACTTATGGTAGCCTCCATCTTGAAGCATATAGAAGAGAGTAGTCGGTAAGTTCACCAAGTATCATCGTATAGCATAATCCTACCCGGCGATCCTCTCCTCGTCGCCCTGTGAGAGAGCGATCACCAGGTTGTATCTGGCACTTGAAAGGGTGTGTTTTCTTAAGTATCCGGTTCTAGTTGTCATAAGGTCAAAGTACAACTCCGGGGCGTCCTTTTACCGAGGGACACGGCTATTCGAATAGATAAACTTCCCTGCAGGGGTGCACCACATTACCCAACACGCTCGATCACTCTGGCCGGACACACTTTCCTAGGTCATGCCCGGCCACGGAAGATCAACACGTCGCAGCCCTAACTAGGCACAACAAAGAGGTCAGCACGCCGGTCTAAATTCTAAGCGCGCATTCTAAGCGCGCAGGGGTCTGGGCCCATTGCACACCTGCATGTTGCGTGGGCGACTGGTGAGCAGACCTAGCAACCTCCATTACAAAGGAAGTTGCGTTACATGGTCCAACCCGGCGCGCGCCGCTCAGTTGCTGACGTCAAGAAGGCTTTGGCTGATACCACAACGTCGAGTGCCCATAACTGTTCCCGTGTGGTGGTTAGTGCGTATAGGCTCGTAGCCAGACTCAGATCAAATACCAAGATCTTGTTAAGCGTGTTAATTTGAAGTAACCGCGGACGCCGATCAGGGACCAGGCCCACCTGTCTCCTAGGTGGTCACAACCTGCCCTGTCGCTCCGCCACAAAGTAACACTCGGGGGCCGTCAGGAACCCAGGCCCACCACTACCTGGATGGAACCACCTGCCCCTTCAGCCCCCATCTCCTAACAGTAACATAGGTAATGTAAAAGTATATAGTATATGTACCCGTGATCACCTCCTAAAGTGATCACGGCCCAGTAGTATAGCATGGCAGACGGACAAGAATGTAGGGCCACTGATGTAATTCTGGCAACCTATACTAAGCAATAGGATTGCAGGTAAAGGTGTCAACAGTAGTAGCAAAGACAGGCTAAGCAGCAGAATAGGATTAACCGAAAGCAGTAATAGCTACACTACTCTAATGCAAGCAGTAGAGGGAAAGAGTAGGCGTTATCGGGATGAACAAGGGGGGGTTTGCTTGCCTGGAAGCTCGGCAGAGAAGGACGGGTCGTCAACACCGTAGTCGACCGGGGCAGCAGCGGCGTCAGGCTCGTAGTCTACCGGAGAGAAGAGGGGGAAGAAACAATGAATACAATGCAAACAGATTCATTAAGATGCATGACATGACATTTAGCGGTGCTAGGGTGAGCTAACGCAGTACTAGGTGCTACTGGCGAAGGGGGAAAACATCTGGGAAAGTATTCCCTGTGTTTGACGTTTTCGGGCAGATGAACCGGAGGTGGATTGTTGCATGTTCGCTATGCTAGGGCCGTGCGGCAGACGAACGGACTGCGTATTCGGATTGGTCTCGTCGTTCTGAGCAACTTTCATGTACAAAGTATTTTCATCCGAGTTACGGATTATTTTATATTTATTTTTAAAGTTTTAATTCATTTTTAGAATTAACAGAATTAATTAAATTAGAAAATGCAATTATGATGTCAGCATGATGTCAGGGTGATGTCAGCATGATGTCAGGGTGATGTCAGCAGTCAACCGTCTGTTGACTCGGTCAACAGACTCATGGGTCCCACTGTCATTGTCTAAGACTAACTAATCATGTTAACTAGACTAACTAAGTGATTAGGTTAATTCATTTTAATTAGATTAGTTAAACAGGATTAATTAACTTAATTAACTCATTAATTAATTACTAATTTATTTATTTTAACATATTTTTCTTTTTTTTGGCTGTGGGCCCCGGCTGTCATTGGCCAGAGGCCATAGCGGGGCGGGCGCTAGCGGGCATAGCCCGACTGGGCACTGGTGAACGGGCGAACGGGCGCAGTTGCGGGCGCCCAACAGGGCACTCGCCCAGTCCAGCCGTGGCTGGGAGCGACCCCGAGCGGCGCGGCGGACGGCGCGGGCATGGGAAGCTGCGCAGGGGAGGCGAGCGCAGGCGAGCGGCGGAGGCGGCCGCTAGCAGCAGGCCGGAGCGGGGGCGGGCGTGGCCGGTCGGGATGGGGTACGCGGGGCGGCGCTGCATGCGCGTCGTCTACGCGGGGTAGAGCAGCGGGGCGGCGATGCGCAGCGACAGCGAGCGACGCAGGCGAGCGCGGGCGCGACGGGGCGGACGACGAGCGCGGACGGCCAACGGGAGGGGCCAGCGACAGGGCGAGCGCGGTGGAGACGAGCAAGGAGAGGCGGGCGGCATGCCCGCCCGATGGCGCTGCGGGGGCAGGGGCGCGGCACGGGGCGCACGCGTGCGGTGGCCGCGGGCGGCGCAGCCGCGGTGAGGCAGCGGCGGCACAGCGAGGTCAGCGCGGGCGTGCGGGCATGGGTGCGCGAGCAGCCAGGGGCGTAGGGAGCGAAGGGGAGAGGAGAGGGGCGAGGCTCACAGGCGATGCAGGGGGAATGGCAGCGGGTGTCGAGGAGGACGGGGGCGACGGCGGGGCAGCTCCGGCGAGGTCCAGGCGGCGGCGTCGATGTCCTGGGGCGATGGGCGACGCGGTCGGCGCAGCGAGCGGGTCGATCCCCCCGATCCAATCGGGGGAGCAGAGGAGGGGAGAGGTGGATCGAGGGAGTTGGGGGGAAGTGGGGTGACCGGTTAGTGTTTCGGGAGGGAGCGGTGTTAAGGGGCAATGGGGTGGGCCGGTCTGGCTGGGCAATGGCCTAGTTGGGCCAAGGGGTCCAGTGGGGGAGGGGGAAGTCTTTGTCACCTTTTTTTTTACTTTTGTTTTATTTCTTTTCTTTCCTGTTTTAATTTTATATTTTAAGTACCTTAGTTTTATAAAATACATTAGTTGTAACTAAATTAGTATTAACAAATATGCCACCACCACAATTAACTTGGCACCTAAAATAAAATAGTTTGTAATTGTTTAATATTTTAAAGGCTTTTAAATAATTGGTTTTGTTACTGTTTTGTTCATTTTAGTGTTTTAAATACTTCATAAAAGTGGGGTTTCTCCACCAACATTTAGCATGGATTATTTGCCACAAACCGAACATTTTAGTTTCAATATTTGAAAACTTTTGTTGTTTGCCATATTTTAAATTTGAATTTGAATCGGTTTTTGAACTAACGCGATTAGCAACAGTAACGAAGGTGATGTGGCATCATTAGCAGAGGTTCACTGTAGCATAATTATCTGGGCGTCACACTACTACCTTGCTGTTTTTATATTTTCAGATTACAAAAACCTATATATACTATCCATACTACACTTGTATCACCATCTCTTTGTCGAACTGGTGCACAATTTGCCATTGTATTGGGTGTGTTGGGGACACAAGATGTCGTGGTGGAACGACCATCTACGGGGCCATCGATCCCCTTTGTGGTTCGGCTAGGGAGATGCAAGAGCGCAAAGAGCAGGGTTAACAGTACGCAGGGGCTTTTACCCAGGTTCGGGCCACCGAGAGGTGTAAAACCCTACTCCTGCTTTGTGTATTGGGTGTATGTGTAGAACACAAGTACAAGGCGCGCTTCCCTCGCAAGATGCGAGAGGAGAGCAGCTACGCGTGTAGTTGTGCTAAGGGTCGGTCCTTGTAAAAGTTGCCCTGGCCCTCCTTTTATAGCTTAAGGGGATACCACAGTGGCAAAATAGTAATTACATGTTGATTAGATACTACACCGTCTGCAGCGGTGGCGCCGCCTGCGCCGCCCGCGGATGCGTGCGAAGGAACTCTGGAAGTAGAGGGCTTCGTCGTCGTGGTGCCCTTCTTCTTGGGCGCCATAGATGATGAAGATGGTGCTGAAGCTTGATGAAATCAACGCGTAATCTACTAATCCTGGTTCACGCCAGTGAACCCCCTGCCTGGCGCGCCAAAGATGCCATGGTGGAACGACCATCTACGGGGCCATCGAGCCCCTTTGTGGTTCGGCTAGGGAGATGCACGAGCGCAAAGAGCAGGGTTAACAGAGTACGCAGGGGCTTTTACCCCAGGTTTGGGCCACCGAGAGGTGTAAAACCCAACTCCTTCTTTGTGTATTGGGTGTATGTGTAGAACACAAGTACAAGGAGCGCTTCCCCGACAAGATGCGAGAGGAGAGCAGCTATGCATCTAGTTGTGCTAAGGGTCGATCCTTGTAAAAGTTGCCATGGCCCTCCTTTTATGGCTTAAGGGGATACCACAGTGGCAAAATAGTAATTACATGTTGGTTAGATAGCAAACAGTGCTATCATACCTAACTCTGCGGGATTAGGACAAAAGCATTAAATGCTCTGTTAGGTGTCGCGAGGAGGGGGAACCCCGGCAAGGTTGCTGCACCGCTTGTTCAGCCGCCTCCTGTAATCTTGACACGCCCACGGGACGGGTGTCATTAAAGGTAAACCTCCTTCCATCATGCTGCCATGTGCCCGACAGAACCCACCTAACCACCTGCGAGCTCGACACCTCACAAATTAGTGACTAGCTGCCCGATGAGATTGAGTGCTGGTGGCTGGCAAGAGCTTGCCGGCCACGGAGCTTGCCGGGCCTTCGCCCTTGCTGGCTTGGCCTTGCCGGCAAGGGCTGCTTTGGGCGCTCAATCTTCGTCTTCTTGATGCGCTCCTTGATCTCTCAAAAAGCGGCTCTCTTGGCTTGACAATCTTCAGCAGGCCTTGTCTTGAGTTTTGGTCTTGGCAATTTTTCGGCAATCCTTATTTGGTAGGGAAGCTGCTACTTGTCTGTGCATAGGTCAGGGTATAAAATACTCACGTTTTATACACCGACACAAGATATTTCTTGTATTTGGTTGTAGGGTTGTTTGAGAGAGACCATCTTCATCCTACGCCTCCCATGGATTGATAAACCTTAGGTCATACACTTGAGGGAAAATTGCTACTGTCCTACAAAACTTTGTGCTTAGAGGACCAACATGAGTCTTCAAGAATAAGTTGTGCAGTAGACATCAAGCACCACGCAGGAAATGGACGTCTACAAGCCGCCCGGCAGTTGCGAGCCGGCGGCATGATGTGAAACTACGTCGCGGTCCACATCACACGTTTGGATAAATGGCTTTTCCATGTGGCTCGAATTAATATGTTGAATCTGCAATGTGTTTATTTTTCATCAACATATTTTACTGATAGTATGCCAACCCTCACTTAACATGATAAGTAACTACCTTATGTGTTGTAGGGAAACAATGGGAAGTACTGAGGTTTATAATCGAGGTGTGCACATGCATGGTCCTTTGTCTAATAGCACATTATTGTGCAATTACAGGAACCATTCTAATATTTAGGTTTTAACAATTTGGTCTTGCACATGTAGGTCCTGCTGTCAGAGGTTTTGACCCACTATTCGACCCATTTTGCATATGGGGAAATGAGTTGTCCATGAATATCAGTCAAGTCAAGAAACTCAGAAATATTGTTAGGATAAAGAAACTAGCGACGAAAAACAACAAGATCGTTGTATGCACAATGAAGAAGACATCAGTGCACTACAAGATGGTACTAACTATTATACCTTGTCTTTTTTATTCCTTTGCACCATTTCCAAATTTAGAGAAGATATTTATGCATATCTTTGTTTTCAGGCCTTTCCAAAGCAGTTCACTGATGATTACCTCTCAAACCACCTGTATGGTTAGGAGGCGATGAAGGTATTCATACAACACCCACGGTACATTATTGAAGTCTTCCTCAACAGGACGAAGGATGGACGGTCAATCATCCACAGTCGCTGGCCTAAAGTTGCAAGGACCTTCAGGATCAATGAAGGCTCAATATTCGCCTTCCACTTCAGCAGTTTTCCAAATGAGATTCATATGTCTATCTACCGCATATGATGCTAATTTCCAAAGGTTATAGATGTTGCATTTCAAACTTGGTGCTGGTGCAGTTTGTAATGGGGTAGCTAGCTATATGCCTATATGGTGTAACTGAGTGCTAAAGCTATATGATGTTCTACTCTCATGTATTTCAATTATGAAATCCTGCTTTCGTAATACGAAAATGAAATATATTGTGTGCTTAATATGAAGTATCAATTTGATTACTAAATGAATTAAAAATAATAGGCCAATTAGCGCACTAATTGGGGTTTTCTATTGCAAACGGTTATTGAGACAACACCATGGCCGATGACCTCAAATAACCCACACAGTCTCTAGGAAGAAAATGTGTTGGATCAATGAACAATCACACACGACTTCCTCTTGAAAATTGTTTGCGTTAGGCCACCTTGCGCAAACGTTTTCCACATAAAAAGCGTGTGTAATGGACAACCTATGCCACTGATACATCTCCAAAGTATCTATAATTTTTTATTGTTCCATGCTATTATAGTATCCATCTTGGATGTTTTATATTCATTTTCAAGCAACTTTATATCATTTTTTGGGACTAACCTATTAACTTAGTGCCCAGTGCTAGTTGCTGTTTTCTATATGTTTTTGGCTTTTCAGGAAATCAATATCAAACAAAATCCAAACGGAGAAAAAAACTTTGGATTAATTTTTTCTGGACCAGAAGAGACCCTAGAAGGTCGGGAGAAGACCAGAAGAGCCACAAGGGAGCGACAAGCCCTAGGGGCATGCCCCCAGTCTTGTGGGCCCCTCATGGCACCTCCAACCCTAATTCCACCTCTATAAATACTCAAATATTCCCGTGACATTAGAGAGCCACCCGAAATACTTTTTCCGCCGCCGCAAGTTTCTGCTCTCGTAGGATCCCATCTGGAGGCCTCCGTCGGCACTCCCCCGGAGGGGAAATTGATCACGAAGGGGCTCTACATCAACCTTGATGCCCTTTCGATGATGCGTGAGTAGTTGACCACAGACCTAAGGGTCCATAGTTAGTAGCTAGATGGCTTCTTCTCTCTCGATGTTCTTTAATACAATGTTCTCCTTGTTGTTCTTGGAGTTCTATCCGATGTAATGACTTTTTGTGTTGTGTTTGTTGGGATCCGATGAATTGTGAGTTTGTGATCAGATTATCCATGAATATTATTTGATTTTTCTCTGAACTCTTTTATGCATGATTGCTATAGCTTCGTATTTCTTCTCCGATTTATTGGTTTGGTTTGGCCAACTAGATTGATTTATCTTGTAATGGGAAGAGGTGCTTTGTAATGGGTTCGATCTTACGGTGCTCAATCCCAGTGACAGAAGGGGACATGACACATATGTATCGTTGCTATTAAGGGTAAAAATATGGGGTTTATTCATACGTGAGTTTATCTTGTCTACATCATGTCATCTTGCTTAAGGCGTTACTCCGTTCTTTATGATCTTAATACTCTAGATGCATGCTGGATAGCGGTCGATGTGTGGAGTAATAGTAGTAGATGCAGGCAAGAGTCGGTCTACTTGTCTCAGACGTGATTCCTATATATGATCATTGCCTTGGATATCGTCATGATTATTTGCTTTTCTATGAATTGCCCAACAGTAATTTGTCTACCCACCGTATGTTATTTTCTCGAGAGAAGCCTCTAGTGAAAACTATGGCCCCCGGGTCTACTTTTATCATATATTAATATAAAAAAATACATTGCTGCAATTTTCTTTCTTTATTTTATTTTGTATTTAGTGCGTTCTATCTATCTATCACCATACAATTTAATCTTGCAATTAACCGCCGAGGGATTGACAACCCCTTGTTCGCGTTGGGTGCAAGGATTTGTTATCTTGTGTGCAGGTACTACTTACATAGTTATGTGTGGTTCTCCTAATGGATTGGTAACCTTGGTTCTTAACTGATGTAAATACTTATCTCTACTGTATTGCATCATCCTCTCCTCTTCAGGAAATCCCAATGCAGCTCACAAGTAGCGGGAAGAATTTCTGGCGTCGTTGCCGGGGAGACATCATCAACATCTATCAAGTACCTACGCATAAACTTTCATCTCCTTGCATTTACATTATTTGCTATTTTCCTCTCATTTTCATCTCCCCCACTTCTAAAAAGTTTTTGCAAAAATACAAACAAAAATTCTTTTACCTTTTTGCTTGTTTGCTCCTTTGCTTGCTTTTTGCCTTCATGTCAACACTCAAAAATAGAAAAATAAATAAGAAAAGTTAAGATGGATCCTCATCCTCTTGCTAATCTTTTTAAAAGATCCAATTATGATGAACCAACTGCTAGTGAGATGAGTGCACTAGATTATCTTTATGAAGTTTTGCTTGAAATTCGTGAATCTGAAAATTGTGATGAAGTGTTAAAAGAAGAATTTTATAAGGTGATTCATGATAGCTCCTTGAATGAAAAGCATGATTGCAATGATATTATTATAAATTCTATTAATGTCAATTGTGTTAATGATATGCAAAAGCCCAAGCTTGGTGATGATGATTTTGTTATGTTCACTACTTATTGCAATGATCATGATTGGGGTGATAGTGATTCTTATGATGTTGAAAATTTATTTAAGCCTCATGATGAATATGTTTGTGATAATATTGAGAGTGGGTTTGGAAGAGTGTCAACTTTAGCTAAAAATAATCCCACATATTTGGAGAGTGTTCAATCTTATGATTTTTTTTTGCTAAAAGTGGGTTTGAAGAGGTCATGACTTTAGTTGATGTTAGTCCCACTATCTCGGAAGATTATAAAACTTTTATGCATGTGGATCATGAAGAGAAAATTTTATATGATAGCTATATTATTGAATTTGATTATGATTATGATCTTACATGTAATTATTATGAGAGGGAAAAATATGGCTGTAGAAATTTTCATGTTACTAAATTACCTCTCGTTATGTTGAGATTGTCAATGTTTTATTCATCTCCTTTGCATATGCTAGATATTTCTTGTCTTAATAATTTGTGTGCTTATAGAATTCCTATTCATAGGAAGTATGCTAGACTTAAATATGTTTGTCACATGTTTTATGATGCTCTCTTCGTGTTTCAATTATTATCTTTCATGTGAGCATCATTGAAATCTCAAGCCTATCTTAATGGTTATAACGAAAGAGCTTGTTGGGAGACAACCCAATAGTTATCCTTTAATTTTTTGTATCTTTTCTGTTTTTCAATAAGCACATAATTATGCTACTATTATGATTGTGCTTTTTATATTTTAATTAGTGTTTGTGCCAAGCAAAGCCTTTGGGATGATTTGGATGATTGTTTCTTTGATTCTGTGCAAGAACATAAGCTTTTGCGTCCAGTAGCAGCATTGTTAAAATTTTCTGGAGCGTGGAAAAATTCTGAATATTTTACACATAATTTATCTACAAATTTCCCACGTCTTCCTAATATTTTAAGAAGTTTTGGAGTTACAGAAGTATAGTTAATATTCAGATTGCTACAAGCTATTCTGTTTTTCACAGATTCTATTTTCATTGCATTGTGTGCTTATTTTGATGAATCTATGGATCGTATATAAGCCATGGTAAAGTTAGAATACAGTAGGTATAATGCAATAACAAATTGTGAATGGGTTTGCAATAGTACTTAGAGTGGTGATTTGCTTTATTATACTAACAGATCTCACGAAGGTTTTGTTAAGTCTTGTGTGATTGAAGTTTTCAAGTTTTGGGTGAGATCACGATGGATGGAGGAATAAGGAGTGGCAAGAGCCTAAGATTGGAGATGCCTGAGGCACCCCAAGGTAATATTAAAGTACTCCAAGCAACTAAGCTTGGGGATGCCCCGTAAGGCATCCCCTCTTTCTTCTAACGACCATCGGTAATTTTACTTTGAGCTATATTTTTATTCGTCACATGTCATGAGTTTTGCTTGGAGCGTCGTGTATTATATGAGTCTTTGCTTGTTTTGCTTTTTAGTTTGTCACAACCATCCTTTCTGGACACACCTATTTGAGAGAGCCACACGTTTATCAGGATTTGTTAGAACGCTCTATATGGTTCACTTAAATTTTTTAAGCAAGGCAGTTGCTCTAGTGCTTCACTTAAATCTTTTCGAGCACAACAGTGACTATATTTTAAAGAAATGCACTCTCATACTTCACTTATATCTTTTTGAGAGTTGATATGATTATATTTTAAAGAAATATTTGCACTCTCATGCTTCACTTATATCTTTTTGAGAGTTGATAATAGTAATGGTAATTTGCACAAGATATGCATTTAGTCCCAGTATGATAAATATCCAAGAAGGATATAATAAAAACTTTCATGAAGATCATTGGATATGATAAGTTTGATTCCTTGCAATAGTTTTGTATATGAAGATGATAATATGTGAGTCGTGTTGGTGAGTAATTATGCTTTAGTAGGAATATTGGTGTGAAGGTATGTGATTCCCTATGCATGCATGAAAGTCAATAGTTATGCAACGAAGTTACATCCTTCTTTGGGTGCATTATTCAGTGTTAGTTATGTTCAAGGCATGTTTATGACCGTTTTTGTTTATTGGTTGGTCGCTTCTCAACCTATTTACTAGCCTTCATTTGTACTAAGCGGGAATACTGCTTGTGCATCCAAACTCTTAAACCCAAAGTTGTGCCAAATGAGTCCACCATTTACCTACCTATATGTGGTATTTCCATGTCGTCCTAAGTAAATTTGCATGTGCAAACTCTTATTATTCAAAATAAATTTCTGTTTTGTGTGCCCGTACCGCTCATGTGGCAGCAAGGGGTGGCTGATATCTTGCATGTTAGGTGGTTTATTCTCATGATGAGTGTTTATTCATTTGTCATTGCACGAGAGTGTGTCTGGTAATAGGGATGCCCAGTCCCAAAATGAAAAAAAGTAATATGATAATAATAAATTCCTTGGAAAGTGTTGGTATGGAAGGCACCCGTGGATACGGCTAGCCATGGCTTGTGAAAAGAAAGGTGGAAAAGAAATAAATTTTATTTTCTGTTTGGGAACCACCTATGAATTTTCTAGCATGGAAGATGTTGGGAACTCTCGGTCATAGCGTTGACAGGAAAAGCATGCCTCTCAAAATATATTTTTATCTCTAATTTAAGCTTTGAGCTCTGGCACCTCTGTAAATCTCTGCTTCCCTCTGCGAAGAGCCTATCTAATTACTTTTATGCAATTTTTATTTTTATTTTGAGTCTCCATCTTCTCTTATAAAGCACCAACTAGGGAACACTATTTTCATGCTTGTGCATTGGGTGTAGCTAATATTTGAGTGTGTTTCATGGTTGGATCAATGATTGAGCATAATGGGCTAGAGATAACTTTCCTTAGCGTTGATATTTTGAAAGACATGGTTGCTTGTTGATGTGCTTGAGTATTGATGTTTTCATGTCAAATTATAGACTATTGCTTTGAATCACTCAAACTCTAATGTCCATGCAACAAAAGAGAAAGATTATATGATGAATATGATAGGTAGCATTCCACATCAAAAATTCTGTTTTTATCATTTACCTACTCGAGGACGAGCAGGAATTAAGCTTGGGGATGCTTGATACGTCTCCAATGTATCTATAATTTTTTATTGTTCCATGCTATTATAGTATCAATCTTGGATGTTTTATATTCATTTTCAAGCAACTTTATATCAGTTTTTGGGACTAACCTATTAACTTAGTGCCCAGTGCCAGTTGTTGTTTTCTGCATGTTTTTGGCTTTTCAGGAAATCAATATCAAACGAAGTCCAAATGGAGAAAAAACTTTGGATTAATTTTTCTGGACTAGAAGAGACCCTAGAAGGTTCGGGAGAAGGCCAGAAGAGACATGAGGGAGCGACAAACCCTAGGGGCGCACCCCCAGGGGGCACCCCCCCAGGCTTGTGAGCCCCTCGTGGCACCTCCAACCCTAATTCCACCTCTATAAATACTCAAATATTCCCCTGACATCAGAGAGCCACCCGAAATACTTTTTCCGCCACCGCAAGTTTCTGTTCTCGTGATATCCCATCTAGAGGCCTCCGCCGGCACTCTGCCAGTGGGGGAATTGATCATGGAGGGGCTCTACATTAACCTTGCTGAACATCCAATGATGTGTGAGTAGTTTACCACAGACCTACGGGTCCATAGTTAGTAGCTAGATGGCTTCTTCTCTCTCGATGTTCCTCAATACAATGTTCTCCTTGATGTTCTTGGAGTTCTATCTGATGTAATGACTTTTTGCGGTGTGTTTATTGGGATCCGATGAATTGTGAGTTCATGATCACATTATCCATGAATATTATTTGAGTTTTCTCTGAACTCTTTTATGCATGATTGTTATAGCTTCGTATTTCTTCTCCGATTTATTGTTTTGGTTTGGCCAACTCGATTGATTTATCATGCAATGGGAAGAGGTGCTTTGTAATGGGTTCGATCTTACGGTGCTCAATCCCAGTGCCAGAAGGGGACATGACATGTATGTATCGTTGCTATTAAGGGTAAAAAGATGGGGGTTATTCATATGTGAGTTTATCTTGTCTACATCACGTCATCTTGCTTAAGGCGTTACTCCGTTATTTATGAACTTAATACTCTAGATGCATGCTGGATAGCGGTCGATGTGTGGAGTAATAGTAGTAGATGCAGGCAGGAGTCGGTCTACTTGTCTCGGACATGATGCCTATATATGATCATTGCCTTGGATATTGTCATAATTATTTGCTTTTCTATCAATTGCCCAACAGTAATCTGTCTACCCACCATATGCTATTTTCTCGACAGAAGCCTCTTATGAAAACTATGGCCCCCGGGTCTACTTTGTCATATATTAAAATCCAAAAATACCTTGCTGCAATTTTTCTTTATTTATTTTATTTTGTATTTAGTGTGATCTATCTATCTATCACCGTACAATTTAATCTTGCAATTAACCGCCGAGGGATTGACAACCCCTTGTTCGCGTTGGGTGCAAGGATTTGTTATCTTGTGTGCTGGTACTGCTGACATAGTCTTGCATGGTTCTCCTACTGGATTGATAACCTTGGTTCTTAACTAAGGGAAATACTTATCTCTACTGTACTGCATCATCCTCTCCTTTTTGAGGAAATCCCAACGCAGCTCACAAGTGGCAGCCACACAATTTCTTCTATGCACCGTGTGTGATGCATTCAATAACGCAAATGATAAAATTGTTAATATCATCTGCAATGGCAACGCTATCACAAATGGTTTGATGGGGAAAATTGTGTGTGATGTACATGCGAACGGAAACGTTTGTTTGGGAGTCATCCTGTGGGATGTACATACGAACGAAAATGTACTTCTTGGATTGACTGTGTGGGATGTACATACGAACGGAACCGTATTCCTTGGATTGACTATGTGGGATGTACATATGAAGGGAAACATTTCTCTGGGATTAACTGTGTGGGATGTACTTATGAACGGAAACGATTGGGCTAGTATAATTATATGCGATGGCTAGCCCGATCGCACACAAGCTCATTTTGCCCAGCGTGTGTGACCGGAGGGCCTATCCCCGACGGTTTCTGGGTCATGTGGGAAGGACCCCCTTTGGCACACACTAGCAAGGCGGCGGTTTAAAATGCCATCGCGGAAAGGGGTTAAAAACCGTTTGTATAGCAGATCGCTGTACCAGTGACTGGTGCCACTGCTATTGCCAAGGAGCCAAGGTTTCACAAGAAAACTAAGCATATCAAATGCCGCTTCAACTGCATCCATGACTACATCAAGGAAGGAGACATAGGGATTTGCAAAGTTCATACGGATATGAATGTTGCAGACCGGTTGACTAAACCTCTTCCACAAGCAAAATATGATCAACACCAGAACTCCATGGTTGTTAGATTTGTAACAATGTAAACTAGATTATTGATTCTAGTGCAAGTGGGAGACTGTTGGAAGTATGCCCTGGGGCAATAATAAAGTTGTTATTATCATATTTCCTTGTTCTTAATCTTTCCCTAATAATAAAGCAGCTAATGCTTCTGGTCGTCCGTCATGGCATTTTGTAGAAAAGTCCCTCTGTTTTAAAGAATTCAACCCGCGGTCCTGTTTTAAGTAAGAACGAATCATTTTTTTTCTTATTTTACACAAAAGCCCCTAAGTTTTCTTGAAATCAACCCGCAGTCCGGACTTAAGTCACACCCGAACCGTTATTTTACAGTTTTTCGAAAAAACCCTGACCTTTTAGGTAATTCATCCATGAATCATATTTAAGTAAAACAAATGCTTTTCTAAATCATCCATTTCTTTTAAACCGTAACTCCGATTTGAACATGTTACATATGAAATTTGATTAGAAAAATATGTAGAATATGAATATGAGATTATTTTTACCTGTTAAGTATTTTTAAATATTATTTTGGAAGATATTTAAGTCAAACAAATGATTTTCTAAATTATCTGTATCTTTTAAACCGTAACTCCGATTTTAACATGTTATATATTAAATTTGATTAGAAAAATATGTGAAATTTGAATATGATATTAATTTTACCTGTTAAATATTTTTTAAATATTGTTTTGGAAGCAAACTTATAATTTATAGCGCATGATCCTTTTTTCGTACCGGCGGTGATCCGGATTCCAAATAAACACCCCCTATAACCATATAGGGAAAAGAAAACATCGATAACTACACATGCATACCTCCGAAAAACGTCACAGGGGAAAACAACAGATTTAGCATCGTGAGAGTGAGAGCAAGCGAGAGAGAGAGGGAGAGGGAGGAGAGAGGGAGAGAGAGACGCCTTATGATTAACCATATTCAAACACGTTTTGGTTTGTGTGAACACTGAGGTCATCGCCGGCGAGGGTGAGAAGGAGGATAAGCGGTAACACAAATATGATGCCTCGCTAAAATAAAGGAGATGGACCTATTGTTGTCTTGAGTGATGGTTGTTGGGTTAAGAGCATGTGTCATGTTTTTTCTCCCGTTGCAATGCACGGGCTCTTTTGCTAGTAAGTGTTTATTCTCCATGCTACAATCGTATTAACCGGAAACTCAAATACATGTGTGGATACATTAAACAAACACTGTGTCCCTAGTGAGCCTCGACTAGACTAGTTCATTGATTAAAGATCGTTAAGGTTTCCTAACCATAGACATCAGTTGTCATTTAATAATGAGATCACATCATTAGGAGAATGATGTGATGGACAGACCCAATCATAAGCTTAGCAACTAATCGTGTCACTTAGTTTATTTGCTACAGCTTTCTCAATGTCAAGTGTCTGTTCCTTAGACCATGAGATCGTGCCACTCCCTAATACCGGAAGAATGCTTTGTGGGTCGTCACTAGGTGATCATGAAGGTGCTCTTCAGGTATCTCGCAAGGTACTAGTTGGGTTGCATGGAGCAAAACTGGGATTTGTCACTCCATGTGATGGAGAGATACCTCTGGGCCCTCTCGGTAATACAACATCCTAAGTAGCTTGCAAGCATGTGACTAATGTGTTTCGTCACGGGGATATTGTATTACGGAACAAGTAAAGAGAACGTGCCAGTAATGAGATTGAACTAGGTATGGCGATACCAATGATCAAATCTCGGGCAAGTGACATATCACCAGACAAAGGGAAATGTATATGGGATTATCTCAATCCTTGACAACATGGTCCAAACCGATAAAGATCTTCATTGAATATGTGGGAGTCATTATGGGCATCCAGGTCCCGCTATTGATTATTGGTCGGAGAGGTGTCTTGATCATGTCCGCATGTTCTCGAACTCGTAGGGTCACACACTTAATGTTCGATAACGCTAGGGTAGTATTGATATATTCATAATGGTGAGACTGAAGGTAGTTAGGAGTCTCAGATGAGATCTCGGACATCACGACGAGTTTCAGAATGGTTCGAAGACAAAGAAAACATATATGGAAAGTATTTTTTGGGTTACCAGAAAAGTTTTGAATTTTCCCTGAAGAGGAGAGGAGATGCAGCACAGTAGAGATAAGTATTTTCCTCAATGAGAACCAAGATATCAATCCAGTAGGAGAATCACGCAAATCCTCGTGAATATCACCTGCACACAGAAAAGCAAATACTTGCATCCAACGCGGGCAAGAGGGTTGTCAATCCCCTTGAACTCGTTAATTGCAAGGATCAAATCTCGTAGTGGTAGATAGATAGAGTAAATTGCAAAACCAAATAAAAGAAATAAAAATTCAGCAAGGATGTTTTGTTTTTTATATATGATAAAAGTAGACCCGGGGGCCATAGTTTTCGCTTGAGGCTTTTCTCTCGAACATGTAGCATACGATGGGTGAACAAATTACTGTTGGGCAATTGATAGAAAAGTGCATAGTTATGACGATATTCAAGGCAATGATCATGTATATAGGCATCATGTCCGAGACAAGTAGACCAACTCCTACCTGCATCTACTACTATTACTCCACCCATCGACCGCTATCCAGCATGCACATATGGTATTAAGTTAATAAAAACAGAGTAACGCCTTAAGCAAGATGACATGATGTAGACAAAGTAAACTCAATTAATATGAATAAACCCCATCGTTTTACCCTTAATGGCAACAACACAAATACATGTCTTGTCCCTTTCTATCACTGGGATAGAGCATCGCAAGATTGAACCCATCACAAACTGTCCCACTGAAGATAAATCAATCTAGTTGGCCAAACCAAACGGATAGATCAGAGAGAAATACAAAGCTATGTCAATCATGCATAATAAAGTTCAGAAAAGACTCCATTACTTCTCATAAATATTCTTGACCATAAACCCACAATTCATCCGATCCCAACAAATGCACCGTAAAAGAAGATTACATCGGATAGAACTCCAAGAACATCAAGGAAAACATTGTATTGAAGATGAAAGAGAGAGAACAAGCCATCTAGCTACTAGCTATGGACCCGTAGGTCTGTGGTGAACTACTCATGCATCATCGAAAGGCAACAAGGATGATGTAGAAGCCCTCCGTGATCGATTCCCCCTCCGACAATGTACTGGAAAAGGCCTCCAGATGGGACCGCGGAAGAACAGAAGCTTGCGGCGGTGGAAAAAGTGTTTCGGGTGGCTCTATGGTATATTGGGAATATTTGGGAATTTATAGAGGTGGAATTAGCTCAAGAGGTGCCACGAGGGGCCCACAAGCTCAGGGGCACCCCCGGGGACGCGCCCTATGAGCTTGTCGCTCCCTCGTGACTCTTCTGGTCTTCTCCTAAACCTTCGTGGGTCCCTTCTGGTCCAAAATAATTAATCCAAAGATTTTTCTCCGTTTGGACTTCATTTGATATTGATTTCCTGGAAAGCCAAAAACAAGCAAAAAACAGCATCTGGCACTGGGAACTAGGTTAATAGGTTAGTCCCAAAAATGATGTAAAATAGCATATAATTGCATAAAAATCCAAGATTGATACTATAATAGCGTGGAACAATAAAAAATTATAGATACGTTGGAGACGTATCAAGCATCCCCAAGCTTAATTCCTGCTCATCCTAGAGTAGGTAAATGATAAAAATAGAATTTTTATGTGGAATGCTACCTAACATGTGTATCATGTAATCTCTTTGAAGGTATAGATATTGAGAAACGATAAAGTAACAACATCAACATAATAATATCCATGACTATAAGAAGCATAATCATTACTTTTTCAAAATATACGATCCTTAACGAATGTTATCCCTCCTCATTTTATCATGTTAACACGACATGATTCTGCTTTCACCGCAAAAATATAAATCATGAGCTCCAAGGTGTTAAACCAAGCAATTGGATCATACTTTTAACGCGCTTCAACATTTTCAACTCCCACACAATACATGAGCGTGAGCCATGGACATAGCACTAGGTGGAATAGAATGCGGTGATAGGGATCAACAAGGAGAAGTCAAAAGGAAGATAGTCTCACATCGACGCGGCCAATCAACTGGCTATGGAGATGCCCATCAATTGATGTCAATGCGAGGAGTAGGGATTGCCATGCAATGGATGCACTAAGAGCTATCAAACCCATTAAGCTACACGGAAGGGGCACCCTCTCGTGCTAGCCACATCATCACAAGAAGACGAAAAAAACAAGTTAGCGATTGGGTGGTCAGAAAAGAGTGAGACAAAAAGATCAGGCTCATCGCCTCCCCACGCACGCTAACACAGCTGCCTCCTCCTGTGCTCGTTTCTCTTAGTGTCGCCAGATCTGGGGGAGCCACCAGGAGGAGAACCACGAGCATGAGAGACCACGACCGCAGCAGCAACAGCATCCCCGATCAGATCCGGCACTCAGCGATGTGGCCGCCCTTTTCTCTTGTCTACGAGGCCGGCACATCAAGATCAAGCAGGCCAGGCGGCGACGCTCCCAGGTCCACGCCATGATGGTTCTAGGTCATCATCACGACAGGCAGGCACGTGCTCGTCGTCCAGAAGCACGGCTCCTAGCTGGCCGCGACCTAGGGCTCCCGGAGCTCGTGCGGCCGTGCTCAAGGTGGACGTCGGTGTCACCCAAGATGAATTCCTACTTCAATCCTCTGCCCGGCGAACAGAAATAGTTCACCAGCATGGGTGACACATTGGATGGGGAGGCCAAGCCATCCGCGAGGCCATGGACTCGCCCCTTGCCTCGTGGGGCGGAGAAGGATAACTATATAAGGGGGCGGAGCAGTCCACATCACCGTTGTTCTCGCCTTCGAGCTGTCCGTGATGCCATCGCCATCGCCTAGCCCCTCGCCACGCGGGACGCAGAGATGGGCGAGGACGTCGATAAGAAGCCGTCATCGCCATCACCTAGCCCCTCGCCTCACCGGACGCAAAGATGGGCAAGGACGCCGGTAGGAAGCAGCTAAAGCTCTCGCCTTTGTGTTGTTTCTACTGCATTATTGATTAAGTGTGTTTTCCTTGCTCAGGGTTGCCGGTGTAGGTACTAAAGTGCAGACCAACAAGGAGGTCACGATTAAGCTTGTGAGTTTATAATCAGTGGCAATACAGTGCCAGTATTTTCCTCTTTGATATGGGTGCAAGTATTTCTATTTGGTATTTAACTTGATAATTGCCGATTTTCTGGAAAAAAAAGGGGTCAAAGATTAGTCTGACAATCTTTATATCTCACTCTTGTGGGAAGTACAATAACGAAAGTATGTTCTTCAGGCTAATGTTTCCCAGATTGGCAGCTCTCAGTCAAACTTCTTTACTGATCACTTCAATCTGCTAAAAACTATTTTCTGCCAAGGATTAATGGTAGCTTTTATATGCACTAACCTGTGTAAGCTCTCCTGCATTTGCAATCTTGCATTAGTTCATTTTAGTTCCCTAGAATTAAACATCAGAGGGAGTACATAAAAGAGAGGATAGGAGAAGTCGATAAGCCACAAGTACTGATAAGGCCTTATGCTTTTGCTCTGCCCAGGAAAATGTGAAGGCGAAGCATCCTCGGTTGTTGTATGAGTCAAAGTTGTACAGGGTACTGCAGCGCGGAAGTAATACCCATTCATTTTCTTTCCTTGGACCATAAATTTAAGATATTTTTTGCTGTTATGATGCTGGCGTACATTTTTTTTATTGTGCAGCTGGGATTTCAAATGTCAAGTGGTTTGGTGTTGAGGGTGACTACAATGTTCTTGTTACTTTGATAGGATCTAGCATGGTTGAATTGTGGCGGTTGGCTCACTGGACAAGCGGATGCCACTCTCCTTCTCGTCTTCCACGGCATGAAGAATATTAATGTTGAGATGGACGCACGCTTCAGGAGCAGCAGAGGTCCTATATAGTTTTTTGCTGAATCCATTTTCCTTTTCTTACTTGTGTTTGCGCCCCTCTTAACCTAACAAACATTTGGCACCTTTGAAAATCTGTTGGAAACATGCGAACGAATAACAATATGTCAGATTTCATTGTCTACCAAACACATGACCATGTTGTTTATTTCAGGTATATGAACCCTCACAGGGTAAATTCCTCTTCTATCGGAGTTGACCTGTTTCAGACAGAGCCTTCCTGTGTAGATGGGAAAGTGATTCAAAATTTTGCTAGGAGTCCATTAGTACATGTAGAGGGCTTGTTAATATGCCACTAATGCAATTTGACATATGACATACTGACCGGCCATTATTTTAATTGTTCATCTTCAGCTGCTCAATTGGTCTGATGGAGAGAGATCTTATAGGTTCTGTGTGAGGGTGAAGGACAATTCCATTCTATGAAGTGGAAGATTTGTCCTGATTGTCTAAATTTCAGTAGTTATTTTTCTTCCTTGAGTGACCTTGCTTTGGTTTTAACCACACAATGAGCTCTAGAGTAACTGAGTATTTAACAAGTAGGTGATGCTTTAACTTACTATTCATGATCAAATTGATGATATAGGTACACACATTTTTTGTGGTGCTATATTTCTATTTTGTAGGTGAGAGGATCTCATGTTGGTTCATATCTACCATGTTATGGTGTTTGGCATCGTACATAGAGGTACCGAAATAGGAGGAATAATGATTCTAATATAGTGAAGCATGTGGATGTTGATGCTCCAACTCTGAAGTAGCCCAACTTCTTCCTCATTACAAGGTAGGCTATTTGGTATCTATCTCAAATACAGTGTAAAGATCCTTTCATAAAACTGCTTATAATTTATTATCATACCTAAATGCTACAAGTATGCATTATAATTGGTTCCACTTGGCCTTTCCAGAATTATTTCTCATACTCTTTATGTGATAACACACCATCTTTCACCTCATAATCTCACTTTAACAGAGGATTCCTTGGACAACTGTGCAGTACCTAACCTTCAAATTTAATCCTTTATGTTAAAGCAATAATTATTGGACTAACAACATTATAAAGAAGACAAATCTCTTTCAGCTGTTAAAGATCTCTTCTCATTAATCATCTTTGGTGAATTAACTAGAATTTTCATTTAGTAAAATTAGAGCTCACCTTTCGTTTATGTGTAAGCTGAAATAAGATGAATTGCTTTTAGAAGATATATGGACTCTCTTTAAGAGCTGGAAGATTAGAATAGGCATGTGAATTGTGTCGATCTGCTGGACAGGTTGGTCAACTTGTATATGCCTATGTAATTCTTATGATGTATCACCTCTACTTGATTCTAATGCCTCAAGTATGTTCAGGCATGGAGAGCTGCCACCCTTTGCCCCTTTGGTGGCATAGATTTGTTTCCTTCCCTGGAGGCCATGCTCAAGAATGGAAAAGCTAGAACACTACAAGCAAGCTCCAAGGTTGGGTCATTTGATTCTGTCTTTTTTCTATGATTTCTTTCTGGTTCTCAGCTGAATCTACTACTGCTACGCTTTCTCCTGTTTATCAATGCACACTCTTGCCCTTTTTGATTGCATGTCTTGTATTTTTAAGAACCAACATAAAGCTATCGCTCTTTTCGACTGCTTGTCTTCTCCTGAAGTAAGAATCCTGTCATCTCGCTGAAGTAAGAATCCTGTCATACATAGACGTTAACTAATACGCCAGCTTGATTAGTGCGCACAATTCCGCCTCAAGAGGCGCCACCAGGTGGCGGCCCAGCCTCTAGTAAGTGTATGAAAGCTCAACTGAAAACTAAGTGGGTGTGCATCCGACTTGCTTGCTCATGAAGGCCTCGAGCATTTGAGGAAGCCCATCATCGGAATATACAAGCCAAGTTCTATAATGTAAAATTCCCACTAGTATATGAAAGTGACAACATAGGAGACTCTCTGTATGAAAAACATGGTGCCACTCTGAAGCACAAGTGTGGAAAAGGATAGTAACAATGGCCCTTCTCTCTTTTTCTCTCATTTCATTTTTTTTTTGTTGGGCTCTTTTTGGCATCTTTTTTTCGTCTGGTTCCTCATCCCGACTTGTGGGGGAATCATAGTCTCCATCATCCTTTCCTCGATGGAACAATGTGCTAATAATGATGATCATCACACTTTTATTTACTTACAACTTGATATTACAACTCGATAAAACTGAAACATATGACTCTATATGAATGCCTCTGGCAATGTACCAGGATGTGCAATGATGCTAGCGTAACATGTATGATACTGCTGAATAGTGGCTGAGCCAAAAATACTATGTCAGCTATATGATCATGCAAAGCAATATGACAATGAAGGTGTATGTCATAATAACAGAACGGTGGAAGTTGCATGGCAATATATCTCGGAATGGCTATGGAAATGCCATGATAGGTAGGTATGGTGGCTGTTGTGAGGAAGATATAAGGAGGCTTATGTGTGATAGAGCCTATCATATCACGGGGTTTGGATGCACCAACAAAGTTTGCCCCAACTCTCGAGGTGAGAAAGGGCAATGCACGGTACCGAAGAGATTAGCAAATTGCGGAAAGATAGGAGTGCATATAATCCATGGACTCGCATTAGTCATAAAGAACTCACATACTTATTGTGAAAGCCTATTAGCCCTCTTAGCAAAGTACTAACCGCATGCCCCTAGGGAGGAGCTTGGTAGGAGTTAACCATTGCACGCCCTCGATTATAACAACACAAAGGATTTCAATCAGACCTAAAAATGCTCGGACTTCCCCGGCATGCCATGACCAACACTTAGATGAAGAGTGATAACAGACTTTAATACCGATATTTCTACTAACCAATGATCATGAACCTATACTCTTTCATATTACTACATCAATATTATTAAACCATACATTTCATATTTAGTGATCTACATTGAAGTTTTTATTATATCCATCTGGAATACCTATCATATCAGGACCAATTTCATAACATGTGCATATTGCCATTACTATTTTTTAGGCTCTCAAAAAGGTATAAGTGAAGCATGAGAGTGCACCTATTTCTTTAAAATATAACCACCGACGTGCTCTAAAATATATAAGTGAAGCACTAGAGCAACTACCTAGCTCAAAAGATATAAGTGAAGCACATAGAGTATTCAAACAAATCACGAATTAATGTGTGTCCCTCTCAAAAGGTGTGTGCAGCAAACAATGATTGTGGCAACTAAAAAATCAAACAAAGCAAAACTACTATGGCACAAGACACTCCAAGTAAAACTCATATCATGTGATGAATAAAAATATAGCTCCAAGTAATATATCGATGGTTTGTAGACGAAAGAGGGGATGCCATCCGGGGCATCCCCAAGCTTAGATGCTTGGACCTCCTTGAATATTACCTTGGGGTGCCTTGGGAATCCTCAAGCTTACGGTCTTGCTGCTCCATATTCCTTCAACCATCGTGATCTCACCCAAAACTTGAAAACTTCACAAAACTCAACAGAAACCTCGTGAGATCTGTTAGTATAATAAGCAAATCATAAACTTTAGGTAATATTATGAACCCATTCATATTTTATTATTGCATAATACCTACTGTATTCTAACTTCTCCATGACTTATACCCCCCGGTATAATCCATAGCATCATTAAAACAAGCAAACTATGCAACGAAAACAGAATCTGTCTAAAACAGAATAGTCTGTAATGATCTGAACAAACACTATACTTTTTTAACTCCAAAAATTCTAACAAATTAGGACAACATGAGCCATTTGTATATCAATAATGTGTAATAAAATTCAGAATTTTATCACATTCCAGTAAGTCATAGAAATTTCAGCACTGGGCACAAAAGTTTCTGTTTTTCACAAAATCAAGTCAACTATCAAACAAATCATCCCAAAGCTTTTACTTGGCACAAACACTAATTAAAACATAAAACACAACCATAACAGCAGCATAATTGTGTGAACACTCAAGAAAATAAAATGATAACTATTGGGTTGCCTCCCAACAAGCTCTTTCTTTATAGCCATTAAGATAGGCTTGAGATTTTATTGATGCTCACATGAAAGCTAATAATTGAAACACAAAGAGAGCATCATGTAGCATGTAAAAACACATTTAAGTCTAACATACTTCCTATGCATAGGCATTTTAAAAGCAAACAAATTATCAAGACAAGAAATATCTAGCATATGCAAGGAAGAATAAAACATTGACAATCTAAACAAAACGAGACGAAATTTAGTAACATGAAAATTTCTACAACCATATTTTCCTGTCTCATAATAATTACATGTAGGATCATAATAAAATTCAACAATATAGTTATCATATAAAATACTATCTTCATGATCCACACGCATAAAAGTTTTATAATCTTCTGAGATAGTGGGATTAACATTAACTAAAGTCATGACCTATCCAAACCCACTTTTATCAAAAATTCATAAGATTGAACACTCTCCAAATATGTGGGATTCTTTTTTCCTAAAGTTGACACTCTTCCAACCCACTTTCAATATTATTGCAAACATTATTATCAATGACATATTCATCATGAGGCTTAAATAAATTTTCAAGATCATAAGAAGCATCACCCCAATCATGATCATTGCAATAAGTAGTGGACATAACAAAATTATCATCCCCAAGTTTGTAGCTTTGCATATAATTAGCAAAACTGGCATTAATAGAATTTATAATAACATCACTGCAATCATGCTTTTCATTTAAGGAGCTATCATGAATCAGTTTATAAATTTCTTCTTCCAACACTTCATCAAAATTTCCAGATTAATGATTTTCAAGCAAAACTTCATAGAGATAATCAAGTGCACTCAACTCACTGGTAATTGGTTCATCATAATTGAATCTTTTGAAAAGATTAGCAAGCGCGTGAGGATCCATATCAATAATTTTTTCCAAGCGAAGATGCAAGCAAATAGAGGGCACATGGCAGCACAAGTAAAGATAGCACACAAAATATTTTTGGTGTTTTTGATTTTTATGAGAAGTGGGGGAGATGAAAATGAGAGGCAAAGGCAAATAAAAAGTAGAGCAAGTAGATGATAGTTTGTGTATAGGTGCTTGCTAGGTTTTGATGTTGTCTCCCGGGCAACGGCGCTAGAAATTCTTCTTGCTACTTGTGAGCTGCGTTGGGATTTTCCCTGAAGAGGAGAGGAGATGCAGCACGGTAGAGATAAGTATTTTCCTCAATGAGAACCAAGGTATCAATCTAGTAGGAGAATGACGCAAAGCCTCGTGAATAGCACCTGCACACACAAAAGCAAATACTTGCACCCAACGCGGGCAAGAGGGTTGTCAATCCCCTTGAACTTGTTAATTGTAAGGATCAAATCTCGTAGTGGTAGATAGATAGAGTAAATTGCAAAACAAAATAAAAGAAATAAAATTGCAGCAAGGATATTTTGGTTTTTTATATATGATCAAAGTAGACCCAGGAGGCATAGTTTTCACTAGAGGCTTCTCTCTCAAACACATAGCATATGGTGGGTGAACAAATTACTGTTGGGCAACTGAGAGAAAAGCGCATAGTTATGACGATATTCAAGGCAATGATCATGTATATAGGCATCATGTCCAAGACAAGTAGACTGACTCCTGCATGCATCTACTAATATTACTCAGCAAGTGACTCTCTCTCACAAGACAGAGAAATATTACCGATTCATCCCATCGACCGCTATCCAACATGCATCTAGGGTATTAAGTCAATAAAACCGGAGTAACGCCTTAAGCAAGATGACATGATGTAGACAAAGTAAACTCAACTAATATGAATAAACCCCATCATTTTACCCTTAATGGCAACAATACAAATATGTGTCTTGTACCTTTTTGTCACTGGGATAGAGCACCACAAGATTGAACCCATCACAAAGCACCTCTCCCACTGAAGATAAATCAATCTAGTTGGTCAAACCAAATGGATAGAAATACAAAGCTATGACAATCATGCATAATAAAGTTCAGAAAAGACTCCATTACTTTTCATAAATATTCATATCGTAAACCCACAATTCATCGGATCCCAACAAACCACCGCAAAAGTAGATTACATCGGATAGAACTCCAAGAACATCGGGGAGAACATTGTATTGAAGATCAAAGAGAGAGAATAAGCCATCTAGCTACTAGCTATGGACTCGTAGGTCAGCGGTGAACTACTCACGCATCATCGGAAGACAGCAAGGATGATGTAGAAGCCCTCCGTAATTGATGGGATCGACAGAGTACCGAAAAAGTTCTCTAGATGGGATCATGAAAGAACAGAAGCTTGCGGCGGTGGAAAAAGCGTTTTGGGTTGCTCTCTGGTATATTGGGAATATTTGGGAATTTAGAGAGGCGGAATTAGGTCAAGAGGTGGCACGAGGGGTCCACAAGCTCAGGGGGCGCCCCCCTGGGACATGCCCTAAGAGCTTGTCGCTCCCTCGTGACTCTTCTGGTCTTCTCCCGAACCTTCATGGGTCCCTTCTGGCCTAGAAAAAATTAATCCAAATATTTGTCTCCATTTGGACTTCGTTTGATATTGATTTCCTAAAAAGCCAAAAACAAGCAAAAAATAGCAACTCGCACTGGGCACTAGGTTAATAGGTTAGTCCCAAAAAAATGATATAAAATAGCATAGAATTGCATATAAAACATCCAAGGTTGATACTATAATAGCATGGAACAATAAAAAATTATAGATACGTTAGAGACGTATCATCACTACAAAAAAAAATACACATCCGTGACATTTTGGCCCAAACAAAAAAAATTATGTCATGCTTATGACACTTCTATGACGATAATTGTGACAAAACCACATATCATCATAGATGTTGTGGGCTCCTACTTCTATGACAAAACATCATGACAGAAAATGGGCTTTTCATCTAGGGCAGGCTAGGGACGCACCTGCATGACATTCTTTGGGCCATCCATGATGGAAAAAATCGTGGTAGAAGCGAGGGCAAGGAAAATATCGGGGAGTTCCCGGTTACAGTGGGTGGTCGGGGCCGAGCGATTGATGACCCACAAGTATAGGGGATCTATCGTAGTCCTTTCGATAAGTAAGAGTGTCGAACCCAACAAGGAGCAGAAGGAAATGACAAGTGGTTTTCAGCAAGGTATTCTCTGCAAGCACTGAAATTATCGGTAACGGATAGTTTGGTGATAAGGCAAATCATAACGAGTAACAAGTAATAAAAGTAAACAAGGTGCAGCAAGGTGGCCCAATCCTTTTTGTAGCAAAGGACAAGCCTGGACGAACTCTTATATAAAGCAAAGTGCTCCCGAGGACACATGGGAATTGTTGTCAAGTTAGTTTTCATCATGCTCATATGATTCGCGTTCGTTACTTTGATAATTTGATATGTGGGTGGACCGGTGCTTGGGTGCTGCCCTTCCTTGGACAAGCCTCCCACTTATGATTAACCCCTCTCTCAAGCATCCGCAACTACGAAAGAAGTATTAAGGTAAACCTAACCATAGCATGAAACATATGGATCCAAATGAGCCCCTTACAAAGCAACGCATAAACTAGGGTTTAAGCTTCTGTCACTCTAGCAACCCATCATCTACTTATTACTTCCCAATGTCTTCCCCTAGGCCCAAATAATGGTGAAGTGTCATGTAGTCGATGTTCACGTAACACCACTAGAGGAAAGACAACATACATCTCATCAAAATATTGAACGAATACCAAATTCACATGATTACTTATAACAAGACTTCTCCCATGTCCTCAGGAACAAACGTAACTACTCACAAAGCAAGTTCATAATCATAATCAAAGGAGTATTAATTATCATTAAGGATCTGAACATATGATCTTCCACCGAATAAACCAACTAGCATCAACTACAAGGAGTAATCAACACTACTAGCAACCCACAGGTACCAATCTGAGGTTTTGAGACAAAGATCGGATACAAGAGATGAACTAGGGTTTGAGAGGAGATGGTGCTGGTGAAGATGTTGATGGAGATTGACCCTCCCTCGATGAGAGGATCGATGGTGATGACGATGATTTCCCCCTCCCGGAGGGATGTTTCCCTGGCAGAACAGCTCCGCTGGAGCCCTAGATTGGTTCTGCCCAGGTTCCGCCTCGAGACGGCGGCGCTTCATCCCGAAAGCTTCCTTATGATTTTTTTCCAGGGTAAAAGACACCATATAGCCAAAGATGGGCACCGGAGGCCTGCCAGGGGGCCCACAAGGTCGGGGGGCGCGCCCTCCACCCTTGTGGCTGGCTGGTGGCCCCCCTCTGGTTCTTTCTTCGCCCAATATTTTTTATATATTCCAAAAATAAGCTCCGTGAAGTTTCAGGACTTTTGGAGTTGTCCAGAATAGGTCTCTAATATTTGCTCCTTTTTCAGTCCAGAATTCCAGCTGCCGGCATTCTCCCTCTTCATGTAAACCTTGTAAAATAAGAGAGAAAAGGCATAAGTATTGTGCCATAATGTGTAATAACAGCCCATAATGCAATAAATATTGATATAAAAGCATGATGCAAAATGGACGTATCAGCGATGCACTGTGGTTTGCGCGTTTCTCTCTCGTACGCGCGTGTGTGCGAGGCGTTGGTTCTAACTGAACCCGAGCAATCGCACTAGCTACGTTACTGAACCCGAGTGATCGATCGATCCCTTGGTTGTTAACTGAACCCGAGCGATTCATTCGCTGCTGACTGAACCCGAGCAATTCATTCACTGCTGCTGCTAACTGAACCCGAGTGATCGATCAGCTTACTGAAGCCGATCGGGCACCCGTGCGAGACGTAGCCGGCCGGTGTTGGGTTGCCTCTTGATGAACAGTGACCATTGCTACGATGCGCGTGGTACGTAGAACGAGTCGAGATGTGGTGATTCGAGCCGGTTGGGTGGTTGTGGATGAACAGGACCCCGTGGTAGTAGGCCATTGCTGCTGGATGAACAGGACCCCGAGGAGCCCGCCACACCCCAGCCAGTTGGGGGTGGATGAACAAGACCCCATGGAGGCAGGATGAACAGTAGCTGGTGGAGGCTGGAGGAGGTCAACGGTGAATGAACAGTAGTAGGTGGAGGCTGGAGGAAGTCGACGGTGGATGAACAGTAGCAGGTGGAGTCTCGTTTTACGGTACGTCACACCCCTCCAGATGAACAGGACCTTGTTTCAACCATAGTCGGTCGAAGAGAAGTTTGTTTCCTCCGTTTTGCGGTACGCCAGACCCCTCCCAATCAACAGGACCCCGTTTCGACCGTAGGAGCTCGAATAGAAATTCGTTTCCTCCATTTTGCGGTACGCCACACCCCTTCCGATGAACAGGACCTCGTTTCGACCGTAGGGGCTCGAACAGAAGGCCGTTTCCTCCGTTCTGCGGTACGCCAGGCCCCGTTTCGGCTGTTTCATCCAAGCCAGTTGGCTCCAGATGAACACGACGCATTCCGTTGCCTCCCGATGAACACGACGCAGTTTCTCCGTTCCGACTGAGCCGGTTGGCTTTCGATGAACAGGATGCCATTGCTGCCGTCCGTTGCCTCTCCATGTACACGAGCCCTGGCCGTACGTATGCGCGAGTACGCGTTCGAGACCCAGCCTGTATGTATGTACGTGGCCGTATTTTTTGGCATGTGGTTGTACGTACGTGTACACAGTTTAGAAGGGACTGTCTGAACTGCTACGTCGGGGGCTCTACTACTACACGTGTCGCTGCTTGCTCGGCCACGGTTCATCGTTGCAGAGAGGCCGATCGACCAGTATGTACTTACACGTCCGCGACCAGACAGACAACGCTACATATGCTTCGACCGGGTGGGTCCCAGCTGTTCGGGAGGATAAGGACGCACTTCCTTTCGTGCGAAGATATATATGGTGGGTCCGAGCTGTCAGGGGGAGGATTCATTTTTTTGCGCGTAATAAGGAGGCACTTCCTTGCGTGCAAAGATGTAGCTGGTGGGTCCATCTGTCAGCCTCACGGCATACAGTACTCTTTCGATGGCTGTCGTTCGTTGACCATGTTGACCACGCCACGCAGACAACACCCAAGCGATGGACGACGGCGAAGCCTAGGAAGGGAACGACGCTGAGCCAGGGAAGACGAGGCAGGTGGATGCCCACGCGGAGGTGGTACAACGGTTCACTGGTTTGGCTGCGGTGTAATGTTGTCGTCGCCAGAGAATAACAGGGGGTGTGGGTGAGTAGAGGGAAGTCCTGGCCAATGGCAGTATGGTCGGGCGGTGAGGCCTACACGGCAGCACAGCCGGCCACAGGAGGCTGGAGCAGGCGGTACGACGGGCGCTGGTTTGGGCGGCCGGAGCAAGAAGACCAAAGGTTGAAAACGCAACTCGACCGTTGGATTAACATCCAACGTTCACTGCAGCTAGAATTGTTTATTGACTAAGTTGACAAAGCCCTGCATACGCGTCAACTTAGTAGGCCCACAAGTCAACCTCCAAATCTGGTGGTCCCCAGCTAGCAGGGGGAATCATTTTTTGCGCGTAATAAGGTGGCACTTCCTTGCGTGCGAAGATGTTTTCTGGTTGCTTTAATTTCTTCTTTTTTAAGTTAGAATAAAAAGAAAACAATTTAGCATCTTTGGTACAATCTATATTTTCATGAAATGGATCATAATAAAGCTGGTGGGTCCCAGCTGTCAGGGAGAGGAAACTTTTTTTTCGCGTAATAAAGGAAGCACTTCCTTGTCTGCGAAGATGTAGCTGGTGAGTCAAACCTGTCAGGGGGAGAAATCATTTGTTTTCGCATAATAAGGGGGCACTTGCTGCGTGCAGCCATGGGTCATGTGGGTCCCTACTGTCAGCCACTCCACGTACATGCCTCTTTCAATGGCTGTCGTTTGTTGACAAAGTTGACCACGCTGCACCGAGAGAACCAATGCGGTGAATGATAGCGAGGCCTAAGAAGGGAACGACCCGGAGCCGGCGAAGACACAGCAGTGGATGCCCACGCGGAGGGGAGTACGAGGGTTCACTGGTTCGGCTGCGATGTGAGGCTGCCATCACCGGAGAATAACAGGAGGTGTTGGTGAGTCGAGGAATGGCCTGGACGGCGATGGGAGTAGGTGGGCTGGTGAAGCCTGCGCAGTAGCACAGCCGGCCACGGGAGGCAGTAGCAGGCGGTACCGTCGGCGGTGGTTTGGGCGGCTGAAGCAAGAATATCCGAGATTGAAGAAGCACTACAGCCGTTGGATGGACATCCAACGGCCACTACTGCTAGAATCGTGTATTGACTATAAGTTGACAAAGCCTTCCATACGCGTCAACTTATTAGGCCCACAAGTGAGCATCACATCTGTGGCAGAGAACATATAGCCCATTTGCGATTTGTAATAATGTACAGCCCATTTTTGAATTCTAATGGAATTTACTACAGCCCATTTACAGTTTGTTAAAATTACAGCCCATTTTCTAGCCAGGACAACGATTAATAATTTCAACCAACCGCTCAAAATAGAATTCAACAAAAAATCCCACATTTTGATGGGATCCGAAATATTTTTATCCCGAAATTTCGAGTCAGATTAAATATAATTTCAAAATAAATTTGTATTAGGTACAAATCCAACGAAATATTGCGCGTGCAACAAGTAATGAAATTAAAATTTTCAAAATCCAAAAATAATATTTTTGAAACTAATTACCTGTTTGGTGCGTTTTTTATATTTACAACCCAGTTTTTATAATTACATCCCATTTATTATTTCTTAAAGCCCATTTTCTTGTTAGGTCGAATGCATCTCTCCTAGGAAAGATTTGCAGCCCAGCGGGGCAGAGAATAACAAGTTGACCTGGGTTGGGTATTCCTCAAAAAAAGTATAGCTGGGCTAACCATTTTCATCTTGAAAATATAATATCTGGGCTGGATATTTAGTTGACATAAAATAATAGCCTGGGCTAGACGGGCCACAGCCCGCCCAGTTGATACCATGCTCCTTTGAACAACAACAAAAACATGGCTCAAGAAAAAATCTGCTCACACCTCAAAAAACAAATACTACTCGAGCTGATGGGTCCCAGTTGTCGTCCGCTCGTTGTGCAAATCTCTTGTTTATTGACTATATAGGTTGACAATGGTGTGGGACCGTGATGTCAGGAAACCAGGAGGAAGCAATTTTTTTATAGTTGTAAATAAGGAGGCACTTGCGTACGTATGGCTATGGCCCTGGTGGGTCCGTACTATCATCCTCTCCACGTAAAGTCATCTCCTGATTCCTCATGTTCGTTGTCCATGTTGACAACATGAGACAGCGGCGCCACGGCGAGCGCAATGACTCGAAGGACGACGAGAAGGGCCTCGTGGGCCCTACGAATGGTCTGATACAACGCTCGCTGCTCATTCAGGAAGCCAGGATCATAGGGCCACATGTCCGTGATGACATTGTCGTTCGCGTGTTCGCCAGTGATTCGTCCCTCCGCGAGCCAGTGCTCGTTGAGGAGACGGAGGATGTAGCACAGGTCCTCCTGTGCTGGTAGCTCTTCCGCCAGTAGGACGTCGAAGTGCAGCCGCACCTGCTCTATGGTCAACACGGCATGAACCGTCTTGGGCGGTGGCGCCGGCTACTGGTCGGAAGCCACGTCCACCGTCTGGTTGTCGTTGCTTAGCTCGGCGAGCTCGCTGGCGAGCCAGCATGTCCGGCTACTGACCAGACCACTGGTCCATGTTCAGACGACACAAGTGTCATCCGTCCATCCATCTGCCACCCACATTAATGATATGCGGTTGCCGAGGCGGCTACTCCGGCACCACTCGTCCGTCCCTCTGCCGCCCACCATTGCTATCTAAACTGTTGTGCCGGCCATAGCCGCAGTCATCCACCTCCGTTCCCTTTCTCCTCTCCACACCACTCCCACCATGGCTTCCTCGCGCTCCAGCACTCTTCGGGACGGGTAGACAATGGACCAGAAGAAGGAGATGGCAGCCATTGCTGCCGACTGGCAGTCGGAGGACGATGACGTCCCAATGGAGAATGTGGTCGTCGACGATCCGGCGCCAACCCCCTACTCCGCGCCATCCTCGCCGGTGCATTGCACCATGACCATCGGTGAGGCCTGTGCCCAATACATGGACATGGTGAGGCAGAAGCATGAGGAGAAGTTCCGGGAGGCACAGGCCGACGCCACCTACAACCACCATGTCCTCCAGGAGCACCTGCAGGCCGAGGAGCAGATCGCCGCGGAGCGGGCGGAGCAGGAGGTGCTGCTTGAGTCGTACCGCTCTGCCCGTGAGAGCCGACTCGTGTGCTGGCGGTACCGCATGCGGGTGGTGAAGGTTGCGGCCGCCTACAAAGAGGGCAATGAAGCGGGCGAGGCGCTGTTTGGTGAGACCGACGACGAGGCGGAGGACAATACTGGCTCCACTGAGGCCCCGCCCCGCCGGCATCGAGGTGGAGGACTTCGCTGGCTACGGCAAGGCCCTGCTCCGCCGAGGCCCCGCCCCAGCAACAATGAGGCAGAGGACATCACCAGCTTCGCCGAGGCCCCACCCTGTCGGCAATAAGGGGGAGGATTTCCCCTGCTCCGCCAAGGTGCTGCCCCGCCAGCAACGAGGCCGAGTAGAAGATGGTAGGTCGCCGCCGCTCAGGTCCAAGTAAGGCCACCGCTCCTACCCTCCTATTGAAGCCAAGCTTGGCAGGTTGAACATTGACGGCCGATTAGCTCTTTGGTGGTGACGTGGAGTTGGACAGCTTTACTTCCTGTGGCTCTGGAGGCGGAGCTAGAGAAGAAGCTTCTGTTCTAGGGGCTCAGTCGGACATGGGGAATGGGCACCGGAGATCATATATTAGGTTAATTAATTATACCTCCAGCGCACCCCTTTTTAGTTGAAGAATGTATGAAATGTAATGAAATCTGGCATGTTTATATGAAATCCGGCCGTGTATGAATGAATTTAGTCTGATTTGTTTGAATTCTTCTATCACTGGAATTAGATGAACATGCAAAACAATACGTACTAGCATTATTCTCACGACGCACGGTGATCACCTCGTTTGCAGCAGTTTCACACGTACAAAAAGTTTGAGCAGCTTTTTAGCGTGCATGTACGTTGCAATCAAACTCACAGGCCTGGCAATTCATAGAGAACAATCAAAACAATCGATGATTATGCATCTTAATGATTCACATGTCAGAGCCAATATTTACTTCACAACTAAAGAATAAAGAAAAAACGATCGATGCTGCTGACGGCAAAGGGCGTCCCATTCCAAAATATCAAATGCATGTCTTCTTGCTAACATCAATGAGCAAAATTTGACAAGGTTGTCCCACTCCAAAATATCAAATGCGTGTCTTTTTGCGTACATCAATGAGCAAACTTTGATAATGTTTTCCCATTCCAAAATATCAAATGCCTATGATTGTGGAATGGGCGGGGTTTGCCATCAGTTCGAACATTGACATGTCACCTCATGCTAAATAAACCAGCTGTTCTTTTTGTGCAGTTCCACTAAAATCAACCAACTTCGCGCGTAGCTTGTATGATTTCGCCTTTATATGTTGAAATGCCTTGAACATATCGGCACCTCCTTTCTTGTAGCTAATTTTGTGGATGGAGGTGGAAATGAATGATTCGATAACATTCGATGTATTGTGCATGATGAAGTATAATGGAGGGCACGAACCATCAGAACATTTTGTGCAGTTCCCATTGAAAGCAAGCTGAGCATCCCTGTTTGCATAAATACAAAAAAAGTGATTAGTACAAAGCAAATTGTATTATGAATTTACAGTTTAAACATGCAACCTACATGATCCATGCAGAGCACACATTTAAAAAAATGGAACTCACCAGAAAGAATCCTAAAACAACATTGTATTGGCCATCACATCAACAAAGATGGAGATCTGTGAGTCCTTCTGAGCTGAAGTTAGTTTGTTCTTGTGGGCAGTAATGTAACCATCCTTCAACTGCTTCCTTCTGATAAGAAGAGAGGCTTGGCTTCTTCATCATGGCATAATCGAAACTAGGCACTTCACGTACTCCATATTCTTCTTCAGAGGAGGATGATCCTGTTGTGCAAAGACAAGAGAACAACTAAATGCTAGCATCCCTGTTTGCTCAAAAAAAGGAAAGGAAAAATTTAAAATAGCACAGATGAAGCACTTCTCGAGGACAATACCACTTTCTCATGACAGTAGCTAAACAGTAGCACAACACCAATAGAGATGACAAATCTCAATCATATGGATGAAATTCGTGGGCCGGTACCAACCTTTGTCAGGAGGCTTATTGTGTAGAGCATACAGATGAAGCACTTCTCGGGAACCATCTGTTATTATCTATTGTGGTTGCCATGCTTACTATATACTCCTCGATTAGTTTAATGTTTCCAACATCTTCTTGTGAAGTTCCACTAAAATATATGTTATCTTCAAACAAGATCCCTGTTTGCGCAAGTAGAGATAATTACATATTACATTAAGAGTGGCATCAAATCATAGTGGCAAAACAATTGCTCGTTCCAGCCATAGCAATAAATTAAGATACAAAACTATATCATTACTTGTGTCATCACAGCTCCAGTGCTTCATTACAGCACTGGGAGTTGATTTTTATTCTTCTTCCGCTTGTTCTTCCCCTTCATCACTTGGTTCAATAACAGACAAGCTTCACCTTCAATGTAAGATTTGGCATGTCAATTAGGGAGCACAAGCACTAAACAACGACATTAATTTTCTGATGACAGTAGCAAAATACAGGCCAACAGTTGTGAAATATCATTATCTTACCTCAATGAGATATTACGATGCACATGCACATTGGAAGTCTGGTCTCCTTTTGTGCAGTTCACTAAAATCAAGCAACATTACCATATAAGTAGCACAACATATGAAAGCACACTGCACAATCATGTGAAAGAAGGCTAGTACTGACCTCTCATGACGCAGAATTCAAACAACTCACAAGAAGAAGATCTGAAACAAATTTGCCAACACAGATAGGAAGTCAGATCTCCTCTTGTGCAGTTCCACTAAGATCAAGCAATCAAGCAACGTTGTCGGTGTGGCATTTTGGTTGAACTGCACAAAACACTCTTCAAACAAAAGTGTTTTGTGCAGTGCAACAAAAGGTCACAATAGCAACAAGGTGAAGTAGATAACCCTGTTTACACAGAGATGCAAAGGAAACAATTACTGGTAAATAACGGTGGATGACACAGAAGCCCACAAAAAGAAGCATCTAACTTATCTAAATGGGAAAGAAAACAAGACAGTAGCATTTCAGAAACAGTGGCATTGATTCATATTAACAGAGAGATTATATTAACAATAAAATTCGTTAAACATGTAATTTGCTTTTAACTATGGCATTTCTTCAATTTTCCAGCGGCATTATTAGATTAAGAACAGCTAAAGAGTTGTATGGGATAGTGGACGCACAAGCACCATGTGCATCTACCGATGTATAAAGGGGTGATGCACAGTCTGTTGCAACAAACAACCAAGGAGCATATTTGTGTTGGTCCCATTTTTGTTATCTTTAGACACCTTTCCCTATGTGAGGGCAACAAATCTAGTCCTGCTCAAACTCTAAAGCCTTGTCCCCCACCCACAGAAAGATCAGTTCCTTACAGATGTGTGTACTGCGTTTGTCATTGTTTTCCCTTTTCGACCAACATAGGTGTTGGATAGCCAGTCTGTACTACTTTTCCCCCTTCCTTTCCTCTTTGAACCATGTCCTAGAATCATGCTATACAACTTTCCCCACTACTTTCCTGTTTGATCCAACACCTAGATTCGAGTGCAGAAGCGAAAAAAATTCCACATGCAGCTAGAGCAATGCCTGTGGATTAAGTAAATTATACCTTAAGGTTCTCGGGGTGTGGCTCGGTGGGCGGACGAAGGCTGATCTACCCACAGTATGTACGGCGGCAAGGAAGAAGGGGTCGGAGGCCCTCCTACGCCGCTACTGGGTGAAATAGAATAATGGCGCCGGCAATGGATTCCCTCGCTCGCCGACGGCGACAGCGTTAAGCCTCCTTGCCTTCCCCGGCAAGCGAGAGGCCAACACAGTCTTGTTTAGATCTGGATAGGGTGAGAGAGTGTGTAGAGAGCAACTACAAGCGTTGAGGCTCCAGCGTGTATATATATATAGTGGAGAGAGAGTGTGAAGAGAGCAAACCCTAGAAAACAAGCGTTGAGGCTACAGAGTATATAGTTGGAGTGGTTTTATTTTTCTCTCCATAAAAATCGTTTTAAATTGTGCATGAAATGGAACTCTTTATTTAACATACTAGTGAAGAAAAATACTAGGGCAAAGCTAATACGTGAAGAAAATTTAACGCTCGAAGGAGTCAACTCGCAATTAACGCTCCACGCCTCCCGGTCGCACTTACTATTGTTCACGTGTGGTACACGACCCTCCGAAGCAACAACTGAACCACACACGGTCAAAATATCGGAAAGGTGGGCTGCACCATCCTCCAATTTTAAATATTTTGGGCACTTGTATTCGGCCTAAGTCAGTGTGCCACCGTATGTACTAAGGGTCACAGCGGGTGCTAAGAAACTAGGGCATATTGAGAGTAATTGCCATCCGTTTATTTGTAGGGTCACTTGCAAACTGTCAAACTCTATTATCCTCTTATTTAATGGATGAGGCAAATCTTTTGCCTCCGTTTCAAAAAAAATGAGAAATTCAATTTTAATTATTTTGTATGTACACTTTGCTCTCTTCCAATAATTTTGGGCACTTGTATTCGGCCTAAGTTAGTGTGCCACCGTATCTCGTACTACTCCCTCCGTCTAGGTGTATAAGTCATGTTAGAAGGTGCAGCGGGACCAAGGTGCAAGCAGATTGGAGGAGAAGGAGAAACTTGACCGGTCCTTCCTCCAATCAAAGCCTTGATTTCTCTCCCTAAATGCAACAATTAAACACAACAATTAAGAGATGTCGTTTTAGCTACCATCTAGGGACACGTATTAACTCGCATGCAAGCCGGCTTTGATTCCTTGACTAATCAACGCATAGTTGTGCTGCATGCATTGGGTTTCTGGGGGAGATAACAAGGCAGAGTAAGAAACGCTCGCTAGCAACGAGGCTAGGAGGGGATTGAGATGCGAAGTTAATGGACGACGCATAAACATTTTGGGAATATTTGATTTTCGTAAGATGACTTAACACCTAGACGGAGGGAGTACTACCTCAGTCCAGGTTTTTACGCCACGTCATATATTTTTTGTCAAAGTTTGACCAAATTTTTTAACTACTCACTACTTTCCTGTTTATAGGGCATAAATTTGAAATCTCATCAACCAAGGCAGATGATGAGTGGACAAATGTAGTACTCCATCTCGTAGTTTACAAAATTACTCAAACTTTAATCTGCATTAATTACAATATATTCATGGACGACCACTAAATGAGTAGGAATGGTTACATGCACTGATTGGTTTCTTTTAATCCTTGCATGCATCAATTTAATGCACCTTGGAATGTTAACTTGTGGTGGAAAGAAGTGAAAACAAGACTGTAACGAACAAAATGAGATGAGCCCAATAAACGAAGAAAAATTCAGAACCAACGTAATTAATACGGCCATCGGCCGTATGCACACATTTATTTTCCAGCACATTTTTTTATTTCATCAATGACATTTTGATACAGGGAAGTACATTCACCAATTCGTTGCTAGGAGAGCAAGACCAAAGAAAACAAGAACCACAATTAGACATTTTAAAAGATATCCAATTTCCATAACTGCTCCCACTAATTGTATTAATATCTTCTCTATGTCTTCATTGTTGATCTCTGGCTTCTCGAGCTTGCACACTTCTTTCTTCTTTGATTCTAAAGAACTAGACGTTGCTTCACATCTAATATCATCTCTAGTCTCATCTCTATCCTCTATTCTAGCAAGGAGTGCACGAGCATCTACCAAATTTCATGCTATCAATAGATCGATGCATTCTTCTTCCCAAAACAAAAACTTGCATCCATCCTACACACAAGTTTGAGTATAAGCTGCCGAACATGCACCGAATAAGGGAGCACAGCCGAATCAAAAGAAGTACTACGCACCTTATTTTTTTCGCACTTGATGAACACCCATCCAGGATGTTGTGGCGTGGTCGAAACGAGGCGCAGGACCTGCCGCGGGCAGCCATCGCACTTTATGAGCGGCAACGGTGAACCAACTAGCCGCTGGCCAGGGCCGAGCCCAGACGGTGGCCGGCCGTGTCTTTGTCGGCGATCCGCCGACGGGATAGATTCGAGCGGCTAGAGGCGGATTCAGTACCTGCACGCAACGTGGAGGCATTGCCATTGTTGTGTGACCCGGTACCCGGACAATCCATGGCAAGGCGCAGTCACAGGCGGCCCGAATGCTCCAAATCCGCCAGCCGCGTGCGTCAAATCCCGCGGCCGCAGATATAGCGGTTGACCGCCGGCGCCGGGACGAGAGAGGCACATATCCGACTGTCGTGTTGTGGTCGGCTGGGCTATAGTGCGAGGCAGCGACTGTGTCTCCGACGGACGTGCGTGTACCTCTTCTCTTCTTGTACGTACTCCATTTATCTCACTTCCTGTGGCTTCCCACTCCCACAATATTCCTATTCTATGAACTTGTGTGTGTGCGTGTGTGTGTGTGTTTTAACAGTGTGTGTGTGTTAGAGAGAGCGACACATCGACCTACTCCTACAGAGAGATGGTGTGTAGTACACATCGCACATGCGCACAAACACGCCTACAACGCCAGCATGCATGCATGCAATACTCACACGTACACATGCACGCACGCAACACTCGCACGAACACACGCACGCATGCAGGCATGCAACACTGGCATGTACACATGCATGCACGAACACACACACGCACGCATGCATACAACACTGAAACATACACATGCACGCAACACTCACTCGTACACATGCACGCACGCAACACTCGCACGCCTGCATGCACACAGCACACGATGCAAGACACACGCTCAACCTATACGTGCATGCACCCTTTGTTAAGCACATGGATTGTTACGAGTATTAATCAATCTTATCTATGATAAGCAGAACATTGATGTTTGCAGCGGTCTTTATGAATCACAACGTATCGAACGGGCTATCAACGTTTATACATGAAAAAATTAAAATTCTCTTACATTATATAGTAGGCCTATCAACCTACATGAATTAGATGACATCACACTCAATGAACAATCATCGGTTTATGTAATGCCTGCTTCTCACCGGCTTGGCCCACCAAAAACCCCTCCCCCCTCCCGCGCGTGATTCCCGCCCTGCGCCAGCTGCCCGCATTCATGCGGACCCGGCTCCTCTGCCGTGCACTGCTTGCGTTGGTTGACTGACATGCAGGCCAGGTACCCAACGGGCCCACACGTCAATGGAAGAACGGCATGGTGTCGTACATCAGAGTCGAGGGCGCCGCTCGCTGCACGCCCGGCTGAACACGCCTCCTTGCCGCATTCAAACGTCCCCATGAAACCCATGTGGAAGCCGAGAAACCCACTCCGGCCACACGTCCGTTCATGACCGGGCCGGCATTAAACGCAACACCGGTCGAGCTCCTCCCGTCCGCCCTCTATTTAATCTCCTATTTAAGTGAGGCCATACGTCGGCCAAGAATCGCACACCTCCGCCGCCCCCCTATGAATTCCGTCATTGTTTATATGAAATATGGCCGTGTTTGCATGAATTTCGTCCGGTTGGTTGAGTTGTTGCCAGAATGTGTGCGGCTACGGTTGGATGGCGTGATTTTCGGGTCACCGGTCGATGTGCGGCCGGCTCGGGCGGCGAGGTGGGACAAATAAAAACCAGCTCGTGCAAGCTCGTCTCCAACGCACGCTGGAGGAGGAGCACCCGAGCTCTACCTCGTTCATCGGTGGCAAAGGCGCGAGTGGACAAAAGGGTCGCCAATATTTTGGGCTACCCCGGGCAAGATCCAAACAGCCCCTTCCAGCCCCACCCCTCCTAGCACATTCAAATCCCTCGTTTGCTGTGAAATTTTGCCATGTGTTGTTTTCAGGGATATTTTGCTGTGTGAAAACAAATTTAAATATGAACGAATAATCAGTCTCCGCGGTCTTCTGTCGGGACACGGTTGGATGGCCTCATAGTAATAGTGTACAGAGTAGTAGGAGTAGTACACTGGTAGGAGTAGTACTACAGCAATTTCCTTGGAGTCCGTGCTACAGCAAGCTACCCTAGGCTATGTTACTACTCCCTCCTTTCCACTTTATAAGGCTCATTTCAAAATCTCTCCAACCAAGGTAGATGGTGAGTGGTGGAATAAATTTCGTAGTTTGCACAAGTACTTAATTAGTACGCTCGTTTTTCTCAAAAAGTTATGTTTACCGATGCATTAATTACGACGAATGCATGCACGACCACTAAATTTCCATGAACTTCTACATGCATTGGTGAGTTTTCTCTTGATACTGCTTGCATCGGGTGATTTAATGCACCTCGAAATCCAAACATGTGATGGTAAGTACTAGTAGAATTGAGACTTATAAAACGGAAAAACAATTTTTTTAGATGAGCCCTATAAACCGGAAAGGAGGGAGTAGTAAGTAGTACTACCTCCATAGTGGGTACGTACTCCGTAAAATCAGATTTTCCCAAAACTAAGTCGCTCAACCTTTTATTTGCTTGTTTCCCTTCCTGCCTCGTTGCCTCGAACAGACTATGCCAAACTCCCCTGCCTACCGCGCGGGAAAAGACCCGCCCTCGCCTTTTTTAGTCCGGGTTTGTATCGATGGATCACGCGACGCAGCAAAAACCAAGACGTGTCTTGTACTCCTCCGTCGTACTAAGAGTGGAGACGCTCGCTTTCATGAATGTTGTACTTCCTCTCGCCGACATGTGGGACATATAGCAACCGGGTCGATGTGTCATGCACCAAATAACAGTGCAGAACAGCAGGGGGACGCACCCCAGTCGTAGCGCCCCAGTAGTGCTAATGAGCAATGAGACGTCAAATCACAAAGCCGCACCTTTCCCACAAACGGACAAAGCAGCCATCATTTCACACTTCGCTGAATCTGCTTCTCCATCATCTCCTTCAAGAAAACCACGTATTGCTTCTGCCTCAAGAGGGACGCGCATCGCCTTGGTACATCACGACACGTGGGACCGCTTGATAGGCCATGCTCCCCCGCCCACCGCTCGGTAAAATCACCTCATTTTTACTAATCTGGATACTATCTTTTTAGATCAATATAGTCAGGATTCACCAAGGAGCAAAACCAAGTGGTAGGCTGCTACTGTCGCGTTGGCGTCGCAACTCAGCAGGGTCAGTCCACACACGAAATGGCGACGCACTTACAAGACCCCTTTGGCCGACATGTGGCTCATCCATCATCTTGTTCCACGTGCGATGCACCAAATTACAGTTCGGAGCAGCGGTTGGAGGCACCCCGGTCGTAGCGCTGCAGTAGTAGTAAATGAGTGATGAGGGGTCAAATCACAAAGCCCCACCTTTCCCGCATTAAGCTGGATGGATGAAGCAACCATCATTTCACTCTAGGGCACAAAAGATAAAGAAAAAAGGGAACCAATGATGCGTGCGGCAGCTACCTAGGGCGCCCTAGGGTAGGAGCCTCCACTACAAATCTGCTTCTCCCTCATCCTCTTGAAGAAAATCGATGATGCGTGCGACAGGTAGGGTTTGTAGGAGTACTACGGCGTGCGGGGCCACACCGTAGTAAATGGGAGAGGGATTGAGTTCAAGTCGACGCCTTAATATGGGTGGGCCGCTCGGTTTTACAGGAATAAGGCAGAATTTTGGGTTCAGGGAGCAGTGGAGATATACGTACAAAAAATTGTGGACGTAGGTTCGACCGAAAGCCAATGACGCATGGGCCCCACATTTTGATATACCCGCGGCCGCGTGAAATTTGCTACTCAAAATAATGCATAAAAGTTCCTCGAAAAACATCTATAACAAAGGGGAAGTGAGTGTATGCTTAAAATGAAAATAAAATGAAAATGTAATACAAAGAGAAAAAATGAATTGCAGTTAAAAAATGACATTTCTAACAAAAATGTGAATGTGAACTACATATGTGTGCACGTGACCAACGCATATATTGTCAATACAAAATCTAATGCAAGAAATAACTTATGAGTAACATGCGTGAATTGATGATGTGGTGCTTGCATTCATATAGTACAAAAACAATGTGATTTATGACTTGCATGCATGACCTGTTCATGTGCCATAGTTGCATGTCCAGGAAAAAAGCTAGTGGGTTGTACTAGCTATTTAGGAATAGAAGATGTATATATGGAAGTTGTAGGGAAAGAGATGACATGTATCTCAATTCCTATGAGGAGGGATTGGAAAAGAGATGTCATTTGGTTCACATCATAGGAACTTTTCTATTGAATCTAGAGATGACATGTATCTCAATTCCTATGAGGAGGGATTGGAAAGGAGATGTCATTTGGTTCACATCATAGGAACTTTTCTATTGAATCTAGGCTAATGTTTATTTTCCTTTGAAATTCTAGGAGTATAGGAATCCATTCATATGAACCAAGTGGCTCTAAAGCTACAAAAATCGTATCATGTTTATTTTCCTTCGAAAGGTGGAGTATATGAATCTATTCCGATGAACCAATTAGCTCTAAAGGAAAAATTCCTATAAAAATCATATCATATAGAGTTCCTATGATATTCCTCCACACCAAAGGATGGTTGAAATTGCTGCAGGTGATACGACGGTCTTTCTTTGTACACTCCTCCCCCATCTTTATAGTTACATCTCAAAGATGAATGAAATGATATATACTGGGTATTCTATATGTGCATTTTGGTATACGAAAACTCGGTAAAAGTTTGCGAGGTTCAAATTTTCAATAAAGCTATATGCACTACATTTTGGAACGGAGGGAGGAGCATACGGCAGTTGCTAACACTCACGTGCAAGATTTGTGTGTTGGAGGAGTAGCTGTTCTGTTAAATGCCATGGCAAAACTGACACTGTTGAATGCCGATCTAACAATTCTTACGGCGTTCGTTAGGAAACGGCTTGTGGTGAACATTTGTCATATATGATTTACGGACACATGCATTGCGTTGATACGTGCCCCCTCTCTCTCACGCACACACGCACCCTAACGAGTCACGACTCTCTCGAGTCCTCTCGCACCCACCGTCTATCTGTAGGTAGACGTCACACACATATGTGCTCTTCATACCCTACCCTCAGAACTTCTAAAAAATAAAAGACGTCATGCACCTTTTATTTTAACTCACATGTCACACACTTATACTATTACTCTTGTGGCAAATGTTCTTTGGGCGTAGTATATTGTACTCTCACAAAGAGAAGCGGTGCACGCACGTACTAGTTCTCTCACACCCACTCGCGGGTACATGTAGGAGCGCATTTTTTTAAGCTAGGAGTGCATTTGTTTACAAAGAGGCATCCCAATTGACATTTTGACTAATCTAGTTTTCAACTTGATGGAGGGTTGGGGACCGCACGTGAATGATACAGTACATAGTGCGCCCTGGACGCGGTGATTTGATAGTGCGACCTGGAAGTGGTGGCACGTTATTGACCGAATTTTATTTTTACTTGAACTTTAAATGAAAATAGTGGTTCGCGCGTATTCAATTTAATAACGGTTGCTACAACAAAATCACTCCACTATATATATAAGCAGGAGCCTCGACGCTTGCTTTACTAGGGTTCCTCTCTTTCACTCTCTCATGCTCTCCCGATCTAAGCAAGACATCGGTGGCCACACTCTCTCTCTGCTCACCACTGGTCACAAATCCGGCCGGACCACCTCGGTCGGGGCAGGGGTGTAGGTGCATCATTCACGCAGTCGTCGGCGGCGAGGGAGGAGACTAACAGCTGCCCGAGCATCCCGATCGACGGTCGTGTCGTTATCTCTGAGACAGCACCGGCTCGGGAGGGCCTCCGACCACTTATTCCTCCCTGTGGTATTGTGGCAAATATGCGGCCTCCCGACGCCGTCTTTGCCACATCCCGACGACCCTCAAGTATATCTTCCTTCAAAATCGGCCTTGCTCTACTACCCCAGCTCCCCACGTGGCTGCGTGTGGATCTTTTTCCACTTTCATCAGCTGTTCCAAAGCCACCTAGACTTTTACTATTATTAGAGGTAAAGCTAGTTCACACAGTCGAATCTAAGAGTTGGTTCAAATAGGGAAGAAAGTGGGAAAGTTGTAGCATGAATCTAGGACTTGGTTCTAAGAGGAAACGGGGGAAAGTAGTAGATACTGGCTACCCAACCGGTCTCTTCGTTGAAAAGGCGAAGAAAGCGGGGTGGATGGCGAAGGGTGGGAGGAAGTGGACCTGTCTCTTGGTTGAAAAAGGAAAGAAAGTGAGGGGTGTTGGGGGGACAACGCAAATGAGAACGAGCAGGTCTAGATTTCATGTGCTCACATAGGAAAATGTCACCGAGGAGATAAAAAATGGGACAAATGCAGACATGCTGCCTGAATGTTTGCCGCTCTCGGCAACCACATCTGCCTCACCACTTTATGCCCCTGCTGTCCCTACGCCCATATCGCTACCGTTAATGTAAAATCACATGAAGCATGAAGCATGAAGCAATGCCACCTAATGTCACTATTAAGTAATGCTGCTGTCAGTCTAGTGCCGTCAATAAATTGAAGCAATGACACCACCATTTTATGAAGTGCTTCCGTCTTGCTTTATTTCCCATGAATTGTGTTTTTGCAGTTACACTTAAATCTCACACCGCTGACATTGCTTCATCCCAGTGGAACTGCACAAATTTGATTGCACATTTACTAACCATGTGCTACTCTCATGACAATAATACTAATGCTATTGTTCTGCATGTTAATCCAGTGGCAGTGTTGATGTGATGTGATGCTACTTCTTACTTAATGCACCTTTTCATACTGTCAATGTAGTGCCAATTATAACACAATAGATGTTGCTGTTAATCATATGCCACTGCAAATAACTGTCACGGCTTAAATAACCGTATTTCATATTTGCGCAAACAGGGATGTCTGTCTCCATATCATTTCTATTTGTGCAATCAAAAGTACACACCTCAGTTTTAGTAGAACTGCACAAAATGATATGTCTATTCTTAGCTGCCGTCGTCTAACCTTGATTCATCTCCGTCGTATCTACTTTTCCTAACGCTTTTGCTCTTGTTTTGGACTCTAATTTGCATGATTTGAATGAAACTAACCCAGACTGACGCTGTTTTTAGAAGAACTACCATGGTGTTGTTTTTGTGCATAAATAAAAGTTCTCGGAATGGAACAAAACTTTTTGGAGATTTTTTATGGAATAAAAGAAAAATACTGGAGCCAAGAAACACCGGAGGGGGGGCCCTGGGTGAGCACAACCCACCAGGGTACGCCCCCCTCCAGGCGTGCCTAGGTGAGTTGTGCCCACCTGGTGGCCCCGCAGACCCTGACTCCGACTCTATAAAATCCTATTTTTGGAGAAAAAATCAGGGAGAAAGAATTATTGCGTTTCACGATACGGAGCCGCCGCCACCTCCTGTTCTTCGTCGGGAGGCCAGATCTGGAGCCTGTTTGGGGCTCCAGAGAGGGGGATCTTCGATCTTCGTCATCACTAACCCTTCTCCATCGCCAATTCCATGATGCTCCCCACTGGGAGTGAGTAATTCCTTCGTAGGCTCGCTGGTCGGTGAGGAGTTAGATGAGATTCATCATGTAATCGAGTAGTTTTGTTAGGGCTTGATCCCTAGTATCCATTATGTTCTGAGATTGATGTTGTTATGACTTTGCCATGCTTAATGCTTGTCACTTTGGGCCCGGGTGCCATGATTTCAGATCTGAACCATTTATGTTATCACCATTATATCTATGTTCTAGATCCGATCTTGCAAGTCATACTCACCTATTACGTGTTATGATTCGTAAACCCCGATGTGACAGTAATCGGGATACTTTCCGATGATGACCGTAGTTTGAGGAGTTCATGTATTCACTATGTGCTAATGCTTTGTTCCGGTTCTCTCTTAAAAGGAGGCCTTAATATCCCTTAGTTTCCTTATGGACCCCGCTGCCACGGGAGGGTAGGACAAAAGATGCCATGCAAGTTCTTTCCATAAGCACGTATGACTATTTACGGAATACATGCCTACATTATATTTATGAACTGGAGCTAGTGCCGTATCGCCCTAGGTTATGACTGTTATATGATGAATATCATCCAACGAATTCACCGATCCAATGCCTATGAATTTTCCATATATTGTTCTTGCTAAGTTACTACTGCTGTTGTTATTGTTACACTTGCTACAAAATCATTGCTATCACTGTTACTGTTACTGTTACCATCATCACTGCTATCAAAACTATCATATTACTGTGCTTCTGATCATATTGCTGCAGATAATTAATATCCAGGTGTGGTTGAATTGACAACTCAGCTGCTAATACTTACAAGTATTCTTTGGCTCCCCTTGTGTCAAATCTATAAATTTGGGTTGAATACTCTACCCTCGAAAACTGTTGCGATCCCCTATACTTGTGGGTTATCAAGACCTTTTTCTGGCGCTGTTGCCGGGGAACATAGCTATATTTGTTGAGTCACTTGGGATTATTATAAATTTATCACTATGAAGAATCTGAAGGATACCAAGACTAAGATTTTCCCTCTAAGACAAGGGGAGGTAAGGAACTGCCATCACACTCTGCACTTGATTCACCTTCTATTTTGAGTAGACTTGCAACACCACCACATGCTATTAATTCTGATATGTTGCAAGTTATTAATGATGCTACTTCTGCTATGAATGCTACTCATGATGATGCTAGTACCTTGCTTGATGATAATATGCCACTAGGTGAATTTCTTGATGAACAAATTGCTAGAGCTAAAGATATTGAGAATGCTGAAACTGATGAAATTATTGAAACTGATGAAGTACTTGAAACTGAAAATCTTGAAACACCTATTAGGCCTAGCTCTCCTAGATATGAATTGCCTAAGATACCTAAAGGTTATGTTATGGACAAGGGGACAGCTAGAGATTTTCTTGCTTGCAATGATAGAGATGATCTTAAGAAATTACTATGCAAACTGAAAGAAAAATCTTTGAATGCTAGAATGAAATGTGATCCTAAGTTTGCTACTTCACCTATCTTTGTTGATGATAAGGATTATGAGTTCTCTATCGACCCAGAGTTAATTACTTTGGTTGAATCTGATCCTTTCCATGGCTATGAGATTGAAACTGTTGTGGCACACCTTACTAAATTAAATGATATAGCCACCCTATTTGCTCATGATGAGAAGATTCGCTACTACTATATTCTCAAATTATTTCCTTTCTCATTAAAGGGTGATGCTAAGATATGGTATAATACTCTTGCTCCTGGTTGTGTGCGTAGTCCCCAGGATATGATCTACTACTTCTCTGAAAAATATTTTCCTGCTCATAAGAAACAAGCTGCCTTACAGGAAATATTTAACTTTGTGCAAATTGAAGAAGAGAGTCTCCCACAAGCTTGGGGGAGGCTTCTCCAATTGCTAAATGCTTTGCCTGATCATCCTCTTAAGAAAAATGAAATACTTGATATCTTCTTTAATGGACTAATCGATGCTTCTAGGGACTTCCTAGATAGTTGTGCTGGTTGTGTTTTCAGGGAATGAACTATGGAACAAGCTGAGAAATTATTGAATAATATATTGAAAAATTATGATGATTGGACTCTTCCTGAACCACCTCCTAAACCCACTCCGAAGAAGAGGGGTATCTTATATCTCAGTCCTGAAGATATGCAAGAGGCAAAGAAAAGTATGAAGGAAAAAGGTATTAAAGCCGAGGATGTAAAATTTTTACCTCCTAATACATGGACTTGACACACCACCACCGAAGGTGGTAGAGGTAAAATCTTTGATGAAATTTGATGAAAGTGACATCCCTTACAATAAATATCCTAGTCAATACCTTTATGAGTTTGACAACTACATTAGAAAACAAGATCACTTCAATGAAAATGTTATGAAATAATTGAAATACAATTCCAATATGATTGCTCGCTTGAGTGACTTGTTATTTAGAATCTCCAATGATGTTAGAGGTGTAGGAAAACATTCTTTTATGGTTCAAACTCAACTAGAACAAGTTGCTAAATCTCAAAGAGAGGTGCTAGATGAAATGAATAATAATATAAATGACTTTGCTGTTAGAGTAGCAACTAGAGGAGGTAAAATGACTCAGGAACCACTTTATCCTGACGGTCACCCTAAAAGAATTGGACAAGACTCTCAAAGAATTAACACTAATGCACCTAGTCCTTCTAGAAAGAAGAAGAAAAAGAAAAATGGTAGGACTTTGCATGCCTCTAGTGAACCTGAAGTAGAAAAACCTCCTGATAATGATAATGATGTTTCTATTTCTGATGCTGAAACTCAATCTGGTAATGAACACTCATCTAGTGATAATGAAAAGGATAATGATGATGTTCATGAAGACACTCAACCAAACAATGATAAACAACCAGATAATGATGTTGAAATAGAACCAGTTGTTGATCTTGATAACCCACAACCTAAAAATAAAAGATATGATAAAAGAGAATTTGTTGCTAGAAAACATGGAAGAGAAAGAGAACCATGGGTTCAAAAACCCATGCCCTTTCCACCTAAATCAACTAAGAAGAAAGATGATGAAGAATTTGAAAGCTTTGCTGAAATGCTTAGGCCAGTCTTTTTGCGCACTCGCTTGACTAATATATTAAAGGTGGCTCCTTATGCAAAATATATGAAAGACATCATCACCAATAAGAGAAAAATACCGGAAGCTGAAATCTCCAGCATGCTTGCTAATTATTCTTTTAAGGATGGAGTGCCTAAAAAAGTTGGAGATCCGGGAATACCAACTATACCTTGCTCCATCAAAAGAAACTATGTCAAAACTGCATTGTGTGATTTAGGAGCTCGTGTTAGTGTTATGCCTTTCTCTTTATATAAAAGACTTGATTTGAATAAACTCACACCTACTAAAATATCTTTGCAAATGGCTGACAAATCAACTGCCATACCTATCGGTATTTGTGAGGATGTGCCCGTTGTTGTTGCAAATGTTACGATCTTAACTGGCTTTGTTATACTTGAGATGCCCGAGGACGACAATATGCCGATTATCCTTGGTAGACCCTTTTTGAATACTGCAGGGGCTGTTATTGATTGCAATAAAAGCAAGGTCACTTTTCAAATCAATGGTAATGAACATACGGTGCACTTTCCGAAGAAACAATTCCAAGTGAATGGTATTAATGTTATTGAAAAATCTCCGACACTCAATATTGGAAGTTTTCAACTACCTCTACCTACTGCCAAAAAGAAATATGAAATGCTTATTGTTGGGGACATGCATATCCCCGCTGAGGTAACTTAGTGTTTTACGAAAGTTCTTCGGTTTCATGCTAATCAAAGGTGGTTGTTAATAAGACTTGATCAACCCTATTAATGGATCATTTTTGAGAGGTATGAAGTTGATGAATTTAGTAAGCACAACCTTCTGCTCCCAACTTTTATTCTCTATTTTTCTTAGTTAAATAAAATAAAATGCCATGCTTTGTCTGTTTTCTGAATTTCTGGTGCAATAAAAAAATGACCCAAAAATAAAAGTTTTCAGAATGCCCTGAAAATTTAATACGATTTTTTTCTGAATATTTCAGTATTTTTAGTACAAATAACATCAGAGGGGGTGCACTAGGTGGGCACAACCCACCTGGGCGCGCCAGCAGCCCCAGGCGCACCCTGGTGGGTTGTGATCCCCATGTGGGCCCCCTCACTTATCTCTTTAGCCCATGTCATCACCTACCTCCAGAAAAAAATCACCATTGCTCTCTCCCCCGTGTTCTTGCTCTCAAACCCGTGGATTTCGATCTCTTTGCTCGAAGCTCCGTTTCCGAAATAGTTTTGGGGGATTTCTACTTGGTATGTGACTCCTCCATTGGTCCAATTAGTTTTTGCTTTAGTGGATTATATTTTGAATAATTAGCTACTCTTGGTGCTGCTGTAGATGAGCTTGCATGTTGAATTCTTAGAGTTCTAAGTAGTTTTAATGCTCAATATAGCCTCTATGCCTCCTTATGAGTAGTTGCTATCAATCTTGTGAAGTTTTGTTGACAAAAATTTTGTGGACTAAATTTTTTAGAATTTTATTCATAGGAATAAGATGAGTTTCTTTAGGAAGTTTGCTTCCAAGAAGAGCTCTAAGGGAGTCATTGGGGAGTCATTAGACAACGATCTCCGCACTCGGAGAAGGGTGGAGGTGCAGCCGTGCGAATGGCCGCATAACCCCTTCATGGATGGAGCAGGAATCCGTCAAGAGTTCACACAATTTGCTGCTAATGCTGGTCTCACTGACTTCATCACAGCTAAGTGTGAACAATACCATCTCCTTACAAATTCCTTTGTGCAAAATTTTCATTTTCTGAGTAGGAATAACCCCCCTGAGGTGTAGTTTAATTTATATGCTGAAACCCGTCAGATGCCACTCACTGATTTTTGCGACATATGCTTGATCCCTTCTGATGGGGAAATAAGAGAGCATAGGCCTGCAGAGTTCGAGGTCTTTTATTATACTCTGTCGGTGGGAGATGAGAGAGGCATGTCGAGTGTCACTCCTACTAGTTTGCAGTTTCCTGTTGTGCATTATTTTGCTCTATTCATTGCTAAGTGTTTAGTTGCTAGAGAGAAAGTCCGTGCACTCAGTGCTCCTGACTTTGCCATTTTACGCCGTGCACTTTACGGTGATAACAGCTATAGCCTCAGGGCCATTATTGCACGTCGTCTGCACCTTAACAAAACCAAGGGCAAAATCCATGGCGGCATTTATGCTACTCGTTTAGCGAGTCACTTTAACGTTCAGATTTACCAACATGATTATCATTTACCCAAGGTTTATTTGGATCACCAGGCGATGAAAGATCACCAGTTTACTGATATGATGATTCTATTAATAATATTCCTTACAACCTGGTTTTCAGTGTGGAAACCCGTGATATTATTCCGTTACCTGCACCTGCTTTGTTTGATTCTATTGCCATGGGAGATACAGGATCATGCCTGAGGATATTATTGCCTACCAGAACGCCCAGGCGGAGGCAGAGGAGGAGCCTCAGGAGTGGGACGCTCAGGTGCCTACTCCACAACACTTCAACGTGGGACCGGATGGCTACTACGAGTGGTGATTACCAACCTAGGCCAAAAGCCTAAGCTTGGGGGAGTACGTATTTCCACCGACATTACATTCATGTTCACACATTTCATTACAGTTGTCGGTGTTCACACTTTTTCATTGTACTATCCATGCTAGATTTATTTTCTCGCTTTCTTCTTGTGTGTTTTGGAAAAACTTTGAGAGAACCCAAAAATATTTCTCGCTTCTTTTCGGTTTTTCTTTCTAGTTTAAATTAGTTGTAATGCTAAAAGAAAACCCAAAAAGATTTCCTTGTTCTTCTTTTGCTTGTTGGGAGCTCTCCCGTGTAAATAGTTTTCTCATTTTTGTTTTTCTCTTTAATTTGCTTTCTTCAAGAAAAACTAAAAACTCCAAAAATATTTCAGTGTGTTTCTCTGAATTTCTTTTCCTTTTATAGAGTCGTACCGAGGAGAAGACCACGATGAAAATGTTGAGTGGCTCTCATATGCATTGATATTGATCTAATAAAGAGCCCGTATTACCTTGTCTTCTCCTTTTTGAATAAAATGTTTGCATATTCCAGCTTAGTCAACGGCACTCTTGCACTATTATTTTTTTCATATCATTCGGTCGTGCAAGTGAAAGGCAATAATGACGATATTTGATGAACTGGTTGTGGCAGAGAGAAAGGTATGAACTCAACTTGTTCTGTTTTTGTAAATATGTTATCCTAGTATCCATGATTCTGCCTATTATGATCAAACATGTTTGCAATGACAATTAGAGATTATAGTTTCTCATGCCATGCTTAACTAGTTAGGAGTGGATAATGATTTATCTTGGATGTCAACATGCATTAAAATGATTGTGATGTGGTATGATGATATGGTATCCTCCTCTGAATGTTTCAAGTGGCTTGACTTGGCACATGTTCATGCATGTAGTTGAATCAAAACCAACATAGCCTCTATGATATTTATGTTCATGGTGTTCATATCCTACTCATGCTAGTATCCAATGTTACTTATGCATACACTACAAAAAAATACACTTCCGTGATGATACGTGTTTGTCACAGTAGGTCACGTTTTCTGCCATGCATGTACATCCATGACGATTTTATGACAGAATCAAGATAGTCATACAGGTGTTGTCGTAGAAGTGTTCCATGACAATACCAAAATTATCAACATGGAAGTGCTTTCGTCAAGGGTAACTGACACATGGCATCCACCGTAACGGGTCGCCGTTAAGCTATCGGGTTCCGGTTTGGATCTGATAACCCGTTAACAGCCAGGACCAATGGGGATTTTCCACATGTAAAATCATCATTGGCCGGAGGAAACACGTGTCGGCTCCTCGGTGGGCCAGATGGCGTCCATCCAATGGAGGAGACGTGCCTATGATACGTCGACACGTGGCAAGGCCCAACAGAGACCCATATAGGTTAAAAAGGCCAGCCCAGTCAATGGCCCGTAGTATTTACTCAGGTATTAGTGGGCCATCCCACTAACGGCATGCTTAAACATGGCCCATTTACGACCCAAAGCCAGATTTGGCCCATTAATTGTTCGCCGAGTATTTGGGCCCAATTACGGCCCAGTGATATTTTGGCCTGTTAGAGGCCCGACGTAGACATGGGCCCATTTCAGCCCAGTGTGTCTTTCGGCCTGGGAATGGCCCGTGCTGCCCATGGGCCATATATGGTCCGACGCGACATCCGGCCCACTAATGGCCCGTGATCAAGGTGGCAACAGTTCAGCCCAACGTGACTTTGGGCCAATTAAAGGCCTGTCGTATAATTCGGCCCGTTGATGCCTCTACTAAGCTTTCGGCCTCTTAAAGGCCCATGATATTAGTGGGCCAACTAAGGCCCGAGATATGTTTCGGCCTGGTAATGGCCCATCATATAACTGGGCCAATAATGGCCCGGTCTACATTTCAGCCTGCTAAAGGCCCGTGGATGACTATTGAAAATTGAGGCCCAGCATGCATTTCAGCCTGCTAAAGGCCCATGGTATCTTCTGGGCCGAAACAGGCCAGAAGAATATTCAGCCTGTTAATGGTCCGAAGCTACATGGGCCCAACTAAGCGCTGGGTCCACTAAAGGCCCAACTAAACTTTGGGCCGAATGTAGGCCCGTGTAAGTTGTGGGCCTGGCGCAAAGTGTGAAGGCCCCAATGGCCTTTGAGGCCCAAGAAAGTTGCAGGCCGGCCAAATTGTGGCCCGCTAAAATGCAGGCCCGTTAGAGGAGAATGTTTCGGCCCGATCGCCTACATCAGATTTTTGCCCTTTTTTCAGATAGCGAATGATGGCATATACGGTAACTAGTAGGAATTAAGAACAAACCTACTCTATACAATAAAGAAATTACGACAAAGTAACTTAGAATAAACCTACACTATACAATAAAGGATTAATGATATATTACATCCACTGGGCATCGAAGTTCGCCACCAGTGATCATAAAGCGCAACAAAGAAGCAGATTCAAAAACTGGGCACCATTGCAGCGTAACAAAATAATACTGAACCAAGACCACTTCCAGGACAGTTCAAGAAAGGTTAGCCTTGCGCGGGAGCTGCGGTGCAAGCTGGCGAGCAAGGCTGTGAGACTGGCCTAGCATGTCGGTCATAGCTTCTAGCTGTAGTTGTTTAGCAATGAGGTTCTCATTGGTGTTCTCCACGGTCTTCCTTAGAGATAGGACTTCAAGTCAAAGTTGAGTTGCAGAATGCCTTTCTGCTTGAACTTGGGACTGAAGAAGTCGAACTAATTCAGACAGCAAATTCTGCGAGCTTGTCTGACTGCTAGTCTCAAGTAACTTGAACACTGCATCAAGACATGACTTTGGGGTTGTCTCGCTATCTTCAAGATGTTTTGCCTTCTTTGCTGCAATATATGTTGGGTTTGTCTCACATCCTTCAGTAGACTTGTGCATGCCATCAGGCATATCACCCTGAAACAAGCTGAGAGATGACAGGTTTTGCACGTGTATAAACAAAGATGGTAACTGTGCTGTCAATTCCATCCAATTTCAAATTAGAAAATAAAGAGTCAGTTCAAAAATATCAATAGCATAATTTGGCATTGTTCATAATGTGGGGAGCTTCACCACACTACTGGATTACCATGTGAACAAAACAAGCATAGATGAAGGGCAAAGATAATCATTGTATCTATTTTGGTTAATGTGCATGGCATGTTGTTCATATCATCAGCCACATCAGTAAAATAAAATAGAAGATGATAAGGTGCAAACGTGGGTGGTTTCACCACACACTGGATTATAGATCCACAAAAACAAGCATACATATAGGGAGTATTGAGTAATGTGCATGGTATGAATAAGGAATTTGGTTTTACAACTAAAACGTGGAACTTACAGTTGTTGCGAACATGCATTTTGATAGAAACAACAAACTAAACAGCAGTTGATGATAGGGAGTATGAGCAAATTAAACAGCAGTTGAGGATAAAGGCTTTCGAAGGACTGACTTACATTAACAGTTAACACAGGCTCTATAATGCCCTTCTCCATGTCAAGGGAAGGATAACTCAAGAATTTCAGCACAGCAACTTCTTCATAAGCATTGCCTGTACTCTGCATTTTGTAGAGAGTAATTATAGATATGATAATATTGGAAGGGATAGAGGACAATGAAGATAAGATGCAGATTGATGCTACATAATCAACTACCAATCCCTGTAAGTACAAGCGTTACAGGACAAAATGTACTGACAAGAGCAATGGGCTACATTTCTGCACTGGCATTGTCTGTGTATTCAACTTTTTGGTAAGATTAAATATAGATCTGATATTTTTTAGTAAATGGTGGGGGAGGGAGATAAGATGCAGAATGCTACACAATGAACCAATCCCTCCTTCCCATAATATAAGAGTTTTGTACACTGGTGTACTGTACAAAACACTCTTATATTATGGGACAGAGGGAGTAGCTGTTAATGTAAGTGCAGTAATAGACGACATTCAGTCCTTACAAGAGGACTGCAGAACTAAACCTCTTCAAAAGCATTGGGTTGATTCTAAATTTATGTAAGAGTCGATACGGATCTTATAATGTCCACCAAATGGAGGATAACGAGGCTAACATGTGCAGTGATGCTACATAATCAACCAACTATGAAAGTAAGTATGGTCATACAGGGCAAGAGGTACTCACAAGAGCAATGCAGTGTGCAATATAGTTGCGAGATTCTGTGGTCCCTTGAGAATGAATATTCTTCTGCAAACAGTTTTCGTACAAGTGAGATGGTAAGGCACATGCAAAAATGTAGTTCAAATTGTGATGTGATATCATAGACAGTACCTTACGCTGCAGACGAGGCCAATGTGTAACAAGATTATTCCAGTCACTGTCTAATAAATGTAGCACCGAAGACTTTACAAAAATTTCATTTAGAGGCTTGCCATCGAAGTGCGCTTGCCTCAGGTAGGAACAATACTTCATCAACAAGTGCTTGAAAAGCGCAACCAACCCTTGCTCGTCTTAACTATCCAGTTTGGTCCTCGCCTATTTAAAAGAATGAAATCTTGTGTCTTCTGTCAGCAGAAACACATGCACTAATTACCATGAATAACATTAGTACATTACTTACACGTAAGTTGCGGAGGAAGATTGGAAATTGTTCTGTGTCTGCGGTATAATCTTTCCATGAAGGAAAGATGCGCACAAAGTTCCTGACAACAATATAAGCTTCGTCTTCTAAACTGGGAAGAAGTGGAACAGGGGTCCTATTTGCTGCAATTGGGGCTCTCTCTCGTTCGAAAAGGGATTTGGCAACTGGATTTGGTGTACTCTTTGCTGGAATGGGGGTTTTGCGTCGTAGAGCTGGTGCTATGTCAACTGGCATCATCATACTGTTTGCTGCAGTTGGGGTCTGCTGAGTTGGGGCATCAGAGATGACCAATGTAGTAGGGCTAGAGTCTGCTAGAGTTGGGGCCGTGTTTTGTGGGTCTGGTGATATTGCAACTACACCTAATGGGCTATTTGATTTATCAGGTGTCACTACCTTTTCCAAATACTTTGTTCGTGCTCCTCTGCGATCAGCAATCGCCCTCTTCCTTTTGAACGTCTAATACACTAGAACAACATTTGAATGGATAAATATGGTATGATGACAGATGGAATATGGACTGAAAATGGAAAGGCAGGGCGTATTCACATACACGATGTGTAAACTAAGCTAATGGCAGTGCAACAAAGTAGAAGCAATGCAAAGCATCAGTTGCAAGATATGTGCGACCAATATAACCTTGGAAAGTTAGAGCAAGCACCTTGATGAGTGAATAAGATAGGGCATCTGCCTCTGACTCCTCCACTAGGGAGCTACATTGACTTAGGTCTCCCTCTAGCTCAGAATCATTGTTAGGATCATATTCTGAGTATGAATTTGTAGGTGGAGAGCGTTTGCATTGCATTGCATCCTGACTTGATTTCAGTCCCTTAATGCCAAGTTTGACAGCCATGGCATTGTTCTGCTTTATTCTTTTCATGCGCGCAAGCTCATAATCATTATGATGTTGTTCAGTATATGAGATTCATGAAAACATAAAAAGTAGTCAGATTATCTATGGAATGCATTGCGGATTCAACTCGGAGAGTGTCTCCCTACAAACCCCTGCGTATACAAAGTTCATCCCCCAACCGTGCTGACCAGACCACACACAGAAATACAAAACTCTTATGTCTCTATAACAGGTGGACACACATTTCAAAACTGAAGTAGGAACATTAGAATCATATCAAATTCGTATTTGAACAAATAAACTAAGGAATTATGAGTGGCATAATGTTTAGCGTCAAGGGTGGAGTGCTGGTAGTGCGACACAAAGCAAGTAGGCAGATTGTATTCCATGTAAAAGATCGTAGTCTATGTAAAAGGTGGATATGACACTTTCTTTCTATACAATGCAGTGTTCGTTGCCCACACATGATGGAAGAGATCACACAGAGAAATACTATTCACTCATGTTTGCGGTTCCAGTATTTTGAAACAGGGTGGTCCACCATAAAAGAATATTGACAACAAATATGATAAGGCAAGCATAGAGGTAGTGAATCAATCATTACTTGTGAGCTTACTAGGACAAGTATGCAAAATCGTAACTACAGTAAGAGACTGTCCAAAATCTGAATCAAGAAGTTGGTCTAGCACTTATTGTTCACAACTAATCGACGTGAATAATTGGATATCATATCGAATGAGTAAGAAAGACAAGTAAAAATTGTCAACAAACCTGGCCTGCAGTAGTAATCTGGGTCAATGTCACTATGACCAACAATCCAACATGACTAGTGTCTGTTCTTAGGGCCGGAATTTTGAAACCCTGTGAACTTTACAGGTACTAAAGATTACTGAAATATCTGAACCATTAAGTGTAGGTAGCACTCAGTACACAACAAACCCTAATGACAGTCCTGCCTAATGAGTAATGAATCAATTAGAAAATGGGTGATGAGGAGTGGCTGCTGAGTGTTGAGGACGTATCTCAGGATAAATCGGGCTGGCTTAGTGGATGCTGCACGCCTGAGCCCTGAACAGACTGGGAAGGTAGGCACGGTGGCGCGCCCGGGCAGCGATGACGCTGTTGGGCGAGCGGCTCCTGACCTCCTGTTAGTCCGGTGTCTCCTCCTAGAGTCATGACGTCTGGGGACGGCAAGTCGCCGGTGAGGCAGGCGGCTAGGGGCGAGTAGAGATCGGAAGCGCAACTGAACAGAGGGGAATCGGGGTCTGGGCCGACCCAAAATCCCAGGGTGGGCCGCGACCCACCATGGGCACCCTGTAGATCCACACCCCAGCGGCGTACATGCATTTTCGAAACTAAATTAGGAACATTTAGCTGACCAATTAAACAACTGTATTTTAATAATATCATATTTGTATTTGAACAACTAAACTTGTTTAGCTTGATTGGTGAAGCAGTGCTATTATGACACAAAGCACCTAGGCTGATCGTATAGTGATCATAAAAGGGGGGAAACCCTAAGCATGATCAATTAAACCCTATTATGACTGTGCCATGGTAGATTCGAAGCTGCAAAACGTAGAAATGCTATTTAGCAACCATTGTTTGCTTCGAACTAAGAACTAAATTCTAAGAGCTAAAAAGAAAGTACAGTAACGAAGTTACGATCTATTTTCTGGTTGAGATCAAAATGTTGAGCAGATATGAAGTAGTACCACCTCTCTTGCGGCGCCGTGTAGGCATCGGGGGTGCGATGGCTTTCGGTGGTGTTGAAGTAGATCTACGACGGTAGACGGGTGCATCGGAGGATAGGTCCCGTTGCGGTGGACGAGAAGGTCATGGGAGCAGCCCCGGCAAGGAGGACGACGGCGCCGATGAAGCGAGAGGACGCGATGCAAGGCTCCTGGTCCGTCGTCGTGGATGAGAAACATCCATCTCTAGCAGTGGACGACACGGTCTTGGTAAGCACTCCGGCATGGTGCAGGACGGCGGCGATGGATGAGGTGGAGGACGGTGGCGATGGATGGGGTGGCGGACGGAGGAGGCTGGTGTGGGGATGGTGTTCTATCGCGGACGGTGTATGAATAGGAAAATGGAGGGAGAGGTATGGGGAACCATGTTTTTGGGACACACCTATCTGAAATATGGGAAAGTTATGAACTTATCCCCCGATTAAAATTTGGACGTCTCGTCGGTTGGGGATAGGACGGTAATCTCTCATCTCCGCAATATTTGCCCAGAGTGATTTCGGGCGAGGAGAGGGTATTTTGGCGCCCACGGTTGGCGCCCACGGTGTATGAATGGGGCTGACAGGTAGGGCAGTTGTGTCATGTCTGAGTGAAGTTACAAACTTGCCCCTATTAAAAATATTTGCCTACATCGATTTCGGCCGAGTCGAGTTTGTTTTGCCGCCCATCGTGTATGAATGGGGAAATGGAGGGAGAGACAGAGGTCTTTCGGACGAGCTTTAATCAAATGTGTTTTGCCGCCCACGTTTGGCGCCCACCGTGTCTGAATGGGCTCAGAGGCGGTCGTGTCATGTCTAATTGAAGTTACTAACCTACCCCTATTGAGAGCAGTGGAAATCGGGCCGATGGATTGTCCGTGTAAGGGGTAGACAGTAATTTCCATCTCGCAAACACTGGCTTCGGGCAGCCGACATGGGAGTGGATATTTTGCCGCTTCTTTCAAATTTTGGGACAATAAACATTCATGTTTATCCTGGCAACTAAATTCGAATCCATTTTGTATTCTTATACGAATCTTTATAAATCATTCTATGTTTTTTTATATATCTTCAAAAGCACAACAAAGATGTATTCCACTATCATATATGAATATGATTTACAAATGCCGATACTCGAATTCAGAAGGTAGAATCCAGTTTCAGGTGAATTCGAATATTTGAAACCACTTTATGTCCAACTCAAGTGTAACATGTATGACACACGCAGCGTATAGTGTACTCCCATTTAGATATGTACACAAGCGATGTCTCAAGATTCAAAATACTGAGTCAATCAACCAATAATGTACAAAACTAACAGACATATAAACACTTATAGAGTATATGGATCAATAATATCAACTAACATACATAAGCCAGGCCGCTGTACTTTTTTTGCTAGAAAAGCATCATTTTTTTAGCAAAGCTAGTACAGCTTCTTGGCCCTTTCAGATGCGTGCCACTTAAGGACCATCTATACTACTATTATTGCTGAATGCACATTCAGCCCGATTGGCATATTTGTAGGTCTGTCATAGCAATCAAAATGAAATGTCTCAGAGTCTTATCAATTAATTAATACAGACTCATGCTAAAAAAATTACAAACCAAAAAACAAAAAACAATTATTACATGATCTCTAAAACAAATGGTTTGATCGATTACATGAACAAACAACACAAAGGTTATTCAATGATGGAAAAAACATTTCACCTATGATTTACCAAGTGGGAATTTAATTTCCTTTTTTCCTTCAGGACCTTAACAATGCGGTCAGTCTCAGCTTGCTTCGTTTTGAAATCCACCAAATATTTAATGGTTGTCTTGAGTACTGCTTGTGATTGTGCTGTTTGCTTCCTCAACATGTCAACTGCATCTCTAAGTGTAGAAGCAGAATCTCTTTCTACCAATAGTTTAGCCTCTAGAGCATCAGCTGTTGGCAATTCATGATGCACGATTGAGCCGGTTCCACTGCTGTGGGGTGCTACAACATCCATGGGGCTAACCTGTTTTGGCATTAAAGTTCCGATTGGATTCTGAAAAGTTGAAGTTAGCAAAACATCTCAACTGGGAGTTAGAACAGCAAACCAGTTAAACAAACAAGGAATTAAAGAGTTTCGATTGGATGCTGAAAAGTAGTTATTAACATCATTGTAACCGGTTGCAGCAGCAAAGCAGTTAAACAAACAAGTTTTGCAAAAGGTACCTGTTGTGGCATTGGAGTTTCTCTTGGATCCTGAAAAGTTGAGTAGCTAGTAACGTGATTAGAGCAACCGGTTGCAGCAGCAAAGCAGTTAAACAAACAAGTTTTGCAAAAGGAACCTGTTGTGGCATTGGACTTTGTCTTGGATCCTGAAAAGTTGAGTTGTCAGTAACTTGATTAGAGCAACAAGTTACAGCAGCAAACCTGTTACACAAATATATTTTTGAAAATGTACCTGCTATGCAATTGGTCTTCCAATTGGATCCTGAAAACTTGAAGTTGGTAAGATGATTACAGTAACAAGTTACAATAGCAAACCAGGTAAACAAGGAAGTTTTTGAAAACATACCTGTTGTGCCAACGGAGTTTCAGTTGGATCCTGCAAACTTGAATATTAGCAATCATAAGTAAAGTGTTGCAAGAGCCATAAGAAACTAACATCAAACTAGTAAAACTAACCAGTTTTGGCAACGTATTTAATTACACATGAACTAGTAAAACTAACAAGTTCTTGGCAACATATTAAAATAACAAGTCAGTACCGTTTACCAGCAACACAGACATTTGTAAATATCTTTGATGTAAGCAAAATTATTCTGACACATGTATCGCCTATAGTGCTTGAACAAGGGGACTGCTCGCGCCCTACAAGTATTTGGAACTGGCTTCCCTAAAAAATATTTGGAATTGACGTGGTATTTAATATGAAATGTTTGCGATGAGAAGGAATACATGTCGCTTGATGACGGTTTATATTTAATTTGATACGACTCTAGCAGAACATTCAATCAAACCATAGATTTCATTCAGTCTGACTGCGACTTTACATTCATACCACGATCGACCTAAAATAAACGCAAATGATAAATCCTAAACATTCAGAATTTAAGCATGGCAATCCGAACGTTTTTCATGGCATATTTAGATCACGCGGCAGAGGCGTCTTGCGGCGGGAAGCGGCTCCTCTGCCGTGCTTTGTGTGTCGTCGGGCCAATGACCGGCGGCGACAGCGGTGTCTTTGCGCCGTTGTTGGTGTACTCCTGGACGTTGGCCCTAGCTTCAAGGAAGGCCAGAATGTTCTAGACTTCGGTCTCTAGGAGCCAGTCAACTAGCGGGAGGAGGCGACTGGCGTTGGTGCAAGGAAGCGGTCGAGGATGGCGATCCATGCCGCTGAGGGGGGCACTGGCACTGGCGCGGGGACACACTCTGGCAATGGCGCGGCAGAGACATTCGTGTGCACGGGCACCGGCACGAGCGCGCGCGTCAGTGCACGCGCAGGCGCATGCGCTGGCAGGTGCATGGGCGCGTGAAAGTCAGCGGGGACCTCGTGGAACCCCGTGGCTTCAAGCTCAGCGACAATGTGTAGCTCCCAGGCCATCAATGCCACGGGGATGGGCGTTGACGCAGTCGGGGCGACGGGAGCTGGAACGGGAGAGGGGACAGGCGCAGCATCTTCCCACAAGGCCAGTTCAAGCTCGTCCCAAAGCGCCTTATGTTCTTGAGACTCCGACTGGGTGTCTTCCTCAGGAAACTGGAAGACTAAGGGCAGATCATCATGATGCGGCATGGCGTATGGTGAGGTCAGGCTGGTTGGAGGTAGACGACAGGAGAATCCGAGTGGAAGAGAGAAGATTGTAGCGAGACCGGGGAGTGCGGAGGTGATTTAAACGGCGGCGCTGGCGCCATTAAAACTGGGGGCAGTTGGGAGGAAGGTGGGCGGCGAAGCCTGGTCAAAGGGCTCGCCTCCCGATGAGCCTACGCAGCGGCCTACTCGCACGCCTCCCGATCAGCCGGCGCAGCGGTCTGCTCGCACGCCTCTTGTCGACTCACACGCTTGCTCAGACGACACCTGCCGATGAGAAGCGGGACTCGTGGCGGCACGTAGGTCTAACGCCCATGGTTTGAATAGTGAAACTGTTCGCGTTAACATGACATGTCTTTGTTCCAAAATACCTTGGCTCTTCATTTGTGCAACTTTTCATAAGCAGCTTGTCTCAAATTGAACAAAAAAATTACGACAGCCTATTTGTGCCATATCACGTGACCATGCTCAGTTTCATGAATTTCAGGTCAGTTTTGGACTTTCTAGAATTTAAATTCTAGGATTCGAAACAATATCATAACCTGTATCATGAAATAAATTTTCAAGCCATACATCTTTACTGCTGTAGATGTTAATATTTCTTAAGAAAGGATTTGGTCAAACATTTTGCTTAGTTAGACTTCAGACAAGTTATATATGCAGAGTAAAAAGATAATCCCTCCGTACCAGTGCATTGCCTGATATAGTAACTCTAGTAGGCACGAACAACGCATGAACAAAATCAACAAACGAAGCTCCATTCTGTGCTCATCCTGGTGTAGTACTATTAGTACTAGGCAATGGAGGTTACGGGTGACCTTGGGTAGCGGCGACCAAGGGAATTACCGTGCTCGGCATGGTAGGTAATGTGGGCTAGTTACTAAAGCATCCCTCCATTGTTCATCGGTTGTCATTATGGGCCGGGGACATGAGGGGAATTTCCTAGGGCTGGAATTCAGGTCGCCAGATATTTCGACTAGAAACACGGAGGCTCGAGTGGAGGCACGAAGTTTAATATCGCGGTTCTTTTGGTTGGGGTTGGCTAATGTGCTTACCACGCACGCCACCACCAGGACACGAGCCCGGGTCTGGCTGGTACGCCGTCAGGTGCTACCATTCGAGAATGTGAAAGGAATCTTTTTTTAAAATTGCCGAACGAATCTATATGTATTGCAATGCCCGTATTTTCCTTGCAAATAACTTGTGATTCCAAAAGGCACGATAATTGATTTATGACGAGTTCTTGAATTAGAGTGAGTTTGTGATATAGTGATCGCAACGTGGATGTATGACCATGCATGTATGACACGAATTCAAAACTAAAATCTAAGCCATGCATGGTCCTCAATTCAATATTTAAAATGCATAATAAATTGAAACATGAATATTAAGTCTAGTACTATGTACATGCAAATGTTGTGTTTAGGTCCCTCCATCGACACCACCCCCCAACCACCACACATACTCACTGGTACAGCGAGGTGCTATACAAATGGTTATTAACCCCTTTCCGCGACGGCGTTTCGAACCGTCGCCAATTGAGTGACTGCGATAGGGGGGTCCTTCCCACACGACCCAGAAACCGTCGGGGATAGGCCCTCCTGGCACACATGCTCGGCAAAATGAGGTCGTGTGCGACGGGCGAGCGATCAAATACGGTTATACGTATAGTTGTGCTAAAAAATACAACTATACAGGCCAAATCGTTTTCGGTCGTAAGTACATCCCACACAGTCAGTTCCGGCTAAACATTTCTGTTTGTATGTACATTCCACACAGTCAATCCAAGGAATACGTTTCCGTTAGTATGTACATCCCACACAGTTAATCCAAGAAGTACGTTTCCGTTCGTATATACATCGCACAAAGTCACTCCAAGGAAAACGTTTCCGTTCGCAGGTACATCAGACACAATTTTCCCCATTAAATTGTTTGTAATAGCGTTGCCATTGCACATGATATTAACAGTTTTATCGTTTGTGTTATTGAATGCATCACACATGGTGCATAGAAGAAACTGTGTGCCAAAGGCTGTCCATCACACACACTTTTTATGTGGTAAATGTTTGCGCAAGGTGGCCTAACGCAAACAGTTTTCCAGAGGATGTCGTGTGTGATTGTTCATTGATCCAACACAGTTTATTCCTAGAAACTGTGTGCGTTGCCTGAGGTCATCGCCCACTGTGTTTTCTCAATAACCGTTTGCAATAGAAAAACCCAATTAGCAGGCTAATTTCCCTATTATTAATAATCCATTTATTAATCTAATTGACATTTCATATTAAGCACACAATTGATACGTCCATTTTGCATCATGTTTTCCTACTGTTATTTATGATGTTTTTATGCATAATAATGCCTTTTGGAGTAATTCTAATGCCTTTTCTCTCATAATATGCAAGGTATACACAAAGAGGGAGAATTCCAGCAGCTGGAAATCTGGACATGAAAAAGCTATGTCAGGCTACCTATTCTGCACAACTCCAAATGAGCTGAAACTTCACGGAGATTTTTTATGGAATAAATGAGGAATATTGAAGCCAATAAGTACCAGAGGGGGCCCACCAGGTGGGCACAACCCACCTGGGCGCGCTAGGGAGCCCAAGCGCGCCCTGGTGGGTTGTGCTCCCCTCGGCCCACCTCCGGTGCCCATCTTCTGGTATATAAGTCATTTTGACCTAGAAAAAATCAGGAGAGGACTTTCGGGATGGAGCGCCGCCATCTCGAGGCGGAACTTGGGCAGGAGCACTTTTGCCCTCCGGCGGAGCGATTCCGCCGGGGGAACTTCCCTCTCGGAGGGGGAAATCATCATCATCATCACCAACAACTCCCCCATCTTGGGGAGGGCAATCTCCATCAACATCTTCAACAGCACCATCTCCTCTCAAACCGTAGTTCATCTTTTGTGTTCAATCTTTGTACCGGAACTATAGATTGGTGCTTGTGGGTGACTAGTAGTGTTGATTACATCTTGTAGTTGATTACTATATGGTTTATTTGGTGGAAGATTATATGTTCAGATCCAATATGCTATTTAATACCCCTCTAATCATGAGCATGATTATCATTTGTGAGTAGTTACTTTTGTTCTTGAGGTCACGGGAGAAATCATGTTGCAAGTAATCATGTGAACTTGATATGTGTTCGATATTTTGATAGTATGTGTCTTGTGATTCCCTTAGTGGTGTCATCTGAACGTCGACTACATGACACTTCACCATATTTGGGCCTAAGGGAATGCATTGTGAAGTAGTTATTAGATGATGGGTTGCGAGAGTGACAGAAGCTTAAACCCTAGTTTATGCGCTATTCCGTAAGGGACCGATTGGATCCAAAAGTTTAATGCTATGGTTAGAATTTATTCTTAATACTTTTCTCGTAGTTGCGGATGCTTGCGAGGGGGTTAATCATAAATAGGAGGTTTGTTCAAGTAGGAACATCACCTAAGCACCATTCCACCCACATATCAAATTATCAAAGTAGCGAACACCAATTGAACCAACATGATGAAAGTGACTAGATGAAATTCCCGTGTACCCTCAAGAACGCTTTGCTTATTATAAGAGACCGTTTTGGCCTATCCTTTGCCTCAAAAGGATTGGGCTACCTTGCTGCACTTTTATTACTACTATCGTTACTTGCTCGTTACAAATTATCTTGCTATCAAACTACTCTACTACTTACAATTTCAGTACTTGCAGACATTACCTTACTGAAAACCACTTGTCTTTTCCTTCTGCTCCTCGTTGGGTTCGACACTCTTACTTATCGAAAAGGCTACAATTGATCCCATATACTTGTGGGTCATCAACAAAATATTTCATTTTCATATTAAGGAAGCAGGATTTCATAATTGAAATACATTAGAGTACAACATCATATAGCTTCAGCACTCAGCTACCCCATTACACAACTGCACCAGCACCAAGTTTCACATGGAACATCTATAACCTTTTGAAATTAGCATCATAGACGGTACATAGACAGATGGATCTCATCTGGAAAACTGCTGAAGCGGAAGGCGAATATCGAGCCTTCATTGATGTTGAAGGTCTTTGCAACTTTAGGCCAGCGCCTGTCCATCCTTCGTCCTCTTCAAGAACACTTCAATATTGAACCGTGGGTGTTGTATGAATACCTTCCTCGCCTCCTGACCATACAGGTGGTTTGAGAGGTAATCATCAGTGAACTACTTTGGAAAGGCCTGAAAACAAGGATATGCATAAATATCTTCTCTAGATTTGAAATGGCGCAAAGGAATTAAAAAGACAAGGTATAACAGTTAGTACCATCCTGTAGTGAACTGATGTCTTCTTCATTGTGCAGACAAAGATCTTGTTGTTTTTGTCGCTAATTTCTTTATCATACCAATCTTTCTGAATTTCTTGACTTGACTGATATTCATGGACAACTCATTTCCACATATGCAAAAAGGGTCAAACAGTGGGTCAAAACCTCTGACAGCAGGACCTACATGTGCAAGACCAAATTGTTAAAAACCTAATATTTAAAAACAAGAAGTGGAAAGGTGTGTTATTAACTGCAACAGGCCTAATATTTAAAAACAAGCAAACATAGTCATTCAAACTTGTATTGTGCAGGTCTAAGTACACTAGTTATTGGCCCTGTTTGGATCCATGGGTTAGTGTTAGTTTGAGCTAGTTTGGGCTCAAATAGCCCTAAAGTATCCAAACATGAGGGCTAGTTTGAGATAGTTGCGTCTAACCCACCCAAAACAAATATCCCACCCAAGAGGTGCTGATTGGGGCTAGTTCTCCTAGTGCATTTATTGTCAATCTAACATTGTCATCCAAACACCTCTTTGGCTAGAGTTAGTTCAGGGTTAGTCATTGTTGAGTATCATTGTTATTTAGGAAACGTAGGATAGCGTAGGATTTATTCTACCTTGACTTGTACTCCAAGATGACCATGTACTCCTATATATATGCCCACAAGGCTCAAGCAATACAATCAACTATTCCACCAATCTCTCTCTCCCTTTTAATCGTCAGCTTTCCTTTAGCTGATGGCAAAGAGCTTCTTTGCTGTCCGCTAGCTGACGGCAAAGAGCTGGCTGACGGCAAAGATCCTGATTCTAGTAGTGTCTAGCTAAGTTAGAGTATCCAAACAGTGCCATTGTTAAATCAAATGGAAAGGCGTGGTAAATACTCCCTCCAGTCCTTTTTACTCTCCATATAAGAATTGCCTAAAGTCAAACTTCATAAAGTTTGACCTTATTTATATGAAAAAATATCAACATCTACCATGCTAAAGTTATACAATATGAAAATTGAAGTCATGACACGTGTACTGATATTGATTTCATATTGTGAATGTTGGTATTTTTTCTATAAAGTTGGTCAAACTTTATGAGGCTTGACTTTAGACAAATCTTATATGCGAACTAAAAAGATTCGGAGGGAGTTCAACATGCTTAACAGCACCAAATATAGTCATTCATAGAGCTATTGTTACAATTGGTATTGATGAAATTGAACTGCACAGTTCATACTAGCACATATAGAACATCACACTGTTAATAGCTGAAATAAACAAGGCATACTACGAACAACCAAAGATGGCAATTGAAACTGGACATATTCTAACTACAAAGAACCGAACTACCATAAACCATAGAAATAAACAAGGCGTAATGCAAACAACCAAATATAGCAATAAATACTAGACAAGTTCTCACTACAAAAGGGGTTCGAGAAAACAAATCATGGGTTTCCTCACTTGTCACAAATTGGCTCCTCCTCGTGGTCGCCGTCGATGAGGTATGACTTGCCAGCTGAGGATCCCAAGCCAGCGTCGCAGAATGTGTCCTTCAGAAATGAAAAAAGGGGCTCCATGGCGATGAAGGATGGCAAATTGTTCATAATGAGCCGCAGGAGTTAGCGGCAGGGCCATCGATGAGATCGACGGCTGTCGGACCCAAAGGGTTGGGGTGGGCAACTTAACCTGTGACATAGCCCGCGTCAAGTCGTCGGTGTCGACGACCTCAATGTCATAGCCGGCGTCCACAACATGCCAGAATACTCTAGCCCACTGATTGAAAGGCTCAATCCAGGTCCAGTCATCGTCGTCAGCTTCCTCGGTGGCCACCTCGCCGACATCGGGCGAAGAGGCCGCGGTAAAGCTCTTTTGGGCCATTCCCTCCTCGAGCTCCTCGGGAAGCGTAGCCGGGCTTAGGATGCGATGCTCTGGAGTGGGGGAGGGGGTGGGGATGGGGATCTCTGGGAAAGGGGGCATTTCGCAGGCGTCATCTAAGAAACTCAGGGCGGCGAGGGTATGTATATCGGTGGGTAAACTGCACGGGCAGACCGGCAGAGGTTGATGATGGAGGCGGCATGGCAGTGGTGGCGGCGACCTAGCTAGGTTTGGAGCGAGGGAGGGGTGGTGTGTATGTGTGTGAGCGGGGGATTTGGGGTGAGCGAAGGATTTGGGGTGTGTGTGTGGAGGGGGTCCAAGGTGGTGTTTGAGGAAATGCCGCGGGTACTGAAAATTTTACTAGGCGGGAGTAAAATGGCTGGGCTACCGAAAATTTGGATCAAGGGATCGAAGCAGAGCGGGGCGGGAGTAACAAACATCACACACGGTTAAAACATAATAGTCGTGTGCTATCAAACAGAAAACCACTCCAGCCGAGCAGATATTTTTGAGATTGCGAGGGATGCAGGCGGGAGTAAAATGCCGGGGCTCCAGTTCAAAAAAATCCGAGGCTACTAAAAATTTGGATCAACTGATTGAAAGCAGAGCGGGAGTAACAGACATCGCACACGGTCCACATATATGAATCGTGTGCTATCAAACAGAAAAACCCTCTACGCGGGTAGATATTTTTGAAATTACGAGGCAGTAGATATTTTCGAGAGCGGGAGACAAGCCTCGTGGAGCCCAATCTACGGTGCTGATGTGAGTGACTGCAGGGGCACGGGCGTCACGGGTAGTCTGACCGGACCGTGTCTGTTGCGTACCCAATCGTAGACGGTTTCTGCATCCAACTCATGTGCTGTTTATAAATTTGGCAAAAAGAATAACGCGGGAAAGGGTCAGAACATGAACACACTTGCATGTGGACCAAATATATGTATGAAAAGGGTGGTTTGATGTTCGAATACCCAATGCACAACTTTGATGTGGCACCTGTCGCACAAAGCGCACAGTATTGCTAGTCAGCCACCCCCTACGAACCCCACTTCGTGTCAGCGGTAAGGGAATTCTAGCTACGAATGCATGCCCCCAGATAGTTAGGTTTGAAATCTCACCCTACCGTAACACAAAACCTATAGGAGTCCATCATATATATGGTTAAACTTCCCCTTTCGCTTTCGGACAAAGGTGGACCGTGTCCCGACCCACAAATGTGTGCTTGTGGCGGGAGATGGGTGAGACCACATACGAACCACCTGCGGGTGGCCCTATACTACATGTATGAAAAGGGTGTGGTGTGATATTTAACAATACCATTCACAACTTTGATGTGGCACGTGTGCCTCGCAAAATAACCGGACTTCCTCGACCCCACGGAGGTTGCGGGTAGTGCGAAGTACCCCCCCCCCCACACACACACACACACGTGTCAGGCGGAGGGCATCTCACCAAGACGTACTGTAACACGGACCAAACAGAATCCAACTTGATCGTACAGCCTCTCTCGCCCGTTGTTGGTCAAAGTGATGGACGTCCACACGGCCGCGCAAAATGGGCTAGCTTGTCGCCGATAAACTCGCGAGGGAGTACTGTCTGAAGACAAAACCCACTCTGTGCATGTGGCCCAATTATGTATGGAAGTGGTGTGTGTGGTGTTTGAATACGCAATGCACAAATTTGATGTGGCACCATGCTTTGGAATCATAAAATCCCCACACTGATCGAGGGTTCACGATGCATGCGTAGCATGCATGCGCTCAAACTTAATTAGGCCTAGAATGATCGACCTACTACTATACGGTAACATGAACCAAAGAAGAAGAATCCACCCTGGTAACCTTTCTCGTCGTTGGTCGAAATGATGGACGTCCACTGGGGCCCACAAATATATATATAGGCTTGTCGCCCATATATAACCAAGCGAGTGAGAGTGTGCAAAGATAACCATTGCATGCATGTGTCCCAAACATATTTATGGTGGTGCGTGATGCATGCATATGTGTTGAATTAATACCTAATGCACAACATTGATGTGGTGCATGCGTTCAAAATCGCACAGGTCCCCACACAGAGCAAGAGGTTCATGACGTGTCATGTGCTCGCCCCCCCCCCCCTCGATCCAGCGGGATGGATACATGTGTACACATGCGCTATTATATATGTAATCTCGCCTATATCACGACACAAGCAAAAAATTAATCCCCTCCTAAGTCAAAATAATTAACCTCTCTCGTTGTCAGTGAAAGTGATGGACCAAGCGGGCCGACAGATGGAAGCATCGCCGATAACTACGTGAGTTAGTGCCACAGGACAACCACCATCACTTGCATATGTGCCAAAACATATATATGGAGAGGTGTATGGTTGTGATGTTTTGAATACCTAATGCACAACCTTTGATGTGGCATTTGCCTCAAAAACCGCAAAGTCCCCACACAGAGTGAGGTTCATGTGTGACACCTAGTATATGTTGGTCCCATCTCCCCTTTGACACGTACTATATATATATATACTGCTACCCTAACATGGCCCTAAAAGAATTAATCCTCCGTGTTCGTCAATGTGCCTCTCTCTCTCTCGTTGGGTCAAAGTGATGGAGGACGACCTCTCGCGGGCCCATAGATGGAAGCGCCGCACGCGAGTGAGTTCCTATAGGGCAACCACTGCCTGCATGGTATTGTGTGGTGTTTGAATATACCAATGCACAACTTTGATGTGGCACCTATCTCAGGAACCGGAAAGTCCCCACATGGAGCGAGGTTATGACACACACACACACACACACACACACACACACACACACACACACATATCCCGCACCACCACCTCCACTCTGAGGCATTTCAAACTTTTTCTGCAGTGAACATGTGACCAAAGGAGTGTCGTGTTAAAGTTTGAAAAAAAAACAGAGATCATTCGACCCGTTTTATACATTGATTGATTTCCTAGGGATTTAATGTGCAAAAATCAAATTTGAGCTACATGTGCACCAAAATGGATTGCAAAATCATATGTGTGTCCCTTGGTGCATGTTTCCCCGTGAAAGAAATTTCAAAACATTGAGAATATTGATTTTTAAAATTCAGCAAATCCAAAACTTAGTTGCAATTCATGAAACATATCGTGGTGTCATATATGGACACCAGCAGACTGTGATATTGTATTTTTTCGTCAAATTTGAGACAAGTTTTGATATAATCTACTTACAAACGGGAGATTGTTAATAACTGGCAACCAATATCTCATACGGAATATTTATTCGGACCGTGTGCATTAGATCGTGCCATGCTTCGGTTAACCAGTAAAGCGGCAGAATGAATCATCAAAAAACAAAACAAAATATGTGCCACGCGCCCCGTGTGGCGTGCAAGCAGGCGTGAGTTGACGAGACGCATGCGAGCAGTTCGCCGCGCAGGCAGATCGGGAGGCGTGCTTGCAGGCATGTGAATTGACGGGAGGCGTTTTCGCTGCACAGTGTCACCAGGAGGCGTGCGAGTAGCTGTGTGAAATGATAGTATAGGAATGCCAGAAGTCCGCCGCACAGGCTCACCGAGAAGCGAGACAGCCTTTGACCGCCGCCTTCCTCACTCCTGCTGGTCCGTATTAATGGCGCGCCCGAGCGGCCGCACCCCCCCATCCTCGCTGCACACACAATCCTCTCTCTTCGCCCGCATCCTCGACGCCGCTCTTAGTCCTCAAAGCCGTCAGTGTATGAGGATGCCGCCGAAGCGCCCCATCAGAGGGAGTGGCGACGCCGGGGCTGCTAAAGCACCGGAGCACGGCGTGAATATGGAGACAGAGGTTTCCGTCGCCGCCGACGAGGTGGAGAACGAGGCTGCCAACAAGTGGAGGCGGGTAGAGAAAGAACCGCAAGCGACTCCAGCAGGCCTAGACTTCATCAGCAGCCTCCCCGATGATATGTTGACAGTCATCATATCCCTCCTCCCAATCAAATATGGGGCGAGGACAACCGCCCTTTCCCGGTGGTGGCGCCCCCTATGGCTCTCCACCCCTCTCGACCTCCTTGACGCCCACGAGCTCTGCCATGGCTATCGCAAAAGCTTGGATGCGTTCTCCCAGATCCTCGGTAGTCACCATCGCCCAATCAGAGGCCTTATCATGGGCAAGTTCCATTCCAACGGCAAGGACCGAGCCAAGCTTGACGAGTGGTTCCGATCCCCCACCCTAGATCAGCTCGAGGAGCTTAGTTTTAATGATGGGCATATGCGCTCGCTGCCAACGTCCGCGCTCCGCTTCGCGCCCACGCTGCGCCTCGCCAAGTTCCTGAACTAACATTCCCCCCCCCCCTTAATGACGCGCCCGCTCTTTTTCTACCATGACTGAAGCACCTCGAGCTCGTCACCGTCTGCATCCCAAAGGATGACATGGAGCGCCTGCTCCACGGCTGTACTGCACTCGAGTTCCTTCGTCTTTAGGCGATGAATTGGTCAAGTAGCTTCCATATCACCACCATGACTCTCCGGACTATTTATGTGTGTTGCTGGTGCTGCAACAAGAGATCACAAAAGGTGGACCACAATATGGTCATTGAGGACACACCTTCACTTAAGAGATTACTTGTAGTTGATCAACAAGGTCCAACAAGAATCAATGTCATTTCTGCGCCGAAATTGACTGTGGTGGGCTACTCGTCAGTCAAATACTTTCAGGTACAACAGTCGCCTTCTACCTCTCCTTCTTGATATCAACATTATTCCTAATTTTGAAGATGTATGTTCGTTTGTCATCCAGAAAAGCTTCACCCAGATTCTGCGCACAGTGAAGGTCTTGGCACTAGAATCTATCGGCCCCAACCTGGACCAAGTTGTCAGTTTCCTGAGATGCTTTCTATGCTTGAAGAAGCTGTATATCGAGGTGATGTTCCTTTCCTGTTAAATGTTAACCATAACGGAGTTCAATTTTTGGCACCTTTTCCCAAGTTTACAATGACAATGTACTATGATTTCTGAAGGAATTTTGGAGGATTTCAGGACATACACCCCCCCACCCCATATTGGTTGCTTGATTCATATGGTTACAATCCATAAGCATTTCTCCTTTGTATTCATCTGTACTAGTTTTCTTAGGGAATTTTTCATCCACTCCAACCTCTTATGAAGAAGGCTACATTTTTCTAGATTGTAATCAAATGCCCATGTTAATCATGTCAGATCGAAGATGCATGGCACGTTGGTGCATTTTACAAATCCTGCAAACCAAATAGGCCTGTAGTAGTGTTCAAAACTGCATGTAGGCACTAACACGTTCTCTTCTTTTGCAGATAATAATAGGCCCGATGGTGGATAATGTTTATAATGACAATCACATCGAATGCCTGGATCTGCATCTCTCAAAAATTACTTTGAACTCCTACCGAGGGACCTGACCGGAGATTATATTCGCCAGGTTCTTTGTTGCCAGAGCAAGGGTGCTGAAGGTAATGAGGTTGAACATGCATTTAAATAGGAAATATGAATGGTTTGTTGATCAGAGCCAGCAGCTACTGCAGAATGGAAGAGGCTCCAAAAAAGCTAAACTTTGTATTGGAACTGCATATGACAGAGTAATTGGAAGTCATTGTGTCAACCCCATACATGACTTGTCAGCGGCTGATCCCTTTGCAGAAATGACGAGGTTTCGAAACTGGCCTTACTATTTTTATTTTTAGTTTGAACCTCTCTTATATCCATGTTCAGCTAATCAGCACGGGCGTTTGCAGCTGAATGAGCTGAATTTCATTTCTAATATCAGTTTGAACCTTGTAATCTTTGAATTTGAGCCATGTAACTCTGGAAATTTGAACCTTGTAATATTTCGGGCTTTTGTGGTACAATCGTTGAAATGGCATCGTATGAGACTCGTATATTGGTAGTACTATTTTGACCTTAATATGCAATAGACTTAGATTTTATTAACCATTCATGACCAGGGATCCAGCCGGAAGCTGAGCAATGGCAAACATCGTTGCAACAAGATGTAGATATGCTCGTTTCTCCTAGTTTAGTATGCATGTAATTGCTTACTTTGGTGTGTGCAAATGTTATGTGTGTAGTCACTTCTGTAATTGTATGATTAATTTGGTTATGCAATGCTGTTCTTATAAGTATATATGTTGATGTTCTGTAGACAGAGCATATCACATCGCAAATGGACTACAGTAGGGAAACCGTCGGTCATGAATTCATCAATCGCAGACGGTTGTATATCAGCAAGCGCTTGCCCACAACACACACGGCTTATTCCATCACAAATAGCTCGGGTGGATCTCCTGTATGCCACGTATCACACACGCAACTCTAATCTGATTCGTGCTTGATGTCTCCGCCATCGCTCGCACAGTTCATCTTATTTGCCATGTATCACTATGCCGGCCTCTGCTCACGTCCCTCGGCGCGCTCTGCTCGCCGTTAGGCGCCGCAGCGCGCTGTGCTCGCCGTTAGGCGCCGCGGCGCGCTCTGCTCGCGTACCTCCACGCGCTCGGCTTGTGGACAGCTTTTCCTTGCGTGTTCAACTGCTATATGCATATATATGGTTGCTCGCCGTTGAGGCGCCGCGGAGCGCTCTGCTCGCGTCCCTGCGCGCGCGCTATGCCAACGGTTGGGGTCTGCGCACGATCACGTTGGGGGCCCATATGCATGCGGTTGTGCCGTGCGCGTCGCCATGATGCAGTTACGTGCGGCACGATAGAGTTACGCACTGCAAATTAGAACTACCATCCGGGTGTGCGGATATTCCAGTACGTCCGGCTTCCACATTAATTCCCGCGGCCATTATAACCTTAGTCTCTTCAACCTTTCGATCTCGCCCCACAACACAACAAGCACACCCACGAGGACACATACAGAGAGGATATCTAGTGGTGCTCCAATGGAGTTCGGCGAGCATAAAGTCGAGACCCACGCGAGGGAGTGTGACATCCTGGTTTTTGCTCTTTTTCTTTTTATGGATTTCATTGCCATTTGATTTGAATTTGGAGTTTTGAATCAACTCAGTTGGACTTAATCACTTGGGCATGTCCTTGATTTTCACCCAAGTGACTCACCTCTCTCTCAAACACATCATTTCTTCTCTGATATATCCCTCCATGGCCATAGGAATATTTTTCATAAATGAAAAATATTCATTTCTTCTCTGAAAATCACTTCAGTCACATATGCTCCAAAGCAACCCTCATTTTTCTTGCCCACAAAAATCTGAGAAAATTCCTGAATATTCTTTGGACCTTGGCACACCCCCCTGTGCAAAAATATTTCATAGTTATTTGGAATATTTTTGCTACAGAAAATCTTTTCTGTTCTGGCCAGAAAATGCAGTTTCTACAGGAAGTGCATTTTTCCTTGATCCAATGGAGCTGAAAATGTTTGAGCTTCATTACCCTCCTAAGAAAACCTTAACCTCCAAAGATTAGCCCTAAACTCCTTCTAGATTTCTCTCTTTTATCCTCACAAGTTTCTGTCCAGAAACTTGCCAAGATGCTACACTCTCGCACAGTCGACCTGTGAGCAACTCAAGACCTTGGATCAACCCAAACCATCAAGGACTACACGCCAGACATGAAATTAATGCGCGGCGTGGCACGATGCCAAAGTTCACGCGGTGACCACGCGTGTGCATGATGCCAGGATGCTTGTCGACGCGCTCCGGACGCCGCTGACGGCTCTGTTTCGCTCGTGCTCGCTTCCCCACTCGCCGCACCTTGCCAAACCTCGCCACCATCATCGTCTTGACGCCCTTAACTCCCCCTGGCACTCGCCGATGCCGGAACTCGCCGCAGCGAGCACGGGCACGACGCGGCCAAGTGTATAGTGCGCCCATGCCCACTGTGCTCGTCGCCACCCGAGCCCTGTGCTCGTCTCCTCCCTCCCATAGTGGCCGCGTGAGCCACGGCTTCTTCTCCCCCTCTCTCACTAACACCTCTTGTCGTCGGGCGCCGTCTCCAGAGAACTCCGGTGGAGCCCCGAGCCCCCTCCTCCCTCGCCTATAAGTACAGCCCCTCCCCAGCCTCTCCGAGCACCGCAACACACTCACACAACCACCACGACGCAGTAGATAGCCGCGGCCCGGCCGGGCAGGCCTCTAGCCGCCGTTCCCGACCGGAGTTCGCCGGCGATCCCCTCTGCTGCTTCCCACCTCTCCAAAGCCGCTCGAGCTCGACCAATTTCTTTGGTGTGTCTCTGGTGATCCATTGTTGCGTGCTGGTGCAGTTGGAGCCCTTGGAAACGCCCTGCCTCGCCGGAATCGCCACCTCCGACGAGCTCCCTCCGCCGACGTCTCTGCAGAAGACCACCGCGACCCGCCCCGTCCACCCCTAGCCATGTTTCGGGTATGTATAGGCTCACCGTAGTCTTGCGCATCCATCCCCCCCCCTCCACAGCGGCAGCCGACCTCTCCTCACAGGAGAAATGCTGGCGAATCGCCGCCCCTCCTCTGTTTCCCTCCCTCTCTCTCCAAACCGGACAGCGGGGGCCCTCTGTCAGCCACTCAGCCATGACCGAAGCGGTACGAGTGGTGGCGCCCCGCAGGATTACGTCTTCGACATCACCCCCCCCCCCCCCCCCCTGTTTTCTTTTTATTTGAATTTAATTCAAATATTGACCAGAAACTTTGACCAGCTCTAACTCCTAAACCATAAATCCAAATGAGTTGATTCTTTTTGCATTGTGTTTGTATTGAAATATTCTAGCAGCACACAAATTAGATATTTTTCCTTGCTGTCTAGAATTTCTGGTGAATTTCAGAGTGGTTCTTGATATTTTCTTTATGCTGTTTTAAATATTTTCAGAAGGAGAAGCTTGCCTAGATGAGAACCAGGAGGAGTGTGACCCTCCTCTGTACTAAGGCAAGCCACACAAATATTTGCATGGTGTGATTTCAATATTTATGGTTTTTCCAACTTGAATATGATTTATTTCATGCATTTAATCATTTAATGAATATTGCATATGTTAGTTTACTTTGTCAAGATTGAAATGCTTAGTTTACAGTAGTGTTTGAATGCATGGACTAGTATGAGGCAGTAGAAGTATTTTTGGAAGTATGGTTATGATTTGGTTATGATCGGTATCATTTTCATATATGAGGTATTGATTTTACTATGTTAATGGCATAACTAAAAATGATGATATTTAAAACCAGGGAAGTTGAAACCAGTAAGTTAAAGTGATTAGTAGTGCAAGTAGAATGATTCTATGATGTTGATCCGTTTACTTTAGAGTAATATGGATATAGTGCATGTCAGATAGTTGCATGTTCATGGCATACTATGACTCGAGTGCTTTTATTTCAAGTTAAACCTGATAATAATTCAACTTGAATATAATGTTGATCGGGTCATGGTGCCACTGAATCGAGCTTCCCAGTGCAGCCACATTTGCCTTTATGGGAAGGCCTTTATTCGGTCCATTGTCATTCCTCTGGTCGGTGCCTCCAACGAGGGAAGGTTATGGGCGTGCGGTACCCTGGCCCGGTAAGCAGACATAACCTTGTGTGCCCGTTGTTCTTATGGTACCTTGTCCCCGTTTGGGACCATTGATTTGTTTTGCCACAACGGTGGCCGTTGGATGTCTTTGGTAGACATCGGGGCCACCCATGAGTTAGCCCAGAGGGGAGTTGGTCGGAGTGGCCGAGAGAGTGTCATGGCAATGGGAGGGTTCTGTCGGGCCGTTGGTCCACCCGAATGGGAGTGCGAGGCCATGGGTTCCGTGGTGTGGGTACAGTGTACTAACCTCTACAGAGTGTTTATTAAATCTATCGATAGCCGCGTCCTCGGTTACGGACACAGCTCGTAAGTAGGTCACACCATGGATCAACGTGATTAAGTTAATCTTACACACTAAAGTTATATGGTTGGCACTGGTTATGTGATGAGATTGTTGAGACCATGAAGATGGTCGTTGGTGTGGGAACCAAAGTGTTGGTCTCGTTTGTGATCAGGGAATGATCACCGTTTTGATGATGTTTGTTACGAGGTAACCCGTTTGGTAAGAGAGTCCGAGGGACTCGGTGCACAAATATGATTCACTGCATGAGTAGTATGTTGAAGTATTGCATTTAACCTCTTAATTGTCATAATATTGTTTGCCATTATGCTTATACTTGTTGTGAGCTTGCAAGTACATTCAATGTACTGACCTGGCGTGTCATGCCAGATTTTAGGAAAGTCTTACCAGATCGGAGTGCTTCCCGAGTCTAGATCGTGTCCACATCGGTGTCCATGTGCTATGGAGTTCCGCTTCATCGTCGTTCCGCTGCCGCGTAGTTGTCGTGATCGAGGCCCCTTCATGTTCATTAAATAATGTACATACTGTTCAGCCGCACCGTGTGTGCCGCTTGGCCTCGCTACTTGATGTAATATTGAACCTATGTTTCCGCTAGCATCAATAAAGCAGTTGTTTTCTGTACCAAGTTGTTGTGCGTTGCCAGAAGACTTGATCTCTGGGCTGGCAATGCAAGGTAAACCGGTTGCTCTGAGCCGGGGTGCCACAGGGAGACGGATCTCTCGGTGGTGTACACCATCGACCCGGCTGTGGTGGAGGACTACATCAACACCGTGGAGCAGTTGCTTGCTGGAGACAAGTACAAGGTGGTCAGCATCGACCTCCAGTACACCGCCGATCTTCCCGGTAAAGATGAAAAGGTTGCCATCGCCCAGTTGTGCGTGTGCCATCATGTCCTCATTTACCACTACTGCATGGCCACAGAGCCTTGTGACTGTTTCGCCAGGTTTGTCAACAGCACCGACTACAAGTTCGCTACGGTGGAAACCACCGACGATGTAAAAGCGCTCAGGGTTACGGGCTTGTCCTGCAAGAACCTTGTCGAAATTCGTGAGCACTACAGGGTCTGGGGCAGCACGAAGAAGGACTCCCTGGTTGAACTCGCCTCGGCCATCATCGACACCTACTACGAAAAGATGAAGCAGGATGCCAAGAGAACAAGTCCCGTATCTTGGCACGAGGCCTGGATGCAGCAACTGGATGAACCTCACCTCAGGTTCGTGGCCAAGAGCATGTACACATGCTACGAGATGCACAGGCGGATTGTTGACACGAGGAAGTGCCTCATTACCGAAATCGATGAGGACGGATAGAGCCACAAGCAGAGTAATAGCGGCAAGCGTCACAAGAAGTAGATGATGATCAGATGATCGTTTATCCTAGTTAATTATGCATGTAATATATAGTTGACTTTGGTGTGTGGAAATGTCATGTGTGTAGTAGCCACCTATGTAATTGGATGTTTAATTTGGTTATGCAACCATGTCCTTATAAGTGTGTCTATATATGTTGTTGTTCTATATGCAATCCCAACGCACAACACACACGTCTTATTAGCAGCAATCGTCTGTGTTATTATCGGTCTTCGCACACATTTCTGATTACAGACCTGTTTGCCGCGTATCACACACATCATGTTAAATTGAACCGTTTCTGTTATCTTGGCTCAACGCAAACAGTTCATCCGAGTGAACTGTATGCCTTATATCGCACACACCTTCATCTGGCTGCCCGTTTCTGTTGTTCTGCCTCATCACAAACAATTTATCTGAGTGAACTGTATGTCGTATACCGCACACGCCTCCATCTGGCTGCCCGTTTCTTTTGTTCTTCCTCATCACAAACAGTTCATTGAACTGAACCGTATGCCCCACAACGCACACACAACTAAAATCTGAACCGCATTTGATGTATCCGCCATCGCAAACGTTTTGCATCTTTTTTGATAGTTTTTTTACATCACTGTTTGCGATTAATGCATCGCACACAGTTTCGTCGAAGGGTCTCTGATTGTAGTGTCGCGTTAGCAGCATCCTGCAGTAGTGACTTCATGTATCGATCGATCTTCATTTCTTTGTTAATAGAGCTATTGGTATCCGACACACGCGCGCTCATTATTTCTCTTCACGGTTCGATCTCCATTGATGTCACACCCACCCACACACTCTCAACAAATATATTTCTCACACACAACCTCGTCGTGCCCTCCATGACAAACCCTCCCTCTCTCACTCAAGACACGTATGTTGCCTTTGTAAAACACCTTCACCGTGCGCGCGCACACACAAAGTCTATCTAGGCCACTCTTGGTAACTATCTCCCTCCAGCCCTCACTGCAGCTTCGCCGCACGATATCTCAGTGTATCGTCTTTAACATTCGAGTGTACGCTAGGCCACACTCACTCAATCTCTCCCTCTATAAATGACTCGATTGACCTCTCTTTCTCGTGTCATCTCTCTCACACCTAGATGCTCCCACTACACCTCTTGCATAGGCGGAGCTATGTAGATTGTCGGGGGGTAACCCCTCGACCTTAGATAAAATTGTGAAGCTCTGTTCAGGATTGTTTAGATTATATTTTTTGAACATTATATTTGTCCCCACCCTCCCAAACACCGATAGGTTGTGCACCCCCCCCCCCGGGAGAATATCATGTGCCCCCACACCTTAGATGCTATATGGAGCGTGTAGATCTGAGATATAGCGGCTCACAAGATGTCTTAATATTTTTACAAGAAACCTTAATGAGTTTGGGAATTGCACACAATTAGTACCAAAACTACACAGATGCCCTTGGATCCCATATCCAACGGCCCCGAAGCTCGTATCATCATAGCATCTAAGCTGCGGGGAGCATGTCATATTCTATGTCGCTGTCACTTTTGTTCCTAAATTTGCAAAATACGTGTAACTGGTGCCGTAACTTGTCTAACCGCGCAAAGTGTTTGTGCAAAAAAATCATCCTACACTGAAATATCGGAACAACACACGGGAGGCCCACTTGTCATTGATCAAATTTGGACCTAAAACTAACAAATCTGAAGGACGAGATTCGAACTGGCAACCTGGAGTACAAAGCATATGTCGATAGCCTGAAACTGCAATGGTTGTTGGCTTTGTCGCATAACTTGATTTTATACAGTATTACATTGAGTAGAGTAGAGGGAGTGGCTCATCAATAGGTGCATTAACGTTGACTGACTTACTGGTGGGTCCCATGTCTGCCATCTCTCTCTCCTATCCATCTAGTAGTACAACCTTTAGACGCACGGGCACACACGAAGAGTGGCGCGAGCTTGCCATGGTGTTATTATAACTAAAAAATGCTTGGAAAATAGATGAATCGCCTAGAACAAGAGACGTTGTGGCTGGTCGAGACGGAGCTAACCACACCTATCCTCCGTTCCACATTAGCATGATGAAGCTATGTGGCTAGTGGGGTGTTTTCGACCGACTGGCTGGGTCCCGAGGTCGAACCATAGGTAGTTTGATACAGTTTATTTTTACACGCACATTTTTCCTCCGTGCCGAGACGTGGCACACCCTACCGCGTGGTTTCTGGGTCCTCCCGGATGGTGCACGCATATTTTCTTCCTTGCCGAGACGTGGGACACCCTACCGCGCGTTTTCTGGGTCCTCCTCGGTCGTAGCGCCGAAGCAAGTAATTGAGTCGTCAAATCACAAAAGCCCACCTTTCCCGCTGAGTACATCAGTGAAGCACGGTGGCTAGCTAGTTGGGCTAGTGCGACCGAGTAGCTAGGCCGCCACCACATTTGTTTTTTCACCCCTTTTTCTCTCCTTGCCAGTAGGTAAATTTAAATATCCACCGCTGCATTGCACTGGTCTTTGGGTGCGGCAGGCGCGGCAGGATTTTTATTTTTTTGATTGACGGGAGTAGGCGCGGCAGCAATTAGTCATGATGACTCCGCTTGTAAAACCCACTGCTCCCTGAAGTGAAAAGTCATCGACTGGTGTTTTCCCAAGGTGAAAACAAAAAGATTCACCCTGCTCCTCGACTGGCTCCCTCCGCCTTCCCGTAGATTGCATTGCCTTTCAACCGTTTCACCCCCTTAGCTTCCTCTCCCCATTGCTTCTACCTGGTTCCATGGCGGCACACCAGATGACGGACTCTGAGGTGAGGCGCCTGACACAGGAGCTCCATGCCAAGGATGCGGAGCTCAGGGCCAAGGACGTGGAGCTCCGTGAGCTCAAGGAGGAGAGGAGTGCCATGCTCCTCCTTTATGTGCGGGAGTTCACGAAGCTTCAAAAGCGGCAGGCGTCCACCACAAAGATGCTTGAGGCGTCGGCGGCATTGCTGCAAAAAGCGGGAGATACGATAGGCGGTCAGGCGAGCCGGCTGGAGCATGAGCGGGCCGATCGTGACGAGGTCCAGGATCACCTCAGCTACTTGCTGGACCATATTGCCACACACGTGTTGCGGCTGCGTGATGCCTACCGTCGTGCCAGCACGATCATGCCGGTCGTCAGGCTAAACCCGTTCGACCACCCCATCGACTTCAACGAGCTGCGGCTTCCTGACCAGGTCTCCTTCTTCACCTATATCTCCGAGGAGCTGAGCCGTCTCCGCGCGATGATGGGGGTGGAGCTGGACAGGGAGGGGTTGCGGGTGGCCGTCGTTGTTGCCGGGCGAATCCTCTCAGGGCTTCGTCACCGGAATACATTCGTGCCATTGGACGCCATCTTTGACGAGCTGGCTCCCGTCGACCGGGAGCGGGCTCTACGGGCGGTGGCACCCTGCATCACCAATGTCGTGTGCCTCGAGAAGCAGAGGGACTTCGGTGGTGTTTAGGCATCCTCTGCATGGGCATGTCTCGGCGCAACATGATCGTTGGATCAAACTCAGATGGTGCAGACCAATCGCTGTAGCACAAAGCGTGCGGGTGTGTTTGGTTGCATTCTCATCTCAATATAGTTGTTCCCTCTTGGTGCATACTCATCTCAGCACCCCTGTTGATGCATGCTCTGCATGCTCCTAGTGTATTTGTGTTAACCTAGTGTGGACTCATGCACCCTTCATGCACTCTGCCAAACACCCAAAAGTGGGTCGAGAAGGGAACTTTTGCTCCCATGCACCCTTCATACACCCTACCTAACACTCATTCGTGCTTCATATGGTTCATGTTTCGTGGAGTACTGTAGCACCGTACTCTCCGTGCGATGTAGACCTAGTTCTGTTAACATTGATCTCACCGTTCATTCTCGACCGGACAGTCGAAAAAGGGGCATGTTACATTACTGTTCATAGTTGACATGCGCACAACATCATTTTATATCGTCATATCTTACTACACTAGCAACAATATTATGGTACTGGCGTATGAACCACTGCACATGCCTAGTAGTAGGAGTATTGTGTGTTCAAGTGGCTGTCGTGTTTCGCACTCCTCCGTCGTAAGAGTGGAAACGCTCGCTGTAATCATTTTTGTTTTTCAGGAACAGTGGACACGCTCTACCGCGCGGATCCTCCTCGACGGTCGTCAGGAACCTTGCTACTCACTTTCGCTGACATGTGGGATAGCCAGCATCGGGGTCCACTTGCCATGCACTAAATTACTCCATACTAGAGTGCAAACTGCATGGTAGACTACCCCGGTCGAAGCGCCGCAGTAATGCCCAATGAGCCGTCAAATCACAAAACCCCCACCTTCCCAGCAGTAAGTTGGACGAATGAAGCAACCATCATTTCACTCTTCTCCCTCAGCTTCCTCTCTTGAAGAAAACCCCAACTTGCTTCTCCCTCATCTTGTTCCTCATTTCTTCAAGAAAACCCCGACGCGCTTCTGCCATTGTTCTTCTCTCCCAAAGAAGGAAAGGTGAGCTCATCAATGGTGTTGCTTCTGGCCAAGGCCCGGTCTTGCAACCCCGCGACTGATCCTATAACTCCCTCTCTGTTCTTCTTTTGGGTTTGTGATTATGGTTTCTTTTCTTTTATTTCTATTTGACAGTTTCTTGATGGACCCTGGAGCACCGGCCGAAGTGATGTCTATGGCTCTGGCCAAAACCATCGAGGCTCAAGGTACGAAGAAGCACAAGCATCCTGCCGAGACTACCGCAGACAAGCTCAAGGCCATCGCCCTATCCATGCCCGCCTCTCCGGTATCCCTCGTTAAGCTAGTCCAGGTAATATCTCTTCTTGACGATCTTTTTGGTGATTTTGATTGTGTTTTTTCATCTAACACGCAGTACTAGTACTAGTAGTACAACTTTCTAGGTGATCTTGCATCTGATTTTTGTGTGCCAAATGACAGTTCTAAATTGCTCTTTTGACCAAAACATGCGAGAGGTTGACATACATATGATTTTTGCACATAACATTGATTTCTTATAGATTACTTTCAACTACTTTATGAACATCAATGCTAGCTGTATGAAATGCAAGATTTTAGCTCTCATGCCTTTGAAGAGAGTATAGTAGCCTTAGTAACTTGTGTTATGGATATTGTAAGTAATCCCTCTGCTCTCATGCCTTTGAAGACATGTTCTAGTGTCTTTGTTCACTCATTTCTGTGCGTATATGTAGTCTTATATGGAGTAAAATATCGAAAATTATCTTATATTTCTAAACGGAGGTAGTAATAAAATATTTGGTTTCTGTTTGAATTAGAACCAGGTCCGCGGTGGAGATGAAGTTCTCAAAGTCATGCCGTGTGAACTGGAAGACCTGAGGATGAGTTCTACTAGTAAACTATCCAGCTGTTGTGTCCTTGTCGCCATGTGTCGTGAACAAGTGTTTTCCTGTAGCAGTGTTGTCAGGTGTGTTCTCGAGGGTGTACTTCACCACAACAATTTCCTAGTTGTGCCTTCGATTACAAAGGGTGTGGTTCTTGTAAAGCTTCCCGACAAATCTGATGCGGACTATCTTCATCGTCATATTTATGAGTGGAAAGACCACTGTATTAGGTTTTCCAAGGTTGACGAGATGGCGATGGTGTCGGTAGACATCTCTCACAAAGTCCATGGCCTAGTCAATTATGTGGGGTACATCCCGTAGGTCGGTGGCAAGAAATAGTCTACAGAGTTTAATTAGTGCAACTTTGCTTGTCTGTAGTAAGTATTATTGTTCAGTACTTGATTTGTGTGTGTGAACCCTATATTGTTTAGTACTGCCGCTTTTGTTTTGTGGTGAGTCATGAGAACAGTCTATGTTAATGTCTGTCCACTCAATTCAGTCTGTATATTTTGAAGTATCCAGATCATCTTTTTTGTGAGGACGGTTTATCAATTATGGTTACACTCCAATATCTGTATGCATTGCAGGGTTTATCGCACGCACGAGGATTTCCAGTCCCATGGATGTTCGATCCATGCGAGTTGTTACCACCTTTGGACTGTCCTACTTGTGGGAGTAAGTGCGGGCCCTGCATGCCACCCGTAATTAGATGATCAACCTTCAGTTTACAACTTGAACATAGTGATATCCTGGCAAGGATTCACTCGTGTCACATCAAGTAAATCTTATTGATTTACTGTCATGTTTTCTTACTTTTGCTGCAATTTTATGATGCAGGTTTTGCCATGTGACATTCGTTACAGAATAAACCGTTTGGTTTGCTCTATGATGGTTATTTTTGCAGGTTCCGCTTCTTATGTTGTGTCAGTAATGATGGCACTGTCCATCACTTATATTACTGGACACAATTGGATCAGTCTGTTGTCTGAGTACAATCTAAAGCCCTATGATGAACTGCAGTTTGTTTTAACAAACACACCACAATTAGTCCTTCTCGCGTTTAAAAGAAGTGAAGAAAAAGACTAGATCAAGGTCACGGAGCCTAGTGAAGTTAGAAAGCTGAAGTATGAAATCATAGCAGATCAGAGACGATCGCTGTTGTCTCGCACGTCGGTACCACCTTCAGCATCGGATTGAGCACCGACACCTGCTCCGACGGCACTGGCTCTAGCACTGACAGTGGTAGCAGCTCAGTCTGATCCACGAGATGATTGGACATCGACCGTGTCAGTGGATCAGGCTGATCTACCAGAGGATCGGGCACCGACACGGGCACCTGCTCCAACACCGGCACCAGCTCCACAAGGAGCACCATCTCCGGCAGCAGCGGCGGCACTACCAGTCGCACTGGCACGGGCACCAGCAACGGCTCCGGCACCTGCACCAACACTTGAAGTTGCACTTGCATCTGCTCCGGCCCGTGCAGCAGCAACGAAACCAGCACTTGCACCGGCAATAGACTGGGCTGCAGTTCGCACTGCATATACCAAAGTCTTTACAAAAACTGACATCTCCACCTTCTTAGTAAGCATTGGCAGCCCAAGTGCTTCGTTCTTTTTTCTTTCCATGTTGTTTCACATGATTCACTGTGTTGATCTAACTATTTGTGTATGTCTTCTTGTTTGCAAACAGAGAATTCCTAGAGCAACGAGGGAGTCGTTCAATAATCCGGGCGACCGTGGCCAAGTCTCTCTTACCATGCGCAGCCTTGGTGTGAATGAACCTGCTCAATATACCGTAAGTACAAAGGATGGTCGCACGATGATTGATGCTAAAGGATGGTCAAGGTTCAAAACTCTATCAAATCTTGAGGTAGAGGATGATGTCAAAATCAAACTTTCTCGGCAAGGAGAGCTGGTCCTAATCAACTTTGAAATTCTTTAGTAGTAGCACACAACTGCTGAACTAATCTATCCTCCGAGAGCTTTTGATGTAATAATATGGCATGGTGAAACAAGTGTCATGTGTGTATAATTAGTACGACAGTATTATTTATCACGTAGGATATCGTGAAAGAATTGCAACTCTAATAGCTGGTTAGGAACTGTCGTTCGATTTCATTCTAACAGTTGTCGTGCTTTATTTAATTTTCTGTATTCGCCTTGCGACAGCATCTAAAACCAGCGCCGTACCGATCGCTTGCAATATGAAATGCACCGAGTTAGACACATGGGCCCCCAAACATGCAGGCCCACCGGCCTGTGGCCCAAAGTCCAGAACCGTCAGCCTATCTGAGTATTATATTCTCATCTGAACCCCATATTATGTTATATATATTCCGCTTGATTTTTCTTATGTATAAAGTTGTGATATAAAAGATTTTTATATTTCTTTACAGAGGGAGTATCTCTCTATCCAAAATATATTTATGTGTAACTAGTTACTCCTGCCTTTCTACTTCCTTTCGCTGATATGCGGGGCATCCGACAACGGGGTCCATGTGCCATGCACCAAATTAGAGTGCACAACTGCACAGTAGACTCACCCCGGTCGTAGCCCCGCAGTAATGCACAATGAGCCGTCAAATCACAAAAAAAAACCACCTTTCCAGCTTTAGCAGTAAGCTCTACGGACGAAGCAGCAATATTTCACTGGGCCTGAATCCTCTTCTCCCTTGTCTGCTTGTTCAAAGAAAACCTCCTCTTGGTGATTGCGTAGGGTTTTCTCATGGAGAACCAGGTACGAATTCTTCATCCATCCCCGATAAATCCTAGTCCCTTGGTCGCGGGTAATCCTAGGATGGCAGCCGCCGCCATTGATGCATTTTTCTTCCTACTGAATCTAGTGTGTTTCATTTGCAGTGCCCAAAGTGCGAGGATCCTACAGGTTTCTGCACCCTCGGTGAGACGCCACACTTGTTCCTTCTCATCCTAACACAGGATTTTAAAACGCACACAGTATGTTCCTAGAATCCTCTTTTCTATCCGGGAGGGTTGGGGTTTTTTGAACATGCTGTCGACTAATTTGGAAATTTGGATTGCTATATTTGGATAAAGGGTACTAGTACCATGGTCAACACTGACGTGAAAGAGGAAATTATTTCTAGATTTGGATAGAGAATACATTGTGTTCTCATATTATTTTTCCTGCAGTGCATTCCTTGCTCTGCCAGAACACATGTACTCAAGATGGTCGGCCTTGCCATAACTGAATACACCAATTTAATGGTCACATTGAAGACAAGCCATGGATATAAGTTCCCAGTTGGGTTCATGAACCAAGAAGATCGCTGCTTTTTTTATGGCCGAACTTGGATAAACTTTCTCAAGTGTTACGGACTGAAAGTTGGCGCACGAATGTTGATGGAAATAGCAGAACCTGGTCTCATATTCACTGTGATCTTCCACCCCGACATCATTCCAGTAGTTCATCCATGTTAGTTTTGTATCTGGTTCTTGAATGTTGCCTCGATTACTTCTTAATCCACCTATTCTGTCTAACTAATCACAATTTGACTTTAGAAGTAGCAACAATTTGTGATTCCCTTCTCTCACGAAGATGCTACTTCTAACTAATATTTCTTATAATTGGTGGCATGTGTAGGTTATTTCAAAGTTCAGCACACTACTTGTTTGTTATTCTACAAGAACTCGACTGTTACTGATGGCACTGAACTTGACTGGGATGACATCCACCAGTTCCTACACTTTATTGATCGTCTTGAGGTCCTTGTGGGGCGTTTCAATGGTGGAAGGCCATGTGGGATATGTGTGCCACAGGTGCACACATTGAACAGGTCCAACTGTGTCAAGAAACTTGTGGTATGAGTTGTTTTATGTTATATATGTTGTTCATAAACTCTTGCTTATACACAGTTTTACAATTGAGATCTTCTTGAAACAGAAACTGCCCAGTTCTATTGTTCCTATACAGATGCCTGACCATGGTTGGGTCAGACTTGCGCTTGGTCACAACATGATGTTTATGTCCACCTACTCCATTTCCCTTGGAGGTGAAAAGATACTTATTCATGGGTGGTCTCAAATAATGAAGGCCCGTCCATCTTGAAGAATAGGACAGAAGGTTATGCTCATGCTTTTCCATGGCTCAAAAGTGAATACCTGTTTATTGACCACATTGTGAGATGAAGCCGCTTTCAAAAGGTTGTGGATGTGCGGGGTGGCGCCTGGGGCTTGGTGGCCTCACCCTTGGTTAACTGTAGGCAAAGTAGCACTGTTCGAGGCGTGCTTTGTATGGTTGAACCTGTATAACTACTCATACTACTTTCAGCTATGGTTGTTAAGTGCCCCTCCTGGTTTCAGTTAAGGTTGTTGTCGTGGTTTGACACGATCACCTATGGGGCCATCGGCCCCTTTGTGGTTCGGCAAGGGGGAAGGGCACGTTGCACAAAGAGCGAAGGCTGTAGAACAACACGGCAATGGTGACACGGGTGGTTTTTACCCAGGTTCGGGCCGCCGCAAGGCGTAAAACCCTACTCCTGCTTTGGTGGATTGGGTGGAAGACCATGATGAACGCGCAGTACTCAAGCCCGGCAAGGTCGCCTCGGGGAGAGCAGCTACGCGCGTATGAGTGTACCAGGGTCCGAATCCTTTTTAAGGTTGCCTCGGCCCTCCTTTTATAGGTAAAGGGGTTACCACAATGGCAAAACAGTCAGTATCCAGTGATTAGATAGCCACAGTGCTATCATACCTAACTCTGCAGATAGGACAAGGTGCATTAAATGCACTGCTTAGTGTCACGTCGTGGATGCAGCCCGGCAAGCCTTGCCGTGCCATTCAACCACCTTCTCGCCTGTCTGTGTGACACGCCCATGGACGGGTGTCATTTAGGGGTGATCTTCATCAGAAATGGCTGCCACATGCTGAATGACTGCGACTTATTCACTTGGGGGCTCGACACCGCATTGATAAGCGAATTGCGTCACTGTGAGGTGGAGCGGTGGAACCCTGGCGGGATAGCAGACCGCCAGCGTCCTGGCAACCCTTGTCGGGGAGGTCTTGGGACTTGCTCTTGGGGTGGCCTCGACCTGGCCAGGCTCGCCTGCCCGACAAGGGAGGCTTTTCCCTTGGTGATATCTCGCCGTCTTGGCTTGTCTTGGTCTTCTTGATCCGCCCATTGATTCCTCAAAGAGCTATCTCTCCTACTTGGCCTTGGTGAAGCTTGGTGGAGCTTGCCTGGCTGTTGCCGCGCCAGAGACGCACCTGTCCGTGCACAAGTTAGGGGGAAACATACACACCTGTCTGTGTACCCCGACAGAAGCCCCCGGGCCTGATCCATATGTGTTGCCGGGCACGTTGTGTTAGGCCCTAAATAGTGCATGGACACGCGTCAAATGAGCGCTGCGCGTGCAGCGGTTGTGATGACTAGTCAAACCAACGTCCACTCCGCGTAATTACCGTACGTCGTGGGGTCGTGGGACTGTAGTAGTTAATGTAAAATGGTAACTTTCTGAGGGAAAGCAGTGAAGAGTCGCCCCTTCCCCCACGTTCGTTCCTCATAAAAAGGAAAAACATGAAGGGGCGCGGCTCATTCGCACCCATTCTCCACCATCTTCCTCCTCAAGACAAGCCACCGCTCCCGTGCCCACATTCACCTCTGACACCTCACCCAACCTTTTATCCCTTCCAGGGCTCCTGAGGATGGGAAAGAAAGCCGTCGCCGCCAAGGGGAAGCAGGCGGACGCCGTGAAGGAGACGGTCACAAAGGGGAACAAGAAGAGGGCGGCGGAGCTGGACAAGAAGCGACGGGGAGATGTGGTTTTCTTCCCGTCGAGCTTGGATAGCGATGCTCTGGTTGCAAGGTATGGATATATGTGGGGAAGGGAAGTCCCACAGGGGCATGGCGCGCCCAAGGTTCTGCCGAAGGGGAAAGAGGATCCTCCAGATTCTTATCGATTTTTCTGTGCGTATTTCTTCTGCGGCCTTTGTCCCCCTTTCTCAAATTTCTTTGAGGCAATGATGGTGGTGTATGGATTCCACCTACTGGACTTCACACCGAATGCAATGGCGTGTATGGCGATCTTCTCCCATTTGTGCGAGAACTTTGTCGGGGTCGCCCCCAACGTAGACCTGTTCAGGCACTTTTTTGTCCCGCGGGTGGAAAACAAGGCTCATCGCTCGGGAAACATAAGCTGGATCCCCCGGGAGAGGAGGGAGATTTGGGATTACCTTCCTGGTCAACAGCGTGGCAGATGGGAGGAATGGAGGGCTGATTGGTGCTGGATCCAGGATGAGGAAGCTCCAGAGTATTGCCAGGCACGGACGGAGTGCATCGTGCGCGGCAATGACTGGAGGGAATTGGGCCTCATAGACGATAGGCTTCGCCCAGCGGTGAACAGGATCGCTCATCTCAAAGCTGCCGGGTTAACCATCAAACAGGTGGGAGCCGATTTCCTCCGGTGTCGCATTGCGCCGCTGCAGAAGAGGGATAGGTTTGCCTGGCGATACGGAGACGCCGGAGACAGTATGCGGCTGTACCCATGCCTTCCCAACAATTTGTCAGTTTATGGCCACGGCTGGCTGTGCGAACAACTGTTCGGTAGCCTGGGGCCATTCAAATTGCCGGCAAGGGTCGTTCCGCTGAACGTCAACTCTGCCCAGGATCAGATCCTGAAGTGGATGCCCGACTGCAACGCCTATGGGGTTGCGAACGATTGGCAATTGCCCGACACCGACGCGGAGGTCGAATGGTTCTCTGGCCTAGAGGAAAGAGCCGTCAGGGTGGAGGGTAATATGTTCAAGCGCACCTCCATGGTAGAGGCGGAGTTCATCAGGAGGCAGATCGAGGAGGACAAAGCAGCCCGGGCCGCCGGGAAGGCAAGGCCCAGAAGGGTGGAGGAAGAAGAGGAAGGGGAGGCCGAGGGCGAGGGCTCCTCCCATGGCAGGAGCGAGGTGCACGCCACGGAGGAGGTTGCCGGGGAAGACCCTGCCGGGGCTGAGCCTTCCGTGATTGAAGCATTGTATGCCGCGGCAACAGAAAACCAGAAGGGGACAAAGCCGAGGCGGTGGAGAAGCCCAAAGAGGAGTGGCTCTCAGCGGGTCCAAAAGCCCCCAAGCCAGACCTGGACCAGCACCCTCGTAGGCAGGCGGCTAGTCAGGGACCAGCGGCTCCTGCCCCTACGCCTACCGCCAGGAAGGTGAAGAAGATCGTCTCCAAGAGCGATAAGCCGGACGTGGAGCGTTGGCATTCTTCTCGCCTTTCCGAGGCCAAGACTCCTCCCACCAAGCGACAGGCAGTCACGGGAGTCGACTCCAGCTCCCAATCAGATTCGAGCTAATCAAGCAGCTCGTCCTCGCCGGAGATCCCTTCGCCCAAGCAAGACTTGAAGTTACCGGGGAGTACTGTTCCCCTGGTCCTGAAGAGAGGCAGAGCACCTCCGCCACCCATGAAGTTCGAGCTGGGCTCCATGCTCATGGACTCGGAGTAAGGAAAATACTCTCTGTTCCCATCCGAGTCTTGCATGTTTGTTGGTTTGCTGATTTCATTTTGCTTGCTGCCTTCGATAGGGAAGAGGAGCAGGAGGAAACCCTCATCCATCGGTCCAAGCGGCTCAAGCAGACAGAGCCATCGGGGCCTTCGAAGGGCACGGGCTTGGCGGGGAGTTACATGAGCAATCCGGTACCAAGCCCCCAGCTCAGCCCCCGGCATGGAGACGCAGGGCAGGTCTCCCCCGCGAAGAGTGGCATGGAGGAACGCCCCCCATCTCCAGCTAAGGTGGAAGGAGAGATTCCCTTGGGTGAGGTTCTTCGAGGGGGACCCACGCTTCCTGAAACCCGAGCTGAGAGGTCCCCGACAAGGGCCTCCACGGAAGGATCGGCCCAAGCCAATGCCATGGTTACTGAGGAAGAGGGCAGTGGTCGCATCCCGGCAACTAATATTGCCGGGGAAACCGAAGCCCTCCCACGGCAATCAACTCCGGGTAATTCACTTGTTCTTCTGCTTTCTGTTGTCTTCATCATTTTGTCTCCAGTCTCTGTCCTTCTGACGCATATTCTTTCCTTGCCATGGCTTGCTGATCTCATTTGCAGCCCTGGTAGCCGAGGAACCAGAGCTGCTAGAAGAAGTGGCCAGCATCGGCAGGGATGCTGCTGAAGAGGCGGCCAAGATCACCGCAGCGGAAGGCCAAGGACATGTTGCCGGGGAAATTTGAGAAATCCTAGGGGAAGCCCCCGGCATCGTGCCAGGACTGGGGGTGGTGGTCGAAGAGAAGGTTCCCCTCTAGACCATGAGCCCCCTCCCCAATTCGGCACCTCGGTCGCAGCCTCGCAACCATCTTCGAGCAGTCTGGCGTTGGTTCTTGCCCAACCTGGGCTGGGAGCCCCCGGCTCGTCCGCGGCAGTGGGCGCAGATCTTGATGAGGAGATCCAGCGCATCATAGCGCCACTATCCCAGCGAGGTGAAGAAGCTGACGACTCCGTCAGCGCAGTCATGGACCTGTCCTTCCTGGAGTCCGTGGCGGCAGGCATCAAGGAGATGCAGAACCGGTATGGCCAGAAGTGGCAGGCACTCAAGGAGCAGCGCAACTCCGCTAACAGCGTGGATCAGAAGCTGAGGGACAAGGGTAGTGAGCTGCGCGAGTGGCATGGCAAGTAATTCCAAGTCCTTATGCGGCAACAGGAGATGATCACCATGGCAAAGGAAGATGTCGCCGCCCGGGAAGCCCGTTTGGCGGAACGTATAGCGCTCCTGGATGCCAGGGAGAAGGATGTTTCTTCTCGGGAAGAGAACCTCGAGGCTACTCTCCGCAGCAAGGATGGAGAACTGGAGGCCCTTGTCTAGCAACGTACTAAGGAGTTGGAGGACAAGCACAAGGCGGCCCTGGATGCGCTCACCCTTGATTCCACTGCTCAGCTAAAAAAGGTCGCCGATGAACTTGCCGCTGCATCCACTGCTAAAGTTGATCTTGATCAACAAGTGGCCAAACTGACAGAGGAGCTTGCCGGGAGTGCCAAGGAAGCTGTGGCCCTTAAAGAGGAGGCGCAGAAGGCGGGGATTCTCCTGAGGGAGGTGCAATCGCAACTCTCCTCCAAGGGCCAGGCCCTTGATGCCGCCAATGGCACCATCACCGACATGAAGGCGAGGATCGGTACTTTGGAGAGCAAGCTTGAGTCTACTAGGATTCGTGAGAAGCAGCTGACAAGGGACTTGGAAAATACAAAGATCCTCCAGAAGGACGCAGAGGACAAATTGGCGAACCAGGTCCAGCAGCGCGATCTTTGGATCAAGAACCTGGTTGACATTGCCGAGCGCCTCACTGCCCAGATCGCAACGATGGGCATGGAGGGTCCAGTCTTCTCAGTCGGCGGGCATGAGGCCCCAAGCGTCAAGATGGCACTCTTCTTCGACGGGCTGATCGGAGGGCTGAAGGTCCATGAGGAGGGAAGAGCCGCTCACTTTGCAAGTGAGTCCCGGAGGCTTGCCCGTAACGCCCTCTTCATGGTCTTGAGAAACATTGCCTACCGCCACCCGGATCTCAAGCTCGGAGATGGCTTCAGGAAGTTGCCGGCAGGCGCTGATGTTTCTGCCGCCGAGGAGAAAGCTGCCCCTTTCGCTAACAAGGTGCTCTCCGTTCCCAGGGCTCCATAAGGCCGCCAAGCATGGCCCTGAACCATTGGCATTGCCGCATTGTCCTGTAACAAAACATTAGTCATGTTTCGTGTTTAGATTCAGTACCACTTTTGTTTGTGCCGAACTGGTGTTTTTAACTAATTTCGAATGCATGCTATCCCTCTCGCGTTTTATCCATGAATGTTTGTATGGCTAGTTTCTTCTTATGTACTTTGGCTGCCCGCCGGTAGCATACTGCCGCAATTGCTGCGAGGAACGGGTCCTTAGCATTCAGCTGGCGAAGACATGCCCCGGCAGGTTTTTCCCTTAGGAGTCTTTGATGCAGCCACCCATTCCGTGAGTAGGCTCAAAACAGAGCGAGGGCGCAGACAAATCCGACAGGGTGCCATCACATGAAAGACTTGACCATACGAAAAACATTGGTTGTCCGAGAGACAAGCGAATGTAAACTCTAGAGAAAGAGCTAATGAGTACGTCAACTTAGCTTTTCGTTCATGCCTCCCTCCCTTCCTGGTTGCGGTTTTTCGTTGCATCCGTACGTCCTGGGAGGGGATGATACTCCACGGGATATTCATGGACCCCCGGCAAGGGCCGGAGGGGACCACAAACCTTTTGCGGTCGATAATGCTTGGTGCAAGGCAGGGGCGGTTTCGCTCTCCTCCCCTTTACACTCTCAATGATCTTACGGCAGTAGGCACAAAGGTCACGCTAGAGCGGACGGCCTTGCCGGAGCATGCTTGCCGGGGCGTCAATCAACGGATTTGCACCGGCGTTCTACTCAGGATTTTCCCTTAGCAAGGTAAATGCTTGACCGAGTTCCGCGCAGGCTCATCGATGTTGATGATGCTAAAAACCCAGTGTGGCTCGATCGTTGACAAGTGAAAGTGATGGACGGGGAAACCATGCACCTTAACCCTTCATCCTTTTTCTCGAATGGGCCCGCACGGTGGTCATGCTGCCCGAGCCGCTCGGGGTCATCGCGTCATCGCCATCCCTCGCCTTCGCCGCTGCTTGCGACCGCAGTGGAGATGGGTGATTGAGATTGGGCAGGACGGACAAAGGAGCGACGTCGCTCCCTCCCCGTGTTGCTGTGTCGTGGATGATGATGTCGCCGATGGAGGCGATGATGATGAAGATTAACACGCCGATCTCGGCCTCAGGTTCATGCACGCGCCTCCCCCTACCTGGCGTGCCAAATATGTCGTGGTTCGACACGATCACCTATGGCGCCATCGGCCCCTTTGTGGTTTGGCAAGGGGGAAGGGCACGTTGCACAAAGAGCGAAGTCTGTAGATCAGCACGGCAATGGTGACGCGAGTGGTTTTTACCCAGGTTCGGGCCACCGCGAGGCGTAAAACCCTACTCCTGCTTTGGTGGATTGGGTGGAAGACCGTGACGAACGCGTAGTACTCAAGCCCGGCAAGGTCGCCTCGGGGAGAGCAGCTACGCACGTATGAGTGTACCAGGGTCCGAATCCTTTTTAAGGTTGCCTCGGCCCTCCTTTTATAGGTAAAGGGGTTACCACAATGGCAAAATAGTCATTATCCAGTTATTAGATAGCCATAGTGCTATCATACCTAACTCTGCAGATAGGACAAGATGCATTAAATGCACTGCTTAGTGTCACGTCGTGGATGCAGCCCGGCAAGCCTTGCCGTGCCATTCAACCACCTTCTCACCTATCTGCGTGACACACCCATGGACGGGTGTCATTTAGGGGTGATCTTCATCAGAAATGGCTGCCACGTGCTGAATGACTACCACTTATTCACTTGGGGGCTCGACACCGCACCGATAAGCCACTTGCGTCACTGTGAGGTGGAGCGGTGGAACCCTGGCGGGATAGCAGGCCGCCAGCATCCTGGCAACCCTTGCCAGGGAGGTCTTGGGACTTGCTCTTGGGGTGGCCTCGACCTGGCTAGGCTCGCCTGCCCGGCAAGGGAGGCTTTTCCCTTGGTGATATCTTGTTGTCTTGGCTTGTCTTGGTCTTCTTGATCCGCCCATTGATTCCTCAAAGAGCTATCTCTCCTGCTTGGCCTTGGTGAAGCTTGGTGGAGCTTGCTTGGTTGTTGCCGCGCCGGAGACGCGCCTGTCCATGCACAAGTCAGGGGGAAATATACACCCCTGTCTGTGTACCCCGACAGTTGTTAATTACTCCTGCTGCTTTTACAGTCTGTCGTGTTTCTTCAGTCTTGTCTTCCTCCAACCGCCAAAACCAAACCAGCGCCGGTCGGGCCGCCTGCTTCCGCCTCCCACGGTTGGCTGTGCCTCAGTGCACGCATCGCTGCCCCACCATCTCCTAAATCATTAACGCTGGCATTCGAGGCATCACCGTCGTCCTCCGCGTGCTTTGGCGCGCTCGCCGCGGCACCTTCTCGCGTTGTCAACATGGTCAACAAACAAGAGGAATCAGGAGAGGACTGGATGTGGAGAGGATGATAGTAGGGACCCACCATGTCCATGGCCGTACGCAAGCAAGTTCCTCATTTTTTTATATACTCCATTGTCAGCGTATAGAAAAAGAGAATGCTTCCTCCTAGTGGTTTGATGACATCTGGGACCCACGACATTGTCAGCGTATAGTCAATAGACAAGAAAACAGCACAAGATCGGCTGACACCTGGGACGTAGCTGCTCGAGCAGTATTTTTGTTTTGTTATTGTTGAGACGGAGCAGGGTTTCAACTGGGTTGTGGCTCGTCTAGCCCATGCTTCTATTTTACGTTCACCACATGACCAACCCACTATTTTTTCTTTGTGAAAATGGCTAGGCCAGTTTATTTTTTCTGAAGAATACCCAATCCAGGCATACCCAACCCAGGCCTACTTATTTTTCTCCGCCCTGCTGGGCTGCAACTCTTTCAAGACGGCTGCAAATCTTAAAAGTAATATGAAATGGGCTATAAATATAAAAAACACACGACAAATTGGCAATTACTTTCAAATTTCTGAATTTTTTCACATTTTCAAATTCCAATTTCACTAGGCTTTAACCTAATTTAAATATATCTTCAAAGTATTTTAAATCTGGCTTGACATTTTGATATTAAAAATAGTTTGGACCCCACCGAAATATGCAAAATTTCGTTTAAATTTTTAACCCTGGCCCTGGCCAACAAAAAGAAAACGGACTGCAATAAATTGCATAAGAAGTTGCAAATGAGCTGTAAATTATTGAAAAATAGGGAATGGGCTGGCTTGTGGGCCTATTAATTGACGCGTATGCAAGATTTTTTTACTTATTATATACGTCAACAAACGATTCTAGCAGAAGTGACCATTGGATGTTAATCCAACGGCCCTCGTGCTTCTTCAATCTCTGATCTTCTTACTCTAGCCGCCAAATCTAGCATCAGCGAGACCGCCTGCTCCCGCCTCCCTTGGCCAGTTGTGCTGCCGCGCAGGCCTCACTGCCCCCTACTACTCCCACTGTTGGCCAGGCCATCCCTCTACTCAACCACATCCCTCCATTGTTGTGGCTTCGCCGCCTCCGGGCCATTCCCTTCTTGGGTCTCGCCGTCATCCATCGCGTTGGTGTTCTCGGCACGGCGTGGTCAACATTGTCAACAAATGACAACATCGGAAGAGGGATGTACATGGAGAGGCTAACAGTTGGGACCCACATTGTCCATGGCCGCACGCAAGCAAGTACTCCTTATTACGCCAAAAAAATGAAGCCTCCCCATGATAGCTGGGACCCACCAGCTATATCTTGGCACTGAAGGAAGTGCCTCCTTATTAAGTGAAAAATAACGATTGCTCCCCATGACAGCTGGGGCCCACCAGATTTGGAGGCTGACTTGTGGCCCTACTAAGTTGACGCGTACGCAGTGCTTTGTCAACTTAGTCAACAAACGATTCTATCACTAGTGACCGTTGGATTGTTAACATCTAACGGTCGTCCTACTTCTTCAACCTCAGATTTTCTTGCTCCAGCCGTCCAAACCACCGCGTGCTCCTGCCTCCCTTGGTCGGTTGTGCTGCCGCGCAGGCCTAACCGCCCCCTACTACTCCCACCGCTAGCCAGGCCATCCCTCTACTCACCCACACCCCCTGTTATTCTGCGGCGATGGTAGCCTCACACCGCAGCCGAACCAGTCAACCCTCATACTACCCTCCATGTGTTCCCAGGCTCCACGTTGTTCCCTGCCTCACCATCGTCCACCGCCTGGGTGCTGTCCGTGTGGCGTGATCAACATGGTCAACAAACGACAGCCATCAGAAAAGGACTGTACGCGGTGAGGCTGACAGATGGACCCACCAGCTACATCTTCGCACGCAAGGAAGTGCCTCCTTATTACGCACAAAAAAAAGAATCCTCCCCCTGTCTGCTTGGACCCACCATCAATATCTTCGCACGCAAGGAAGTGCCTCCTTATCCTCCTTGACAGTCAGGACCCACCCGGTCGAAGCGTACGTAGCATTGTCATTCTGGTCGCAAACGTGTACGTACATACTGGTCCATCGGTCTTTCTGCCACGATGAATCGTGGCCCAGTAAGGAGCGGTAGTTGTTCAGGCAGTCCCGTCTATATCGTGTACACGTACCTACAGCCACGTTGCAAGAAAGTAAATACGGCTATGTACATACATACGGGCGGGGTCTCGAACGCGTATAGCGACCGCGTCCTTTACATCGGCAGCCAACCGGCTGGGTCGGAACGGAGAAACTGCGTTGTGTTCATCGGGAGGCAACAGAATGCGTCGTGTTCATCAAGAGCCAACCGGCTTGAATGGAACAGCCAAAACAAGGCCTGGCGTACCGCAGAACGGAGGAAACAGACTTGTGTTCGAGTTCCTACGGTCGAAATGGGGTGCTGTTGATCAGGAAGGGTGTGGCGTACCGCAAAACGGAGGAAACAGACTTGTGTTGGAGCGCCTACGGTCGAAACAGGGTCCTGTTCATCAGGACGGGTGTGGCATACCGCAAAGGACTCCACGGGCTACTGTTCATCCACCGTCTACTGCCTCGCTCCAGCCTCCACGGACTACTGTTCATCCACCGTTGACTTCCTCCAGCCTCCACCTGCTATTGTTCATCCACCGTCGACTTCCTCCAGCCTCCACCAGCTACTGTTCATCCACGGGGTCATGTTCATCCAGCCTCCACCGGCTACTGTTCAACCAGCCCTCCACGGGGTCCTGTTCATCCAGCCTCCACCGGCTACTGTTCAACCAGCCCTCCACGGGGTCCTGTTCATCCACCCCACTGGCTACTGTTCAACCAGCCCGCTACGGGGTCCTGTTCATCCACCCCCAACCGGCTCGGGTGTGTGGCGGCCTCCTCGATCGAGGTCATGTTCATCCAGTGGCAACGGCCTCTACTACCACGAGGTCCTGTTCATCCAACCCCCACCGGGAACTGTTCATCCAACCCCCAACAACGGTCACTGTTCATCAAGAGGCAGCAGCAGGTTCGATCGGCTTCAGTTAGCAGCAGTAGCTAAGGAATCGCTCGGGTTCAGTTAACAGCCAAGGGATCGATCGCTCGGGTACAGTAACGTAGCTAGTGCGATCGCTCGGGTTCAGTAAGAGAACGCCTCGCTCGGGTTCAGTCAGAGCCCAACGCCTCGCACACACGCACGTACGTGTACGAGAGAAACGTGCAATCCCTCTGTGCATCGCTCGGCCCCGACCACCATCGTAACCGGGAACTCCCCGAAATTTTCCTCGCCCTCGCTTCTACCACAATTTTTTCCGTCATGGACGGCCCAAAGAATGTCATGCAGGTGCGTCCCGGCCCGCCCAGGACGAAAAGCCCATTTTCTGTCATGATTTTTTGTCATAGAAGTAGGAGCCCACCACATCTATGATGATACGTGGTTTTGTCACAATTATCGTCATAGAAGTGTCATAAGCATGACAGGAAAAAAATTCGTTCGGGCCAAAATGTCACGGATGTGTCTTTTTTTGTAGTGATAATGCATGTTCATGACCGTTTTGCTCTCTAGCTGGCCGCTTCTCAACCTATTTGCTAGCCTTCGCCTGTACTAAGCGGGAATACTGCTTGTGCATCAAAATCCTAACACCCAAGTTATTCCAGATGAGTCCACCATATATCTACCTATATGCGGTATTACCATGTCGTTCTAAGTAAATTTGCATGTGCCACCTCTTAAAACTTCAAATAAACATCCATTTTTGTGTGCCTGGATTGTTCATAGAGTGACAGGAGGTAGTCGGTATCTTCCATGCTAAGCGGGTTATTCTCATGATGAGTGTTTATTCACTCGTCCTTGCACGAGAGGGGCGGTAATAGGGATTCCCAGTGCCGAAATCAAAAATTGCAAATAATTAAAAAAAACTCCCCCAGGAATGATGTTGGTATGGACGGTACCCGTGGATTCGGCTAGCCGTGGAGTGTGTTTGTTCGTGGAGGGGGAGTAAACCTTTACTTTTATCACTTGGGAACCGCCACTAATGTGTTTAGCATGGAAGATATCGATAACTAATGGTTGCGAAGTAAACAGGAAGGGTGCATTTCTCAAAATTTCATTTATCTCTATTTTCAAAATCTGAGCTCTGGCACCGCTGGAAATCACTGCTTCCCTCTGCGAAGGGACTATCTATTTAATTTTATGTTGTGTCATCACCTTCTCAAATAAGCGCCTGATCTGAGAGCACTATTGTCATCCTCATGCATTGTGTATAGCTAATGTTGGATGCATCATGACTGGATCTTTTCTACCATGAATTACAATGTTTAGTTGTTGCTTGAACTTTGGAGGTGCTCTGCATTTAAGTTTTGCGGTCTCAGAAAGGGCTAGCGAGATACCGCTATTGTCATATTATATCATGATTATTTTGACAAAGTGTTGTCATTTGAGATATTTTATTATTGCACGCTAGTTGCTTATGCCATTGATATGAGTTAATATATATTTTAAGAGTTATTGTTGACATGGTTAGTTATAATCTTTGCTGAAAACCTGGGTGCTACTTAAGCTTATTTATGTAAACAAGAACAAAAGAGTTCGTAAAAGTTTTTCTTTTTCACTTTTAGTTTATCAACTGAATTGCTTGAGGACAAGCAAAGGTTTAAGCTTGGGGGAGTTGATACGTCTCCGTCGTATCTACTTTTCCTAACGCTTTTGCTCTTGTTTTGGACTCTAATTTGCATGATTTGAATGAAACTAACCCGGACTGGCGATGTTTTCAGCTGAACTACCATGGTGTTGTTTTTATGCAGAAATAAAAGTTCTCGGAATGGAACGAAACTTTTTGGAGAATTTTTATGGAATAAAAGAAAAATACTGGAGCCAAGAACCACCGGAGGGGGGTCCCTGGGTGAGCACAACCCACCAGGGCGCCCCCCCCCCTCCAGGCGTGCCCAGGTGGGTTGTGCCCACCTGGTGGCCCCGCAGACCCTGACTTCGACTCTATAAAATCCTATTTTTGGAGAAAAATCAGGGAGAAAGAATTATCGTGTTTCACGATACGGAGCCGCCGCCACCTCATGTTCTTCGTCGGGAGGCCAGATCTGGAGCCCGTTTGGGGCTCCGGAGAGGGGGAACTTCGATCTTCGTCATCACCAACCCTTCTCCATTGCCAATTCCATGATGCTCCCCACCGGGAGTGAGTAATTCCTTCGTAGGCTCGGTGGTCGGTGAGGAGTTGGATGAGATTCATCATGTAATCGAGTTAGTTTTGTTAGGGCTTGATCCCTAGTATCCATTATGTTCTGAGATTGATGTTGTTATGACTTTGCCATGCTTAATGCTTGTCGCTTTGGGCCCGGGTGCCATGATTTCAGATCTGAACCATTTATGTTATCACCATTATATCTATGTTCTAGATCCGATCTTGCAAGTCATATTCACCTATTACGTGTTATGATCCGTAAACCCCGGTGTGACAGTAATCGGGATACTTTCCGATGATGACCGTAGTTTGAGGAGTTCATGTATTCACTATGTGCTAATGCTTTGTTCCGGTTCTCTCTTAAAAGGAGGCCTTAATATCCCTTAGTTTCCTTATGGACCCCGCTGCCACGGGAGGGTAGGACAAAAGATGTCATGCAAGTTCTTTCCATAAGCATGTATGACTATTTACGGAATACATGCCTACATTATATTTATGAACTGGAGCTAGTGCTGTATCGCCCAAGGTTATGATAGTTATATGATGAATATCATCCAACGAATTCACCGATCCAATGCCTACGAATTTTCCATATATTGTTCTTGCTAAGTTACTACTGCTGCTGTTACTGTTACACTTGCTACAAAATCATTGCGATCACTGTTACTGTTAGTGTTACCATCATCACTGCTATCAAAACTATCATATTACTATGCTATTGATCATATTGCTGCAGATAATTAATCTCCAGGTGTGGCTGAATTGACAACTCAGCTGCTAATACTTACAAGTATTCTTTGGCTCCCCTTGTGTCGAATCTATAAATTTGGGTTGAATACTCTATCCTCGAAAACTGTTGCGATCCCCTATAATTGTGGGTTATCAAACCTCCCATCTTCCAAGTATTCCTACATTGGTAGTAACTAGGTAGAATGACCAACACAATCTAAAAGAAGCTGATTCATACGTTTACTTCCTGATTGCAGTGCAGGGACGAGCGAAAACAATTGCATCCTAGTCGGGAATGCACTTTATCCCAGATCAAGGATGGATAGAGGACTAGCTGGCATGGCTGCAAGGAGGTTTTTGGGACAGGTGCGCGGACAAGAGGCATTGTTGTCTGCTTATTTCTGCAAATAGTGGTGCTTAAATTTAGTGGAACTGCACAAGAAGTTCAGATGGTCAGTACACTACATGGTTTAGTTCAGCATTCCAACTGAGAACACAATTATAATTGGTTATTCTGGAATGAGAGAACCTAACCCTGGATGGTGGCAACAAGAAAAACCAGAGTGAACTCTAGGAAATTAAGGCCTGCCTAGGGAGGCCCTTTGCTCAGAGAAGCCTTGCTTGATTTTTCCTAATTTGTAAACCTTCTCACAACTTTGTCTTTTGCTGTGAACTAGTAAATGTTGGTTATGTTCTATGAATCATTGGGATGTATAAAATTGCTGAACTTATGCTTTTCAAGTATTTTATGAAGCCGAGTTTAATGTGAATGTTCCACATGAACGCTGGACTAGCGTGTGAATGTTTGGAATTTACATTGTGGCCTCAGTTAACTACATGAACCACTGTAACAAGATATGTAGTTGCTTATATGTCAGACAGCAGAGTATTGATTGTTAGCTGGTCAATAGCTGACTTTTCTAGTGTTGAAGCGAGCTGAGCCAATGTGTCGTGTTTTGCACAACTGCTTACAAGTGGGGTAGCACCAACAATGTTTACAAGTACTTAACCAGCCTTACGTACCTTATGTATACGTCGGCGCACAGTTCTCGAACAAATACTCTATTTCATCAAACACACATTGATCGTATGATAAACCATGACAACTTATGTCTTACCATGCCATATTACATGAAAAAACTAGTGAGGATGCATCTATTTTGGCAACAATTTCACGGGCACACAAAAGTAGCAGTAGTTCCCATAGACGGATTCAAATAGAGTACTAGCCCCAGAGGGCTCAATAATAGGCAAGGTTCAGATAATTAGACACAATCCAAACTACTTTTAAACACTAGCTGGGCCAACTATTTCATGCCTCGATCTAATTTGGGATGGACACAAGACGGACCTTGCCATGAACATCATCGAGGACGTCCGGCAGCAGCTCAATCCTGTCAACCTTCTTGAACATAACCTTGTGGCCTTGCCACTCATAAACTTGTTTGTCGAGGCATGCCACATCATCTTCCTGCGTAAGCTTGACAATAACAGTATGCCTCACAAATGAAGGAGTACCTTCGAACTTCTTGTGCTTCAGTACACCCTGGACAACACGCCTGACAATAGTGTTGCTGGAATACATCTCGATTTTGGTATAAGTGCAACTGGCTTCCAGGATCCAACAGCCTAAGAACTTTGTTTTCCCAGTGCGCGTATTCAGGTCATCCGCCTCATAGCGAGTGACATGTAGAACTACACAATCCTTGTCTCCATCAGGGCTCTAATTGAAACAGAAACGAATTCTGAATTACTTTCCAATATAAAAAACACAAGTTATTTAAACCACTATGTAGAGTCAAAAGTATGCATGACAGGGAAGGTAGCATGGCATCGAAGCTAATAAAATTTTGCATTATTTATCACCACATACTTAGATGAAAAACCACAACGAGATCGGCAAAGAAGAAAATCACCTTGGGCAGCTCAGCAGGGGGGACACATCCTCGAAGGGGGAAAACTGCTCCTGCAGGGCCACGGGGGTTGTAACCTCAAACGGGCGTTGACCATCTCTGTAGTGGTCGTGAGCGTATCTGGGGTCGGCTCGGTAGCGGCCTCCATCTTCTTGGAGCTCTCTGTCTCGTGGGGATCAGCCTCCCGTGTCTGCTCCAGCATCGGCAGATCTTTGCCTGGTTCTCCTTGGTCCATCATGAAACTGACGAATAGGAGACAACTGAAAGGAAAACACAATCACAATGACAATGAAACAACAAAGAGAGTGATGATCGGTTACTGCTTTGCAAAAGTTCTTTTTTCTGAAAGAAAATATACCAACATCACGGATCCGCTTACCTTCCCTTCGTTGGGAGAGAAGAACAATGGCAGATGCGAGTGTTTGCTTTCTTGAAGACGGTGAGGGAGAAGGGGATTCAGCGAAGAGTGAAATGATGGTTGCTTCGTCCATCAAACTTAGACTGCGGGGAGGTGGGGTTTTGTGATATGATGGCTCGTTACTGCTGCGCTACGACTGGGGTGACTCTCTGCCTGCATACCGCCTTCTAATTTGGTGGATGGCATTTGGGCCCGCGCGCTGCATGGCCCACATGTCGGTGAACCAAATTAAAACGGCATTCAGTAGCGGGAGACGTTTCGATGACCTCGGAGGAGCCAAAAGCGGTAGTGTATCCACTGTACTAGTAGTAATTGTTTTTGTGGGTAGCTTTAGAGTGTCTCCACTGTACTAGTAGTAATTGTTTCTCTGGGCCCAAGACAAAAGAGCCCATCCACCCTAGTAAATAATAAAATCAATTCAAAAGCCCATATATTTACTTAATGAGAGGCGCTACCCGGCACACCGCCCCCAAAAACAACATGGGTGCTCTTCTTCCTCCTCACTCCCACCCACCTCACGTCAGCTCGCTCCACTCATACCCCCAAATTCCTCACCTCACTCCTACAGAAAACCCCAGCTCCCCTTCTTCCTCACTACTACAGAAAACCCCAGCTCCGCTTCTTCTTCACTCGCACTACAACTAGGCTCGTCATTCGTTACTCTGCTCAAATCCATGAGCTCGAGGAAAATGGAGTCGGCTGACCCCAGTGCCAAGAAGATGAGGGTCCCACCAGCGGCGATGCCTGTTATAGATCCCGCACATGGCAGCGCGGGGAGAAGCGGCGAGCCCCCCCCCCCCCACCGGATCCCAGGAACCCGTAGAATCTCGGGTGGACCGCATCAGCGATCTCCTAAACGCCATCCTTGGGGAGATCATCTCGCTTCTCCCCACCAAGGATTGATGCCACACCCAAGTCCTCTCAACTCGGTGGCGCCCTCTATGGCGTGCCGCGCCACTTAATCTCGACTGTCGTCAGCTATCTCTCTTTAATGATTTTGAACTCCCAGGAGCCATCATTTCCTACCACCAGGGCTCCGTTCAAGGCCTCTGCATCCCAGCATGCTACCTAAGCATGCCCTACATGGTGGACGCCTGGCTGAAATCCCCTAAATTCGTAGAACTACAGCTGCTTGAGTTCTACTATTCCCCCAGAAAACACATACCACATACCAAACGCCATGTACTTGTTCCCTCAGCACCGATGTCCATCTCGCGGTTTTCCTCCTCTCTCCACACCGCCACCTTTGCGTTGTGCAACCTACCAGACAATCTGGTACTAAACCTTCGACTCCCATTTCTCAGAAAACTTTCACTTGTGCGGGTTCACATGTCGGAGGCCTCATTGCACAACATCATCCACTCCAGTTGCCCTGCCCTGGAGTGCTTGGTGCTTGTTTTCACAGTTAGAATCGATTGTCTCCAAATAAAGTCCCTAACCTTGTAAGAATTGGAATTTCTTTTGACGGAAGGAAGCTCATCATCGAAGATGCCCCTTCACTTCAAAGGTTGATCCTTGATTCTCGTTATTCACCGTCGGAAATAACTGTCGTCTCTGCACCTAAACTGGAGAGACATGATCTTTGTGTTCATTTCAAGGTGGTGTTTGGCTCCACAGTTCTTCAGGTACTGTATATTATCATCTACACTTGTAATCATAAGCTACATTTTAAATTTCTGCGCATAAGTTCTATATCATCTTGGAGTACACTTTTTGTATTAATATTATGTTCTATGCTCAATGAAGAGTTTGTCCATGGATAGCCTAACAATGGTGCTGGATTCTGTCAAGATCTTATATATCCATATGAATAATTTTGATCTAAACAAGATTATTGGCTTGCTGCAATGTTTTCCATGTCTGGAGAAGTTGTATATAAGGTGATAATTTCACGCACATTGGAAGCCCGCATATAGTGTACTAGAATTAACCGTTCAGCTGTTGCTCTTTCGACACTCTTTTTTTAGACCTTAACTATTTTCAATCTTCATGTCTATTTAGGCATCAAGACGGGGTAAGAAAGTTATAACCAATCGGTGGATTCGTAAGCACCGGGATTTTCTCAGTTCTCATGACATTCAATTGAAGACAATAACGCTGGAACGATATGTAGCCAACCATGCAAACACTAGATTTGTCACATTCTTCCTGCTAAATGCGAGGTTACTATTGTCCATCAGGCTTAAGTTTATCAGCAACATGGTTTTGATGGATGGGTATGTCGAAGAGAAAAAAAAGGAGTTTCATGTGGACAAAAGGGCTTCTGAACGTGCCGGGCTTCTATTTACAATATCTTGTGGTCATAATCCAGTAAATTTTACGACCCAAGATGTTCGTTCTATGGACCTGATCGATCGGGGTCCTGTTCATCCAGCGGCAACGGCCTACTACTACCACGGGGTCATGTTCATCCAACCCCCACCGAGAACTATTCATCGAACACCCAACAATGGTCACTGTTCATCAAGAGGCAGCTGGTTCGATCGGCTTCAGTTAGCAGCAGTAGAGAAGGAATCGCTCGGATTTAGTTAACAGCCACGAGATCGATCGCTCGGGTTCAGTAATGTAGCTAGTGCAATCGCTCGGGTTCAGTAAGCGAACGCCTCGCTCAGGTTCAGTTAGAGCCCAACGCCTCGCACACACACGCGTACATGTACGAGAGAAACGCGCAAACCTCCGTGCATCGCTCGGCCCCAACCACCCACCATAACCGAGAACTCCCTAAAATTTTCCTCGCCCTCGCTTCTACCATGATTTTTTCCGTCATGGACGGCCCAAGGAATGTCATGCAGGTGCGTCCCCGGCCTGCCCAGGACGAAAAGCCCATTTTCTGTCATGATATTTTGTCATAGAAGTAGGAGCCCACCACATCTATGATGATACGTGGTTTTGTCACAATTATCGTCATAGAAGTGTCATAAGCATGACAGGAAAAAATTCGTTCGGGCCAAAATGTCACGGATGTGTCTTTTTTTTTGTAATGCATGGTCAAGCAAGATGGGATTTGCTCCTCCGATCAGGAGAGATATACTCTGGGCCCCTCGTGTGATCCGACCAAGATAAGCATAGCCATGCGACAAGGATTATGAGATAATCCGGTTTGTGGTCGGCATCACTAGAACAAGAAAGAGGTCGGGCTAGCACAAGGATGACAGACTCGCCTTGAGCCCGACAACATATATCGTGTGGCAAAGGGAACAGAAGTGTGACATGTTGTATAGGTTCGCCAACCGGCTTCATTGTCTACTTGGTGGTAGGCACGCCTTGCTAGAGGCCGCTACCAGCCGAGCAGGTTGGAGGTGATCCGACCTGCGACCAAGCTAACTTGAACCTAAGGGGTCGTGCGCTTAAGGGAAGGAACCTGTGAGGTCGGATCCGACTCCACGAGTCAGGTGTGATCCTACTCGGACTTGGATCCAGGCCAAACAGACTTTGGGCTTTAGGATCCGTGTGAGGCCCAAGTGTTGAGCCCACGACGGATGCGTATATAAAGTGGAGGTGCGGCACACTCATTTGGTTGATCACTTCGGTGCCGTTACTAGGGCTTTGCATGTGTTGCAAATAGCCACCTCCACTCACCGCCAGTTGTGTGATCGGACCTAGCAGTCCACCGCACGACGTACCTCCTGCACGCGCGGATACCGTTAGAGGCGGTGCATCTGCACCGCTCTGGCAAACCTATTCGTGGGAGCCGATCGACTACGTGGGAGATCGACAAGGAGGAGACGACTCCGGAGACGCGCTGCCCCAACTCTACTTCCGCTGCATGGCACTGCGCATCTAGTGGTAATGATGTGTGATCCATCTCCCATAGCATGTTCTTGGTTGTTTTGTGCATAGGAAATTTTAATTTGCAGTCAATGCACCCTACCGTAGATCCCAACAGTGGTATCAGAGCCTCTGCTATAGGATTTGGATTCAGATCGTATGCATATTAGATATGTGGAGGCGGCCGATGAGATATGTTGTCATTTATGAAATCGGCTATGTGCACAGTTGATGAGATCAGCTGCACATGGGGATCGATGTGGCTATGTTTTCTAATGGTCAGAATAGATGAGGTCGTGACACAACCTACCTCTACCGGTCGGTATCCGCCATCGGGGTTAACAGTGAAACGTAAACCCGAATGGGATTCGCGATGATCGACAAGATCGGTCAGATCAGAAAATTCGTCGTGATCAGAGTACAGATGTGATCTGTGATTTCCGAAAATGTCAGGCGCTGCCCGCACCCGCGAGGGGTGCTGCCCTTTCGAACCCCGCCCGCTAACCAGCTAGCGGGACCGCCGTGTGTGTAGCGCCTTGTAATTCGTACACGATCACTCAAACCGGTAGAATGCGATTCTATGCATAACTTTATTTTGCAGGGTTTGATGTGAATAGTATGGCTCATGTGTATTTGATGCATGTGTTTAAATTATACATGGCCTGCGCATCATGATTTGTCAGCCGGAGGAGCCAAAGTGTTGTCATTATAATGTATAACGACATGCGTGTCGACTTGTGACTCTATGTAAAATTCATTACTAGTTGTAATAGTTGGATGATAGAGATCAGGTTGGTGACTTGGCGTCACGGCGTGACAAACAAGATGGAGTTCCTAGATGGTCATCGGAGTCGGAGCAGAACATCCATGAAGGAGCCATACTATTTCACAATATGTGTTTATTTGTGATTGTTATGCTTCTTTGTTTCTATGCATGTTAAAATGGTAGAAAGATCCCTCGTTAATATCAAGCAAATTGCCATCCCCTATGTTGCACCTTTGCACGTCAAGTACGTCTAGTACTGGGCTCATAAAATTGGGGTGCTGCTAGGTGTCCTTGAACTGAAGGGTTCGTGTTGGACGCGGACATGCACTGCATCAGGTTGACTTGACAAGGCTATCAAAATGGTTTTGGGCCTTGTGGCAAAGAAGGTTGGGGGCCGGGGTATGAGATACCTTCCTGACCGACAGGAGTCGTATAGAGATATGATTAGCAAGGAGTTGCTTAACGGATAGGTATGTTGGCTAGCAGTGATGCTAAAGCTCACTAGTCGCATGCGCTAGTCGGATCCTGAATCACTGAGAGTTTGCGGAGGGATGCTGACTTCAGTGGGAGTATATCTATTTAAGGCTTGAATTACTCTACATAAACACATTGCTTAGTGATTGCATATTTTTCTATTGTAGATCAATGGCACCACCTGCTCAACCCAACTTTGCATTGAAATCAATTCTGGAAAAGGATAAACTGGATGGAACAAACTTTACCACCTGGTATAGAAATTTGAGAACTGTTCTCAAGCACAATAAAAAGGAACATGTTCTAGAGGACCCACTTCCAGAGGAACCTACCGCTAATGCCACAACCAGGAATGCCTACCAGAAACTCGTTGATGAATAAAACGAGATCAGCTGTCTCATGCTGACTTGTATGGAGCCCGATTTGCAGCAGCATTTCGAAGATGTTGGGGCTTTCAATATGATCGAGAGTCTCAAGAGCATCTTTCAGGTGCAGGCTAGGACCAAAAGGTTCAACATCTGGCGATCCTTGATGGATTGCAAGCTGAAGGAAGGTGATCCACTGAGCCCGCGTGTGATCAAGATGATCGGATACGTGCAAGCTTTGGATCGGTTAGGCTTCCCGCTCTTGGACGAGCTGGCTATAGATGTAGTTCTCTGTTCTCTTCCGCCTAGCTATGGGACATTCATCTCGAACTATCATATGCACGACATGGATAAGAAGCTCATTGAATTGCATGGGATGCTTAAGGTGGTAGAGCAGGATATAAAGAAAGGCACGCATCAAGTGCTGATGGTGCAGAACTCGGGCAAGTTCAAGAAGAGTTGGTCCAAGAAGAAGGCTAAGGCAAAGGTCACAGAGATGGTAACCTCCGCCGCTACGCCGAAGTCAAGACCGGACTCGAAGACCATTTGCTATCATTGCAAGGAAACTGGTCACTAGAAGAGGAACTATAGCAAGTGGCTTGCTAAGCATGGCAAGAAGGCCGGAAATGCGGCTTCAAGCAAAGGTACACTTGTTACATATGTTATAGACATTTACCTTGCTGACATACCTAGTAGCTCTTGAGTATTTGATACCAGATCGGTTGTTCATATTTGCAACTCGATGTAGGGGCTGGTAAGAACTAGGCATGTGGCACAAGGGGAGATTGACATCAGGGTCGGCAACAAAGCAAGAGTTGTTGCATTGGAGGTCGGCACGATGCAGCTCCAGCTTCCTTCTGGATTTATTTTGTAATTGAATAATTGTTATTACATTCCTGCACTTAGTCGGAACATTGTTTCTGCCTCATGTTTGATGAGTCAGGGTTATGAATTCAATTTAAAGGACAATGGTTGTTCGTTTTATTTGAATGGAATGTTCCATGGCTATGCACCCATTGTTGATGGGCTTTTTATATTGAATCTGGAGTAGGAACCGGTCTATAACATGAATGTCAAGAGGCATAAGCCTAATTAGATAAATCCAACATACTTCTGGCATTGCTGGCTTGGACACATTAGTCTGAAACGCATGAAGAAGCTCCATGATGATGGGCTCCTAACTTCGTCCGACTTTGAGTCGTTTGAGACATGCGAATCATGCTTGCTCGGCAAGATGACTAAGTCTCCTTTTGCAAAGAGTTGCGAGAGGGCGTCTGAACTATTGGAGCTTATACACAGTGATGTGTGTGGTCCAATGAGCACAACTGCCAAAGGTGGCTATCAGTACTTCATGACTTTTACCGACGACTTGAGTAGATATGGGTATATCTATTTGATGAGGCACAAGTCAGAAACTTTTAAAAAGTTCAAAGAGTTTCAGAACGAGGTTGAGAATCAGCTCGGCAAGACTATAAAACTTCTATGATCAGATCATGGAGGTGATTACATGAGCCAGGAGTTTGATGATCATCTGAAAAGCCGAGGTATAGTACCTCAGCTCACACCTCCGGGTACGCCACAGAGAAATGGCGTGTCGGAACGGAGGAATAGGACCTCGTTGGACATGGTTAGGTCAATGATGAGTAAATCGAATTTACCCTTGTCATTCTGGGGATACGCTGTAGAAATTGCAGCTTTCACACTTAACAGGGTACCATCAAAATCCGTAGACAAGACACCACATGAGATGTGGACCGGGAAGAGTCCCAGTTTGTCCTTTCTAAAGATTTGAGGTTGTGAAGCATTTTTCAAGTGACTTGCGTCAGACAAGCTTACACCCAAGCCGGATAAATGCATATTCATGGGATATCCAAGGGAAACCATGGGATATAGCTTCTACAACCGGGAAGAGAACAAAGTGTTTGTTGCTCGGAACGGGGTTTTCTTTGAGAAAAAGTTTCTCAGTCGGGAGGCCAGTGGGAGGACGGTCCGACTGGAAGAAATTCGAGGACCACTCGGGGATGACTCGGCTGGTGATGAGATCATACCGGAGTCAGTCAGGGAACCCGTACTGGAAGCGGCACCGGAACCACGGAGGTCGGAAATATTGTGCAGAGTGTGCGATGTTTTGTTGCTAGAGAGCGACGAGTCGGCCACGTTTGCGGAAGCGATGGTGAGCCCAGATTCCAAGGCATGGCTAGAGGCCATGAGATCCGAGTTAAAGTCCATGGATGAGAATCAAGTCTCGGACTTGATTGATTCGCCGCCTGGCGTAAAGGCCATCGGCTGCAAATGGGTCTTTAAGAAGAAAACCGATGTGGATGGAAATGTTCAGATCCACAAATCTCGTCTTGTCGCTAAAGGTTATGGACAAGTTCAAGGAATTGACTACGATGAGACTTACTCGCTGGTAGCGATGCTGATGTCGGTGAGGATCGTACTAGCTATAGCTGCATATTTCGATTACGAGATATGGCATATGGATGTCAAAATGGCTTTCCTTCACGGAAATTTAACCAAGGACGTGTATATGATACAGCCCGAGGGTTTTGTCGATCCTACTAGCGCTAGTAAGGTATGCAAGCTCAAGAGATCCATTTATGGGTTGAGGCAAGCATCTCGGAGTTGGAACATTCATTTGATGAGGTCGTCACTGGTCTAGGTTTCATCAAAAGCAAAGAGGACGCTTGTTTATACAAGCAATTAAGTGGGAGCTCGGTAGTGTTTTTGATCTTATATGTGGATGACATACTACTGATCAGAAATGATGTTTCGATGCTGAAGTCGGTCAAGGAATCATTGAATGGCAAATTTTCAATGAAGGACCTCGGAGAGGCAGTGTATATTCTAGGCATTAAGATCTATAGAGATAGATCAAGGAGGCTGCTCGGCTTGAGCCAGAGCACGTACATAGATAAAGTGTTGAAGCGGTTCAACATGAGTGAGGCAAAGAAAGGGTTCTTGCCACTCTCACATGGTATAAGGCTAAGCGAGACCCAGAGTCCTTCGACATCTGATGAGCGAAGCAAGATGAGTAGGGTTCCATATACCTCGGCAATCGGATCCATCATGTATGCCATGATATGTACACGGCCTGATGTTGCTTTTGCAATAAGCCTAACAAGCAGATACCAGGCCAACCCAGGTGAGAGTCACTGGGCAGCGGTGAAGAATATTCTAAACTACCTGAAAAGGACTAAAGAGATGTTCCTAGTTTATGGAGGTGAGGAGGAGCTCTGCGTAAAGGGTTACGCCGATGCTAGTCTCCAAACCGATAGAGATGATTGTTGATCACAGTCCGGATTCATGTATGTCATGAATGGAGGAGCAGTGAGTTGGACGAGTTCCAAGCAAGATACGGTGGTCGATTCTACCACAGAAGTCGAATACATTGCGGCTTGTGAAGCTGCAAAGGAAGGTGTTTGGATCCGGAACTTTCTAGATGATCTTGGTGTCTTCCCAGCCTCGGTAAAACTGTTGGACCTTTATTGTGATAATTCTGGTGCCATCGCACAAGCCAAGGAGCTGAGGAATCACCACAAGACCAGACACATAGATCGGAAATATCACCTGATACGAAAGATCATAAAGAGTGGTGATGTTGAGTTATGCAAAATTCACACGGATGCAAATGTTGCAGATCCATTGACTAAGCCGCTTCCACAACCCAAGCATGAGGGGCACGTTAGAGCTATGGGCATTCGATGTCTATTTGATTGACTCTAGTGCAAGTGGGAGACTGTTGGAGATATGCCCTAGAGGCAATCATGTATGATGACATTTCCTATGTGTTTATAAATAAAGATAGTCCTTGGACATTATCAATGATGTGTATCAACAAGTACATGACTTGTTTGTGGGACTATGCATTGTATGATGACTGTCCTAAAAGGTCCCTAGTCGAAAGGGTTGTGTGGACGCGCAGCTGACTAGACTAGCATATGACACGGTGGATGGCTTGGTCTCACAAGCCATGAAGCATTGGATGCTAACCGGATAATATGGACTCGGAAGGATCTAGTCGGATTAGACGTAGTCGAATCCGAGTTGAGATAAGGTCTGAGTCGGACAGACCCAACTATGAGGCGCAGCGATATGTCATCTGTGAGTCTCTAGTACAACATACGTTCTATGTCCAAAGACCTGAGTCGGCGCATGTACTCGGTATGGTGATAGACTTGCTTTGGGCCAACCAAATGCTACTCTGTGACTGGGTAGTTACACAGGTAGGTTTTAGGCTTGTCTAGACCCATGCTACGAGACATGGTCGAGCAAGATGGGATTTGCCCCTCCGATCAGGAGAGCTATACTCTGGGCCCCTCGTGTGATCCGACCAAGATAAGCATGGCCATGCGACAAGGATTATGAGATAATCCGGTTTGTGGTCGGCATCACTGGAACGAGAAAGAGGTCGGGCTAGCACAAGGATGATAGACTCACCTTGAGCCCGACAACATATATCGTGTGGCAAAGGGAACAGAAGTGTGACATGTTGTATAGGTTCGCCAACCGGTTTCATTGTCTACTTGGTGGTCGGCACGCCTTGCTAGAGGCCGCTACCAGCCGAGCAGGTCGGAGGTGATCTGACCTGCGACCAAGCTAACTTGAACCTAAGGGGTCGCACGCTTAAAGGAAGGAACCTGTGAGGTCGGGTCCGACTCCACGAGTCAGGTGTGATCCTACTCGGACTCGGATCCAGGCCGAACAGACTTTGGGCTTTAGGATCCGTGTGAGGCCCAAGTGTTGATCCCACAATGGATGCCTATATAAAGTGGAGGTGCGGCACACTCATTTGTTTGATCGCTTCGGCGCCGTTACTAGGGCTTTGCATGTGTTGCGAATAGCCACCTCCACTCGCCGCCGGTTGTGTGATCGGACCTAGCAGTTCGCCGCACGACATCCCTCCTGCACGCACAGATACCGTTAGAGGCGGTGCATCTGCACCGCTCTAGCGAACCTATTCATGGGATCCAATCAGCTACGTGGGAGATCGACAAGGAGGAGACGACTCCGGAGACGCGCTGCCCCAACTCTACTTCCGCTGCACGGCACTACATGTCTAGTGGTAACAATTTGTGATCCATCTCGCGTAGCATGTTCTTGGTTGTTCTGCGCGTAGGAAATTTTAATTTGCAGTCGACGCACCCTACCGTAGATCCCAACAAGATGTGCGTAGTGAAAACCATCAACTCCAAGTGTGGCTCAGGACTTCTATTTTCTTTACAAACTATGAAGCAGGCACTTGTTGATAAGGACAATGAGCTGACTGGAGCGCAGAAGGTGGTGAGGGAGAAGACCAAGGTCGCTGAAGAGAAGTTGGCTTCAGTTGCAATACTTTAAGAGGAGAATAAGTCACTAAGGACTGCTGCTAAGGAGGAGAAGGTGGAGATTACTGAGCTCAAAAAGCAAGAAGCCGAATGGGACGACAAGCTCAAGACACAGGCGAGTGTTTTCGAGCAAGAGAAGAAAACTTTGAGCAAGAAGGTCGCCGAGCTCACTCAAAAGAGGGACTCTCTGGAGCAATACATAGAAGACTTTACGAAGGAGATGTATACCAAACTCGCAGGTACTTCCGAGTGAACTCTCCGCCTGAGTGAACTCTTTCCCATTTCTGAATGTATTCTGCACATGCTGATTCGGGTCTTGTTTCGTTTTGCAGAATATTGTCGTGACTTCGAGCTGGAGACTGATAGGATCGAGAGGGACCTGAACCCCACCAAGTCGCTTGTCAGGGACAAGGCGGCTTTGGGCATGCCGCGGCTCGAAGCTCGCCTTGACGACGCTCTGGGGTATATCGTCCATCTACGGGGTGCGATGGGGAGAATTGACAGGGAGCTGTGGCCAGAAGAAACTCTCCAGAATGATCTGGAGACGATGATGGCCCACCCTAATGAGATTCTTCGCCGAGTGCAAGCACGGAAGAAGTCAGCCGCCTGCTGTGGAGCCGATGTGGCGATATCCCTTGTCTGAGTCCATTGCAAAGAATCCAAAGAGGAAAAGCTGAAGTCTCTCTAGTTCGCCAACACGAAGAAGCCCAAGTTTGAACACTTCATGGAGACGTTCATTGAGGGGGCCACTCGAATCGCTGACAGCATTGACCTGCACACCTTCGTGGAGCCAGCCAGTCCTTCTGATGTGTGAGGAAAAAACCTTAAGCTTTACCCATTTGCCTCGGTATGCTGAGTGAACTTGTATCCGTTAAACTCTTTTGGGATTTGGGCCCGAGTACTCGCATTTGCTTTTGAACTTCTGGAGTTATATGAATGCTTTACTTTGGGTTTTTCAATGTCTGAAACTTAGGCGAAAGCTAACTCGCAGCTAAGCCTCTGAGAGAGAGAAACGCTCTTCACTCGAAGTAGTTTTTAACTTAGGTGAAAAGTGGTTCGCAGCTAAGCCCCCAAGTGAGAGGAACGCTCTTCACTCGGAGCGGTTTTTAACTTAAGCGAAAATTGGTTCGTAGCTAAGCCCCCGAGTGAGAGGAGCGCTCTTCACTCGGATCGGTTTTTAACTTACGCGAAAACTGGTTCGGAGCTAAGCCCCCGAGTGAGAGGAACGCTCTTCACTCGGAGTAGTTTTTAACTTAGGCGAAAACTGGTTCGCAGCTAAGCCTCCGAGTGAGAGGAACGCTCTTCACTCGGAGTAGTTTTTAACTTAGGCAAAAATTGGTTCACAGCTAAGCCCCCGAGTGAGAGGAACACCCTTCACTCGAAGTAGTTTTTAACTTAGGCAAAAACTGGTTCGCAGCTAAGCCTCTGAGTGAGAGGAACGCTCTTCACTTGGAGTAGTTTTTAACTTAGGCAAAAAATGGTTCGCAACTAAGCCTCCGAGTGAGAGGAACACTCTTCACTCGGAGTAGTTTTAAACTTAGGTGAAAACTGGTCCGCAGCTAAGCCTCTGAGTGAGAGGAATGCTCTTCACTCGGAGTAGTTTTTAACTTAGGCGAAAACTGGTTCGCAGCTAAGCCTCCGAGTGAGAGGAACGCTCTTTACTCGAAGTAGTTTTTTAACTTAGGCGAAAACTGGTTCGCAGCTAAGCTGACCCACTGGGGGTTTTAAGCTAGTAAATGCATACAAGAGAACTCAATGAGATACTGAAAAAGTCATGCTTTTATTCATCAAACATCACTCGAGTGCTTTTATTACATCTGGATATCTCAACATCATGTATATAGAATCGCCGAAGCAGATCGGCATTCCAAGCGCGAGGCTCGTCTACATTCTTCACGAGATTGTATAAACGGTATGCCCCGTTTTGCAGTACCTTGGAAATGACAAAAGGGCCTTCCCACACGGGGGCAAGCTTATGTAGCCTCTGTTGATCCACTCGAAGCACAAGATCTCCTTCCTGAAAGGCACGACCTCTGATGTGTCTGTCATGGAAACGTCGCAGGTCTTGCTGGTATGTGGCCGACCGAATTAGGGCCATCTCCCTCTCTTCCTCCAGGAGGTCAATGGTGTCCTACCATGCTTGCTCTGTGATAACCCACAAGTATAGGGGATCGCAACAGTTTTCGAGGGTAGAGTATTCAACCCAAATTTATCGATTCGGCACAAGGGGAGCCAAAGAATATTCACGAGTATTAGCAGCTGAGTTGTTAATTCAACCACACCTGAAATACTTAATATCTGCAGCAAAGTATTTAGTAGCAAAGTAATATGGAAGTAACGGTAACAGTGGCAAAAGTAACAGTAGCAGTTTGTAGTGATTGTAACAGCAGTAGCAACGAAAGTAACTTAGCAAAGATCAATATGTGAAAAGATCGTAGGCATTGGATCGGCAATGTTAATTGTGTTGGATAATATTCATCATGTAGCAGTCATAACCTAGGGTGACACAGAACTAGCTCCAATTTATCAATATAATGTAGGCATGTATTCCGTATATAGTCATACGTGCTTATGGAAAAGAACTTGCATGACATCTTTTGTCCTACCCTCCCATGGCAGCGGGGTCCTAATGGAAACTAAGGGATATTAAGGCCTCCTTTTAATAGAGAACCAGACCAAAGCATTAGCACTTAGTGAATAAATGGACTCCTCAAACTACGGTAATCACCGGAAAGAATCCCAATTATTGTCACCTTGGGGTATGCAGATCATAACTCGTAATAGGTGTCTACAACTTGCAAGATAGGATCAAGAACACACATATATTCATGAAAACATAATAGGTTCAGATCTGAAATCATGGCACTCGGGCCCTAGTGACAAGCATTAAGCATAGCAAAGTCATAGCAACATCAATCTCAAAACATAGTGGATACTAGGGATCAAACCCTAACAAAACTAACTCGATTACATGATAAATCTCATCCAACCCATCACCGTCCAGCAAGCCTACGATGGAATTACTCCCTCCCGGTGATGAGCATCATGAAATTGGTGATGGAGGAAGATTGATGATGATGACGCCAACGAATCCCCCTCTCCGGAGCCCCGAACGGACTCCAGATCAGCCCTCCCGATGAAGAACAGGAGGTGGCGGCGGCTCCGTATCGTAAAATGTGATGAATCCTTCTCTCTGATTTTTTTCTACCCGAATAGGGTTATATAGAGTTGGAGTTGAGGATGGAGGAGGTCCAGGTGGCCCACAAGCCCTCTAGGCGCGCCCCAGGGGGCGCCCCCTAGGCTTGTGGCCTCTGGGTGGACCCCTCTGGTTAATTCTTGTGCCAGTATTTTTTATATATTCCAAAAATATTCTTCTCAAATTTTCAGGTCAATCCGAGAACTTTGATTTCTACACAAAAATAACACCATGGCAATTCTGCTGAAAATAGCGTCAGTCTGGGTTAGTTCCATTCAAATCATGCAAATTAGAGTCCAAAACAAGGGCAAAAGAGTTTGGAAAAGTATATACGATGGAGACGTATCAACTCCCCCAAGCTTAACCCATTGCTTGTCCTCAAGCAATTCAGTTGACAAACTGAAAGTGACAAAGAAAAACTTTTACAAATTCTGTTTGATCTTGTTGTTGCAAATATGTATAGCCAGTATTCAGGTTTTCAGCAAAGATTATGAACTAACCATATTCACAATAACATTTAGGTCTCACATTTACTCATATCAATGGCATAATCAACTAGCGAGCAATAATAATAAATCTCAGATGACAACACTTTTTCAAAACAATCATGATATGATATGACAAAATGGTATCTTGCTAGCCCTTTCTGAGACCGGAAAACAAAAATGCAGAGCACCCCTGAAGATCAAGGACTGACTAGACATTATAATTCATGGCAAAAGAGATCCAGTCACACTCATACTCAACATCAATTAATAACAAAGCATACAAATGACAGTGGTGCTCTCCAGCTGGTGCTTTTTATAAGATGATGACTCAACAATAAAAGTAAATAGATAGGCCCTTCGCAGAGGGAAGCAGGGATTTGCAGAGGTGCCAGAGCTCGGAGCTTTTAAAACAGAGATAAATATAATTTTGAGCGGTATGCTTTCATTGTCAACATAACAACCAAGAGATCTCACTATCTTCCATGCTAGATACATTATAGGCGGTTCCCAAACAGAATGTTAAAGTTTTTACTCCCCCTCCACCAACAATCACACTCCATGGCTAGCCGAATCCACGGGTACCATCCATACTAACAACAATCCTGGGGGAGTTTTGTTTTATGATTTGATTTCGAGCATGGAACTGGGCATCCCGATTACCAGCCACTTTCTCATGAATGACAAGTGAATAAACACTCATCGTGAGAATAACCCACCTACCATGGAAGATACTGACAGCCCCCGGTCGCTACATGAGCGATTCGGGCATACAAAACAGATTATTATTTGAAGGTTTAGAGTTTGGCACATGCAAATTTACTTGGAATGGTAGGTAAAATACCGCATATAGGTAGGTATGGTGGACTCATATGGAACAACTTTGGGTTTAAGGAAGTGGATGCACAAGCAGTATTCTCGCTTAGTACAAGTGAAGGCTAGCAAAAGATTGGGGAGCGACCAACTAGAGAGCGACAACGGTCATAAACATGCATTGAGATTAATCAACATTGAGTGCAAGTATGAGTAGGATATAAATCACCATGAACATAAATATCATGGAGGCTATGTTGTTTTTGATTCAACTACATGCGTGAACATGTGCCAAGTCAAGCCACTTAAATCATTCAAAGGAGGATACCATCCTATCATACTACATCACAACCATTTTAAATTGCATGTTGGCACACAAGACAAACCATTATCCACTCCTAGCTAATTAAGCATGGCATGAGTAACTATAATCTCTAATTGTCATTGCAAACATGTTCCATTCATAATAGGCTGAATCAGGAATGATGAGCTAATCATATTTACAAAAACAAAATAGGTCGAGTTCGTACCAGCTTTTCTCCATCTCAATCATTTCATCATATATCGTCATTATTGCCTTTCACTTGCACGACCGAACGGTGAATAATAATAAGAGTGCACGTGCATTGGACTAAGCTAGAATCTGCAAACATTTGTTCAAAGGAGAAGACAAGGTAATATGGGCTCTTTGTTAGATCAACCATAATGCATATGAGAGCCACTCAACATTTTCACCGTGGTCTTCTCCTTACGACCCAAAGAAAAGAAAAGAATTTCAAAGAAACACACTGAAATATTTTTGGAGTTTTTGTTTTTCTGAAGAAAGTAAAATGAAAACGAGAAAAACTATTTACACGGGAAAGCTCCCAACAAGCAAAAGAAGAACGAGAAATCTTTTTGGGTTTTGTTTTAATACTACTACTAAATAAACTAGAAAGAAAACTAAAAAGAAGCGAGAACTATTTTTTTTGAATTTTCTCAAAGTTTTTCAAACACACAAAAAGAAAGCAAGAAAAATAAACTAACATGGATAATACAATGAAAAAGTATGAACACCGACAACTGAAATGAGTGTGTGAACATGAATGTAATGTCGGTGAGAGATATGTACTCCCCCAAGCTTAGGCTTTTGGCCTAAGTTGGTCTAGAGCCACGGTTGGCCAGGGTAAAATCCAGGGTTGTAGTTGGGGTTGTACTCGATTGCAGCTGCCACCGCCTGGCGAGCTGCCTCATGGAGGCGAGAGGTCTCCCTCGCTCTCTCATACTCGGCCGCCTCCTCTCTGGTTATGAAGTATCTTCATTTTACGTGAGAGTCAAAGAAAGAAGAAGCGGGAAGGGTAATATGGACAGCGCGCTGCCTGTAAAAAATTAGTCTGTACTGAAAAGGCAACTCGCCCCTCTCAAGAAACTGGTAGCATTCCATAGCATCATAATCAAGGTAAGCAGGTGGTAGAGGAACATCATTTTATTTAATTGGAACCCCAAGTACTAAGCTAAACGAGTGGCATAAATTCCACCAAAGAAGTCTCCATCTTGAGCATTATTATGCAATCGACGTGCAATGATAGCCCCCAAATTAAATCGTTTATCATTCATTACTGCGCTCTTAAGAACAATGAGATCGGAGGCACAAAGGTGGCTATGATCATGTTTACCATTAATGCATCTACCTATGAAGAGAGCAAAGTAATGTAAAGCAGGAAAATGAATGCTCCCTATGGTAGCTTGTGTTATGGTTCTGGTTTCTCCTACAGTAATGCTAGCAAGGAACTCGGAACAATCAGATTTACGAGGTTCAGAACAAATGCCCCATTGTGGAATTTTACATGCATCATTAAAATCTTCTAGGTCCATGGTAAATGATTTATCATAAAGATCAAATAAAATAGAATGCGTATTGCGCTGGACAGAATACTTAAATCTCCTCACAAAGGAATCGGTAAGGTTGTAGTACTGAGGACACTTATCTGACACGAAGTTCATCAGCTCGGCGTTATGCACATACGCATAGAATTCATCCTTGAAACCGGCACGGGTCATGAAATGATCCGACGGCCATTCACAAGGTTGCACTGAAGCCTCCCTTGGTGGTTCGAGATCCGGCTCACGTATCGCGGGCCTTGGGGATTTCTTCTTTGAGGAACCACCTTGGAACACTTTCTTCAACATTTTCTTTTTCTGAAATTTTTAGTGACTCAAAATAAAAGTGAACCAAACTCAACAAGATTGATAGCAACTACTCCCTCAAGTGCCTAGAGGCTATATCATGCAACAAAACTACTTTGGACCATATAAATTTGGCATGCAAGCTCAAGAACAAGGTCACCACAGCAGCAAAAATTTGCAATATATAAAGCACTATAGCAAAAACTAATTGGACCAACGGAGGAGTCACATACCGATGAACAATCCCTCGAAACAGTTTCGGAAACAGAGTTCCGAGCAAGGAGATAAAAAATGGCAGCAAAATGAGCAAGAACATGGGTTTGAGCAATGGTGGGATTTTTTCTGGAGGAAGACAAAGTGGATGGATGCTGGCATAAGTGAGGGGGGCCCACGTGGGACCCACAAGCCCTGTAGGCGCGCCCAGGGGGGGTGGGCACACCCTGTGGGCTTGTGGCCCACTGGTGCACCTCCCTGAGGTGTTTTCAGTGCCAAAAATTCTTAAATATTCTAGAAAAAATCATACTAAGTTTTCAGGGCATTTGGAGAACTTTTATTTTCTGGTCATTTTTTATTGCACGGATAATTCAGAAAACAGACAAATGAAAGTATTTTTGCTTTATTTACTCTAAATAACAGAAAGTAGAGAGTGGGTACAGAGAGTTGTGTTTACTAAATTCATCCATCCCATGCCCGTCAAAAGGAATCCATTAACAAGGTTGATCAAGTCTTATTAACAAACTTCTTCCGAATGACATAAAATCGGAGAGCCTTCGTATAACACTAAGTTACCTCAACGGGGATATGCATGTCCCCAACAATAAGAGTATCATATTTCTTTTTGATAGTAGGGATAGGAAATTCTAAACCTCCAATAGTAATTGTTGAAATTTTTCCAATAGAATTGATACTATTCACTTGAGGTTGTTTCTTCAGAAAGTGTACCGTATGCTCATTACCATTAACATGAAAAGTGACATTGCCCTTGTTGCAATCAATAACATCCTCTACAGTATTCAAAAAGAGTCTACCAAGGATGATAGACATACTGTCGTCCTCGTGTATATCAAGAATAACAAAGTCCGTTAATATAGTAACATTTGCAACTACGACAGGCACATCCTCACAAATACCAATGGGTATAGCAGTTGATTTATCAGCCATTTGCAAAGAGATTTCAGTTGGTGTCAACTTATTCAATTCAAGTCTATGATATAAAGATAATGGCATAACACTAACACCGGCTCCAAGGTCACATAAAGCAGTTTTAACATAGTTCCTTTTAATGGAGCATGGTATAGTTGGTATTCCTGGATCTCCTAGTTTCTTTGGTATTCCACCTTTAAATGTGTAATTAGCAAGCATGGTGGAAATTTCAGCTTTCGATATCTTTCTTTTATTTGTAACAATATCTTTCATATACTTAGCATAAGGAGACATTTTCAGAATATGAGTCAAACGCATACACAAAAAGACAGGTCTAAGCATTTCAACAAAGCGCTCAAAGTCCTCATCATCCTTTTTCTTGGATGGTTTAGGAGGAAAGGGCATGGGTTTCTGAACCCACAGTTCTCTTTCTTTACCATGTTTCCCAGCAATGAAGTCTCTCTTATCATATATTTTATTCTTAGGTTGTGGGTTATCAAGATCAACAACAGGTTCTATCTCCACATCATTATCATTACTAGGTTGAGCATCATCATGAACATCATCATTATCATTATTACTAGGTTCATGTTCATCACCTGATTGTGTCTCAGCATTAGAAATAGAGATATCATTTGGATTCTCAGGTGTGTCTACAACAGGTTCACTAGAAGCATGTAAATTCCTATCATCGTTCTTTTTATTTCTAGAAGGACTAGGTGCATCAGTATTAATTCTCTGAGAGTCTTGTTCTACTCTCTTAGGATGGCCCTCAGGATACAAAGGTTCCTGAGTCATTTTACCACCTCTAGTCATAACTCTAACAGCATTATCGTTGTTCTTATTATTCATCTCATTCAACAAATCATTTTGTGCCTTGAGAACTTGTTCTACTTGAGTTTTTACCATGGAAGCATGTTTACTAATAATTTTGAGATCATTAACAGTTCTACACATATAGTCACCCAAGCAATCAAGCATATAAGCATTATGTTTCAATTCTCTACTAACATAAGCATTGAAGTTTTCTTGTTTAACAATGAAGTTATCAAATTCATCCAAGCATTGACTAGCAGGCTTATTATAAGGAATATCACCTTCATCAAATCTATAGAGAGAATTTACCTCTACTACATGTGTCGGGTTATCAAGACCATGTATTTCTTCAATAGGTGGTAAATTCTTAATATCTTTAGCTTTAATACCTTTTTCTTTCATAGATTTCTTTGCCTCTTGCATATCTTCAGGACTGAGAAATAGAATACCTCTTTTCTGCGGAGTTGGCTTAGGAGGTGGTTCGGAAAGGGTCCAATCATTATCATTACTCAATATATCATTCAATAGTACTTCAGCTTGTTCAACAGTTCGTTCCCTGAAAACACAACCAGCACAACTATCTAGGTGGTCCCTAGAAGCATCGGTTAGTCCATTATAAAAGATATCAAGTATTTCATTTTTCTTGAGAGGATGATCAGGCAAAGCATTAAGTAACTAGAGAAGCCTCCCCCAAGCTTGTGGGAGACTCTCTTCTTCGGTTTGCATAAAGTTAAATATTTCCTATAAAGCAGCTTGTTTCTTATGAGCAGGAAAATATTTTTCAGAGAAGTAATATATCATATCCTGGGGACTACGCACACAACCAGGAGCAAGAGAATTAAACCATAGCTTAGCATCACCCTTTAATGAGAAAGGAAACAACTTAAGAATACAGTAATAGCAAAAAAATTCCTCATGAGCAAACAGGGTGGCTATGTCATTCAATTTAGTAAGATGTGCCACAACAGTTTCAGATTCATAACCATGGAAAGGATCAGATTCAACGAAAGTAATTAACTCAGGATCGACATAGAATTCATAATCCTTATCAGTAACAAAGATAGGTGAAGTAGCAAACTTAGGATCATATTGCATTCTAGCATTCAAAGATTTTTCTTTCCATTTGCATAGTAATTTCTTAAGATCATCTCTATCCTTACAAGCAAGAAAGTCCCTAGCTACCTCTCCATCCATAACATAACCCTCAGGTATAACAGGCAATTCATATCTAGGAGAGCTAGATCTAGCAGGTGTTTCAAAGTGTTAAGTTTCAATAATTTCATCAGTTTCAGAAATATCATCAGTTTCAGCATTCTCAATATCTTTAGCTCTAGCAAGTTGTTCATCAAGAAATTCACCCAGTGGCACATTATTATCAAGCAAAGCAGTAGTATCATCATGAACATCATGCATAGCAGAAGTAGCATCATCAATTACTTGCGACATATCAGAATTAATAGCAGGTGTAGGTGTCGCAAGCTTACTCAAAACAGAAGGTGAATCAAGTGCAGAGCTAGATGGCAGTTCCTTACCTCCCCTCGTAGTAGAGGGAAAAATCTTGGTTCTGGTATCTTTCAGATTCCTCATAGCGATCAATAGATATAAATCCCAAGTGACTCAGAGAATAGAGCTATGCTCCCCGGCAACGGCGCCAGAAAAAGGTCTTGATAACCCACAAGTATAAAGGACCGCAACAGTTTTCGAGGGTAGAGTATTCAACCCAAATTTATTGATTCGACACAAGGGGAGCCAAAGAATATTCACGAGTATTAGCAGCTGAGTTGTCAATTCAACCACACCTGAAAGACTTAATATCTATAGCAAAGTATTTAGTAGCAAAGTAATATGAAAGTAACGGTAACAGTGGCAAAAGTAACAGTAGCAGTTTGTAGTGATTATAACAATAGTAGCAATGAAAGTAACTTAGCAAAGATCAATATGTGAAAAGCTCGCAGGCATTGGATCGGCAATGATAATTGTGTTGGATAATATTCATCATGTAGCAGTCATAACCTAGGGTGACACAGAACTAGCTCCAATTTATCAATATAATGTAGGCATGTATTCCGTATATAGTCATACGTGCTTATAGAAAAGAACTTGCATGACATCTTTTGTCCTACCCTCCCGTGGCAGCGGGGTCCTAATGGAAACTAAGGGATATTAAGGCCTCATTTTAATAGAGAACCGGACCAAAGCATTAGCACTTAGTGAATACATGGACTCCTCAAACTACGGTAATCACCGGAAAGAATCCCAATTATTGTCACCTTGGGGTATGCAGATCATAACTTGTAATAGGTGTCTACAACTTGCAAGATAGGATCAAGAACACACATATATTCATGAAAACATAATAGGTTCAGATCTGAAATCATGGCACTCGGGCCCTAGTGACAAGCATTAAGCATAGCAAAGTCATAGCAACATCAATCTCAGAACATAGTGGATACTAGGGATCAAACCCTAACAAAACTAACTCGATTACATGATAAATCTCATCCAACCCATCACTGTCCAGCAAGCCTATGATGGAATTACTCACTCCCGGCGGTGAGCATCATGAAATTGGTGATGGAGGAAGGTTGATGATGATGATGGCGACGAATCCCCCTCTCCGGAGCCTCGAACGGACTCCGGATCAGCCCTCCCGATGAAGAACAGGAGGCGGCGGCGGCTCCGTATCATAAAATGCGATGAATCCTTCTCTCTGATTTTTTTTCTCCCCGAAAAGGGTTATATAGAGTTGGAGTTGAGGTCGGAGGAGGTCCAGGGAGGCCACAAGCCCTCTAGGCGCGCCCCCCGGGCTTGTGGCCTCTGGGTGGACCCCCTCTTGTTAATTCTTGCGCTAGTATTTTTTATATATTCCAAAAATATTCTCCGTAAATTTTCAGGTCAATCCGAGAACTTTGATTTCTGCACAAAAATAACACCATGGCAATTCTGCTGAAAACAGCGTTAGTCCGGGTTAGTTCCATTCAAATCATGCAAATTAGAGTCCAAAACAAGGGCAAAAGAGTTTGGAAAAGTAGATACAATGGAGACGTATCACTCTGCTTCAGCCTCAGAGTATAGATCCACTCGAGGTGAATTGTGGAGAAGATCACTTGGCAAAACAGCCTCCACTCCATACACCATGAAGAAAGGAGTATGATTGGTAGACCGATTGGGGGTCGTCCTCAGGCCCCACAAAACTGATGGCAAGTCGGTGACCCAAGCTCCATCTACATGCTTCAAATCGCCCATGAGGCGCAGCTTTAACCTTGAAGAATCAGTCCGTTCACTCTCTCGGCTTGGCCGTTCGACTGTGGGTGTGCCATAGAAGCATAATCAACCCGAGTGCCTTGGGTGGCGCAGAACGCTCTGACCTCTTCTGATTCTAAGTTTGAACCTTTATCGGTGATTATGCAATGGGGAACTCCGTATTTGAAGACCAGCTCTTTCATGAACTTGATCGTCGTCCGAGAATCCAACTTCTTGATGGGTTTGGCTTCAATCCACTTGGTAAACTTGTCGACTGTAACAAGCAAATGAGTGAACCCGCTCACCCCTTTCCTGAGGGGCCCCACCATGTCGAGTCCCCAAACCACGAACGGCCAGACGAGTGGATGGTCTTCAGGGCAGACGCGGGCTTGTGTGACAAGTTTGCATAGAACTGACAACCGATGCAATGTTGGACTATCTCTTGGGCAGCTTCATTGGCATGTGGCCAGTAGAAACCGGCTCGGTAAGCTTTAGCCACAATCGTCTGAGAGGACGTGTGGTGCCCACAAGTTCCCGAGTGTATCTCCTCCAGGATCAATCGACCTTCTTCTGGAGATATGCAGCGCTGGGCCACACCGGTTACGCTTTTTCTGTACAACTGGACGCCCATCACAGTGAAAGCTTTGGATCTGTGAATAATCTATCGGGCCTCGACCTTGTCCTCCGGGAGCTCCTACCTGAGCAAGTATGTGATGTACGGCACTGTCCAATCGGGTGTGATCGCCAGAATCTCCATGACCAAGTCAATAACTGTTGGGACCTCGATTTCAGTCGGGTCGAAGGGACTGACCACCTACGGGGGCTCTTGGTGAAGGGATCTTCTTTCACCATCGGGGAATGAAGGTGCTCGAGGAACACATTGTTGTGTATGGGTTTCCGAGTGGATCTAATCTTTGCCAGATCGTCAGCCGCTTGGTTCTTGATCCGGGGAATGTGGTGAAGTTCTAGGCCCTCGAATTTATTCTCCAGCTTTCTCACTGCGTTGCAGTATCCTGTCATGGCAGGGCTTCTGACGTCCCATTCTTTCATCACTTGATTCACCACGAGATCCGAGTCACCATAAACCATCAGACGACGGATGCCGAGTGAGATGGCCATACTTAACCCATAAAGGAGTGCTTCATACTCGGCCTCATTGTTGGAGGAATCGAAATGGATCTGCAAGACATAGTTGAGTTGGTCACCTTTTGGAGACACTAAGACTACTCTGACACCTGAACCGTTCAGCATTTTGGAACCATCAAAGAACATGGTCCAATGTTCCAGGTGACTCTGACTCGGTTGTTGCTGCTCTGTCCATTCAGCCAAGAAATCTGCCAATGCCTGGGACTTAATTGCCTTTTTTGCCTCAAATTTGATGTCCAGTGGTAGGAGCTCAATAGCCCACTTCGCCACTCGACCAGTTGCATCTCGACTATTCATGATCTCAGACAACGGGGCATCACTGATGACTGGCACCGTGTGCTCTTGGAAGTAATGAGCTACTTTCTTCGCCGTTAGGTAAATACCATAGACAAGCTTCTGATAATGAGGATATCTCTGCTTGGACGGAGTCAGGACTTCTGAAATGTAGTAGACTGGACGCTGAACTTTGTAAGCCTTGCCCTCTTCTTCCTGCTCCACAGTGAGGACAGTGCTGACAACTTGACCAGTGGTCGCGATGTACAAGAGCAATGGCTCTTTGCTGTTCGGAGCAGCAAGTACCGGCTGGCTGGAAAGCACAGCTTTGAGTTCAACAAACACTGCTTGGGCTTCAGGAGTCCACTCGAATGAATCAAACTTCTTCATCAATCGGTATAGGGCAGCCCCTTCTCCGGAGGCGGGAGATGAATCGACTCAAACCAGCAAGGCAGACTGTGAGCTTCTGAACATCATGCAAGCATTCAGGACTCTTCATTCGGACTATCACGCCAAATTTTTCAGGGTTGGCATCTATTACCCGTTCAAAAACGAGGAATCCGAGTAATTTACCCCCCCCCCCTCGGTACTCTGAAAGTGCACTTCACTGGATTCAGCTTGATGTCATACCTTCGGAAATTTGCAAAAGTCTCAGCAAGGTCAGCCAGTAGGTCGAACCTTTCCTAGACTTGACTACAATATCATCCATGTACGCCTCGATGTTTCGACTGATCTGCGTGTGCAAACACTCCTGAACCATGCGCATGAAAGTGGCGCCAGCATTCTTGAGACTGAACGGCATGGTGATATAATAGAAGCACCCGAAAGGGGTGATAAAAGCCATTTTTATTTCATCTGGCCCGTACAGTCAGATCTGGTGGTACCTGGAGTACGCATCCAGAAAAGACAGTCGCTCACTGACGTGGCTTGAGACTACGTCGGTATTTCCCCAAAGAGGAAGGGATGGTGCAGCACGGTTGGTAAGTATTTCCATCAGTTATGAAACCAAGGTATCAATCTAGTAGGAGAACCAAGCAACACTATGTAAAAGGTACCTGCACATAAAGAACAAATACTTGCAACCCGACGCGTAAGAGTGGTTGTCAATCTCTCCATGGTAAAAAGATAGATTGGTTTGTATGAGATTGGATAAATAGATTTGAATAAAACATGAAATAAAATAAATAAAGAAAAAGTGCAACAAGGTATTTCTGGGTTTTTGGAATAATAGTTCTGAAAACAAATACGATAAAAGATAGATCTGAAAGCAATATGATGAAAGATAGACACGGGGGCCGTAGATTTCACTAGTGGCTTCTCTCGAGAAAATAGCACACAGTGGGTAAAAAAATTACTGTTGGGTAATTGATAGAAGAACAAATAATTATGACAATATCCAAGGCAATGATCAATATATAGGCATCACGTCCAAGATTAGTAGACCGAAACGATTCTGCATCTACTACTATTACTCCACACATCGACCGCTATCCAGCATGCATCTAGTGTATTAAGTTCATGGAGAAACAGAGTAATGCAATAAGAACAATGACATGATGTAGACAAGATCTATTCATGTAGGAATAGACCCCATCTTGTTATCCTTAATAGCAACGATACATATGTGCCTCGCTACCCTTTCTGCCATTGGGTGAGGACACCGTAAGATCAAACCCATCACAAAGCACCTCTTCCCATTGCAAGAAAAATCGATCTAGTTGGCCTAACTAAACCAAAGATTCGAAGAAGAAATACGAGGCTATAATAATAATCATGCAAATAAGAGATCAAAGAAAACTCAAATAATATTCATGGATATAGATCTGATCATAAACTAGAACTTCATCGGATCCCAACAAACACACCGCAAAAATTCATTACATCAAATAGATCTCCAAGAGACCATTGTATTGAGAATCAAAAAGAGAGAAGAAGCCATCTAGCTACTGCCTATGGACCGGTAGGTCTATGGTGAAGTACTTACACATCATCGGAGAGGCACCAATGAGGATGATGAACCCCTCCGTGATGGTGTTAGATTGGATCTCGTGGTTTTGGAACTTGCGGCGGCTGGAATTGTGTTTCGTCGACTCCCCTAGGGTTTCTAGAATATTTGGGTATTTATAGAGCTGAGAGGCGGTGGAGGAGACCTCCGTGGGCCCCATGATACATTAGGGCACGCCGGGGGCCTCTAGCGCGCCCTGGTGTATCATGGGCCCCACGGGCCTCCTCCCAGGTGCTTCCTTGGCTCCCAAGTTGTCTTCTGGTCAAAAAAAATCTCCAAGAAGTTTTGCTGCATTTGGACTCCGTTTGGTACTGATATTCTACGAAGTAAAAAAACAATCAAAAAACTGCAACTGGCACTAGGCACTATGTCAATAGGTTAGTCCCAAAAAATGATATAAAGTTGCTATAAAATGATTGTAAAACATCCAAGAATGATAATATAACAGCATGGAACAATAAAAAATTATAGATACGTTGGAGACGTATCAGCATCCCCAAGCTTAATTCCTTCTCATCCTCGAGTAGGTAAATGATAAAAACAGAATTTTTGATGTGGAATGCTGCCTAACATGTTCATCACATATTCTTTTCTTTTGTAGCATGGACATTTGGACTTTTAGATGGTTCAAAGCAATAGTCTCTAATTGACATGAAGACTTCAATAATCAAGCATATCAACAAGCAACCATGTCTTTCAAAATATCAACACTAAAGAAAGTTATCCCTAGCACATCATGTTCAATCATTGATCCATTCATAAAACACACTCGAATATTAGCTACATCCAATGCTCAAGTACGATCATAGTGCTCCCTAGTTGGTGCTTTATAAGAGAAGATGGAGACTCAAATAAAAATAAAAATTGCATAAAGTAAATAGACAGGCCCTTCGCAGAGGGAAGCAGAGATTTTTTGAGGTGCCAGAGCTCAAAGCTTAAATTGAGAGATAAATTTTTTTGAGAGGCATGCTTTTCCCGTCAACGAAAACGACCGAGTAGTTCCCAACACTTTCCATGCTAGATATATCATAGGCGGTTCCCAAACATAAAATAAAGTTTATTCCTTTTTCCACCATGCTTTCACACTCCACGGCTAGCCGTATCCACGGGTACCGTCCATACCAACACTTTCCAAGGAATTTATTATTTGACAACATAAAGTAAATTTCTTTTTCATTTCGGGACTAGGCATCCCTATTACCGTCGTACTCTCGTGCAATGACAAGTGAATAAACACTCATCTTGAGAATAACACATCTAGCATGGAAAATATTGGCCACCCCTTGACGCTTCATGAGCGGTACGGGCACACAAAAAGGAAATTCATTTAGAAAATTATAGTTGGCACATACAAATTTACTTAGAATGGCACGAAAATACCGCATATCGGTAGGTATGGTGGGCTCATATGGCAAAACTGGTTTTAAGGATTTTGGATGCACAAGTAGTATTCCCACTTAGTACAAATGGAGGCTAGCAAATAGATTGAGAAGCAACCAACCAAGAAATGAAAATTCTCATAAACGAGCATTAAGCATAACTAACACCGAATAATGCACCATAAGTAGGATGTAATTTCATTGCATAACTATTGACTTTCGTGCTTGCATAGGGAATCACAAACCTTAACACCAATATTCTTACTAAAGCATAATTACTCACCAACATGACTCACATATTACTATCATCATGTCTCAAAACTATTACAAGGAATCAAGTTTATTTTGTCCAATGATTTTCATGAAAGTTTTTATTATATCCCTCTTGAATATCTATCACTTTGGGACTAATTTCATATATTGCAATTGCTTTTGACAAGCTCAAATAAATTTAAGTGAAGAACATGAGCATACAAATTTTCATCTCTCAAAATAATATAAGTGAAGCATGAGAGAATTTCTTCAAAAATAATAAAGCACACCATGCTCAAAAATATATAAGTGAAGCACTAGAGCAATTCCATAGCTCAAAAAATTTAAGTGAAGCATAAAGAGCAATTCTAACAAATCATAGCATAATTTTGGCACTGTCAAATAGGTGTGTCCAGCAAGGATATTTGTGACAAACTAAAAAGCAAAACAAGCAAAGACTCATATAATACAAGACGGTCCAAGCAAAACTCATGATATGTGACGAATAAAAATATAGCTCCAAGTAAAATTACCGATGGTTGTTAGAAGAAACATGGGATGACTTCCGGGGCATCCCCAAGCTTCGTTGCTTGGTTATCCTTGAATATTAACTTGGGGTGCCATGGGAATCCCCAAGCTTAGGCTCTTTTCACTCCTTTTTCCTTCATCCATCGTGATCTCACCCAAAACTTGAAAACTTCAATCACACAAAACTTAACAAAACCTTCGTGAGATCCGTTAGTATAATATAACCAATCTTTGCTTTAAGTTCTGTTGAAAACTGATACGTCTCCAATGTATCTATAATTTATGAAAAATGCATGCCATGTTTACAACAATTTTATATGGTTTGGTATGATTTGCATGGAACTAACCCAGACTGACGCTATTTTCAGCAGAACTACCGTGGTGTTGTTTTTTGTGCAGAAATAAAAGTTCTCCAAATGCAACGAAACTTTTTGACGATTTTTTTGGAACAAAAGAGGCACTAGAAGCTTCATGGGAGGACCAGAAGGTGAAGGAGGTGAGCACAACCCACCAGGGCGCGCCTGGGCCTTTGCCCATGTGCAGGTGGGTTGTGGTCACCTCGAGGCCCATCTTCGCGTGAAACCAACGCCAAAAAATCCTATAAATACAGAAACCCCCAGAAACAACCCTAGATCAGAAGTTCCTCCACCGCAAGCCTCTGTAGCCACGAAAAACCAACCTAGACCCTGTTCCGGCACCCTGTCGGAGGGGGAAATCATCACCGGTGGCCATCTTCATCATCCCAGCGGCCACCATGATAAGGAGGGAGTAGTCCACCCTCGAGGCTGAGGGTTTGTACCAGTAGCTATGTGTTTAATCTCTCTCTCTATCGTGTTCTTGATTTGGCACGATCTGGATGTATCGCGAGCTTTGTTAATATAGTTGGATCATATGGCGTTTTCCCCTCTCTATCTTGTTGTGATGAATTGAGTTTTCCCTTTGAGATTTCACTTTTATCGGATTGAATACTTTTATGGATTTGAGAGCACTTGATCTATGTCTTGGCACTCAACTCGCGGATTCCCGAGGTGACATTGGGGTAATCTATGCATAGGGGTTGATGCACGTTTTTTGTCCTTGTTTCTCCGGTAGAAATCTTGGGGCACTCTTTGAAGTTCTTTGTGTTGGATTGAGTATTATGAATCTGAAATTGTTTGATGCATATCGTATAATCAACTCACGGATACTCGTGGTGACATTAGAGTATCTAGGTGACATTAGAGTTGGTTGATGTGTATCATATGGTGTTATTTTAGTACGAACTCTTGGATATATCGATCGGAAAGGATAACTTGGTGTTACTTTAGTATGAACTCTTGGATAGATCGATTGAAAAGAATAACTATGAGGTGGTTTCATACCCTACAAACAATTTCTTCTTATGTTCTCCGCTAGATAAGAACTTTGGAGTGATTCTTCATCGCACGTTGAGGGATGGTTATATGATCCAATTATATTAGCATTGTTGAGAGATTGCACTAGCGAAAGTACGGACCCTAGGCCTCATTTTAAAGCATTGCAATACCGTTTGTGCTCACTTTTGTTACTTGCTACCTTGCTGTTTTTTATTGTTACTATTAAAAAAATCAATATCTACTATCCATATTACACTTGTATCACCATCTCTTCGCCGAACTAGTGAATTTATACAATTTACCATTGTATTTGGTGTGTTGGCGACACAAGAGACTTTTTATTATTTGGTTGCAGGGTTGTTTGAGAGAAACCATCTTCATCCTATGCCTCCCATGTATTGATAAAACTTAGGTTATCCACTTGAGGGAAATTTGCTACTGTCCTACAAAACTCTGCGCTTGGAGACCCAACACGAGTCTACAAGAACAAGTTGTGTAGTAGACATCAAGCTCTTTTCTGGCGCCGTTGCCGGGGAAGTGAGTGCATGAAGGTATATCTTTAGATCTTGCAATTGAATCTTTTAGTTTCTTAATTTATCACTAGTTTGGTTTATAAAAAAAACTACAAAAATGGAATTGAGGTGGTCTCATATTATTCAACTTTATAATGTCTTTCTTGAAAATGATGGATCGGAAAATTGTGCTCAATTGTTAGAAGAAGAATTCTATAAAATGTTTGACATAAATTCTTGAATGATGAGCATGATTGCAATGTTGCTAGTATGAATTCTTTGAATATCCATGATGTTAATGATATGCAAAGCCATAAGCTTGGGGATGCTATGTTTGATGAAGATGATATTTTTAGTCCCCCAAATTTTTATGAGAATATTTATTATGATGAAAGCCTGCCTCCTATCTATGATGATTCCACTATCTTGGAAGAGGTTTCAATTGATTTTGATAACAAAGTTGCTATCTATGATGATTATGGTGATGACATGTATGCTATATTGAATAATGATAACCATGAAACTTGTCATCGTGATTTTTAATTTCAAATCACATGATAGCTATTTTGTCGAGTTTGCTCCCACTACTATTCATGAGAATAAATTTGCTTATGTGGAGAGTAATAAAAAAATTATGCATGTGGATCATGAAAAGAATGCTTTATGTGATAGCTATATTGTTGAATTCATTCATGATGCTACTGAAAATTATTATGAGAGGGGAACATATGCTTTTACATATTGCAATAATATCAAGTTTCCTCTCTATGTGTTGAAAGTTTTGAAGTATTGCTTGTTTTGCCTTCCTATGCTAGTTGATTCTTGTTCCCATAAATTGTTTGCTCACAAAATCCCTATGCATAGGAAGTGGGTTAGACTTAAATTTGCTAGTCATATGCTTCATGATGCTCCCGTTATGTTTCAATTCTTATCTTTTATGCGAGCATCATTGAAATCTTCATGCCTAGCTAAAAGGCATTAAAGAAAAGCGCTTGTTGGGAGACAACCCAACATTTATCCCTACTGTTTTTGTGTGTTCACATCATTATTCTACTGTATTAATCATGTTTTATACCTTTTGTTTCAATAAAGTACCAAGTAAAGCCTTTGGGATAGTGTGGATGATAGTTGACTTGATTCTGTGCAAAAACAGAAACTTTTGTTCCCAGTAACAGAATTGTTAAAAATCACTTGAGTGTTCAAAAATTTTGAATGTTTTACAGTTGATGGGTATAGAAAGTTTCTACATTTTTCTAATTTTTCAGAATTTTTGGAGTTACAGAAGTATGACTATAATTCAGATCTTTACGTACTGTTCTGTTGTTGACAGATTCTGTTTGCAATGCATAGTTTGCTTGTTTTATGGTTTCTATGGCTTATATTGCTTAATATAAATTGTGGAAATTTTAGAGTACAGTAGGAATTATGTGGAAAAAATTATGAATCTTATCTTGACAGTACCAAAGTGAATGATTTGTCTTTATCATACTAACCCATCTCACGAAGTTCCGTTAAGTTTTGTGCGATTGAAGTTTTCAAGTTTTGGGTGAGATCTCGATATGAGGAGAATAAGGAGTGAGAAGACCCTAATATTGGGGATTCCCAAGGCACCCAAGGTAATATTAAAGTAAGATCCAAGCAACTAAGCTTGGGGATGCCCCAGAAGGCATCCCCTCTTTCGTCTCCAACATTATTGGTAACCTTACTTAGGGCTATATTTTATTCGTCACATGATATGTGTTTTGCTTCGAGCATCATTTTATTTTATTTGGATTTACTTGATGTTATTTATAATAATGTTTTATATCTTTTACTTCAATAAAAATGTCAAGTATAGCCTTTGCCATGCTTATTTTGCAAGTCTATATATTGCTGTTTGAAAACAGAAAGTTGCACGCTAGTGCGTGAATTCTTGAGAAAATTAAGATTGTGATAAAATGTTGAATTTTTTTTCACAATAATACATAATAACTTTTATACAGTGTGGTAAATTTTCAGAATTTTTGGAGTTAGGGAAGTGTGAGTAAAATTGCACTCTTTACAGACTGTCCTGTTTAGACAGATTGCTGTTATGTTTGCATTGTTTGCATATGTTTGCTTGTTTAATGATTCTATTTGAGGATATGAGTATTAAATATGCAGAGGCATTTAGTATGAAATGTTGAATAATAATTTTAGCGATTTTGCTACAGTAGATAATGATAAGGTTATTGCATTGATTTATACTAACTTATCCCACAAGTTCTTGCTGAGTTTTGTGTGGATGAAGTTTTTGAGATTTAGGGAAACCGTGATATAAAAGGAATTAAGGAGACACAAAAGCTCAAGCTTGGGGATGCCCAAGGCATCCCAAGATAATATTCCGAGAAGTCTCAAGCACCTAAGCTTGGGGATGCCCCGGTAGGCATCCCACCTTTCTTCATCAACAATTATCAGTTAGTATCGGTTGAGACTAAGTTTTTGCTTCTTCACATGAGTTGTGCTATTCTTGGAATGTCATTTTTTTGCTTGCTGTTTTAATAAAATACTTAGATCTGAAAGTTTTTTTAAATAAGAGAGAATCCTCACATAGCTACCCATTTACTTAACTACTCATTTGATCTTCACTTATATCTTTTTGGAGTAGTTTGTCGAACACTCTCATGCTTCACTTATATTATTTTGAGAGTTGATAATAGTGATGACAATTTGCACAAGCTATGAAATTGGTACCAAAGTGATGGGTGTTCAAGAAGGATATAATAAAAACTTTCATAGAGATCATTGGATATGATAAGTTTGATTCCTTGCAATAGTTTTGCGATATGGAGATAATAATATGTGAGTCATGTTGGTGAGTAATTGTGCTTTAGTAAGAATATTGGTGTTAAGGTTTGTGATTCCCTATGCAAGCACGAAAGTCAATAGTTATGAAATGAAATTACATCCTACTTGTGGTGCATTATTCGGTGTTAGTTATGTTTAATGCTCATTTATGAGAATTTTCATTTCTTGGTTGGTTGCTTCTCAATCTATTTGCTAGCCTTCATTTGTACTAACTAGGAATACTACTTGTGCATCCAAAATCCTTAAACCTAGTTTTGCCACATGAGTCCACCATACCTACCTATATGCGGTATTTCTGTGCCGTTCTAAGTAAATTTGTATGTGCCATCTCTAATTTTCAAAATGAATTTCCTTTTTGTGTGCTCGTACCGCTCATGAAGCGGCAGGGGGTGGCCAATATTTTCCATGCTAGATGTGTTATTCTCAAGATGATTGTTTATTCACTTGTCATTGCATGAGAGTACGGCGGTAATAGGGATGTCCAGTCCCGAAATAAAAAAGAAATTTACTTTATGTTGTCAAATAATAAATTCCTTGGAAAGTGCTGGTATGGACGACACCCGTGGATACGGCTAGTCGTGCAGTGTGAAAGTATGGTGGAAAAAGGAATAAACTTTATTTTATGTTTGGGAACCGCCTATGATATATCTAGCATGAAAAGTGTTGGGAATTACTCGGTCGTTTTCGTTGACGGGAAAAGTATGCCTCCCAAAATATTTTTTATCTCTCAATTTAAGCTTTGAGCTCTGGCACCTCTACAAATCTCTGCTTCCCTCTGCAAAGGGCATATCTATTTACTTTTATGTAATTTTTTATTTTTATTTTGAGTCTCCATCTTCTCTTATAAAGTACCAACTAGGGAGCACTATGATCATACTTGTGCATTGGATGTAGCCAATATTCGAGTGTGTTTCATGAATGGATCAATGATTGAGCATGATAGGCTAGGGATAACTTTCTTTAGTGTTGATATTTTGAAAGACATGGTTGCTTGTTAGTATGCTTGAGTATTGATGTCTTCATGTCAAATTATAAACTATTGCTTTGAATCATTCAAGTCCAAGTGTGCATGCTACAAAAGAAAGAGTATATGATGAATATGATAGGTAGCATTCCACAACAAAAAATCCGCTTTCAATTGCTACTTTATCATGATGAGTTTTATGAGAAAGAGTTGATGTTATGATGCTAGGAAAAGTGATTGAAATTATCATTGATCAAACTTATGCACTATGCTAGCATTCACACTTCATAAATTATTTCTTTTATCATTCACCTACTCGAGGACGAGTAGGAATTAAGCTTGGGGATGCTGATACGTCTCCAACGTATCTATAATTTATGAAGTATTCATGCCATGTTTACAACAATTTTATATGGTTTTGGTATGATTTGCATGGAACTAACCCGGACTGACGCTGTTTTAAGCAGAACTACCGTGATGTTGTTTTTTGTGCAGGAATAAAAGTTCTCCAAATGCAACGAAACTTTTTGACGATTTTTTTTGGAACAAAAGAGGCACTAGAAGCTTCGTGGGAGGACCAGAAGGTGAAGGAGGTGAGCACAACCCACCAGGGCGTGCCTGGGCCCTTGCCCGTGTGCAGGTGGGTTGTGGTCACCTCGAGGCCCATCTTCGCGTGAAACCAACGCCAAAAAATCCTATAAATACAAAAACCCCAGAAATAACCCTAGATCAGAAGTTCCGCCGCCACAAGCCTCTGTAGCCACGAAAAACCAATCTAGACCATGTTCCGGCACCCTGCCGGAGGGGGAAATCATCACCGGTGGCCATCTTCATCATCCCAGCGGCCACCATGATGAGGAGGGAGTAGTCCACCCTCGGGGCTGAGGGTTTGTACTAGTAGCTATGTGTTTAATCTCTCTCTCTCTCGTGTTCTTGATTTGGCACGATCTTGATGTATCGCGAGCTTTGTTAATATAGTTGGATCATATGGTGTTTTCCCCTCTCTATCTTGTTGTGATGAATTGAGTTTTCCCTTTGAGATTTCACTTTTATCGGGTTGAATACTTTTATGGATTTGAGAGAACTTGATCTATGTCTTGGCACTCAACTCATGGATTCCCAAGGTGACATTGGGGTAATCTATGCATAGGGGTTGATGCACGTTTTCGTCCTTGTTTCTCCGGTAGAAATCTTGGGGCATGTCGTGGGAACGATTCCGACAATAATAAGGGATAGGGTAAAGGAGCATGATCTATCGAGATGCATATGGGTGACACGGTGGTTTTAGCGAGTTCGGGCCTCTCGCGGTGGAGATAACAGCCCTACGTCTCGTGCTCCGGAGAGGCTTTGTTTTATCTGAGTATGTATCCGGAGATTACAATGTGTGTGAGAGAGAGGAATGGATCCCCATGCCTGAGCTAAGTCCTGAGACTAATGGCGAGAAAGCCAAAGGAGAAGAATCAGCACCCCAAGTCTAGTGGTGGGGGTGGCTTATATAGAGTGCGCCACCCCCTCACCTCCTATGTTACAAAGAGGGGCATAAATGCCATAATGTCAGCCCACTACGAAACCTCCACTATGAGAATGATGTTCCGACTGCCTTGTCGACTGTTTGGTCTTCGGATATCCGAGTGAGCCATACGACCGAGTGGTTGACTGTCTTCCGAGTGGACGGTACGTTGATATGTCCGAGTGGATAGTACATCTGTATGAGATTTATTTGGACCCACATGCTGTGTGGACCCCATGCTTTATGATATCTTGACCCTTCGTGGGCCTACCTGTTACGTGTATCCCCAACAGGGCACTCTTTGAAGTTCTTTGTGTTGGATTGAGTATTATGAATCTGAAATTGTTTGATGCATATCGTATAATCAACTCACGGATACTCGTGGTGACATTGGAGTATCTAGGTGACATTAGAGTTGGTTGATGTGTATCATATGGTGTTATTTTAGTACGAACTCTTGGATAGATCGATCGGAAAGGATAACTTGGTGTTACTTTAGTACGAACTCTTGGATAGATCGATCGGAAATAATAACTTTGAGGTGGTTTCGTACCCTACAAACAATTTCTTCTTATGTTCTCTGCTAGATAAGAACTTTGGAGTGATTCTTCATCGCATGTTGTGGGATGGTTATATGATCCAATTATATTAGCATTGTTGAGAGATTGCACTAGCAAAAGTACGGACCCTAGGCCTCATTTCAAGCATTGCAATACCGTTTGTTCTCACTTTTGTTACTTGCTACCTTGCTGTTTTTTATTGTTACTATTACAAAAATCAATATCTATTATCCATATTACACTTGTATCACCATCTCTTCGCCGAACTAGTGCACCTATACAATTTACCATTGTATTTGGTGTGTTGGGGACACAAGAGACTTTTTATTATTTGGTTGCAGGGTTGTTTGAGAGAGACCACCTTCATCCTACGCCTCCCACGGATTGATAAACCTAGGTCATCCATTTGAGGGAAATTTGCTACTGTCCTACAAAACTCTGCGCTTGGAGGCCCAACACGAGTCTACAAGAACAAGTTGTGTAGTAGACATCAAAAACCCATTCATATTTTTTGTTATTGCATTATACCTACTGTATTCTAACTTTACCATGGCTTATACCCCCCCTCCCCCCGATACAATCCGTAGATTCATCAAAATAAGCACACAATGCAAAGAAAATAGAATCTGTCAAAAACAGAATAGTCTGTAAAGATGCAAATTTTACTCATACTTATATAACTCCAAAATTTCTGAAAAATGAGTAAAGTAGATGCAATTTGTATATCAATCTTGTGTAAAAAATTCAGAATTTTTCGTCGCTTTTGTGAATTTTAACAATTCTGTTACTGGATGCAAAAGTTTCTGTTTTTCATCAGGATCAAATCAACTATCACTCAAAGCTATCCCAAAGGCTTTACTTGGCACAGACACTAATTAAAACATAAAAAAACACAATCATAACAGAGGCATAATTGTGCAAACACTCAAGAACAGAAAGAAAAAGGCAAAAAAATTATTTTATTCATTGGGTTGCCTCCCAACAAGCGCTTTTCTTTAAAGCCTCTTAGCTAGGCATTGATAATTTTGATGATGCTCGCATGAAAGACAAGAATTGAAACACAAAGATAGCATCATAATACATATGACAAACACATTTAAGTCTAACATACTTCCGATGCATAGGGATTTTATAAGCAAACAAATTATCAAGACAAGACATATCTAGCATATGCAAAGGAGAGGAATAAAACAATAACAATCTCAACATAACGAGAGGAAATTTAGTAACATAAAAATTTCTACAACCATATTTTCCTCTCTCATAATAAATACATGTATGATCATAATCAAATTCAACAATATAGCTATCATATAAAATTTTCTCTTCATGATCCACATGCATAAAAGTTTTATAATCTTCCAAGATAGTGGGATTAACATCAACTAAAGTCATGACCTCTCCAAACCCACTTGCATCAAAAATTTCGTAAGATTTAACACTCTCCAAATATGTGCGATTATTTTTACCTAAAGTTGACGCTCTTCCAAACCCACTCTCAATATTATTGCAAACATTATTATCAATATCATATTCATCATGAGACTTAAATAAATTTTGAAGATCATAAGAAACATTATCACCCCAATCATGATCATTGCAATAAGTAGTAGACATAACAAAATTATCACCCCCAAGCTTGGGGTTTTGCATATCCTTAACACAATTAACACTAATAGAATTTATAATAACATCATTGCAGTCATACTTTTCATTGAAAGAGATATCACGAAACACTATCAATTTCTTCTTTCAACACTTCATCACAATTTTCAGATTCATGATTTTCAAGCAAAACTTCATAGAGATAATCAAGTGCATTCAACTCACTAGCAAATGGTTCATCATAATTGGATCTTTTGAAAAGATTAGCAAGTGGATGAGGATCCATATCAATAGATTTTTAGCAAGCGAATATGCAAGCAAATAGAAGACACATGGGACACAAGCAAAGATAGCAAACGAGATCACAAGCAAACAAAAGATCGAACGAGAAAAAGGCAAATGAAAAGAAGGCAAGTATTTTTGTGTTTTTCTGAAAATGTTTTAGAAGTGCGGGAGATGAAAACGAGAGGCAAATGGCAAATAATGTAAATTGCAAGGAGACGAGATTTGTGATTAGGAACCTGATAGATGTTGATGATGTCTCCCCGGCAACGGCGCCAGAAATTCCTTTTGACGTGGCTTGAGACTGCATCGGTATTTTCCCAAAGAGGAAGGGATGATGCAGCACAACTACGGTAAGTATTTCCCTCAGTTATAAAACCAAGGTATCAATCCAGTAGGAGAACCAAGCAACACTATGTAAACGGTACCTGCACACAAAGAACAAATGCTTGCAACCCGACGCGTAAGAGAGGTTGTCAATCTCTCCACGGTAAAAAGATAGATTGGTTTGTATGAGATTGGATAAATAGATCTGAATAAAATGCGAAAGAAAATAAAGAAAGAAAAAGTGCAGCAAGGTATTTTGGGGTTTTTGGAATAGTAGATCTGAAAACAAATACGATAAAAGATAGATCTGAAAGCAATATGATGAAAGATAGACACGGAGGCCGTAGATTTCACTAGTGGCTTCTCTCGAGAAAATAGCACACGGTGGGTAAACAAATTACTGTTGGGCAATTGATAGAAGAACAAATAATTATGATGATATCCAAGGCAATGATCAATATATAGGTATCATGTCCAAGATTAGTAGACCGAAACGATTCTGCATCTACTACTATTACTCCACACATCGACCGCTATCCAGCATGCATCTAGTGTATTAAGTTCATGGAGAAACGGAGTAATGCAATAAGAACGATGACATGATGTAGACAAGATCTATTCATGTAGGAATAGACCCCATCTTGTTATCCTTAATAGCAACGATACATACGTGCCTTGCTACCCTTTCTGTCACTGGGTGAGGACACCGTAAGATCGAACCCATCACAAAGCACCTCTTCCCATTGCAAGAAAAATCGATCTAGTTGGCCTAACTAAACCAAAGATTCGAAGAAGAAATATGAGGCTATAAATAATCATGCATATAAGAGATCAAAGAAAACTCAAATAATATTCATGTATATAGATCTGATCATAAACTCAAACTTCATCGGATCCCAACAAACACACCGCAAAAAGTCATTACATCAAATAGATCTCCAAGAGACCATTGTATTGAGAATCAAAAAGAGAGAAGAAGCCATCTAGCTACTGCCTACGGACCGGTAGGTCTATGGTGAACTACTGACGCATCATCGGAGAGGCACCAATGAGGACGATGAACCCCTCCGTGATGGTGTTAGATTGGATCTTGTCGTTCTGGAACTTGCGGCGGCTGGAATTGTGTTTCGTCGACTCCCCTAGGGTTTCTGGAATATTTGGGTATTTATAGAGCTAAGAGACGGTGGAGGAGACCTCCGTGGGCCCCATGATACATTAGGGCGCGCCAGGGGGCGCGCCATGGCGCGCCCTGGTGTATCATGGGCCCCACGGGCCTCTCCCCAGGTGTTTCCTTGGCTCTCAAGTTGTCTTCTGGTCCAAAAAAAATCTCCAAAAAGTTTCGCTGCGTTTGAACTTCTTTTGGTACTGATATTCTATGAAGTAAAAAACAAGAAAAAAACATCAACTGGCACTGGGCACTATGTCAATAGGTTAGTCCAAAAAAATGATATAAAGTTGTTATAAAATGATTGTAAAACATCCAAGAATGATAATATAACAGCATGGAACAATAAAAAATTATAGATACGTTGGAGACGTATCACTCACATCTTGCAGTGGAATCCACTATCTGAACTATACGGGGGAGCGGGAATGATCCTTAGGGCAAACCCGATTGATGTGCTTGAAATCAATGCACATTCGGAGAGACTTGTCCTTCTTGGGAACCATGACGACTTTGGTGAGCCACTCGGAGTGGTATACTTCAGGAATGAACTCGGCTGCCAGAAGCCGAGCTATTTCTTCGCCAATCGCCTTCCTCTTTTCTGTGGCTGAACGATGAAGGTGTTGTTTCACAGGCTTGGCCTTCAGGTCAACTCGCAAACGGTGCTCATCCAGTCCCCTCGGTACACCTGGCATGTCGGATGGTTTCCATGCGAAGATGTCCCAGTTCTCACGGAGGAACTGGATGAGCGTGGCTTCCTATTTGCTGTCGAGTGTCATTGATATGTTGGTGGGTGCGGCATTGGGATCCTCTGGATGAATGTGTACTGGCTTCGTCTCGCCGGCCGACTAGAAAGCGGATTTCGCGGCCGGTTTCTTGGAGCGTAGCAGATCACTCGGATCAGCATTTTTCTTGTACTCTTCCAATTCCACCATAGCCATCTGTTCATCTGCAATCTTTGACCCTTGCTGCAAACACTCCTCGGCGCGTTGCCTATTGCCAGTGACGGTGATCACACCTTTGGGGCCAGACATCTTCAGCTTGAGGTACACATAGCATGGGCGGGCCATGAAGCGTGCATAAGCTGGCTGACCGAGGATAGCATGATAGGCGCTGCGGAAGTCTACCACTTCGAAGGTCAGCCTTTCCTTCCAAAAGTTCTCTTCATCTCCAAAGACCATGCCCATGGCTATATGCCCGAGTGACTTTGCTTTCTTGCCAGGGATCACTCCGTGGAACTGCATGCTGCTCTCGCTGAGACGGGACATTGGGATGCCCATTCCCTTTAATTAGGGTCTCAGCATAGAGTATGTTCAGTCTGCTTCCACCGTCCATGAGGACCTTGCGCAACCGAGTGCCCCCCACAACGGGATCGACCACCAGCGCTTGCCGCCCAGGGGTGGCAATGTAAGCTAGGTGATCCGACTGATCAAAAGTGATCGGGGTCTTCGACCAGTTGAGGAACTTCGTCGTCGCTGGCATGGCCATGTTCACTTCCAGATTGATGACTTTCAGTCGACTCTTGCTCTCAACATCCGCAATGATCACCAAAGTCGCATCGACGGTGGGGTAAGCCTCATTCTTGTATTCATCATCATCGTCGTCTGGACTCTTATCACTCGGTTGTCCGTCCCGGAACTGCTGTATCAGCAGTCTGCATTGCCGAGTGGTATGTTTGGGCAATATCAGATTACCCTCTTTGTCTTTCTTGGTGTGAATATGGCATGGTAGATCAAGAACATCCTGGCCCGACTGATCTTTCTTCTTGACAATCCACTTCTCTTTGGCCTTCCCCTTGTTCTTGGCTTGTCCGGCCAAAGCTGCGGCTTCAGCCTGGGTCGAACGCTCAGCTTTGCGCTTCTGCTTCCGACTGGGGTTATTGTTTTCAGGACTGGGCTCATTGGTCTTTCCTTTGTCGTTACGGAGACGGTCTTCTTCTTCGCCATTCACATACCGAGTGGCGATTTCCATCATTCGGCACATGGCCAAGGGCTCCGACTGACCGAATTTCAGGATGAGCTCCCGAACTGACACCTGCCTTGAAGGCACAGACAGCCCAATGCTCAGTGACATTTTCAACCACATGATGCAGGGTAGTCCAACGCTGAATGTATTTCCTCAAGGTTTCATTAGGTTTCTGAACACAGTGCTGCAATTCAGTCAATCCAGCAGGCCACTTGCACGTGCCTTCGAATGTTTTGATGAACACTCAAGCCAGATCCTCCCAGCAGTAGATGCTAGCATGGGTGAGCTGGTTGAGCTAGGTTTGGGCTGACCCTTCCAACATCAAAAGCAAATGCTTCATGGCCACATAATCATTGCCACCTCCAATCTGCACAGCCACTCGGTAGTACTCTAGCCATGTCTCCGGTTTAGACTCACCGGTGAATTTACTTATCCCTCCTGCCAATCTGAAATTGGGAGGAATCTCCGCGGCCCTAATGGCCCTGCTGAAACACTCAGGTCCAGACACAAAGGCTCCGCTTCCACTCGGACGATCTCTGTCCATGCTTTCTCTGTGAGCTCTGCCTCTATCTACCAGGTTCTGAGCAAGAACTGATCTTGCTTTGAACCGTGGATCACGGAGATCGACTGGTTCCCTCTGGTGACCATCGCCACCGTGACGGGGAGGGGTGGCCCTCCGGTCGTCGCCATATGGACGCCTATCGTCATACGGCCGGGGCGTGTATGAGCCATCCCGCAGAGGGGGCGTCAGCATGCGACGATGATCGTCGTGATGTCGTGGAGGTGTGAACCGATCGCGCCCCTGCTCTGGGTACTGATCCCGATGATGGTCACTATCGTCTCGCCGCTGAGGCGACTGTCTGTTCCTTCTCGGGGTGACTGGGACGTGAGCCGACTAGACGGTGTTATCCCTGACAGATCTGCTGTGAATCCTGTTGCGCGACTGGGAGACAGCTGAATTATGCTCTTCAGCTGCCTTGAGCAAAGCTCGGATCTGCCGAAGACCCTCTCCTGCCTCTGATCGAGATGGTTGGATGGAATCTGCTATTCGAGTGGCCGCCGCCAAATTCTGAATCGACGTGCGGAATACCTGGTAATCCCGATGCGGATCAATCAAGAACAACTGTCACTGCCGACGACTGGAACTAGGTTGTCGCTGCCGGCTCGCTCGATCGTCGAGTGACTTCTGGAGCTCCTCTAGACGAGTGTGCTCAGCCAAGTTGCCCAGGCGCACGGCTTCCAAGGCCTGAGCCTTGGGAGTCGTCCCAATGATGGGCGTCCGAAGGGCTTGCTCGTTCCTGCGCTGCAACTCCTCCCTCTGCTGCTGATTGAGACGCTGGGGGTAGTACTCGTCTTCACGTCGGACCTCGCCGCCGTCAATGTCAATGTGTGACGGGCCGTTGACTCCCGCGCCGCCCCGAGGGTACTCAGGCGGGCTGTGCTGGGAACCGGCCATCAGCACCTCCGCAGCGGGATCACTGCTCTCGCACTCGGATATGTCATCCAGGTCCTCGTGCAAGGAGGCGAATAAATCGAGAATGGGCTCATCGGGCTCGATTGTCGCAATTTGTGGGGCGGCAACCTGATTGGCCACCGCGTGCTTGATCCACCGCTGGAGCCGCGAGCGCCCGGAGCACTTGCAATGGCGAACAGCTGGGCGGGGAGGTGCCGACTAGTACGGGGCCGACGGTTGACGAAGAAGAACGCCAAAGGTACTCGCGCGAAAGTGCGCTGCACCGCGGATGGGCAGTGCCTCAACGTCCAGCGGGGTCTCCTGGAGCCACGCCGAACCGTCAGCAACGAAGCTGAGGACGCCGAAGTGGATCTCGCCGCCGAGCGTCAGTCCGCCGTCGGAAACCATGGTGAAGGTGGGAAAATTGCAACTACTCCGGAAGTCGCTAGACGCCTGCCCCACGGTGCGCGCCAGCGCCAACCGTCGTGGGTGTAAGTCTGATAATAGTGTATAGGGGTACGAATTAGAGGGCAGAGCTTAGCTACGGCGCAGTTGTTACACTCGGATTTACGAGTTCAGGCCCCTCACGGTGGAGGTAACAGCCCTACGTCTCGGTGCTCTGGAGCTGTTTAGATTGAGTGTATGGTTTACAGAAGATGCGAACCCTTGCCACGGAGCTGAGGGGTGGCTTATATAGATTCCGCCAGGTCCCCATGAATGCCGCCATAACCAAGGGTTAATGGGAGGGTTTAAGGAGGAGTTTAAGGGCGCCAGTTACTGGTAATGGGTGCACTAATTACATTTGATGAGGGGGACGCATGTCCCGACCGTTGGGTTACCGGGGAGTCTCCTGGTCCGAGTGCTGACAGGTACCCCGAGTGAAATAGCCGGTCGAGTGGAGTGTTTCCTTCCGAGTGGTTGTTGGCATCCGAGTGAACGTCAGGTTGTAGAACGCTTGGATGCTGGTCTGGCCCTGGGGCCTAGTGTAAGGCGTATGATGTCCTAGGGTAGGGCCCGTAGGTCAGGCCTGTTACCCTATCCTTAGTATATGTCCTCGTCAACCTCTTTCGTCTAGAATACGCAAACACCTAAGAGTAATAAAATCCACAATCAAATGTAGGGGAAATCAAATTTCCTTTGATGGAAATGTAGATCCAGGTCTCCTCGTAAGTTTTTCTTCTTGTTGCTCAACATATTGGTTAATTTATTGACTCGCTCAAAACTAAAACTTGATGATCACGTTGTATAGCTCGCATGTGCTGTCGCGTTGTACCAAACAATGGGGAGCAGGTCATTCGTGCTGATGCATTGTTGGATGAAGGTAAGGGACAGAGTTTGGGGATGAACAACACTTTGTTTTAGGATTATTTCAGACTTACTATTTATATTTGAACTATTGTTGTACTAGAATATTTGCATGCCATTTATGAATGAACTACGCTATTTTTTCTAATTATTTTAAGTGCTCCGGACACATGAAGAAAAAAATATAGGCTGAGATTTGTTGTGGACCTTACCTATTTTCTTGGTCTGCAATAGCCGGCAAACGTTTTCTCAGGAGGATGACATTTGCAAACGTTTTTATAATTTTTTTTTAAAAACACATGACAAATTTTTCAGAAATACATGACAAATTCTACAAACAAGGGATTTTGATGTGAAATTTGCCTGTTCACTAGAAGGAATTGCTATCTACCCGCAACATAAAATATCGCGAAAAACATTCGCAAATGTCACCCCAGCGAACGTTCGCTGAAAAGCATTACCGTTTCCTTATTATTGTTTCCTCTCGCCACGAAGCCAAAGCACCAGAGGAGCCAGCCAGCCACCGCTGACCAGAGGGCACCGCCGCCCTCCTCCGTGCGCCGGTAGCCACTCGCCAGAGGGAGAGTGGCCGCGTCCGATGGGGGTCCTGGGAGACCGCTCAGGGTGGTGCTTCTGCTCCGGCGGCGGGGCCAAGCTGGAGCGGATCAAGTCCACGCTGCTCGCCACGAAGGGTCCCGCGCTCGCGGCCGTGTCCTTCCCTCGCGGCGGAGAAGGGGCAGGAGGAGGAGGTGGAGGAGGAGGAGGAGGGGGAGGAGGGGGGAAACGCGGGGGAGGCTTCCTCATCCACCGCGCCCTCCTGCTCACCACGCACGGGACCGTCCCATCAGCCGCCGTGGCGGGCGCGGCCGAGGTCCAGCTCAGCCACGGCCGCCTCCTGGCCCGCCTGGTGCCTCAGAGGTAACGAACCCCGAAGACATTGCTCGCATTTTCCTGCTTGCTTTTCGCTTGGGGTTGTTTGGCTGTGCAATGCGGTGCGAAATGGTTGCATTTTTTTGTGTCGGTTCCCCCCGGAAGTCGATTGATGTTGCATACTGCTCCGTGCAAAGATTTGATTATGCAACACCTTTGGCAATTTCTTTGCGCTGCACTCGTGCTCTGGCTGTTCATGTTGTACCATCATGGTGGAAGAAGATCTGGTTTTCGTCTTCAAATTTAGGAGAAGCTTATCGTTTTCCGTAACGATTCTTAGTTGCAATGCTGTTAAAAATGGCTCAAGGTTTTGGCGGATTTGTGGGTCCATGCCATATTGGTTCCTCTGTTCTTGCATTTGGGCTAGAAGGCGCAATCTCAAGAGTTTGGTGGGGTTGACTTCAATATGGTTCAGGGAATTATTTGAGCTTGTCTTGTGATTATGGACCTCGGCAATCTTGATGTTATTAATGCATTCAGTTATTGTAGCAACCGTACGTGCAAAGGGGGACACAATTTCGATTTTACTTTGGAAGATCAAATGCAACCAGGGGTAGATAGATTATAATATACTGCTATTATTTTAGTGAAAAATAAAGATATAATACATTATGGAGTAGCCAATTGCTCCCTCCGTATCAAAATATAAGACGCTTTTTGACACTATCATGGTATCAAAAAACGTCTTATATTTTGATACAGAGGGAGTACCAAATAAGAATGTTCACACATTATGTAAGTCATAAAATGGCTTATTGTCATGTGTTGATGTATGAAGGATTGAAGTTGATTTTGTACATACAATAACCTGCTGTAGCCGCATAGGATCACCTCACAGCTCTGTACTGGTAGACATAAATTCTATTTAATTTTGGATGCTCGACTGATAAGAATCAATGGGAGGTAATATCTGCTGAAAGTGGTCCTTGGTTCCATTTATTCGCTCGATTCATGGGCGCAGGATGTGTTGTTTTTAATGCATTCTTTTCTCAGGATGGGCTCAATCTGGATTTCCTCTAGAAAACTTTATAATCTAACAGTCCAACAACGTTTATAACTTTGTTGTATGAATTCTGTGAACAAAGAAAAGGTGATATCAGTGAAGTGGTTCGTGCGGAAAAAAGATGCAGCGCGCTGTGCACGCATTCTTTGTGCTACTAGAGCTGGAATGAGCTTAGCAAGTACTCTATTTACTTTGGAGGAGCATTTACTCTAATGATCCTTTATCTGCCTTTGCTGTCATTTTTACCAGTTCTACATGTTGTTTCTTCATTTCAGGTTCTTCATTACTAGCCCCATTCTGGACCTTACAATAGTCGGGCTTGATGTCGTGGATGAAGGCTCAGATTCGCATGGGCAACAGCCTCATTTCCTGAAAACCTGCTTGAACCCCAGCTTGGAACTTGGCAGTACAGTTTTGCTCCTGGGCCACACAAACAGAAGAGATTTGGCAGTAGGTGAGGGGAAGGTTGTTATAGCAACTGACAACCTTATAAAGTTCTCAACTGATGAAGTCTCATGGCATCCTGGATCTGCTGGTTTTGATATGAACGGGAATCTAGCTTTTATGGTCTGTGATCCGATGAAGCTTGCACCTTCTACACCTACAGGTTATGCTTCTGCATCATCAACTGCACTCCTTGCATCAAAGATGGATGTGCCAACACAATTTGGGATCCCCATCCCTGCAGTATGCGAATGGTTAAAACAGCACTGGAGTGGTAGCTTGGAAGATGTTAGCAAGCCAATGATGCCCCCTGCACGATTAATATCTGCTGGACAACGAAGTGAACCTTCTTCTCTGAGTCATCTTCATTATATTAAGACCACTGAGCGAGAGGGTGGGGCATTGTCATCATCACAGATGCCAGCAAGACCGACACGGCAGCATGGGTCATGCAGTTCAGCATCTGCCAAGATTTCATATGGTGAAAATGATTCTGTTAATTCACACTCCTTTCAAGGCCAACGAGATCCAGCTTCACAGATGCCCAGATCTAAGGAGCAACCTGGTTCGGTCATGGATAGCTTTCCTCCTGGGCATCCAAGATCTATTTTCTTACCTCTTCCTCTAAAGCAAATGATGCCTGTCGATAATAAGATCAAACCGAACTGCTCAGTTTCAGATGAATCACGAGTAGCTAATGCGCGAATCAACTGCGATGATATGCACAATGTTGCTTACCAGGAAAACTGCTGGAATGAGGCGCAGTCAAGTTCTTCACCACCGGCAATATCAGAACAAGGAGACAAGAGGGACGGCTTCAGCAGTGGGGAGGAGACGATGTACTCCGCGGAAACTATGGAAAGCAGAAACATTCCCAGTCCAAAGGACAAGAGGCCCCAGATAGTTGGCCGATCACAGAGTTTTGCAAACCATAGCAAATGGGATTCACCTAAAAGTGTTGAATCTTCGAAAGGGCCGCCCTCAAGGTCGCATACATTCATTCCTCTGAGAAAACCACACTTGCAAGCTGCATCAATTTCACAGAAAAGCCAGGTTTATTTTAGCCCTACGGTCTCCTCCAACATGAAAAAGAGGAACCTGTCTCAGATTCCCATGAAACCTCGTCAAAGTGCTCAAGTCACCTCCAAGTGGATTACCTGATAGGATCCCCGTTTTTTCTCTCCAGATCATACAAAGATATCACATCTTTCGGTTTAGTCAGTTCCGCTCAACATCTCCATTTTGTTGTAGTCGTGTCATGTAAATGTATACTAGCTGTAAACTACGTGCTGACGATTCTTTGAGCTTAACATTAGCTAGCATATTCCCATCTTTTTTATGCTTACTCTGTAGGGTAAAACCTAAAACGAATTATCACCAGAAATATAGCCTTCTTGGTTTCAGTCAGGTACGCTGTTGAGGATGCTGCGGCGAAGACCAATATTCTGTGCAGGGAGCAATGTTCAGGAATGCTTTGCCACAGGCAATCAGACCTGTATTATCACCCACATTGTTATTCTGTCAGCCGAATAAGCGAACGGCTCCATGTTTTCTAAAACCAATACCTTCATGTTTTGCAAGCTATAGCTTTTTGCATATGCGTGTTGTTCTACCTGGTGGTGCATGTTTAGGTTCAACCCACTGCACTTTATAAGATCTTTGTAACATTGAGTTGGGATCTTTGTAAGATTCTATATTTTTTATGGTCTAAAAGCTATGCATTTTTCCTTTGTTTGACAAATTAATATATATGGTGATTATTTTTTAGGTATGCATTAAGAAATTTGTAATGCATCTTTTTGCACTAGACTAGACGAGCATATAACATTTTCTTGTACTAGATGAACACGTTATCACAAACATGGTGATCGTTTTTCTAGAACCGCGTGGACAAATTTGGATAGTCAAATGAGAAATAATAAGACTGTAAATAAACTCCTCGCAATGGACCACCGGCCGCACCATTTGGACTTGGTTTGAAGGGGGAACAATTTGGACTCGCTGAGCTGCAAAGTGCAACGGGGTTGGTTCCCCTTGCTGCTTCGACTTTTCCCGCCGTCCGATCCAAGATCGTGCGGACCACCGCTCGAGCCGCCGGCAATTGCATAGTCCGCGAGGACCCCGACACGCGAGCCCACCCTCTACGGCCCGTCCCCTCCTCCCCGCGTCCGACGACCTGCTCCGCCGCGCCGATCGACCCCGTCTCGTCCACGCTGCCGCCGGTGATCCGGTAGCTTTTATTCCCGTTCACCCAGCTATACGTGTCATGCACATCTCTCTCTTGTACCCACGTCTAGGGCTCATGGCTTAAGGAAGGCAGTCGAGGTCGAGGGGCCAGCGTGCGACCGGAGGGGATGCGGCAGCAGCGGGGCGTCGGCGTCGGCGGGAGCGGGGGCCGGGGCCGACGGGAGCCCGGGCTGCTGACCAGGGTGGTGGACAAGGTCTTCCGCTTCGTCCGCCTCGCCGAGTTCGAGATCCTCTTCGTCCTCTTCTTCCTCATCGCCTTCATCCTCTTCAAGGATCTCGTAAGCCCGCACCCCTCGCCTTCTCCCCCAGTTGAACATTTCGCATCTGACTAACACGGGTCAAAGTTCTGGTGCGGCACCTGCTAGCAAGACATCTAGTAGGGTGGTCTATGCCCCAAATTGGCATCGTTCACTTGCCTTTATGATGATTGAGTGTTTAGAGAGAAAGAATCAATTGAAACCGTAGGAGAGATGGTAGTAGCTAATTCAATGCAAGTACTCTATCTGTGGCTTGGAATTTGGGCGATGTTGAATAACAGAGGTCGAATGTAGGCATTGGTGTCCATGGTTACTGCTTGAAGCCTCCAACTTTACTATTCAAATCGAAACTATTAGGCCTGGTCGTCTGGAGATACAGTCTATAATTTAACTGTGAATCTTTCAGTCAGATCATGTTACTTGGAGGTAGAGCTGTTACCTAGAGATGTCTCAGTAGCAAATCATGCCTGTAGTGGAACAAGTGTAGTCTGCTTTATATGACTTGCTATATCTCATATTCTGGAATTTGCTATATTATCGTCTTACACTAATTATTGAATGTGTCTTTTGTTACAGATGTCTCGACCAGACTACAACCAGATCTTTGTCAAGAAGCCTGATCAAGATGACCGCTGGCCTTAGAGGGTAGGAATCATAAAAATGTTCTTATTGTAGTGTAATCATCTTTTCTTACTGTGTTGCGGTATGTACATTCTGTAGAGGCTCATTTAAATTTCCTTGTTATGACTACTTATTCGATACTTTAAAGATGCTTTTGTCATGCTGCCGCCTCCAGTTTTCTCTAAGATTCATCTGCTCACTATTGCTTTTGTGGTTGTTTTGTATGAGCCCTGATTTTTCTGTTCTCTGCAAACAAGCTGCCACATGATGTTAAGTGGGCATAGTGAAGTCACCTATATTTCTTCTCCACGGCATGACGTTTTCTTCATTTATATCATGTTACGTCCCCATGAGCTCTGAGCGATTTGGTGTATGAAATGCAGTACTTTCTTTGGTCAGTAATGTGTGCCGAAGATTACCACCATTGAGGTCTGGACGATTGGCTCTGACGGTAATCTTGTTGAGAACAAGCTTATATGGTTCCTAGTCACTCGGAATCTTTGAAACCTAGATAAGCTATGCATCTTATTTTAGTCATCCTTTGATGATGGGTCCTCCTTAAAGATCCAAATGGCGTTCTTCATTATCATAGAACAACTGAAGTTATTGATAGCTCTGCCTTGTAGAAACATGGTGTGTGACTATCAGATAAATATCTCACAATATCCACTATATAGATTCATAGGATCATGGTTATTAGATTTCGCTCCAGCTGTTATATTGTTTCCACAAGTGGATATCTCACAATATCCACTACATAGATTCATAGGATCATGGTTATTAGATTTTGCTCCAGCTGTTATATTGTTTCCACAAGTGGATATTTTGTTTTTGGTCATATATAAGGTGCATTGGGCATTTGGGTGCCATAAGACTTCACTATTAGTTATCTGAGCCTTTATTTTGTTGATTGTTATACATGAACCTATGATGCTCTTTGAGCAAAGAAAATTGAAGGCCACTTAATAATACTCCCTCCGCCCCAATTTTGGGACGGAGGGAGTAGGATAATGGGACAAATGTTGTTGTACAGCTTTGCTATTGGATTGAATCATCGTTCAGAGAGTTTCTTAAAATGAGCACAGTGGCTGTTAGAGAAAGAAATAGTTTGATGTGATATAGTATGCCTTCAATTTGACATGCACATATCAATTCATTTTACATCTGGATAGTTCTGGCATATCCGTCGATACTAGAGTTCTCACATATCTGAAATTTAGTACATTTAAGCTTGCGGCAATTTTCTGGGGAAACATGTTTTCTTGTGAAACGAAGTTTTTGGCGTCAATTTTTGTCGGGTAGGGCAGTGTCATCTGTTTCTAGATAACCAACATGATAAACCCCTACACCTAACTGATTCTTCTGATAAGAAAAGCTTACTTTACATCTTAGTATTGTGTTACTAGATTTCTGGTCAACTCTAGAAACTCACTGAGAAACCTTGGTCCACACATACAAAAGCTGACCATATCTTGTTTAGCACCCCTTTTCCTTTTTCATGTTACTTTGGAAGTGGAATGTCAAATTTTCATTTTTAGTGCCGAGTTTCTGTGTCAGTTTGATCTGCTCTCAGTATGATTTGCCCTAACGCCGAGATGATGGATTTTTTTTTTTTTTGAAACGGAGGCAAAAGCTTTGCCTCATCTCATTAATAAAGGAGAAGAGAGTTGCCTGGTTAATAAATGGAAAACCGGGCGAAAATCGTCACAAACCGCTGAGCGGCACACCCATAATCACACACACCTCACATAGAGGGTCTCGTCAACATCACACACCGGTGTCATCGTCATCACTTCTCCCTAACAGGCGTCATCGCCCTCCCTAATCTCCGAGCAAGCGACTCCGACTTCTCCGAAGACAAATGTTGACCCAACCCACATCGTAGAGGCTATGTGAAACACAAGAAGCCCTGCGCCAAACTCAGCCACCCGCGCCAAGGACAGCACAGCTCCGACTCTGAAAGATAGCTCCGAAGGAGAACTATGCAAGGTTGGCGCCGCGGAAGACCACCGAACAGACCACCTGTTGCCTGTCATCGTCGCCATAGGGGCCCCGCCGCCGCAGCTCTGACTTCACCGCAACAAAACAACCCGAGGTAATCCGCCCACGAACACGCCAGAGAAGAGCCGACTATCACAACCATTGCCGCGTCTCCGACACCGCACACACCCATCATCGTTGCCACAGAAGCCTCGACGCCAACTCCACCAACTTCCATCGGTCCCGCTTGATGATGCCTAGCTCCAAAGACGAAGCCCTCGAGAGGGGATACGATGCAAGAGCACCGTCATCGTCCGATCCCATGGATCTAAGGTTTCCCCCAAAGCTGCGAAGATTGGAGCTGAGAGTACCTCGACGATGCCAACAAGAAGGAAACGACGCTTGAAAGCGTCGCCATCGCCGGCTCCGGACACGCCGGAGACAAGCTTTCGCCCGGGTCAACCTCTCGAGCCCTGCACATCATGCATCAGCAAGCCCTCCATCGAGCCACCGATGTCAAATCCGGCCGTATCTGACCACCCTCACCCTTCGCGACCTCCGAGCAGCAGATCCGCACCGCCCCGCGCGCCCAGTACCGCAAGACTGCGTTGCCTCCACCCGGGCTGCCGCACTGCCCGAGCAGCAGCCACCGACCGAGCCGCTGCACATCCTCACGATGGCAGAACCAAGCCGCCGGGCACCTCGTGCCGCACCTCCCCGCACGGACGCACCGCGACTCGGCCGCACCCGCACCTCATGCTTCACCTCCCGTCTGGCCGCACCTTCCCAGCCAGAGCACCACTGGGCCACGCCCGCGCCGGACCAGATCGGCCGCAACACGGGCACCATCCCACGGCGCCAGGGCCGCCGCTGCAGGCCGGCCCCGCTCGCACACCACCAAATCCGGGCACGAGGGCCCTGAATCCGCTGCCCCCGCCGGAGGAGAGGGGCTTCAGCACGCCGACGCCGAGCTCGCGACGACCATGCGCCGGCGCCGCACGAGCCAGCCACGAGCCGCCCGCCCTGTGGAGAAGAAGCCCCGCCGCCGCCGCTGCCACACGGGCTTTGCCCGGCGGTGCATCCCGGCGGCGGCGAGGGAGGGAGACGACGGAGAAAGGGCTGTTGGCGGTGGCTTGGGTCGCCGCCCGTGTCGCTCGTGCGGAGCGACGCGGGGGCCTGCTCGCTCATTCTGATTACGAGATGATGGATTGTTGGCAGGCGAAAAAATAGCCCATACGATGCATGTTCATAGACTCAACCGGAGATCAACTCTTCGATCGAGTTAGTCAAGTCCACTATTTCGTATACACGAAAAATGTATGATAGGACAAGTGCAGGACCGATTCCCCATAATAGGTTAGATCGCACCAATATCAATTCTTTTTATTCCAAGGTGAATATTGAATCACTTAGCCAACATCCAGAAGCTATTGACACTTTGTTGAATGGAAATAAAGAATACCACTCTTTGATGATTTTGTCGGCATCCAACTGTTCTCGAATTGGTTTGTAGTACAAGAATTCAAAACATCCCAATGCAATAAAAGAATGGAATCCTAGAATTCCTATTCGAGAAACTTTTGGGCCCTTAGGTGCTATTGGCTGTGTTTGTTTGGGCTTCAGCTTCAATAGATTCAGCTGTGGACGTTGCTGTGCTGGCAAAGCTGCTGTGCCGAGGAAACAGCTGCAGTGATGGTTAGCTGTTTGGCAATGCAGCTGTGGAAACGGCTGTGAGCTGGTGAAAAGGCTGAAATGCCCCTACAGTGCTAATGTCGGTTCATGGCGACGGCGAGGGAGCTTCGGAGATCGAACTGACTTGATGCTTGCTGATCTGAACTTTTAAGGATGAGGATAACAATGTGACACGGTTCTCGTCCGCCGATGGCACGGTTCAATCGCTCGTACGTTACTCACACAGCACACAACAAGCACCCAGACGAGCTCAACACACACACACAAGCATGTCACGCCTGAAAAATAAAAACACATCACGTACGTACCTGCGCGGGTATTTGGGTACGTATACGTACGTGCTGGCCGGCACGCGAGTACCCGAATATGTATGCGTACGTAGGTGCGGGTATTCGTCCGTGTACGTGCTGGCCCGAGGCGTGCGGGTATTACACGAATCCATAAGCACTAGCACGCAACGACAGAAGGGGTCGATCAACTCGGAATGGCAGTTTCGGTGTAATTGCCTTGTTTCGCCAGGGTTACTTCGGGCATGTGGCGTCGAAGCCATCAACTTTGCGAGCGAAGCACGCCCGTGCGTGCTTTGGCTAGTAACACGTGAAAAGGCTCGAAACCGTTTTGGGCTGTGGACCGACAGCGGTTCGATTTTACCTGTTTATTTCAGTTTCGGATTTTTCCTATCAGAAACTGGTCCCTAAAGCTGTAACAAACACAGCCATTGTAGCTAGTATATCGCATTTTTCTTCATCTTACTATTTACTATCGCATTTGATTGCCAGCATTTTGTTGGGACGTCAAAATCATGTAAAATGCATAGATGTTTGTTGTTTGTCATGACTTTCGCGTGGTCACGTAAGAATCAAGTTCATTTCCTGTAATGATAATAACATTGGGAAGCTTTGATTTGAGGTAGTAGTATATAGGTGGCCCTGGCACAAAGTCAGATTTGAGCCATTATCGTCCCGTTTGTCCGTGCTGACTATCCAGGAAACGGAGCAGGAATCTGTTCACGCACTCCAGGTGCGACGCACACGCGTCACCCGAGTCAAAGCAATCTTTCAATCAAGCAAAACAAAACGAGATAGATAGTACTCCTACTAGCATCTTCATCGCGATTAACGAGGCCGCATGCGTCAACGCTGCCACGTGCGTGAGCGAGCGGCAAATCCAAGGAATTCTTGGTCACAACGGGGAGTCGGGCAGAGTTTGGCTGAATCCAACCCGACCCAAGGAAAAGAGGACTATAGTACTAAAATACAGGCCTCCCCTTCAATGTTGCGACGAGTGACCTTTTTTTTTGAGAGGTGCGACGAGTGACCTTTGCTTGAGTGCGGGCTTTCCTTTTTAGAGGTAGTACGAACTCACTAGCACGTCTTGTAAACCGCGTCCCGTTCTGTGCACATGGCACCAAAAATATTTGTCCATTCCGGCAGACCAAGTTGGACGCGATTCCTTCCTCTCTAAGGCCAACTCCAACACGCGATCTCAAACGGACGTCCGCTTTATTCAGATTTTGTTCGTTTGGGTGTGGCAATAGGACCGTGTCCGGCCAACTCCAACACGCGACCCTAAACAGACGTCCGCTTTGTTCGGATTTCGTTCGTTTGGGTGTGGCAATGGGATCATGTCCGTCCGGATTCGTGGATACGTCGGCCGTACGCCCAACGCGTGGCCGCATTTCGGCCGCATCTTGTCCACATGCATGCAAAAGTGAGAAACAAAGGATTTTAGCCGCGGCCGCGGTTCGCACTAGTTCACGCCGGCCGGCAACACAGCCGGCGGCCTACAGTCTGACGCCGGCAACAAAGCCAGCGGCCGGCGCAGGAGCCAGCCTTCAAAAAGACATGTTTCACGCCGGCAACACAGCCAGCAGCTGGCACACTAACCAGCCTTCAAAAGAGACAAGTTTTCTCGCCGGCAACAAAGCCAGCGGCCGGCACAGGAGCCAGCCTTCAAAAAGGACCGCAATCGCGGCCATCGCGGCCGTCGTCTCACCTAGACCATGCTGTCGCGGGCGAACATCTCCTTCTGCCGGTTCGTGAATCAAGCCTTCCTCTCCGGTGACATGTTGTTCTTGTCGACGATCATGATCGCTAGTGCCACCTCCTTAGCTTTAGTGTCGGCATTGGTGCGCCTTGGAGACGATGGACTCCTTCTCGTCGATCTCGGCCTGGTGCTGCATCGCATGCCGCAGGGCACACTCGGATGCGTACTGCGCGGCGGCCTTCTTCTCCTTTTCAATGGCTCGCCGGTCCCTCCTCTTGGCCGATTCCCTGTCGAGCTTGGCGGCGGACGCCGACGAGAGCTCCGACCGCGGCTTCTTCTTCTTCGCCATGGCCTTCTTCGCGACAGGCGGTGGGTCTCCGGGATTCGCGTCGTCGGCCATGGTGGAGGGAGAGAGGGGGAAGGCCGGGGGCGCGGGAGGTTTTAGAGAAAAAGGAGGGAAAGTGGCCGGCTGTGCCACCGACGGGCGGGCCAGGGAAGGACAAGGGGGTGCGTCCCGCCCGTCCGCGCGCTATCCGCTCGACCGCAAACTCGGCTCAAACTTGGGCCGGGAATGGGTCGAAAGCGGACAGAAAACGGACGACAGTCCGTTTGCGGCCGCGCGTTGGGAGGCATGTTTTGTCCATTTACCCCCAAATGGACGCGGGCGGACAAGATGGGGTGGCGCGTTGGAGTTGGCCTAAGAAGAAGAAAAAATTGTACTAGTACGTGATCCACCTACGCGAGAATGAGAACTCACGCGTTCCAGCGTTGCATGACAACGGCGGTGCGGCTCTCCCTCCGGCTGCTCCGGCGGCAGGAGGGAGGGGGGACCCCGTTCCTCCGCTCTGTAATTAGGTTTTGGATTTGTAGGTCATGGTGAGCCGTTGGGGTGGTGGGAGCGGCGCCCGGACGAATAAATCTGCCTCAGCTTCACTCCCACCCCGGCGGTGCCCTTCATGGCGGCGTCTCGGAGTTGATGGCATCGTGTGTTTGCCGATCCTTCAGATCGGCTGTGTTAGGGTTCATGGATGGTGTCGGCGAGGCGGCGGCGGCGACTCCATCAGGTGTGTCTCCGTTGATGTGGCGTTGTCTCCGACGTCATGGTGGAGCAGGGAGGTTTTATCGTCCGGGAGTATGCACAGACAGTTGTCTGCGCAAGTGACAGTTGGAAGATGGTGCATCCCGTGCTGGGTTTGTGGTTGGTGGCTGACAGTTCTGGTTTCCTCCTTCGACGTCGTTGTCGTGCGGGGGTGTCAGATCTAGAGTTCGATGGCGTGTCCGGGGACATGTTGCCCCGGTCTGATTCTTTCAATCGTAATGGTTTTGCTTCTGTCAAACTACTTTCGAGGTCCGTAAAGCTGCTGATCAGCGATGGAGCCACGTCGAGCTCGGGTGAAGAGGTGATCTGTTTTCTTTTTCTTTGGTGGCCGCTTCGGTGGTGTCGGAGGAGAGGAACAGGCGCTGGTATTTTGCATAGGATTATCCTATCTTTTCAGTCTTGTAATGTCGGTGCTTACGTGCCTTGTAACCGGATCTTTATTGAACATATAAACCTGGCTGTGCTACCCGCCATCCTGGGCTATCTACCTCGCTCGATCGATCTGGATCGAAGGATTTACCTCGCTGGCGTTTTTTCACCGTGTTGTCAAACATCCAACCGCTGGCTTCTCTCCACATTGTTGTTTGGTGCTGCAACCAATGACGGGTGGTCCTCCTTTCCTCGCGCGGGCCCAGCGTTGCAGCACGTCCTATGTGCGTCGCGTGTGTTTTTGGTGAAAAAGGATTGACTGCAGCGATCGTGGGCAACGTGGGGTTGGTCGGTCGTGAAACCCTATCGACCTATCCCCGCGCACCTCGAGCCCCTCGTCCCTCCTTCCCCTGCTCTCAACTCCCAACTCGCCCCCGCGCAGCCGCCGCCTCTCCCCCACTTCCCCATCTCGCCGTCGCTCCCGCAGTCCATCCCGTCCGCCCGGGGAGCCCCCAACCCCGTAACAGAGTTCGGCAGCAGAGCCCCTACCCCCGCGCCGGAGTTCGGCGGCAGGGCAGAGCCAATCGTTGGTAAAAAAAAGCATGTTAGATCGAGGAGGGAGCGAGCCATTGCAGAGGAGAGGGGAGAGGGTTGGCGGAGGTAAGGCATCGGCACCGGAGACGCGGATCCGAGGAAGAGCGGGAGAGGTGACGTCGGTCGGCCGGCTGGCCAACACCTATCCATCGACTATGGTTTGATGGCTGCAAGGGGAAGGGCGCCGAGGATGTGCTGTCGTTGAAAATATGTGAGCTCTCCTCCTCTCTTTTTCCTCTTCCCCCATCCCTCTTCTCTTCCTCACTGCTGCTCTTCCTCCAATCTCTCCCATTCAGGAAGGATGGAGGCGGCACACATGGGAAGACAACATGGTGATGGAGCGATGCAGTGAGGGCAGGAACGGCATTGGAGGAACCCGTCCTGGTCAAGCCTCCACCCAGGTCGCTGCCTGCAGAGGAGAACTTGATGATAGCTCTCAATTCATGGAGAAAAGGCCGGCACAGGTATAGGTGAAAAATATCAAGGGGTTAGTGCCTCCTTGTGCTTTGTGTCCATCTCCGATGGCTTATTCGTCCCTGTTTCCTAGGGCTCATAGTGATGAGGAAAATCAAGAGAGAGGTATGGCATCAGCCTTGTCAGTTGTCATCTGCATATGCCTCTTTCATGGCTCCTTCCCTTTGGGTGTTCGAAATATGCCCTAGAGGCAATAATAAAATGGTTATTATTATATTTCCTTGTTCATGATAATTGTCTATTGTTCATGCTATAATTGTATTAACCGGAAACCGTAATACATGTGTGAATACATAGATCACAGCATGTCCCTAGTAAGCCTCTAGTTGACTAGCTCGTTGATAAATAGATGGTTATGGTTTCCTGACCATGGACATTAGATGTCGTTGATAACAGGATCACATCATTAGGAGAATGATGTGATGGACAAGACCCAATCCTAAGCATAGCACAAGATCGTATAGTTCGTGTGACGACCCCGGCTTAATCGTGCACTAACCATACACGCAAATGCGCACGATCAAGCCTAAGGACTCACTTGAAGATATCACAACACAACTCTAAAACATAAATAAAGTCATACAAGCTTTATATTACAAGCCAGGGCCTCGAGGGCTCGAATACATAGCTCGATGGCATACAAGCGTCAGCAGAAGCATCAGATATCTGAGTACAGATATATTACAGAGAGAGAAATAAGCCTTCACAGAGGCGGGGTAAATTTAAAATACTACGATCGAAAGGTGTAGGCCTCCTGCCCTGGACCCTCCGATCCTACTCCTGGTCGTCAAACGGCTCCTCGTAGTAGTAGTACTCGCCAGGCGGGTAGTAGTACTGGTCGTCGGCTGGGGCTTCTGGCTCAGGGGCTCCGTCGTCTGGTGGCATCAAATGGAATATGGGGAAAAAGAAAGTAAAGCAAACGTGAGTACTCATCCGAAGTACTCAGCAAGCAAGGATCTACACTACATATGCAACATTGTCAAAGGAATGGCTGTATATGTGGACTGGGCTGCAGAAATGCCAGAATAGAGGGGGAAAGCCTAGTCCTATCGAAGACTAGCATCTTCAACAATCTTCGACAGTTTTGCAGCAATAGAAGAGAACAGATGAACATAATGTAAAGTAGTAGTAGTAGTATTATCAACCTCGACCTGAGATCCTTTCTCGACTCCCTGCGAGAAAGCAATCCCAGAGCCGTACTATCCAGTTCTCATCACATGTTCTAGTTGTACCGATCGGGATACAACTCCGAGTGTCCGTTACCGTAGGACAGGCTATCGATAGAAGTTTCTTCCCTGCAGGGGTGCACCAAGTTACCCACCACGCTCGCTTAACTCCGGCCGGACACACTTTACTGGGTCATGCCCGGCCTCGGCTAAGCAACACGCCGCAAACCGACCAAATACTTAACAGAGAGGTTAGCACGCCGGACTAACCTATGCCCCCAGGGGTCTTGGGCCATCGCCCCGGGAACTCCTGCACGTTACGTGCACCGCCGGTGAGCAGACCTAGCAACCCCTTATACAAGCGCGGTTGCGTTCCCAGTCCAACCCAGCGTGTGCCGCATCAGTCGCTGACGTCCATTAAGCTTCGGCTAAAGTATACGACGCAGAACGCCCATACTATGCCCACGTGATGGTTAGTGCTATCAGGCCAGAGGCCCCTCGGATCAAATATCCAAATCGTAGTGGATTAGGAACGCGCGAAAATGAGCAGAGACTCACGATCGATGTGACCCCGTCGCCCCGTCTCGAGGACTTGCGGCAAGGGCTAAGAATGCCCGGCCACGCCTCGTGTTATCTCGCGGGCACCATCCAGGTCAACCCGACTCCTCATCACTTCGCATTAAGCTCGCGCGGGTACCCCACAGGGCCGACCCGTCTTTAGTAACATGGTTCTTAGTGCAAGTCAAATCAACAACAGTATCTGTGTGTCTGACACCAGGGGAATCCTGAAGAATCACCCTCGATGGAATCCCACCTGATGTTATAGTCAAGGTGAACGAAGGAGGAATCACCCTCGAGGTCCACACTTGAGGAGTTGCGCGACGATGTCGTTATCGGGGGTGGTGTAGGAGGAATCACCCTCGCTTACCACGACCGAGTAACTAACCTACAAGGTTAACATCAGAAGTGCTGACAAGGTATCACCCTCGACACTCGACGGTAACCCAGCAGTGTCGGCAACTAAGGGGGAAGTGATGTGCGGTGCCAGGGTCTAGTCTTCAATCCCGATGATCGGGTCTTCTGATATCCAGCAGGGCAGTCGGGATCCAGTGGGGGTCTCTGTCGTGTCTCTACCCGGCCTATACTAAGCAGTCTAGGATAACCAGTAAGGTAGCAAGGCAGGTTACAATAAACAGGCTATGCAACAGATATAGGAAACAGTAGCAGCAGTTCTAATGCAAGCATAAGAGAGAAGAGAATAGGCGATATAGGCATGCTCAAAATGGGGGTGCTTGCCTGTTTGCTCGGGGGCAAGGGCAAGGTCGTCTGTGGTATCGTCGGGGACGTAGTCGTACTCCTGAGCTGCGTCTGCCTCGGGAGCTACGTCAACGTCGGGGTCTACCGAGAGAGAAGAGGGGGAAGAAACAGGTAAACATAATGCAAACAATTGCAATACGGTGCGTGCTAGGCTATGATGCAGTGCAGGGTTGCCTAAATATGCATCTAAGTCATTTTAGTTATTTTTAGAATTAATCTGGGATTTATTTATCGAAGTGTGTGCACTATTCATCTGCCGGATACGGGTCCGGAGTTATGAGTTCTCCTACGTAGGGGGTTCCGTCTAAGAAACAGACTGCACGATCAAACTCGTCTCGTCGTTCTGAGCAACTTTCATGTTTTAACTTTTTCGATCTGAGCTACGGTTTAAAAGTTATGAATTTTTAAAGTTTATTTGAATTTCTGGAATTTATTTATTTAGCAAAAAATGAATTGTGACGTCAGCATGAGGCAATGCTGACATCAGCAAGTCAACAGAACGGCTGACCAGTCAAACCTGACATGTGGGTCCAGTGGGACCCACATGTCATTGACTCAGAGGCTAAACTAATGGGTTAAGCTAATTAAGCTGTTGGTGGGGCCTAATGTCAGTGTCTCTATATGATTAACAGAAAACTAATTATTTGATTAGCACTAATTAATTCTATGGGCCCCACACGTCAGTGGCTAAGGTGAACAGTGACGCGCGTTGACTCAGGTCAACGCGGTCAAAACACGCGGCGGGGCCCGCTGGCAGTGACCGTGGGTGGACCCCACGCCTGCCACGTCGGCTGCGGCCGACGTTTAGCCGCCGGCGACATCGAAACGCGGCGGAGGGCGCGGGCCGGCGTCGGAAATCGCCTACAGGCCACCAAAAGGGACGGGACCGGGCGCGTTCGAACGGCCGTTCAATGGCGCGTTGAATGGTGGCGGTGGCCCGGCCGGAAACATCGTGAATCGACGGCGGCGAGCTCCGCGGCGGGCGCCGGAGTTCGGTCGTCGTCGGATTCGTAGCTTGGGGGTACGGGAGAGCGCGTGCGCGGGCGCGTTCGACTCCTGGAAGCAGCAGGAACAAAATGCCATGCTCAAACAAGCACGACAGGGGGCCATGGTCACGGCGGCGAGGCGAACCGCGGCGTCGGGCTCACGGCAACGGCGGCGAGGTAGCTACGGCGGTCGAGGGGTCAACTGGGAGGAGCAGGGGATGGCGTAGCTCACCATGCGGCTAAGAAAAGCCCTCGTTAGGCTTAGTAGCTGCAGAGGCTCGCCGGAGACGACGGAGATCGTCGGAGCAGAGGCGGAAGGGGACGGCGTCGCGCGGCGCCAGTGGGGCTCCTCAGCTCCACCTGAATGCGTCAGGAGATCGAGCAGACGACGGCGGAGGCGAGGGATAGCTCGAGTGGTCGGGACGGCGCCGGTGGCCGCGGGATCTCGCCGTCGCGGCGACAGCTCCGCTCGGGCGTCGACGAGATCGAGAGGAAGGAGGAGCGAGAGGAGGGGATTTGTCGGGGCTAGGGTTGGAGAGGCCGAGGAGGAGCCGGTGTTGCTCTTATCATCCTCGCAGCGACAGCGGCGCCGGGGGATGGGCGACAGCTGCCCATCGCCGGCTCTGGCGCGCGCGCGCGCTGACACGGGGAGGAGGAGGACGACCCAGGCGGGCTGGGCCTGGCCTGCGGCGCTGGTCGGGGCACTGTGCACTAAGGCCCGGTGCACAATGCCTCGCTTTTACTTTTCTGTTTTCTGTTTCTCTTTTTCTTTTATTCTTTTCTGTTATGATTTAGTTAGGGCTCTTTTGCGTTTTTGTAAAGTATGAAAGTTGTCCCCAATATTACAATGCAATATTCCCTTCCACCAAAAATTGGTTTGGGCAGATTTGGAGTTTGCTTGAATTAGAAAAGATTTTAAATGGATTTAGATATTCTGTTTTGGTGCTGTTTCATCTTGTTAGAGTCACTTATCTAACTCCAACTTTATTGATGATGATTTTACAAATGTTCCTGGATTATTTGCCATTTAATGAACATTTTTTCAACAGTGTTTGATCAACTTCATATTTCACTTTTGAATTTGAGTTGATTTTCAAAATGGAGTTGATTTGCTTTGATTAACCACTTTGTTTAAGCACTGCAAATGATATGACTTGGCATTATTAGCAGCTGATCACCGTGGCAATTACATAGGGGTGTTACAAGTTCTCCTCCTCTAAAAGAAATTCTCGTCCCGAGAATTTAGGAGGTAGAAGGAAAGAGTCCGGGATATTCTTCCCGAAGATGATCCTCGCGTTCCCAAGTGGCTTCTTTTTCAGTGTGATTCAACCACTGCACTTTCAGGAACTTGGTCGTCTTCTGACGAGTTCGACGTTCAGTTTCGTCGAGGATGTGAATTGGATGCTCCTTATAGGAAAGATCATCTTGTAGCTCGAGCATCTCATGATCCACTGCATGGTGCGGAGATTCCTTGAAGCACTTACGGAGTTGCGACACGTGGAAGACATCATGAATATGGGAGAATTGCGGTGGCAACTCCAACTTATAAGCCACCTGTCCACGTCTAGCCACGATGCGGAAAGGACCAATATAGCGAGGAGCTAGCTTGCCCTTGATTCCGAAACGACGTGTGCCCTTCATCGGAGTGACACGAAGATAAGCTTGATCACCAGGTTGATAGATCACACCCCATCGCTTGCGATCATAATTACTCTTTTGACGGTCTTGAGCTGCTTTGAGATTCTCCCAGACAACTCTGACTTGTTCTTCGGCATGCTGAATGATGTCCGGTCCAACAAGAGGTCGTTCCCCAGTTTCTGACCAATTCAGAGGGGTTCGACATTTATGACCATAAAGAACCTCAAAGGGGGGCATTTTCAAGCTGGCTTGATAGCTGTTGTTATAAGAGAACTCGGCATACGGGAGAGATTCCTCCCATTTCTTACCGAAGGATATAACACAAGCTCGAAGCATATCTTCAAGCACTTGATTAACGCGTTCAACTTGACCTTGGGATTAGGGATGATAAGCTGAACTCCAGGTAATATGAGTTCCCATTGCTTTCTAGAAACTTTTCCAGAAATGGCCAGTGAAAATGCTGCCACGGTCTGAACTGATTTCCTTGGGAATACCATGGAGTGAAACAATTCTGGAGATATATAGCTCTGCTAACTGACTAGCAGTAATAGTCTCCTTAATTGGCAAAAAGTGTGCAACCTTGGAAAGTTGGTCGACGACGACAAGAATAGCATCGTGACCTTTCTGAGACTTGGGAAGACCAGTAATGAAATCCATCTGCACTTTATCCCACTTCCATAGAGGAATAGGGAGCGGTTGCAGAATTCCAGCAGGTTTCTGATGTTCTGCCTTCACGCGACGACAAACGTCACACTCGGCAACATAACGAGCAATATCTTGCTTCATTCTAGACCACCAGTACCTTTGACGAAGATCTCGATACATTTTGGTACTACCCGGATGGATAGATAGCGGTGTATCATGGGCCTCCTTCATGACTTTGTCTGTCATCAGCTCGAAGCGAGGTACTACAATGCGGTCTCGGAAGTACAAGGTTCCATCTTCAGCAATCGAGAAATCCCTGTATTTTTGAAGGTAAAGCTCTTTCTTCATTAGACCAATTTCGGCATCTTTAGCTTGCGCAATTTTGACAGCTTTCTCAAGATCTGGTTGTATCACAAGGTTATTAAGAGAACCTTGCGGAATGATACAAAGGTTCAGCTTGCGCAATTCTTCATACAGCTGGGGTTGAGCTTGCTTTACCATGAGGTTACTACAATATGACTTGCGGCTCAAGGCATCAGCCATCATATTAGCTTTGCCGGGAGTGTATGAAATACCACAGTCATAATCGGTGATTGTTTCCAACCAACGCTGCTGACGAAGATTAAGTTCCGGTTGAGTGAATAAGTACTTCAAGCTCTGATGATCGGTGTAAATCTCACACCGATTACCAAGGAGATAATGACGCCACTGCTTCAAAGCATAAATGACAGCAGCAAGTTCAAGGTCATGCACTGGGTAATTCTCTTCATGTGGACGCAGTTGTCGCGAAGCATAAGCAATTACTCTTCGCTCTTGCATTAGGACGCAACCTAGTCCTTGGCGAGAGGCGTCGCAGAAGATCACAAAATCTTTGCGAGAGTCTGGAGGAGCAAGGACTGGAGCAGAAGTCAGCTTGTCCTTGAGGGTCTGGAAGCTTTCCTGACATTTGTCTGTCCACTCAAACTTAACGCTTTTGTGGAGCAGATTAGTCAGGGGCTTGGCAATCTTGGAGAAATTCTCGATGAAACGACGACAATAACTTGCAAGCCCGAGAAAACTTCTGACTTGTTTGACATTCTTTGGAGGGGTCCAGTCAAGAATAGCCTGAACTCGCTCCGGGTTAACTGCGATACCGTCCTTGGAAATCACATGTCCAAGGTAGGTTACCTCAGAAAGCCAGAATTCGCACTTAGAGTACTTGGCATATAACTTGTGCTCTCGTAGTCTCTCCAGAACAAGACGAAGGTGCTCAACATGTTCTTCTTTGTTCTTCGAATAAACCAGAATATCATCCAGATATACCACGACGAATTTGTCGAGGTAATCCATGAATATGTAATTCATTAAGCGGGAGAAGGTAGCTGGAGCGTTTGTTAAGCCAAACGACATGACGGTGTACTCGTATGAACCATAGCGAGTAACAAATGCAGTCTTCGGAATATCCTCTTCACGGACACGGATCTGGTGATAACCCAACCTCAAGTCGAGTTTAGAAAACACCGAAGATCGATCAACTTGCAGGATCCTACTCTCCGTGTGCACTCTGATGCAGAATCCGGTCTTATCCAATGACAACTCGGAGTATAATACAACTCGGAGAGAAAGGTTAAACAAAACAATGGAAAGGAAAATGATTATCAGACTAATCAGATCAAAGTCAGGGAAATCGCACTGAATCCAGCTCTCCGGGTGGATAGAATTAACGAGATCCTAAATGTCGGTGTTAGTAAAAAAAATTTAAACCCGAATAGATGAGAGATTAGAATCCCAGAGTAAAGACGAGGAATAAAAGATCCTAATACCACCCAGTTGGCGACGTGGGCCCGTAAGCCACACAGCCAAGTTAGTAAAACAGTTTTGGACCACTAGACTCAACTTCGGCCAAGGAATTGGGAAGGGGGATACCTAGAGGCAGTCGGCTCTGATACCAACCTGTGACGACCCCGGCTTAATCGTGCACTAACCATACACGCAAATGCGCACGATCAAGCCTAAGGACTCACTTGAAGATATCACAACACAACTCTAAAACATAAATAAAGTCATACAAGCTTTATATTACAAGCCAGGGCCTCGAGGGCTCGAATACATAGCTCGATGGCATACAAGCGTCAGCGGAAGCATCAGATATCTGAGTACAGATATATTACAGAGAGAGAAATAAGCCTTCATAGAGGCGGGGTAAATTTAAAATACTACGATCGAAAGGTGTAGGCCTCCTGCCCTGGACCCTCCGATCCTACTCCTGGTCGTCAAACGGCTCCTCGTAGTAGTAGTACTCGCCAGGCGGGTAGTAGTACTAGTCGTCGGCTGGGGCTTCTGGCTCAGGGGCTCCGTCGTCTGGTGGCATCAAATGGAATATGGGGAAAAAGAAAGTAAAGCAAACGTGAGTACTCATCCGAAGTACTCAGCAAGCAAGGATCTACACTACATATGCAACATTGTGAAAGGAATGGCTGTATATGTGGACTGGCTGCAGAAATGCCAGAATAGAGGGGGAAAGCCTAGTCCTATCGAAGACTAGCATCTTCAACAATCTTCGACAGTTTTGCAGCAATAGAAGAGAACAGATGAACATAATATAAAGTAGTAGTAGTAGTAGTATCAACCTCGACGTGAGATCCTTTCTCGACTCCCTGCGAGAAAGCAATCCCAGAGCCGTACTATCCAGTTCTCATCACATGTTCTAGTTGTACCGATCGGGATACAACTCCGAGTGTCCGTTACCGTAGGACAGGCTATCGATAGAAGTTTCTTCCCTGCAGGGGTGCACCAAGTTACCCACCACGCTCGCTTAACTCCGGCCGGACACACTTTACTGGGTCATGCCCGGCCTCGGCTAAGCAACACGCCGCAACCCGATCAAATACTTAACAGAGAGGTCAGCACGCCGGACTAACCTTTGCCCCCAGGGGTCTTGGGCCATCGCCCCGGGAACTCCTGCACGTTACGTGCACCGCCAGTGAGCAGACCTAGCAACCCCTTATACAAGCGCGGTTGCGTTCCCAGTCCAACCCAGCGTGTGCCGCATCAGTCGCTGACGTCCATTAAGCTTCGGCTGAAGTATACGACGCAGAACGCCCATACTATGCCCACGTGATGGTTAGTGCTATCAGGCCAGAGGCCCCTCGGATCAAATATCCAAACCGTAGTGGATTAGGAGCGCGTGGAAACGAGCAGAGACTCACGATCGATGTGACCCCGTTGCCCCGTCTCGAGGACTTGCGGCAAGGGCTAAGAATGCCCGGCCACGCCTCGTGTTATCTCGCGGGCACCATCCAGGTCAACCCGACTCCTCATCACTTCGCATTAAGCTCGCGCGGGTACCCCTCAGGGCCGACCCGTCTTTAGTAACATGGTTCTTAGTGCAAGTCAAATCAACAACGGTATCTGTGTGTCTGACACCAGAGGAATCCTGAGGAATCACCCTCGATGGAATCCCACCTGATGTTATAGTCAAGGTGAACGAAGGAGGAATCACCCTCGAGGTCCACACTTGAGGAGTTGTGCGACGATGTCGTTATCGGGGGTGGTGTAGGAGGAATCACCCTCGCTTACCACGACCGAGTAACTAACCTACAAGGTTAACATCAGAAGTGCTGACGAGGTATCACCCTCGACACTCGACGGTAACCCAGCAGTGTCGGCAACTAAGGGGGAAGTGATGTGCGGTGCCAGGGTCTAGTCTTCAATCCCGATGATCGGGTCTTCTGATATCCAGCAGGGCAGTCGGGATCCAGTGGGGGTCTCTGTCGTGTCTCTACCCGGCCTATACTAAGCAGTCTAGGATAACCAGTAAGGTAGCAAGGCAGGTTACAATAAACAGGCTATGCAACAGATATAGGAAACAGTAGCAGCAGTTCTAATGCAAGCATAAGAGAGAAGAGAATAGGCGATATAGGCATGCTCAAAATGGGGGTGCTTGCCTGTTTGCTCGGGGGCAAGGGCAAGGTCGTCTGTGGTATCGTCGGGGACGTAGTCGTACTCCCGAGCTGCGTCTGCCTCGGGAGCTACGTCAACGTCGGGGTCTACCGAGAGAGAAGAGGGGGAAGAAACAGGTAAACATAATGCAAACAATTGCAATACGGTGCGTGCTAGGCTATGATGCAGTGCAGGGTTGCCTAAATATGCATCTAAGTCATTTTAGTTATTTTTAGAATTAATCTGGGATTTATTTACCGAAGTGTGTGCACTATTCATCTGCCGGATACGGGTCCGGAGTTATGAGTTCTCCTACATAGGGGGGTTCCGTCTAAGAAACAGACGGCACGATCAGACTCGTCTCGTCGTTCTGAGCAACTTTCATGTTTTAACTTTTTCGATCTGAGCTACGGTTTAAAAGTTATGAATTTTTAAAGTTTATTTGAATTTCTGGAATTTATTTATTTAGCAGAAAATGAATTGTGACGTCAGCATGAGGCAATGCTGACATCAGCAAGTCAACAGAACGGCTGACCAGTCAAACCTGACATGTGGGTCCAGTGGGACCCACATGTCATTGACTCAGAGGCTAAACTAATGGGTTAAGCTAATTAAGCTGTTGGTGGGGCCTAATGTCAGTGTCTCTATATGATTAACAGAAAACTAATTATTTGATTAGCACTAATTAATTCTGTGGGCCCCACACGTCAGTGGCTAAGGTGAACAGTGACGCGCGTTGACTCAGGTCAACGCGATCAAAACACGCGGCGGGGCCCGCTGGCAGTGACCGTGGGTGGACCCCACGCCTGCCACGTCGGCTGCGGCCGACGTTTAGCCGCCGGCGACATCGAAACGCGGCGGAGGGCGCGGGCCGGCGTCGGAAATCGCCTACAGGCCACCAAAAGGGACGGGACCGGGCGCGTTCGAACGGCCGTTCAATGGCGCGTTGAATGGTGGAGGTGGCCCGGCCGGAAACATCGTGCATCGACGGCGGCGAGCTCCGCGGCGGGCGCCGGAGTTCGGTCGTCGTCGGATTCATAGCTTGGGGGTACGGGAGAGCGCGTGCGCGGGCGCGTTCGATTCCTGGAAGCAGCAGGAACAAAATGCCGTGCTCAAACGAGCACGACAGGGGCCATGGTCACGGCGGCGAGGCGAACCGCAGCGTCGGGCTCACGGCAACGGCGGCGAGGTAGCTACGGCGGTCGAGGGGTCAACTGGGAGGAGCAGGGGATGGCGTAGCTCACCGTGCGGCTAAGAAAAGCCCTCGTTAGGCTTAGTAGCTGCAGAGGCTCGCCGGAGACGACGGAGATCGTCGGAGCAGAGGCGGAAGGGGACGGTGTCGCGCGGCGCCAGTGGGGCTCCTCAGCTCCACCTGAATGCGTCAGAAGATCGAGCAGACGACGGCGGAGGCGAGGGATAGCTTGAGTGGTCGGGACGGCGCCGGTGGCCGCGGGATCTCGCCGTCGCGGCGACAGCTCCGCTCGGGCGTCGACGAGATCGAGAGGAAGGAGGAGCAAGAGGAGGGGATTTGTCGGGGCTAGGGTTGGAGAGGCCGAGGAGGAGCCGGTGTTGCTCTTATCCTCCTCGCAGCGACAGCGGCGCCGGGGGATGGGCGACAGCTGCCCATCGCCGGCTCTGGCGCGCACGCGCGCTGACACGGGGAGGAGGAGGACGACCCAGGCGGGCTGGGCCTGGCCTGCGGCGCTGGTCGGGGCACTGTGCACTAAGGCCCGGTGCACAATGCCTCGCTTTTACTTTTCTGTTTTCTGTTTCTCTTTTTCTTTTATTCTTTTCTGTTATGATTTAGTTAGGGCTCTTTTGCGCTTTTGTAAAGTATGAAAGTTGTCCCCAATATTACAATGCAATATTCCCTTCCACCAAAAATTGGTTTGGGCAGATTTGGAGTTTGCTTGAATTAGAAAAGATTTTAAATGGATTTAGATATTCTGTTTTGGTGCTGTTTCATCTTGTTAGAGTCACTTATCTAACTCCAACTTTATTGATGATGATTTTACAAATGTTCCTGGATTATTTGCCATTTAATGAACATTTTTTCAACAGTGTTTGATCAACTTCATATTTCACTTTTGAATTTGAGTTGATTTTCAAAATGGAGTTGATTTGCTTTGATTAACCACTTTGTTTAAGCACTGCAAATGATATGACTTGGCATTATTAGCAGCTGATCACCGTGGCAATTACATAGGGGTGTTACAAGTTCTCCTCCTCTAAAAGAAATTCTCGTCCCGAGAATTTAGGAGGTAGAAGGAAAGAGTCCGGGATATTCTTCCCGAAGATGATCCTCGCGTTCCCAAGTGGCTTCTTCTTCAGTGTGATTCGACCACTGCACTTTCAGGAACTTGGTCGTCTTCTGACGAGTTCGACGTTCAGCTTCGTCGAGGATGCGAATTGGATGCTCCTTATAGGAAAGATCATCTTGTAGCTCGAGCATCTCATGATCCACTGCATGGTGCGGAGATTCCTTGAAGCACTTACGGAGTTGCGACACGTGGAAGACATCATGAATATGGGAGAATTGCGGTGGCAACTCCAACTTATAAGCCACCTGTCCACGTCTAGCCACGATGCGGAAAGGACCAATATAGCGAGGAGCTAGCTTGCCCTTGATTCCGAAACGACGTGTGCCCTTCATCGGAGTGACACGAAGATAAGCTTGATCACCAGGTTGATAGATCACACCCCATCGCTTGCGATCATAATTACTCTTTTGACGGTCTTGAGCTGCTTTGAGATTCTCCCGGACAACTCTGACTTGTTCTTCGGCATGCTGAATGATGTCCGGTCCAACAAGAGGTCGTTCCCCAGTTTCTGACCAATTCAGAGGGGTTCGACATTTATGACCATAAAGAACCTCAAAGGGGGGCATTTTCAAGCTGGCTTGATAGCTGTTGTTATAAGAGAACTCGGCATACGGGAGAGATTCCTCCCATTTCTTACCGAAGGATATAACACAAGCTCGAAGCATATCTTCAAGCACTTGATTAACGCGTTCAACTTGACCTTGGGATTAGGGATGATAAGCTGAACTCCAGGTAATATGAGTTCCCATTGCTTTCTGGAAACTTTCCCAGAAATGGCCAGTGAAAATGCTGCCACGGTCTGAACTGATTTCCTTGGGAATACCATGGAGTGAAACAATTCTGGAGATATATAGCTCTGCTAACTGACTAGCAGTAATAGTCTCCTTAACTGGCAAAAAGTGTGCAACCTTGGAAAGTTGGTCGACGACGACAAGAATAGCATCGTGACCTTTCTGAGACTTGGGAAGACCAGTAATGAAATCCATCTGCACTTTATCCCACTTCCATAGAGGAATAGGGAGCGGTTGCAGAATTCCAGCAGGTTTCTGATGTTCTGCCTTCACGCGACGACAAACGTCACACTCGGCAACATAACGAGCAATATCTTGCTTCATTCTAGACCACCAGTACCTTTGACGAAGATCTCGATACATTTTGGTACTACCCGGATGGATAGATAGCGGTGTATCATGGGCCTCCTTCATGACTTTGTCTGTCATCAGCTCGAAGCGAGGTACTACAATGCGGTCTCGGAAGTACAAGGTTCCATCTTCAGCAATCGAGAAATCCCTGTATTTTTGAAGGTAAAGCTCTTTCTTCATTAGACCAATTTCGGCATCTTTAGCTTGCGCAATTTTGACAGCTTTCTCAAGATCTGGTTGTATCACAAGGTTATTAAGAGAACCTTGCGGAATGATACAAAGGTTCAGCTTGCGCAATTCTTCATACAGCTGGGGTTGAGCTTGCTTTACCATGAGGTTACTACAATATGACTTGCGGCTCAAGGCATCAGCCATCATATTAGCTTTGCCGGGAGTGTATGAAATACCACAGTCATAATCGGTGATTGTTTCCAACCAACGTTGCTGACGAAGATTAAGTTCCGGTTGAGTGAATAAGTACTTCAAGCTCTGATGATCGGTGTAAATCTCACACCGATTACCAAGGAGATAATGACGCCACTGCTTCAAAGCATAAATGACAGCAGCAAGTTCAAGGTCATGCACTGGGTAATTCTCTTCATGTGGACGCAGTTGTCGCGAAGCATAAGCAATTACTCTTCGCTCTTGCATTAGGACGCAACCTAGTCCTTGGCGAGAGGCGTCGCAGAAGATCACAAAATCTTTGCGAGAGTCTGGAGGAGCAAGGACTGGAGCAGAAGTCAGCTTGTCCTTGAGGGTCTGGAAGCTTTCCTGACATTTGTCTGTCCACTCAAACTTAACGCTTTTGTGGAGCAGATTAGTCAGGGGCTTGGCAATCTTGCAGAAATTCTCGATGAAACGACGACAATAACTTGCAAGCCCGAGAAAACTTCTGACTTGTTTGACATTCTTTGGAGGGGTCCAGTCAAGAATAGCCTGAACTCGCTCCGGGTTAACTGCGATACCGTCCTTGGAAATCACATGTCCAAGGTAGGTTACCTCAGAAAGCCAGAATTCGCACTTAGAGTACTTGGCATATAACTTGTGCTCTCGTAGTCTCTCCAGAACAAGACGAAGGTGCTCAGCATGTTCTTCTTTGTTCTTCGAATAAACCAGAATATCATCCAGATATACCACGACGAATTTGTCGAGGTAATCCATGAATATGTAATTCATTAAGCGGGAGAAGGTAGCTGGAGCGTTTGTTAAGCCAAACGACATGACGGTGTACTCGTATGAACCATAGCGAGTAACGAATGCAGTCTTCGGAATATCCTCTTCACAGACACGGATCTGGTGATAACCCAACCTCAAGTCGAGTTTAGAAAACACCGAAGATCGATCAACTTGCAGGATCCTACTCCCCGTGTGCACTCTGATGCAGAATCCGGTCTTATCGAATGACAACTCGGAGTATAATACAACTCGGAGAGAAAGGTTAAACAAAACAATGGAAAGGAAAATGATTATCAGACTAATCAGATCAAAGTCAGGGAAATCGCACTGAATCCAGCTCTCCGGGTGGATAGAATTAACGAGATCCTAAATGTCGGTGTTAGTAAAAAAAAATTAAACCCGAATAGATGAGAGATTAGAATCCCAGAGTAAAGACGAGGAATAAAAGATCCTAATACCACCCAGTTGGCGACGTGGGCCCGTAAGCCACACAGCCAAGTTAGTAAAACAGTTTTGGACCACTAGACTCAACTTCGGCCAAGGAATTGGGAAGGGGGATACCTAGAGGCAGTCGGCTCTGATACCAACCTGTGACGACCCCGGCTTAATCGTGCACTAACCATACACGCAAATGCGCACGATCAAGCCTAAGGACTCACTTGAAGATATCACAACACAACTCTAAAACATAAATAAAGTCATACAAGCTTTATATTACAAGCCAGGGCCTCGAGGGCTCGAATACATAGCTCGATGGCATACAAGCGTCAGCGGAAGCATCAGATATCTGAGTACAGATATATTACAGAGAGAGAAATAAGCCTTCACAGAGGCGGGGTAAATTTAAAATACTACGATCGAAAGGTGTAGGCCTCCTGCCCTGGACCCTCGTATCCTACTCCTGGTCGTCAAACGGCTCCTCGTAGTAGTAGTACTCGCCAGGCGGGTAGTAGTACTAGTCGTCGGCTGGGGCTTCTGGCTCAGGGGCTCCGTCGTCTGGTGGCATCAAATGGAATATGGGGAAAAAGAAAGTAAAGCAAACGTGAGTACTCATCCGAAGTATTCAGCAAGCAAGGATCTACACTACATATGCAACATTGTCAAAGGAATGGCTGTATATGTGGACTGGGCTGCAGAAATGCCAGAATAGAGGGGGAAAGCCTAGTCCTATCGAAGACTAGCATCTTCAACAATCTTCGACAGTTTTGCAGCAATAGAAGAGAACAGATGAACATAATATAAAGTAGTAGTAGTAGTATTATCAACCTCAACGTGAGATCCTTTCTCGACTCCCTGCGAGAAAGCAATCTCAGAGCCGTACTATCCAGTTCTCATCACATGTTCTAGTTGTACCGATCGGGATACAACTTCGAGTGTCCGTTACCGTAGGACAGGCTATCGATAGAAGTTTCTTCCCTGCAGGGGTGCACCAAGTTACCCACCACGCTCGCTTAACTCCGGCCGGACACACTTTACTGGGTCATGCCCGGCCTCGGCTAAGCAACACGCCGCAACCCGATCAAATACTTAACAGAGAGGTCAGCACGCCGGACTAACCTATGCCCCCAGGGGTCTTGGGCCATCGCCCCGGGAACTCCTACACGTTACGTGCACCGCCAGTGAGCAGACCTAGCAACCCCTTATACAAGCGCGGTTGCGTTCCCAGTCCAACCCAGCGTGTGCCGCATCAGTCGCTGACGTCCATTAAGCTTCGGCTGAAGTATACGACGCAGAACGCCCATACTATGCCCACGTGATGGTTAGTGCTATCAGGCCAGAGGCCCCTCGGATCAAATATCCAAACCGTAGTGGATTAGGAGCGCGTGGAAACGAGCAGAGACTCACGATCGATGTGACCCCGTCGCCCCGTCTCGAGGACTTGCGGCAAGGGCTAAGAATGCCCGGCCACGCCTCGTGTTATCTCGCGGGCACCATCCAGGTCAACCCGACTCCTCATCACTTCGCATTAAGCTCGCGCGGGTACCCCTCAGGGCCGACCCGTCTTTAGTAACATGGTTCTTAGTGCAAGTCAAATCAACAACGGTATCTGTGTGTCTGACACCAGAGGAATCCTGAGGAATCACCCTCGATGGAATCCCACCTGATGTTATAGTCAAGGTGAACGAAGGAGGAATCACCCTCGAGGTCCACACTTGAGGAGTTGTGCGACGATGTCGTTATCGGGGGTGGTGTAGGAGGAATCACCCTCGCTTACCATGACCGAGTAACTAACCTACAAGGTTAACATCAGAAGTGCTGACGAGGTATCACCCTCGACACTCGACGGTAACCCAGCAGTGTCGGCAACTAAGGGGGAAGTGATGTGCGGTGCCAGGGTCTAGTCTTCAATCCCGATGATCGGGTCTTCTGATATCCAGCAGGGCAGTCGGGATCCAGTGGGGGTCTCTGTCGTGTCTCTACCCGGCCTATACTAAGCAGTCTAGGATAACCAGTAAGGTAGCAAGGCAGGTTACAATAAACAAGCTATGCAACAGATATAGGAAACCGTAGCAGCAGTTCTAATGCAAGCATAAGAGAGAAGAGAATAGGCGATATAGGCATGCTCAAAATGGGGGTGCTTGCCTGTTTGCTCGGGGGCAAGAGCAAGGTCGTCTGTGGTGTCGTCGGGGACGTAGTCGTACTCCTGAGCTGCGTCTGCCTCGGGAGCTACGTCAACGTCGGGGTCTACCGAGAGAGAAGAGGGGGAAGAAACAGGTAAACATAATGCAAACAATTGCAATACGGTGCGTGCTAGGCTATGATGCAGTGCAGGGTTGCCTAAATCTGCATCTAAGTCATTTTAGTTATTTTTAGAATTAATCTGGGATTTATTTACCGAAGTGTATGCACTATTCATCTGCCGGATACGGGTCCGGAGTTACGAGTTCTCCTACGTAGGGGGTTCCGTCTAAGAAACAGACGGCATGATCAGACTCGTCTCGTCGTTCTGAGCAACTTTCATGTTTTAACTTTTTCGATCTGAGCTACGGTTTAAAAGTTATGAATTTTTAAAGTTTATTTGAATTTCTGGAATTTATTTATTTAGCAGAAAATGAATTGTGATGTCAGCATGAGGCAATGCTGACATCAGCAAGTCAACAGAACGGCTGACCAGTCAAACCTGACATGTGGGTTCAGTGGGACCCACATGTCATTGACTCAGAGGCTAAACTAATGGGTTAAGCTAATTAAGCTGTTGGTGGGGCCTACTGTCAGTGTCTCTATATGATTAACAGAAAACTAATTATTTGATTAGCACTAATTAATTCTGTGGGCCCCACACGTCAGTGGCTAAGGTGAACAGTGACGCGCGTTGACTCAGGTCAACGCGGTCAAAACGCGCGGCGGGGCCCGCTGGCAGTGACCGTGGGTGGACCCCATGCCTGCCACGTCGGCTGCGGCCGACGTTTAGCTGCCGACGACGTTAAAACGCGGCGGAGGGCGCTGGCCGGCGTCGGAAATCGCCTACAGGCCACCAAAAGGGACGGGACCAGGCACGTTCGAACGGCCGTTCAATGGCGCGTTGAATGGTGGCGGAGGCCCGGCCGGAAACAGCGTGCATCGACGGCGGTGAGCTCCGCGGCGGGCGCCGGAGTTCGGTCGTCGTCGGATTCGTAGCTTGGGGGTACGGGAGAGCGCGTGCGCGGGCGCTTTCGACTCCTGGAAGCAGCAGGAACAAAATGCCGTGCTCAAACGAGCACGACAGGGGCCATGGTCACGGCGGCGAGGCGAACCGCGGCGTCGGGCTCACGGCAATGGCGGCGAGGTAGCTACGGCGGTCGAGGGGTCAACTGGGAGGAGCAGGGGATGGCGTAGCTCACCGTGTGGCTAAGAAAAGCCCTCGTTAGGCTTAGTAGCTGCAGAGGCTCGCCGGAGACGACGGAGATCGTCGGAGCAGAGGCGGAAGGGGACGGCGTCGCGCGGCGCCAGTGGGGCTCCTCAGCTCCACCTGAATGCGTCAGGAGATCGAGCAGACGACGGCGGAGGCGAGGGATAGCTCGAGTGGTCGGGACGGCGCCGGTGGCCGCGGGATCTCGCCGTCGCGGCGACAGCTCCGCTCGGGCGTCGACGAGATCGAGAGGAAGGAGGAGCGAGAGGAGGGGATTTGTGGGGGCTAGGGTTGGAGAGGCCGAGGAGGAGCCGGGGTTGCTCTTATCCTCCTCGCAGCGACAGCGGCGCCGGGGGATGGGCGACAGCTGCCTATCGCCGGCTCTGGCGCGCGCGCGCTAACACGGGGAGGAGGAGGACGACCCAGGCGGGCTGGGCCTGGCCTGCGGCGCTGGTCGGGGCACTGTGCACTAAGGCCCGGTGCACAGTGCCTCGCTTTTACTTTTCTGTTTTCTGTTTCTCTTTTTCTTTTATTCTTTTCTGTTATGATTTAGTTAGGGCTCTTTTGCGTTTTTGTAAAGTATGAAAGTTGTCCCCAATATTACAATGCAATATTCCCTTCCACCAAAAATTGGTTTGGGCAGATTTGGAGTTTGCTTGAATTAGAAAAGATTTTAAATGGATTTAGATATTCTGTTTCGGTGCTGTTTCATCTTGTTAGAGTCACTTATCTAACTCCAACTTTATTGATGATGATTTTACAAATGTTCCTGGATTATTTGACATTTAATGAACATTTTTCCAACAGTGTTTGATCAACTTCATATTTCACTTTTGAATTTGAGTTGATTTTTAAAATGGAGTTGATTTGCTTTGATTAACCACTTTGTTTAAGCACTGCAAATGATATGACTTGGCATTATTAGCAGCTGATCACAGTGGCAATTACATAGGGGTGTTACAGTTCGTTCGCTAGAGCTTTCTAATGTCAAGTATCATTTCCTTAGACTATGAGATTGTGCAACTCCCGGATACCGTAGGAATTCTTTGGGTGTATCAAACGTCACAACATAACTGGGTGACTATAAAGGTGCACTACAGGTATCTCCGAAAGTGTCTGTTGGGTTGGCATGAATCGAGACTGGGATTTGTCACTCCGTATGACGGAGAGGTATCTCTGGGCCCACTCGGTAATGCATCATCGTAATGAGCTCAATGTGACTAAGGAGTTAGCCACGGGATCATGCGTTACGGAACGAGTAAAGAGACTTGCCGGTAACGAGATTGAACAAGGTATAAGGATACCGACGATCGAATCTCGGGCAAGTAACATACCGATGGACAAAGGGAATTGCGTACGGGATTGATTGAATCCTCGACATCGTGGTTCATCCGATGAGATCATCGTGGAACATGTGGGAGCTAACATGGGTATCCAGATCCCGCTGTTGGTTATTGGCCGGAGAGATGTCTCGGTCATGTCTGCATGGTTCCCGAACCCGTAGGGTCTACACACTTAAGGTTCGGTGACGCTAGAGTTGTTATGGGAAATTGTATGTGGTTACCGAAGGTTGTTCGGAGTCCCGGATGAGATCCCGGACGTCACGAGGAGTTCCGGAATGGTCCGGAGGTGAAGAATTATATATGGGAAGTCCAGTTTCAGTCACCGGAATGGTTTCGGGGGTTATCGGTATTGTACCGGGACCACCGGAAGGTGTCCGGGGGTCCACCGGGTGGGGCCACCTGCCCCGGTGGGCCAAGTGGGCTGAGCAAGGGAGGGAACCAGCCCCTGGTGGGCTGGTGCGCCCCCCCTAAGGGCCCAAGGCGCCTAGGGTTGGAAACCCTAGGGGGTGGGGGCGCCTCCCACCTTGCTTGGGGGGTAAGTTTCCCCCCTGGCCGCCGCCCCTCCCCTTAGATGGGATCTAAGGGGGCCGGCCCCCTCTCCCCTTCTCCCTATAAATAGAGGGGGGTGGGAGGGCAGCAGCACCCCTTCCCTGGCGCAGCCCTCCCCCTCTCCAACACCTCCTCCTCCTCCGTAGTGCTTGGCGAAGCCCTGTCGGAGAACCACGAGCTCCTCCACCACCACGCCGTCGTGCTGCCGGAGCTCTTCCTCAACTTCTCCTCTTCCCTTGCTGGATCAAGAAGGAGGAGACGTCCCCGGGCTGTACGTGTGTTGAACGCGGAGGCGCCGTCCGTTCGGCGCTAGATCGGATCTTCTGCGATTTGAATCGCCGCGAGTACGACTCCATCATCCGCGTTCCTTGTAACGCTTCCGCTTAGCGATCTTCAAGGGTATGAAGATGCACTCTCTCTCTCTCGTTGCAAGCTTCTCCTAGATTGATCTTGGTGATACATAGGAAATTTTTTGATTTACTACTACGTTACCCTACAATGGCATCATGAGCTAGGTTTATGCGTAGATTCTTTGCACGAGTAGAACACAAGTAGTTGTGGGCGATGATTTGTTCAATTTGCTTACCGTTACTAGTCCTATCTTGATTCGGCGGCATTGTGGGATGAAGCGGCCCGGTCCGACCTTACACGTACGCTTACGTGAGACAGGTTCCACCGACTGACATGCACTTGATGCATAAGGTGGCTAGCGGGTGTCTGTCTCTCCCACTTTAGTCGGATCGGATTCGATGAAGAGGGTCCTTATGAAGGGTAAATAGCAATTGGCATATCACCGTTGTGGCTTTTGCGTAGGTAAGAAACGTTCTTGCTAGAAACCCATAGCAGCCACGTAAAACATGCAACAACAATTAGAGGACGTCTAACTTGTTTTTGCAGGGTATGCTATGTGATGTGATATGGCCAAAAAAGGATGTGATGAATTATATATGTGATGTATGAGATTGATCATGTTCTTGTAATAGGAATCACGACTTGCATGTCGATGAATATGACAACCGGCAGGAGCCATAGGAGTTGTCTCAATTTATTGTATGACCTGCGTGTCAATGTAAAGGCCATGTAATTACTTTACTTTATTGCTAACCATTAGCCATAGTAGTAGAAGTAATAGTTGGCGAGACAACTTCATGAAGACACGATGATGGAGATCATGATGATGGAGATCATGGTGTCATGCCGGTGACGATGGTGATCATGCCGCGCCTCGAAGATGGAGATCAAAAGTGCAAGATGATATTGGCCATATCATGTCACTTTATGATTTGCATGTGATGTTTGTCATGTTTACATCTTATTTGCTTAGAACGACGGTAGCATAAATAAGATGATCCCTCACTAAAATTTCAAGAAATGTGTTCCCCCTAACTGTGCACCGTTGCGAAGGTTCGTTGTTTCGAAGCACCACGTGATGATCGGGTGTGATAGATTCTAACGTTCACATACAACGGGTGTAAGCCAGATTTACTCATGCGAAACACTTAGGTTGACTTGACGAGCCTAGCATGTACAGACATGGCCTCGGAACACGAGCGACCGAAAGGTCGAACATGAGTCGTATAGTAGATGCGATCAACATGGAGATGTTCACCGTTGATGACTAGTCCGTCTCACGTGATGATCGGACACGGCCTAGTCGATACGGATCATGTATCACTTGGATGACTAGAGGGATGTCTATCTGAGTGGGAGTTCATTAAATAATTTGATTAGATGAACTTGATTATCATGAACTTAGTCTAAAAATTGTCTTTACAATCTATCCTGTAGATCAAATGGCCCACGCTAATGTTGCCCTCAACTTCAACGCGTTCCTAGAGAAAACCAAGCTGAAAGACGATGGTAGCAACTATACGGACTGGGTCCGTAACTTGAGGATCATCCTCATAGCTGCCAAGAAAGCATATGTCCTTGAAGCACCGCTAGGTGACGCACCCATTTTCCCAGCAACTCAAGACGTTATGAACGCCTGGCAGTCGCGTAGTGATGATTACTCCCTGGTTCAGTGCGGCATGCTTTACAGCTTAGAATCAGGGCCCCAAAAGCGTTTTGAGTAGCACGGAGCATATGAGATGTTCCAAGAGCTGAAAATGGTTTTCCAAGCTCATGCCCAAGTCGAGAGATATGAAGTCTCTGACAAGTTCTACAGTTGTAAGATGGAGGAAAACAGTTCTGTCAGCGAGCATATACTCAAAATGTCTGGGTTGCACAACCGCTTGTCTCAGCTGGGAGTTAATCTTCCAGATGATTCGGTCATTGACAGGATCCTCCAGTTGCTTCCACCTAGCTACAAGAGCTTTGTGATGAACTACAATATGCAAGGGATGGAGAAGTCCATTCCCGAGTTATATTCAATGCTGAAATCAGCGGAGGTGGAAATCAAGAAGGAACATCAAGTGTTGATGGTGAATAAGACCACTAGTTTCAAGAAAGGCAAGGGTAAGAAGAACTTCAAGAAGGACGGCAAGGGAGTTGCCGCCCCCGGCAAGCCAGTTGCCGGGAAGAAGCCAAAGAATGGACCCAAGCCTGAGACTGAGTGCTTTTATTGCAAGGGAAATGGTCACTGGAAGCGGAACTGCCCCAAGTACTTAGCGGATAAGAAGGCCGGCAATACCAAAGGTATATATGATATACATGTTATTGATGTGTACCTTACCAGCACTCGTAGTAGCTCCTGGGTATTTGATACCGGTGTGGTTGCTCACATTTGTAACTCAAAACAGGAGCTGCGGAATAAGCGGAGACTGGCGAAGGACGAGGTGACGATGCGCGTCGGGAATGGTTCCAAGGTCGATGTGATCGCCGTCTGCACGCTACCTCTACATCTACCTTCGGGATTAGTTTTAAACCTCAATAATTGTTATTTAGTACCAGCTTTGAGCATGAACATTGTATCAGGATCTCGTTTGATGCGAGATGGCTACTCATTTAAATCCGAGAATAATGGTTGTTCTATTTATATGAGAGATATGTTTTATGGTCATGCCCCGCTGGTCAATGGTCTATTTTTATTGAATCTCGAACGTGATGTCACACATATTCATAGTGTGAATGCCAAGAAATGTAAGGTTGATAATGATAGTCCCACATACTTGTGGCACTGCCGCCTTGGTCACATTGGTGTCAAACGCATGAAGAAACTCCATGTAGATGGACTTTTGGAGTCTCTTGATTATGAATCATTTGACACGTGCGAACCATGCCTTATGGGCAAAATGACCAAGACTCCATTCGCCGGAACAATGGAGCGAGCAACCAACTTGTTGGAAATAATACATACTGATGTATGCGGTCCAATGAGTGTTGAGGCTCGCGGTGGCTATCGTTATGTTCTCACCCTCACTGATGACTTAAGTAGATATGGGTATGTCTACTTAATGAAACACAAGTCTGAGACCTTTGAAAAGTTCAAGGAATTTCAGAGTGAGGTAGAGAATCAACGTGACAGGAAAATAAAGTTCTTACGATCAGATCGTGGAGGAGAATATTTGAGTCACGAGTTTGGCACGCACTTAAGGAAATGTGGAATTGTTTCACAACTCACGCCGCCTGGAACACCTCAGTGAAATGGTGTGTCCGAACGTCGTAATCGCACTCTATTGGATATGGTGCGATCTATGATGTCTCTTACCGATCTACCACTATCATTTTGGGGTTACGCTTTAGAGACTGCCGCATTCACTTTAAATAGGGCACCGTCTAAATCCGTTGAGACGACACCGTATGAATTATGGTTTGGGAAGAAACCTGAGCTGTCGTTTCTGAAAGTTTGGGGATGCGATGCTTATGTCAAGAAACTTCAACCTGAAAAGCTCGAACCCAAATCGGAAAAATGCGTCTTCATAGGATACCCTAAGGAAACTATTGGGTATACCTTCTACCTTAGATCCGAAGGCAAGATCTTTGTTGCCAAGAATGGATCCTTTCTGGAGAAAGAGTTTCTCTCGAAAGAAGTAAGTGGGAGGAAAGTAGAACTTGATGAGGTACCCCCTCTTGAACCGGAGAGTAGCGCAGCTCAGGAAGATGTTTCTGTGGTGCCTACACCGACTAGAGAGGAAGTTAATGATGATGATCATGAAACTTCGGATCAAGTTGCTACTGAACTTCGTAGGTCCACGAGGACACGTTCCACACCAGAGTGGTACGGCAACCCTGTCCTGGAAATCATGTTGTTAGACAACGGTGAACCTTCGAACTATGAAGAAGCGATGGCGGGCCCGGATTCCAACAAATGGCTTGAAGCCATGAAATCCGAGATAGGATCCATGGATGAGAACAAAGTATGGACTTTGGTGGACTTGCCCGATGATCGGCGAGCCATAGAAAATAAATGGATCTTTAAGAAGAAGACTGACGCGGATGGTAATGTGACCGTCTATAAGGCTCGGCTTGTCGCTAAGGGTTATCGACAAGTTCAAGGGGTTGACTACGATGAGACCTTCTCACCCATAGCAAAGCTGAAGTCCGTCCAAATCATGTTAGCAATTGCCGCATTCTATGATTATGAAATCTGGCAAATGGATGTCAAAACGGCATTCCTTAATGGTTTCCTTAAGGAAGAATTGTATATGATGCAGCCGGAAGGTTTTGTCGATCCTAAGAATGCTGACAAGGTATGCAAGCTCCAGCGCTCCATCTATGGGCTGGTGCAGGCATCTCGGAGTTGGAACATTCGCTTTGATGAAATGATCAAAGCGTTTGGGTTTATACAGACTTATGGAGAAGCCTGTATTTACAAGAAAGTGAGTGGGAGCTCTGTAGCATTTCTCATATTATATGTGGACGACATATTGTTGATGGAAAATGATATAGAACTTTTGGAAAGCATAAAGGCCTACTTGAATAAGTGTTTTTCAATGAAGGACCTTGGAGAAGCTGCTTACATATTAGGCATCAAGATCTATAGAGATAGATCGAGATGCCTCATTGGTCTTTCACAAAGCACATACCTTGACAAGATATTGAAGAAGTTCAATATGGATCAGTCTAAGAAGGGGTTCTTGCCTGTATTGCAAGGTGTGAGATTGAGCACAGCTCAACGCCCGACCTCGGCAGCAGAAAGAGAAAATATGAGTGTCATCCCCTATGCCTCGGCCATAGGCTCTATTATGTATGCCATGCTGTGTACCAGACCTGATGTGAACCTTGCCATAAGTTTGGTAGGGAGGTACCAAAGTGATCCCGGTATGGAACACTGGACAGCGGTCAAGAATATCCTGAAGTACCTGAAAAGGACTAAGGATATGTTTCTCGTTTATGGAGGTGCCGAAGAGCTCGTCGTAAAGGGTTACGTCGACGCTAGCTTTGACACAGATCTGGATGACTCCAAGTCACAAACCGGATACGTGTATATTTTGAATGGTGGGGCAATCAGCTGGTGCAGTTGCAAGCAAAGCGTCGTGGAGGGATCTACATGTGAAGCGGAGTACATAGCTGCTTCGGAAGCGGCGCAGGAAGGAGTCTGGATGAAGGAGTTTACCACCGACCTAGGAGTGGTTCCCAATGCGTCGGGCCCGATGACTCTCTTCTGTGACAACACTGGAGCTATTGCCATTGCCAAGGAGCCCAGGTTTCACAAGAAGACCAAGCACATCAAGCGCCGCTTCAACTCCATTCGTGAATATATTCAAGATGGAGATATAGATATTTGTAAAGTACATACGGATCTAAATGTCGCAGATCCGTTGACTAAACCTCTTCCACTAGCAAAACATGATCAGCACCAGAACTCTATGGGTGTTCGATTCATCACAATGTAACTAGATTATTGACTCTAGTGCAAGTGGGAGACTGTTGGAAATATGCCCTAGAGGCAATAATAAAATGGTTATTATTATATTTCCTTGTTCATGATAATTGTCTATTGTTCATGCTATAATTGTATTAACCTGAAACCGTAATACATGTGTGAATACATAGATCACAGCATGTCCCTAGTAAGCCTCTAGTTGACTAGCTCGTTGATCAATAGATGGTTATGGTTTCCTGACCATGGACATTAGATGTCGTTGATAACGGGATCACATCATTAGGAGAATGATGTGATGGACAAGACCCAATCCTAAGCATAGCACAAGATCGTATAGTTCGTTCGCTAGAGCTTTCTAATGTCAAGTATCATTTCCTTAGACCATGAGATTGTGCAACTCCCGGATACCGTAGGAATGCTTTGGGTGTATCAAACGTCACAACGTAACTGGGTGACTATAAAGGTGCACTACAGGTATCTCCGAAAGTGTCTGTTGGGTTGGCACGAATCGAGACTGGGATTTGTCACTCCGTATGACGGAGAGGTATCTCTGGGCCCACTCGGTAATGCATCATCGTAATGAGCTCAATGTGACTAAGGAGTTAGCCACGTGATCATGCGTTACGGAACGAGTAAAAAGACTTGCCGGTAACGAGATTGAACAAGGTATAAGGATACCGACGATCGAATCTCGGGCAAGTAACATACCGATGGACAAAGGGAATTGCGTATGGGATTGATTGAATCCTTGACATCGTGGTTCATCCGATGAGATCATCATGGAACATGTGGGAGCCAACATGGGTATCCAGATCCCGCTGTTGGTTATTGGCCGGAAAGATGTCTCGGTCATGTCTGCATGGTTCCCGAACCCGTAGGGTCTACACACTTAAGGTTCGGTGACGCTAGAGTTGTTATGGGAAATTGTATGTGGTTACCGAAGGTTGTTCGGAGTCCCGGATGAGATCCCGGACGTCACGAGGAGTTCCGGAATGGTCCGGAGGTGAAGAATTATATATGGGAAGTCCAGTTTCAGTCACCGGAATGGTTTCGGGGGTTATCGGTATTGTACCGGGACCACCGGAAGGTGTCCGGGGGTCCACCGGGTGGGGCCACCTGCCCTGGTGGGCCAAGTGGGCTGAGCAAGGGAGGGAACCAGCCCCTGGTGGGCTGGTGCGCCCCCCCAAGGGGCCCAAGGCGCCTAGGGTTGGAAACCCTAGGGGGTGGGGGCGCCTCCCACCTTGCTTGGGGGGTAAGTTCCCCCCTGGCCGCCGCCCCTCCCCTTAGATGGGATCTAAGGGGGCCGGCCCCCTCTCCCCTTCTCCCTATAAATAGAGGGGGGGTGGGAGGGCAGCAGCACCCCTTCCCTGGCGCAGCCCTCCCCCTCTCCAACACCTCCTCCTCCTCCGTAGTGCTTGGCGAAGCCCTATCGGAGAACCACGAGCTCCTCCACCACCAAGCCGTCGTGCTGCCGGAGCTCTTCCTCAACTTCTCCTCTTCCCTTGCTGGATCAAGAAGGAGGAGACGTCCCCGGGCTGTACGTGTGTTGAACGCGGAGGCGCCGTCCGTTCGGCGCTAGATCGGATCTTCTGCGATTTGAATCACCGCGAGTACGACTCCATCATCCGCATTCCTTGTAACGCTTCCGCTTAGCGATCTTCAAGGGTATGAAGATGCACTCTCTCTCTCTCGTTGCAAGCTTCTCCTAGATTGATCTTGGTGATACGTAGGAAATTTTTTGATTTACTACTACGTTACCCAACATTGGGTTCCCCTTCTCACGCTGATGCTTCCTCTGTGAGGTGATGCTTAACTTTCCTGTCTGGTCCTTCATTGGTTAGTCTTTTTGCAACCCAGCAAGGCCCCATCTACGTGTATGCATGATTTCTACTACTAGAAGTACAGTATTTTATTTTAGAATGATTAGACTATATATTGATCTTGATCAATTGCTTGCAGGTAGATGAACAACATGTTTTTGATCTTGAATCTCCTTTTAAATTCAGAATGACGCTTCATCGCTCATTGCGGTGAAAGTGAGAACGAATGGTTCCCAGGGGAAGAAGCAGTTTCCAAACAAGGAAGGTTGGTTTAATTTGCCGAGAAATGAATATGGTATGTTAAATTATTCTCAACACCAACTAATTATAAATTTGTTCAGGTATCCTTGCTAGGATGCTGCCATGAAGATGGGAGAAACATCCTGGTCTATGGGTCAATGATGAATGAGATTCTGAAAGAGCATCTTCATGGTAATTTTTCTATTCCCCTATGGTAATAGAGGAGAGAAATTCAGATGGGGCTCAAGTGAACCTACGCATCAGATTTCTCTTCATTACATGTTTGGTCACAATACTCTTTCCTAAAATTCCCTTTTGGTTTCAGTTTGAAGCTGTCCAGACCTGTAAAATAGATATGCTTTATAGCCTTGATATATAATAGTACATAACTGAAGGAGAGGACATCGTCGTCGTCGTGAATTTCCTTTATCCTGTTTAAGAAGGAGGTGGATTGCAATTCTCCAGTAACAATGCTGCCAAGGTACACAATGAGGGTTTCTCTGTAGTGTTTGGTTTGTTAGAATCTGTTTTGTTTGTGTAAGAAAACAGTAGGCATCTGTTTGGGATTACTTTTTGGTATATCTAACCCTACCTTTAATTCATGGTAGACATAATCCATTGTCGATCACACACTTTGAATTAGTATGAATGCCCACAGGTTATGAATTCATGGGTTTGGGATATACTAATTTGCCGCACTCTATATAGCTCTTCATGTTTACATTTAATCTGTAGGTGAGCACTAATTCTGCCTTCCTCCCTCTTCTTGATTTACGCCTTTTTGTAGCTCCAACAAGGTTCTAATTTGTTTTCTTCATATGCAAGTACGGCCTATGATTATGTATCCAGCATTTGGTCTTTTTTTAGTGGTTCAATATGTTTAATCACATCACAGGAACTGGTGCTATGCATTTACCTTGAGCTTGAGTAAATGTACATTGGTCTGTTCATATCTATCAGAAGATCCTGCATTTAATTTCCAGTAGGCATAATCAATTGTCAGTCACACACTTTGAAGGTTTTACACTCTCTTATTGGGTATCTTACTTCGTTGCATGATAACATCCACATTTACACATAGTTTAGGCCCAGTAAAGCATTTCACCCTTGGTTTCTTGAGCTTTCAAGAAAGGTTGTCGATTCTGGGTTGTATTTATTTATTTATTAAAAAGGTGCCTACATGTCTAAAATATTAATTGAAAAGCCAAGTGAGACACAACAAATGTCCACCCAAATCAGTATGTTGGCTCAACGCCCTCTATGACATAGAGGCTGGTGGGCTCTCGCTCTGCACCCGCCAGTCCAGCAAGGGCGCCGTCCTGTGAATTTGCCTCAATTCAGAAAGTATTGCATTTGCACTATACGTAGGATGGAAGGTCTCACTCAAGAAGTGTCCAATCTGAGGTACCAGATAACTGGCATGCTTTGGAACAAACATTTTCCCCTAACCTGCATCTGCACCAGTTATATAGATGCACATGTAACTGATTTGTTGCTACCTGAGACCATTATTTCAATTGTGAATCTAATTGTTCTTAAACTCCAGGCCAAGAACCATCTTACCTTTAAATCAAGATTCATGTTTTTTTTGCTCCTGTTTTGTTCCTTACCAGTGACAGTGCAGCTGCCTAAATGCATGAAGCTCCTGGGTAAGGTAAAACTGTGGTGTTTCATTAATTTCAGATTTGTCATTTATATTTGACTGCTTTATTCTTCTCCAAAACTGCAGGTATATCCCTACAGTGAACTGGATTATTGCAATGATTTCGTTGATTCAGACCTCCTATATCTTGAGTGGCTCTCACCTTTGGGCAATTCGTGAAGGCAGGTATTTTTTCCAGCGATATTGAAGCTATTTTGAAATAGTGGACACTTGTATGATTTGTGTTCTTTTATAAAGGGGTGTCTGTGCTTTTGCACAAAGATATAAGTGCAATATAATGGCTAATTAGAAGTAAACATTACTATATACTCCCTCCGTTCCTAAATATTTGTCTTTTTAGAGATTTCAAATGGACTACCACATACGGATGTATATAGACATATTTTAGAGTGTAGATTCGCTCATTTTGCTTCGTATGTAGTCACTTGTTGAAATCTCTAGAAAGACAAATATTTAGGAACGGAGGGAGTACAAGTTATTTACTCTCTGCTTCATGACCTTGATAAAGGATATATAGTTAGCTTTCGGCTTTGGGAACACTTGCTTGATCAATTAGTATCTCTGCGTTAGATGAATTAACATGTCCTGAAAGAAGAACAAATCCACTCAGTTAGAGCTTCTTTGTTACTCTGCAATTCCCTGTTTGGTATCCAAAATAACAAAGAGGAAAATTGTTGTTAAAAACTTGATCTCTTCCATTATTCAGAGTTGTAGGATCTTTTTCCAACTAGACCCGAAAATTAGGAAGCTGGAAAAAACAATAGCTCAATTATTCAGAGTTGTAGGATCTTCTTCCATTATTCAGAATTGTAGGATCTTTTTCCAACTAGACCCGAAAATTAGGAAGCTGGAAAAAACAATAGCTCAATTTTTAAGACTAAAACTACAAACATTGCAATAAAATGGTTGTAATTTATACAAGTTACCTACATTGCTAAGTGAAACAGCATTATTGTTTCTCTTTCTTTTGCTAGAATCTCTCTTTTATAGAAATTTATGAAGATCTTAGGATGATTTTTCTGATGGATCTTTTCTCTTCTATTTATGTTGCACATCATGGTCTTCTTATCGACGTCTGACTGTTGAAAAGAGTTCTTAGGTGGGTTCGGTTTGCATATCTTTGTAAGCTATTCTCTTGTGATATTTCAATTGTTTTGGATGTGAGATTTTTGTTTCTAGTTGCTGAAAGCATGAGGCTAATATAAAATGAAGTCATTTGAAATTTGGATTTGCACTGCAATTAATTGGAGCAGACTGGTTGGTGAAGTATCTATAGACTATTAATATAGTTATTCTTTGTCCTTTCTGACACCTTTTTCTTGGTACTTTAGCCGAAAAGGGTGTCCTTGGAGAATGTGTTTCTAATGTGTATTTCTCAGTTTTTCCAGTAAAACTATTAAAAATTACAATTAATTTGTAAGTTTCATATTTGGTGAGTCCTGTTGTACATACTCACAGGCCAAACATTTATCTCCTATGTCAGGTACATGTTATGAGCTTATGCACAGATTTATTGAGCTTTGTTGTCATATTTTTGTACCAAATGTGTAGGTTTTACGACAGTAGCCATTTACTCATTTATGGTGGTTGACCGTGGCCCATCTGAAAACGTACATGTATTGCCGGCTCCCCACCAGATTGCTAGGGTATTAAGCTCGACACGTGAAAATAGACAGTCATGGTAGAAGGCAGGGCACATCTGACAGCTGAAACTCGCCACCGTATTTGTGCTGCTTGCATTATGCTTGGGCTGCTTTGGAATTATTTAGATTTCAGTTCTTGGACCTTATTACTCATGTGTTCTTTTTTGTAGGTCTATACAAACACAACTGTACCATGGCTGATTTGTTCTCTCTTTTGTTGTGGTTGTTGTGCCTAGGAAAATACGGAATATTTAGAGTTTGATTCTTTTGAGTTAGCTTAGTGATGTTAAAATTTCCAAAATTACAGAAGGTAAGAACCATGTTACATGATCTTATTGTGCTCTTTTCATTGATTGTAGTATAAGACTGATAAACTTGGAGATGATTTTTTTGGTTTAACCACAATATATCATACAAAGTTATTATTTGAGGAAAATGTTTCTTCTCCGAAAAACAGATTTGCATGTGTGCCAAAATCCAATGCATAATATTTTCAAACTGGGCATTTACACCAGACATGTTATCTTAGTTACCAACATGATAAATTTTACCACTCATTTTGAAACAGGTTTTGGTTGAAACTGCTTCAGAGGAGTACCAGTTTAACTCTGTAAGACAGCGCTAGAGCAGTCCGGCACCTTCTAATGTTTCTTCTCTGGAGAATGCATCAAGCAAAAAAGTCTAATGATTGGTGAAGATATAGCTTAGGTTACAACTATTTTGCAGCCCTTTTCAATTCTGTTCTCGTGAATGAAATATTATATTATATCTGATGGGACATGAAACTTGCAGGTCATGATACTCTGGCAGTTGAAAAAACTGGTGATATGGAAGAGTGCCTGGATCTTATCATTGAGGAGCTTGAAAAAAGAGGAATAACAAGTCCATGTAGACTTTCTTATCAGGTCAATACATCATCCGATGATACCCTGTGTATGTCACATGAGCAACTTCAGTTATGTAGTGCCTATCATTAGTATAACATCAGTTTGGTCGTTGCTTTGGTCCAATTTGAGCAGAAGATAAACATGGTGGTTATTCTTTTTTGGATCGATGTCTACCTTTCTAAACTAACATATTTGCATGATTTTTTTTCTAGAGCCGACTAGGACCAGTGGAATGGCCGAAACTTGCTCACGAGACAGTTATCACGCTTGGCTAGAGAGGGGGACTGCCAGTGATACCCAGCTGTAGGTACCTTGCACACTAACGCATATATTTGAAGGTGTTATTTCCGTATAATGCTTCTCCACAACAACTATAAATCATATGGTTGGATAACTGTGTGTTGTGTAAGAACCAGTTCTGCAAAATGTGGTGGCCACGTGTTGGCTTTATCATGCAACTAAGTTATCATACAAGTATTTTCATCTGCACAAGCCATCATGTACCCTGGAGGCGCTGATCGTGGACCAATTAAACACCCTAACTTGGTTCTGCTTGACCAACATGTTCTAACTCCCTGTTAGTTTCATAAAATTTCCACCATGTTGTCACTCTTGCTTTGTTTTTTAATGTGTTTTTAGTCTTGCGTATCAAAAACTTATTCCCTCGGTGGAATCATGATTATAAATGAAACAAATTATCTAAACAGAATGCTTATGCCGATGAAATGACAAGCCTGGAAGTGTGCTCACAGTGTTCTCACGCTTATGCTTCATCCCAGGGGAGTACTGACAGTGGACGATTTTCTGTATAATTGGTTTGCACTGAATACTATATACTATTTCAGTACAATTTAGGTTATGACAGTGTGTGCCTATGCTTCATTTAGTATGCTACGGGTTTATAATTCGGGATAACATATCTGCAGATGGGTTGTCATTCTTATTATTGCTATTGTGATTTATAGATTGTATATTCAAAATTCATGTTTTCTCTTATTTTCCCCTAATACACTTGTTTTAGTAGCCAAACAAAAAATAGAGCAGCCATGTGGGCCTCCTGGGGGAGCAAGACCAGTGCATGACAAACATGTAACAGGTTAGGAAATCATTCTGTAAGATAATATCCATCCTAAGCTATTATTACCATGTGAAAAGATAGTCGTGCGAAAGAGCACAAGCTTGTTGTGTCCTGTACGTGTACATACATACAATGTTAATCTAATAGTGTTTATTACCATGAAAAAAATAACATAACTTCACACGTACATATGCTCTTTTCTGTTATGAGCACTTGAGTCTCCTACCCTGCAAGATCCGCTTCCTCCCCTCTACGCACTGTCGCTTCCGCCCCTGGAAGCACCGCATCAATGTTTTACTACTTGTGCGAGGGTGAACATGTAAACTGTGATGGTTTCTAAAGTAGCTTATGCTCTCGATTATGAAATCTTCCATCGTTCTAATTTATAAAGAAATATTTGCTCGTGTTTATTTATTTTGTTTGATGCAACTCTCATCTAGAAACTAGAATATGAAACTGTTATTATCTATCAGGTGAGGAACTCATGGGCTTGTAACAGGGAAAAATAATTGCAAGTGTAGTTTCAGAAAATGAATGTGTCTAATATAACGGCCAAAGAAGGCATGAGGCTATAATATCTTTTTTGTTCGCATTTCTTTCAGGAAGTCATAGCTATGAGTAGTGGGTGGACATATAACCGCCTGTTAGCCTTTTATGTTTTTTTGAATGAAGTGTGAGCTAGCGTTAGATTCTTTTCCTAGTACATAATTGATATGTACAGTTACCACACGATCATGGTCTCCAATGTTTACAACAGTCTGATTAGAACCCATCTGATTGACGCTGAAGCATGTAATGGGCTATCTGCAGTATATCTCATTTGTTTTAATGTGGCATGTCCTGTATGTATATGCTAAAATCGAGGTTTTTGTCAATCTCTACGTTGTCTGAGTTTCTAATTTTTTTGCTTGCTCCGTCCTTAAAAAATTGTGGTTGTTAACGATACCAAACTTTGTTATCTTCACAAAAAGTGCAATTCCATAGTAAGGCTGGAAACATGATATTTTTTATGGTAGGTGTACATTTTGACTATGGCAGTGACCTCTTTTATTTGTCGATGTATCGATCATATGCATAACGATTCTTACCATGCACCTAAAATTTAAAAGATAGAAGTATTAAAGAAACACAAACTGTTTCAAAACAATGTGGGTTTGAATTTGGACCTTGTGCCATTTGACTATGTTACTCAAATAAAATAACAAACTATCCATGCTCAAGTATATATTTTCAAAGATGAATTATCCTTCATTTTTCATCTTATAAAGTGTTTGAATTAATACCCTGCTAAAACATACTTCTACTAACAAAGTCAAATACTAAAATCGACTTTTATTAACAAAGTCAAATATTTTCAAAACACTTCGGGTTTGACATGGTCTATGAGCTTGCTCAAACCTAAAGTTACGGAAAATGCAAATATTTTCGAAGCACGCATGGTTTCAAATGGTCGCTGCGTCATTTGACGCACCGGGTCATCTAGTTTTATAAACGAGACTCGTATTACCTAAAAAAAAAGACAACGGCGGGGCGGTGGGTGAGCGCGCGAATCGGCACGGGACGGCGCGTCGGTGACACGGCACGGCAGGGCAAAGAGAGAGCACGGCCAGCTAATATTTTCGAGCACTGCCACCCCCCACGCCGCCCCGACCCCGAGAGAGGCCGAGGCCGAGATCCCGGCCTCTCGCCGCCGTCTCCTCCCCTCCCCTCCCCCTCGACACCCCGCCCCCCCCCCCCCCCGCGCCCACCCAGCCCCATCCCACCCGTCGCCTCCACCCCTCCCACTCGATCCGCCCGTCCCGATGCCTCGGCGCGCCCTCACCCTCCTCCTCCTCGCCTTCGTCGCCTCCGCCCCCTTCGTCGCCTCCGCCGCCGGGGACCAGGTCAGCGCCCCTCGCTCTTCGCTCCTCACCCACCCCCCCGCGGGCGTCGCCTCTTCCCCGTTTGCCGGCTGCCGAGCCCCCCTCCGACTCCGGGAGCGTGGCTGATTTTGTTTTCCTCTCTTCAGTTTCAGGGTGCGCACGATGCCGCCGCCGGCAACGCCACCACCACGCGCGGCCTCGACCGCCGCACCAAGGTCAGTTGACAGTCGACACCGCACGCACTGCGCCCGTCGCGTGTCTCTTCTTAGCCCTGGTTTTGGGAGCTGGGTTGTTGCCGGTCTCACTCACATCAAGGCCTCCCCCGCCTGTTCCTCTGCTCCCCAGATGTTCGTCCACACGGCGCGCGGCGTCATCGGCGGCGGAGGCGACGCCGGCGTCGAGCAGGAGTCCGAGCTGGGCCTCTTCGACGCCTTCTTCGCCAGCCTCTCCATGATTCTCGTCAGCGAGGTGACCTGCCATTTCTCGGATACAAATGCAGAAATGCTACCACTCCAGTGTTTCTGAATTTGCTCTCCCGTCTACTGTTTGTGTTCTTATTACTGGGTGCTGTGTGTTCATGCCTTGCTGGGTAAAGATTGGCGACGAGACGTTCATCATCGCGGCTCTCATGGCGATGCGGCACCCCAAGTCGACGGTGCTCTCCGGTGCGCTGTCGGCGCTGGTTGTCATGACGGTATGGGAAACCGCAGCATCTGTTTGTTTGGCAGAATAGGATCGCAGTTTAGTGTTAATTACCCCTGCTGCGTTCTATGCTGTTTTAGGTACTATCAACTGGGCTTGGCAGGATCGTTCCGAACTTGATATCGAGGAAGCACACTAACAGCGCAGCAACTGGTATTGACTTATCTGATTGTTAGCTTGATGTTCATTGATTGTTCAAGCTGGTCTGAGGTTTTAGTAGTAGTAGATTTATATTGTTGTGCATGGACATCCTGGACGTTGGAGAATATTGGTCAAATCATCAAATGAAATGGCACAATATGACCATAACTGTTCCAAAAGCATTGGTAAACGTTTTAACATCAACCTGCTAAATATTGATCTCTACAAGTACCTGAAATATGCATTAGATGGCCAACATTGTCCAAAAACCAAATGGTTCAGTTTTGACATATTAGTAGATAGAAATTCAAAGGCTTGATACTTGCACCTGCATTTGCTAGAATCCTTCAGAATTAGTTCCTCTGTATAAATACAAGCTGTGCAAATTCCTTTAATGTTGTAATTATAGATAAATGCCTTCCCCCAGTTACGTGTTGATTTATTTCTCCCGGAACCCAAGCGAGCCTCTAATTAGAATAGAAAAGTTGCATAAGCAACAATCTTCCAGTTTTCTTCTATCTTTATTTTACTTATGTGTAAGAGTTCAGACAGCAAGACATATAGAGAGCTATGCTGGGATTGCCAGTTTAAGTTACGAAACGGAGCAAAGCAGAAACCAGGAATGCACCGCTCCATGGCCCACTCAGTCACTCACTCAAAACCACAGAAAAGGACCCCCCTTACACTACATCAGACATTTTCCTTTAGTTCGCTGACTCACCCCTTCCACAATGGTTGCCATTGCTGTAAGAAGATGCACGCCAGTAGGGTGAGACTGATAGATCAGCTTATCTTTAACCAAGATCTTATGTCTAGTAAACCATAGTGCCCAGCGAGCACCGAGCAGTGTCAAAACCAAATCACAACATTCAAACTATAATGTCATTATATAAATAGATCTCCGTATGGACCGTGTTCTCCTAACAGTGTGCAAACAAATTCAAAATCTAGCTATCGGGAAATAAGTGTTGGCAAAAAGAAAGAAGCACATTTAGTTACCATGGAAATGTGCCAGTGCCAGTGAGGCTTAAAACTGGGTTCCCGAACTTGTGCACAACTGTGGACTAAACTCTTCTTCGCCTTTTTCATGGAAGGCCTAGTGCAAAATTAGTGATACATCTAAGGAGATTCGACGACACCAACTTCACATGAGTTTGGCAAACCGGAATTGAAAAATCGTACTAAGGAGCTTCCATCGGTCTTATCATGCTTATAATACATTGTTGATTACACATATATATTCTTTAAATCTCAAGTAAGGTATTTCGTATCCAATTTTATAGCACTAGCATACAGTTAATTCACCAGTTCGTCTAATACCTAACATCCTCCTTTTGTTTTTGTGCTTCAGTCCTTTACGCGTTCTTTGGGCTGCGACTGCTTTACATTGCTTGGAGATCAGATTCTAGGGCATCACAGAACAAGGAAATAGAAGAAGTATGTGCATTTTCTTACATGGCTCTTCACCACTACAGCTGAGAATTAGCTTAGTCTTGTTTGTTTACCACATAAACTGCTAATCATAAAACATCTGTTTGGGTTGCGATTCAATTTCTCAAAATACTGAATCAGACCGCTGAAGCATCCTTTTGTGTCAATAGTGGTTTTAGCATCAACTGGATATGTGTATCATGCATCCCTGCTGGCTCGAACCTGTTCTTTTAATTTTTTGGTGTGGTAATGTAAACACCTTATAATTTTTAATTGCTTGAAATATGCAGGTACAGGAAAAGCTGGAAGCAGGTCAAGGGAAATCAACATTTAGACGCGTCTTCTCAAGGTTATGTACTCCTATTTTCTTGGAGGTACATTTCCCGTCCTTTTCTCATTTATGATTTAATGATTCTTTCTTGATAACTATGTTTTCTACTATCTCATTTGAGAGGTAATTATATAGGATTGAGAAATTTTACAACTCCCTTTTTAGTCTTGCATAGTATATTTCTGTTCACGCCAACTGTGCATATACAATGCTTGATAAAATATACCTTCAGTGACGCTGCAATGAGTGTGATGTCTTATCAACGGCTTGATGTATGACTTCTTTTTTATGATGCAGTCATTTGTGTTGACCTTCCTGGCTGAGTGGGGCGACCGAAGTCAGATAGCCACAATTGCGGTATGACTTATTTCCCTTCCGCAATCAAATTCTCAATTTGTCTATGGTCAAGCGAAAGTCCATTTTAACTAGTAGCATGTTTCGAAATGCAGCTGGCTACGCACAAGAATGCTGTAGGTGTTGCCATTGGAGCAACCTTGGGGCACACCATCTGCACGTCATTCGCAGTGGTGGGCGGCAGCATGCTGGCGTCGAGGATATCACAAGGCACTGTAGCCACCATTGGAGGCCTCCTCTTCCTTGGCTTCTCTGTATCATCATACTTCTACCCACCATTGTAATCGCACCCTGTGCTTCCTGCATCATTTTTTTTCATTTGTTGGTAAGATCACACTCTGTAAGCCCCGTCACCTCATCTTACTTAGCAGCATATGATGCCTGGCATACAGTTTTTGGTTGTACCACGATACTCTGATATATGTATGGAGTAGGGATATGATCACTGCTAATATATACAAGTTGACCCGATTCCAAGTAATGGGTATCCTGAACCCTGATTGCTTTGTCAATCTGACAGCATTTCTTGGACATGACCACTGTAAAATATTGATGTTACATCTAGCTAAACTCTTAACCAACTAGCGCTAATGGCCAGCCGGCTTGGCTAGTAGTTGAACCACCAGCTCCACCGGCCGATGATCTTGCCGACGTACGGGTGGTCGTGTTTCGTGTAGTGGCACATGGTGGGGAAGATGCCGAGGATGTGCTTGCAGTCTCTGAGCAGCACGTCTCCGACGAGCTTCTTCTCCCGGTGCTGCCACGGCGCCGCCTTGGTGGCGTGCCTCCCGGTGACGAGGAACATCTGGCCATCCTGGAACAGGTAGCGGCACCCGCCGGCGGTGACGGCGCATTGCTTCGCGTAGGGCTCGCTGCTGTTGAAGACGACCACGTCCTGGAGGAAGTTGCCCATGTAGCCCCACTTGCAGAGGATGGCGTAGTGGTCGGTCTGGGGCTGGAAGAAGGCGTGCTGTGGCTTGTAGGGGTCCAGGATGAAGTAGTGGAAGTACTCCCAGTTGCCCGCGAAGGCGGCGCGGCAGCTCAGGATCATCTGCCCGCCGGTCATGGTGCTCAGCATCCCCACCGTGTGGTTTTGCTCCGGCGACGCCACCGCCACCTTGGGCCCCGGCGCGTGCGGGGACAGCATGCCCACGAAGATGACGATGGACGGGATCGCCACGAACACGAACGGGATGGAGATGATGGTCAGCCGCCGTAGCAGGTCCTTCTTCTTGTCCTCCATCAATCAAATCAGTCTCCTAGCTAATTTATTATTATCAGGTCTCCTCTTTTTCTCCTGCCTTCTTGATTAGTAACTCCCCTGGGTGATTGTGTGGCTGACGAGGTGCTGCGAAATATAGGAACTGCCCTGCAGAACAGAACAGCGTGCGAACGTGATGCATGTGTCGATCTTCGTAGGCATGGTGCTTATATTTAGAAGAGGGGAGCCTATTATTAGGCCATTTGTGGAATTGTGGTTGACAAAAATGATTTATTTGCTCTAGCTGAACATTCAATGATTCGACCAGAAGATCTAAAAGAAAACACAAACAAGTTTATTTGTTTGATTCATGACCAACCGGCAACCTTAAACTGCATGCTCTGCGTTCCAAAACCGTTCTTGCTTGTTAAAAAAAAAAAACCGTTCTTGAAGATTGCTTGCGACATCGATTACATCTTGCGAGGTTGCTTGCATGGAGATATGTCAAAAACTGATGCAAGAGCTTGAGGCATATCTATTTGCAACGCGTACCTGCAAATTGGATTTGGCCGGAGTGGATCACGGCGACGGCCGATGGCTCTGCTCGGTTTGTATGTCTCGCCGGTCGCTTGTGCAGAGGAGGATTGGGACGGGGGCGAGGAGCAAGGCAAGAAATGGTGGATGGAGGCGAACCGGGAAAAAGGAGATCGTTGCTGGCGTTGTTTCCAGGGAGAGAGACGAAGGAAAAGGTTTCTCAAGGAAAAGCGTGCATGGAAGATAAATGGTGCCTATATATATATATATGTGTGTTGGTAGCCTTGCTGCGACGTAAGCACCACATTTTTTTGGGCGATGCGAATTTACCCTTAAGACGTTTATTATTTATGGGTCTGTCCAGGGCAAATCTAATTATTGCACATCTAAGTGGCACAAATCAAACATAAAAAGAAAAAGAAGAAGAAGAAAATATCTGCACGAATCTCCGCTGAAAATCGATACCGTATGACTTAGATATGCAATACTTAGGGTACATTTAGATGTGCTTTAGCAAAATTGATTTTTTTTCTTTTCAAAATCGACATTGTGGGATAATTGCTGTCTTATTGTAGTGCACTACACGGAGAATCTGTTTGGTTAGAGCTTCTCTGATGCCCCTTTCTATATTTTTTTATGTTTTTGCGAGAGAACTTTCGGTATATTTCATCATGCCATGGCAGTGCAAAGAACACAACCATAACAAAAATTACATCCATGTCCATAGACCACCTAGTGACGACTACAAGCACTGGAGCGAGCCGAAGGTGTGCTGCCGTCATCACCTCTCCTTCATTGGAGCCGGGCCAAACTTATTGTGGTAGACAGTTAGGAACTCGTCATGCTAAGGCCCCGCAGGACCAGTGCACCAGAACAGCAATTGTCGCTGATGAAGTGAAGTATAGATTGAAAGAATCCAACCTGTAGACACACGAACGAAGACCGAGCCCAAGCGGATCCATCGAAGAACAACATCGACCGAATCCTGCGAGATCCGCCAGAGACACAACTCCACACACCCTCAGATGACGCTAGACGCATCACCGGAACGGGGGCCAGACGGGGAGGACCTTATTCCATCTTCAGGAAGCCGTCGCCGCCTCCTCTTCAAAAAGGAACTTAGGGCTCCTCCGCCTCCCGATGGCGCTACCGCCGGTCGGTCTCGTCTCCGGTGGCACTAGGGCCATGGAGACGTGGTGGACCCGACCCTTGCCTTCTTTTTATTTTAGCTTACTAGGTGAATGAACGTATGTTACAATGGGGGAACACATATAGGTCCTAATTCGAGACCTTATGTTCTTTTTAAGAAGCAAAAATGCTAGATTATTTCCGGTGCAAGTTACTCCATATTATCAATAGAAAACTTAAGGTCATATAATTTATTGATTTAAGCTACTAGCATCTAAAAACTGAAGGAAACTAATTAAGAAGAGTGTTGATGTATCATAGGGCGGCGGTTGGTGGCACGCAGGTGCGGGGCACATATATTGTGGGACGCCGATCTATGACACGATTCGGAAATATGTTGGGGTATATCATCTATCTCCCCTCGTATAGCCCTCGGTTGTTATGTTATGCTCCAAATTCAAGTATAAAGAGAAAGACTAACTTCTGACGAGCGAGCGTAGCGAGGCCCAAGCCCCCCCCCTCCCCGGTACGGATCAGTATTGACCTAGGTCACCTGTGTTATATATACCTCTTGTAAGCCGTCGCACGGGATAAGTTGATCAGTTGTAAATCCCCGACGTTTGTAACCTTCCCCGACATAGTAAAGTTTGGTTGGCTGGCGCCCGTGGTTTTTTCCCCTTCGTGTTAGAGATGTTTTCTACGTTAAAATTTTGTGTCTCCTCATTGCTTTTCGTTCTTTGTCGTGTTGATTTGCCTGTCGTATCTCTAACATCGGTAAATATCTGTAATCTGTTCGCAACTTTAAAGCATACACTTGTTCGTCCCGGGCCCATTTCATGGGTACAAATATTTTTATAAACAACGGATGCAAGAAGTGGATGCTGGAATTTAATCTATTTTGGGCTAGCCCAATAGCAATTTCAGAAATTCCTAATAAATCCTAGAGGCCCACTCAGCCCATTCGTGCAAGGCAAGAGGTGGAACCAATGTTTAGTCCCACATTGCTAGTTTGGTAGGAGTTGGACCTCCTTATAAGGGAGGTTGTTTCCCCACATATATGAGCATGAGAACAAGAGGGACATTCACGCGCGCTCCTCCTCCGCCGCCCGCCTCGCCACGACGCGCCGCGGGTTGCGGGAATGAGCCGAGCCGATGTCTAAATTTTCCCCATCCCGGCTTGCGGCGTGCACCGCAGGTCGTGACAGTAGGCCTCCGAAACCCCACCTCTTTGAGTCCTATACGGGAGAAGAGTGATAAGGTTTTTGGGGAGCGCTCTGCACGACTACTGACCGGTTCATCACGGACGCTCTGGACATCGACGACTTCTTCCCCGACATCGACAACCTCTTCGACAACATGGCTACAGTTTACCCCGAGTTTAAGATCATGCTACAGGTTCTTGCTCTAGGCTTTCTTGTTCTAGCCTCTGTCCTACATATGTTCTGTTCTAGTTCACATGTGCAGATGCTATTTGCCTTCACTCTGCTATATTACATGACTTGTTTCATCTCTACTATAATAGTCATGTTTTATCTTCTATTTCTGTTAATAAATCATATGGTAAATTGCTCATATTTAAAAAAAACCCAAAAACCTTATGATAGGCAATTTATCCCGAGTGGTTTTGCTGCTTCCATGAGACCTCCTATGTTTGAGGGTATCCACTATAAGAGGTGGCGCGTGAGAGCCGTTCTATGGTTTCAAACCATGAGCTGCTATGATGCCACTCTTGGCAAACCTGAAGGAATTCTTGATCCTCAACAGGAACAGGCTTTCCAGAAAATGGATACTCTGTTTAAGGCTGCTCTCTTGAGTGTTCTTGGTGAAAACATAGTTGATGCTTATGCGTCAATTGATAATGGAAAAGATACGTGGGACGCACTCGAGACCAAGTTTGGGGTCTCGGATGCCGGCTCTGAGCTGTACATCATGGAACAATTCTATGACTACAGGATGACTGATGAGCGCTCTGTGGTTGAGTAAGCTCACAAGATACAGTCATTTGCTAGAGAACTTGAGCACTTCAATTGTATGTTACCGGACAAGTTTGTTGCCGGAGGCATCATCACTAAGCTTCCTCTCTCATGGAGGAACTTTACTACCTTACTGAAGCATAAGAGGCAGGAGTTTTCCGTTCCGGATCTCATTGGTACTCTTGAGGTGGAAGAAAAGGCAAGAGCAAAAGACACACGTGCTCGAGGTATTGAGGGAGGATCTAGTGACACTCTGGTACAGAAGAAAAACTTCCAGCCCCACAAGTTCAATAACAAGGGCAAGTTTGATGGTAAGGCAAAGCTTGATGGGAAGAACAAGGCTATACAGTACACCAACTTCAAGAAGAAGAATGACAAGAAGAAAGGTGTTTGTCATGTGTGCAGAGATCCTGATCATTGGGCTCCTAGTTGCCCTAACTGTTATGACAAGCGTCAACATGGGAAAGGCAGCAAGACCGCTAATGTTGTCATTGGTGACATTGACATGAAGGATGCTGGGTATAGTATATTTCCCACTATTCTTTCAGTATGTCATTCTCCTGATTGGTTGATTGACACGGGTGCTAATGTGCATGTATGCGGTGATATTTTCATGTTTTCATCTTACCAGACCGTAGGGACTTCCACCGTGCTGATTGGCAACGGTTCAAGTGCTTCTGTTCGTTGTGTTGGCACGGTCGGTCTGAAGTTTACTTCGGGGAAGATCGTGAGATTGAAGAACATGCATTATGTCCCCTCCGTCAATAAAAATCTTGTTAGAGGATCTCTTCTGTGTAGAGATGGCTACAAGCTTGTCTTTGAGTCGAATAAATTTGTAATATCCAAGTATGGAACTTTTTTTGGTAAAGGCTATGAGTCAGGAGGCCTGTTCCATTTACCCTTGTCAGATGTTTGCAATAAAGTTGTTAATAATGTTTTCGACAATAGTGAATCAAATGTGTGGCATTCACGTCACTGTCATGTTAACTTTAGTTGCATGTCACGACTAGCCAAGTTGAACTTAATCCCTAGTTTCACCACTGTCAATGGATCTAAGTGTCAAGTTTGTGTGCAAGCTAAACAACCTCGTAAGTCTCATACGACTGCGGAAACAAGAAATCTTGCGCCACTTGAACTCATACATTCAGATCTTTGTGAAATGAATGGTGTTTTGACAAAAGGTGGAAAGAAATATTTCATGATGTTAATTGATGACTCCACTAGATACTGTTAGGTGTATCTTTTGAAATCAAAACATGAGGCTTTGAACTTTTTCAAGATCTATAAAGCTGAAGTGGAAAACCAACTTGATCGTAAAATCAAGAGGCTTAGGTCCGATCATGGTGGAGAGTATTTTTCAAATGAATTTGATTCTTTTTGTGCGGAACATGGTATAATCCATGAGAGGACGCCTCCCTATTCACCTCAGTCAAATGGGGTAGCCGAAAGAAAGAACCGTACTCTAACTGATTTGGTTAACACCATGTTAGACACATCGGGTCTCTCCAGGGCATGGTGGGGGGAGGCGATATTGACTGCATGTCATGTCCTAAACCGAGTTCCCACAAAGAACAAAGAGATTTTGGGCTAGCCCAATAGCAATTTCAGAAATTCCTAATAAATCCTAGAGGCCCACTCAGCCCATTCATGCAAGGCAAGAGGTGGAACCAAAGTTTAGTCCCACATTGCTAGTTTGGTAGGAGTTGGAACTCCTTATAAGGGAGGTTGTTTCCCCACATGTATGAGCATGAGAACAAGAGGGACATTCACGCGCGCTCCTGCTCCGCCGCCCGCCTCGCCACGCCACACCACGCCACGCCTCGTCACGACGCGCCGCTGGTTGCAGGAATGAGCCGAGCCGATGTCTAAATTTTTGCCACGCACGACGGGTATACGAATGGTCACACGGGAGCTAAAACGGTTTTCTGTAGTGGAGATTGAATCCGAACGACGCACCTCTTCGGCTGCAGACTGTTCGCTTCGCCTCCCTCTTTTGCTTCACCTCCCGCCGCTGCCCTCTCGCCTCCTTCTCCTGTGCTTATAAAAGAGAGGTCACTCCTCTCCAGAGAGACGCATCAGAACATCACCTTCCTCTCGCCACCGAGTTCCTGAGCGCTGAGCTACTGCTACGATCTTCCCCATCCCGGCTTGCGGCGTGCACCACAGGTCGGGACAGTAGGCCTCCGAAAGCCCACCTCTTTGAGTCTTGTACGGGAGAAGGGTGATAAGGTTTTTGGGGAGCGCTCTGCGCGACTACTGACCGGTTCATCACGGATGCTCCGGACATCGACGACCTCTTCCCCAACGACGACTTCTTCCGTGACGTCGACAACCTCTTCGACGACATGGCTGGCGAGCACACCGACCCCAAGACCGGTGCTTCTGCTGTTGCTCCGTACGTCTTCATGTCCTCTCTATTTAAGATCATGCTACAGTTTCTTGCTCTAGACTTTCTTGTTCTAGCCTCTGTCCTACATTTGTTTTGTTCTAGTTCGCATGTGCAGATGCTATTTGCCTTCACTCTGCTATATTACATGACTTGTTTCATCTCTACTATAATAGTCATGTTCTATCTTCTATTTCTGTTAATAAAATCATATGGTAAATTGCTCATATTTCCAACAGTGGAACGGTTTAGCTGTGAAAAAACCATTCTTTTTTCTCTCTCTTCTAGCTAGCTATCTGTTCTACTAGTCGGTTATTCTTTTTCAATAACTTTTATCTTCGAGCAGTAATGGTGTAGAACAAAAAGGACATAACTGAATTTGTTCTCGGTGATTAAAAGATGTAAAACATATTGAGAAGAGGAGAAGAGGTATATCTGAACTCTTTCGGGAATTTATCAGCTATTCTTGTATTTGATCTACATTGAAGTTTCATGTTTGCATAGTGTTGTATTTTTTTAGTATGTGTTGAATCTACTGTTCATGTTTATGCTGCTAGGTGTTTGTCTTTGTAGTTGCTTTGGTATCTTCCAAGAACTCTCATATTGGACTTGTAGAATATTTGTCGTATCTAACATTTTTATTTGCAATCCTACAATGAAAATAAAAACAGAGGTACTATGTTTACCTCAGAGTTATGTGAAAACCATGTGAGGTAAGGAATGGGGTGCTGAGGAAAACATACATGGGGAGAGGTGTCACGAAACACAAGACGAGCGAAACAGGGAGCCTTACGCCTTTTACGTGAGTAGATTTTATGACGATGAAGTGGTCTTGATCTAGTGGTGCATGCTAGCCGGAGAACCAAGTGAAATAATTAAGCGTTTACGTGTAGAGTATTATAATTGTGTATGATGTGGCTTAACATTTGAGTTTGAGATTTTATGGTGTGAAAACCCTTGTCCTTAGTGCATTGTGAATTGTGAGGATGCACAAGAAAAAATAATAATCCAAAAATACTTGTTCCTCATATGTTTGCAACACTTAGGGCATCTCCAACGTGGGTCACAAAATGTCCAGATAGGAGTCCGAACACTGTGTTGATGGCAAAAATCGAATGCACAACAACACACTCAATTCCTGAACTGATCAATGAACAGAAGAGATGAACTAGGGTTTGAGAGGAGATGGTGCTGTTGAAGATGTTGATGGAGATTGACCTCCCAAAGATGTGAGGGTGGTTGGTGATTACGATGGCTTTGATTCCCCCCTCCGGGAGGGAAGTTCCCGGCAGAATCGCTCCGTCGGAGGGCAAAAGTGCTCCTGCCCAAGTTCCACCTCGAGACGGCGGTGCTCCATCCCGAAAGTCCTCTCCTTATTTTTTCTAGGTCAAAATGACTTATATACCAGAAGATGGGCACCGGAGGTGGGATGGGCTAAGCACAACCCACCAGGGCGCGCCTGGGGGGCCTGGCGCGCCCTGGTGTCTTGTGCTCACCAGGTGGCCCCCTCCGGTAGTTATTTGCTCCAGTATTTTTTATATATTTCAAAATAATTCTCCGTAAATTTTTAGCTCATTTGGAGATGTGCAGAATAGGTATCTCCGACATAGCTTTTTCAGGTCTAGAATTTCAGTTGCCGGCATTCTCCCTCTTTGTGTAAACCATGCATATTATGAGAGAAGGCATTAGAATTACTCCCAAAAGCATTATTATGCATAAAAACATTATAAATAACAGTAGGAAATCATGATGCAAAATGGACGTATCAACTCCCCCAAGCTTAGACCTCGCTTGTCCTCAAGCAAAAGCCGATATCGAAAAACATGTCCACATGGTTTGAGAGAGAGAGGTGTCGATAAAAAAAATACGGACATAGTAGCATCATGCTTATTATCATAACAGCAATAAACTTTATCATAAAACTTTTATCATAAGACTTTATCATATAACTTCTCATGAACAAGTAACAATTCATCATAACATTGAAGTATAAAGCATAAACTCTATTGAAAACTAACAAACTGTGTTCTCAGTCAACCTTGCAACTACAATTCATCATATTTTCAGGAAGGGTCTCGTATCGGAGCCTTTTGGCAAGTCCACATACTCAACCATCATTTAATCTTCTATGATTGCTAACACTCACAGCATACCCATGAGCAAAAAGTTTCAACCAGACACATAGAAAGATAGGGGCTTATAGTTTCGCCTCCCAATGTATTCACCTCAAGGGTGATGTCAACAATAATAACTCATGCCCACTCATATCCAACCGGATATATGTGCCTAGATCTTTCCTCACCACATGATGCTTGCAAAAAGAGAAAATAAAAAGGAATAGGGAAGAATACTTTGACTCTTGCATAAAAGTAAATACATAAAAGTAAAAGATAGGCCCTTCGCAGAGGGAAGCAGAGGTTGTCATGCGCTTTTTGGTTTGTATGCCAAATCCCTTAATGCCAAAGAACGTCACGTTATATTGCCCCTTATGATAGCAACCTTTATTATGCAGTCCGTCGCTTTTATTACTTTGCCATCACAAGTTCGTACAACGCTCAATTTTCTCTTACACTAAATGATCCAACAAATTTAGAAGCAATTTTTATTGCCTTATTGCACCAATGACAACTTACTTGAAGGATCTTACTCAATCCATAGGTAGGTATGGTGGACTCTAAAAACATGAGTTTGGGTTTAGGGTTTTGGGATGCACAAGTAGTATCTCTACTTAGTACGGAATTTTTGGCTAGCAAAGATATTGAGCAAGCACCAAATGTTGAAGGATGTATGACAATATAACTTCTATGTGAATATGAACAAACATAAATCATTACGTTGTCTTCCTTGTCCAACGCCAATAATTTTGACATATAATATTTAATGGGGGCTCACAATCATAAAAGATGTCCAAGATAGTGTATTTGCATGTGAATCTTCTCTTCCCTTATTTATTCTTTCATGAGTTGCATCATTGACCAATGCTATGTTTGTCAGCCTCCAATAAATTTTACCACTTATACTTTTCCTTATGTGATGTCATTACTTACCATAAGATTAGCATATGATCTTTTTCATTTATTTCTTTTTCTTTTTATTGAAACATAAAAGTAAAGAAACAAAACTCAAACTACTCTTTATTATATACCTCGCACACGATTACATAGATAGATAGATCACTAAGCAAGCACTAGAAAATAGATTGAACTAAACTTTTATTCAACTAAATCATAGGATAACTAAAGATCGAACTAAGATAGATAAAGGCAAAGAAAGTGGTGGTGCTACGTTACCGGGGCACCTCCCCCAAGCTTGGCACAAGCCAAGGGGAGTGCCCATCCCGTTACTCAAGTCTCCTTTGGTGGGGAAGATGATGATGGTGGTGGTGTTGAAGTAGTGGCACCCTTTCTCCTCAGCTTACACTTGAGGGTGGAATTTTCCTCCCTCAAGTCATCAATCTCCTGCTCCAGCATTAAGATCTTTTTGCATAATTCTTGCTTGTTTTACTGCAGAAGACAAAAAAGGATAAACTGGATCTTAGGTTTCTTTGCTTTATTAGGGAGACTTGACTTCTTAAATTCCACGTGCATGTCCCCAGGTTGGGGTAGTGGGACTTCGTCTTCATCTGAGCTTGTCTCTTCTTTTCCTTTCAGATCATAATCTTCTTCTCCCTCCGTGGTCTAGCCATAATGCTCCACATCCCCATAAACCTTGGGGTTTGCAACATAATCAGCAACATAGCTCTCACCCTTCGAGTCTTGAGACGACATATTTTCAGATCTGCCAGAAAAAAAACCAGCACAAAACAAGAACATCGGATTTCTTTGCGATACGGTGGTCAATACGTTCGGGGGGGAGGGGGTATATAAAGATTTTTTATCTTGGGAAACAAGCAGAACGTGAGGAAAACGGGGTCGAGAAGGTTCCCGAGGTGGGCACAACCCACCTGGGCGCGCCAGGCAAGGCAGGCGCGCCCTGGTGTATCATGCCCTCCTCGGTTGCCTTCCTGGTTATTTCTTATTTTTCTAATTTTTATAATGTTCCAAAACAGACAGAAAATATTTTTGCAGATTTTTCGGAGTCCGTTTACTTACCGTATCACGTACCTCCTCTTTTTCAGGATTCTGGAGTGTTCCGGAAGGTTTCTTTTATGTGTTCCTCCGGTGCCATGGTTTGGATAATATTTGTTTCAACATTAATAGGCGTACCTCAGATATAGTGTTTAATTCTTTGCCCATTGACCACCTTTGGATTAGTACCTTCGGCATTATTGATCTTAATAGCTCCAGAACGATAAACCTCTTTGATAATTGATACGTCCATTTTGCATCATGTTTTCCTACTGTTATTTATAATGTTTTTGGAGTAATTCTAATGCCTTTTCTCTCATATTATGCAAGGTTTACACAAAGAGGGGGAATGCCGGCAGCTGGAATTCTGGGCCTGAAAAAGCTATATCAGAGTTACCTATTCTGCACATCTCCAAATGAGCTGAAAATCTACGGAGAATCATTTTGGAATATATAAAAAATATTGGAGCAAATAACTACCGGAGGGGGCCCACCTGGTGAGCACAAGACACCAGGGTGCGCTTGGGCCCCCAGGCGCGCCCTGGTGGGTTGTGCCCAGCACGGCCCACCTCCGGTGCCCACCTTCTGGTATATAGGTCATTTTGACCTATAAAAATAATATCAAGGGGGACTTTCGGGATGAAGCGCCGCCGTCTCGAGGCGGAACTTGGGCAGGAGCACTTTTGCCCTCCGGCGGAGCGATTCCGCCGGGGGAACTTCCCTCCCCGAGGGGGAAATCATCGCCATCGTCATCACCAACAACCCTCTCATCTTTGGGAGGGCAATCTCCATCAACATCTTCAACAGCACCATCTCCTCTCATACCCTAGTTCATCTCTTGTGTTCAATCTTTGTACCGGAACCTCAGATTGGTACCTGTGGGTGACTAGTAGTGTTGATTACATCTTGTAGTTGATTACTATATGGTTTATTTGGTGGAAGATTATATGTTCAGATCCATTATGCTATTTAATACCCCTCTGATCTTGAGCATGACTATCATTTGTGAGTAGTTACTTTTGTTCTTGAGGTCATGGGAGAAATCTTGTTGCAAGTAATCATGTGAACTTGATATGTCTTCGATATTCTGATGATATGTATGTTGTGATTCCCTTAGTGGTGTCATGTGAACGTCGACTACATGGCACTTCACCATCTTTGGGCCTAAGGGAATGCATTGTGGAGTAGTTATTAGATGATGGGATGCTAGAGTGACAGAAGCTTAAACCCTAGTTTATGCGCTACTTCATAAGGGACCGATTTGGATCCAAAAGTTTAATGCTATGGTTAGATTTTATCTTAAGACTTTTCTCATAGTTGCGGATGCTTGGGAGGGGGTTAATCATAAGTAGGAGGTTTGTTCAAGTAAGAACAACACCTAAGCACCGATCCACTGATGACCCACAAGTATAGGGGATCTATCATAGTCCTTTCGATAAGTAAGAGTGTCGAACCCAACGAGGAGCAGAAGGAAATGACAAGCGGTTTTCAGCAAGGTATTCTCTGCAAGCACTGAAATTATCGGTAACAGATAGTTTTGTGATAAGATAATTCATAACGGGTAACAAGTAACAAGTGTAACAAAGGTGCAGCAAGGTGGCCCAATCCTTTTTGTAGAAAAGGAGAAGCCTGGACGAACTCTTATATAAAGCAAAGCGCTCTCGAGGACACATGGGAATTATTGTCAAGTTAGTTTTCATCATGCTCATATGATTCGCGTTCGTTACTTTGATAATTTGATATGTGGGTGGACCGGTGCTTGGGCGCTGTCCTTACTTGGACAAGCCTCCCACTTATGATTAACCACTCTCGCAAGCATCCGTAACTACGAAAGAAGAATTAAGATAAATCTAACCATAGCATGAAACATATGGATCCAAATCAGTCCCTTACGAAGCAACACATAAACTAGGGTTTAAGCTTCTGTCACTCTAGCAACCCATCATCTACTTATTACTTCCCAATGCCTTCCCCTAGGCCCAAATCATGGTGAAGTGTCATGTAGTCGACGTTCACATAACACCACTAGAGGAAAGAAAACATACATCTCATCAAAATATCGAACGAATACCAAATTCACATGATTACTTATAACAAGACTTCTCCCATGTCCTCAGGAACAAACGTAACTACTCACAAAGCATACTCATGTTCATAATCAGAGGGGTAATAAATATCATTAAGGATCTAACATATGATCTTCCACCGAATAAACCAACTAGCATCAACTACAAGGAGTAATCAACACTACTAGCAACCCACAGGTACCAATCTGAGGTTTTGAGACAAAGATCGGATACAAGAGATGAACTAGGGTTTGAGAGGAGATGGTGCTGGTGAAGATGTTGATGGAGATTGACCCCCTCTCGATGACAGGATCGTTGGTGATGACGATGGCTTCGATTTCCCCCTCCTGGAGGGAAGTTTCCCCGGCAGAACAGCTCCGCCGGAGCCCTAGATTGCTTCTGCCCAGGTTCCGCCTCGAGACGGCGGCGCTTCGTCCCGAAAGCTTTCTTTTGATTTTTTCCAGGTCAAAACCCTCCATATAGCAGAAGATGGGCACCGGAGACCTGCCAGGGGGGCCACAAGCCCTAGGGACGCACCCAGGGGGGTAGGGCGCGCCCACCAGGCTTGTGGCCACCTGGTGGGTCCCCCTCTGGTATTTCTTCGCCCAATATTTGTATATATTCCAAAATAATTCTCCATAAATTTTTAGGACTTTTGGAGTTGTGCTGAATAGGTCTCTCAGATTTGCTCCTTTTCGGTCCAGAATTCCAGCTGCCGGCATTCTCCCTCTTTGTGTAAACCTTGTAAAATAAGAGAGAAAAGGCATAAGTATTGTACCATAATGTGTAATAACAGCCCATAATGCAATAAATATCAATATAAAAGCATGATGCAAAATGGACGTATCATCCACCCACATATCAAATTATCAAAGTACCGAACACGAATCAAACCAACATGATGAAAGTGACATGGTGAAATTCCCGTGTACCCTCAAGAACGCTTTGCTTATCATAAGAGACCGTTTTGGCCTGTCCTTTGCCACAAAAGGATTGGGCTACCTTGCTGCACTTTATTTACCATTACCGTTACTTGCTTGTTATAAATTATCTTGCTATCAAACTACCTGTTACCGACTATTTCAGTGCTTGCAGAAAATACCTTGTTGAAAACCACTTGTCATTTCCTTCTGCTCCTCGTTGGGTTTGACACTCTTACTTATCGAAAGGACTACGATTAATCCCCTATACTTGTGGGTCATCAAGAATCTTTTCTGGCGCCGTTGCCGGGGAGTGAAGCGCTCTTGGTAGCTGGGAATTGGTAAGGAAAAATTATTACTATGTGCTGAAGTTTATTGTCACTTGTTACTATGGAGAACCATCCTTTGAGGGGTTTGTTCGGGGTATCTTCACCTCAACCTACTACACCTACTGAAAATATTGGATATGAAATTCCTTTGGGTATGATAGAACAACTGCTAGCTAATCCTTATGCAGGAGATGGAACTGAACATCCTATTATGCACTTGATATATGTGGATGAAATTTGTGGATTATTTAAGCTTGCAGGTTTATCTGGAGATGAAGCTAAGAAGAAGGTTTTCCCTTTATCTTTGAAAGTTAAACCATTGACATGGTATAGGCTATGCGATGATATTGGATCTTGGAACTGGAATCGATTGAAATTGGAATTTCACTAAAAAAATTATCCTATGCATCTAGTTCATCGTGATCGGAATTATATATATATTTTTTGGCCTCATTAAGGAGAAAGTATCGCTCTAGCTTGGGGGAGGCTTAAGTCAATATTATATTCATGCCCCAATCATGAGCTCTCTAGAGAAACTATTATTCAGAATTTTTATGCTCGGCTTTCTCATGAAGATCGATCCATGCTCGATACTTCTTGTACTGGTTCTTTTATGAAGAAGACTATTGAATTCAGGTGGGATCTTTGAGAAAGAATTAAACGCAACTCTAAAGATTGGGAACTCGACAAAGGTAAAGAGTCAGGTATTAAGCTTGAAGTTGATTGTGTTAAATCTTTTATGAATACCGATGCTTTTCACAAGTTTAGCACTAAATATGGACTTGACTCTAAGATAGTAGCCTCTTTTTGTGAATCTTTTGCTACTCATGTTGATCTCCCTAAGGAGAAGTGGTTTAAGTATCATCCCCCTATTAAAGAAGAGATCAAAGAACCGGTCATAGTTAAAGATGAAACTATTATTTACAATGTTGATCCAGTTGTGCCTACTGCTTATATTGAAAAACCACCTTTCCCTGTTAGGATAAAGGAACATGCTAAGGTTTCAACTGTGGTTCGCAAAAGTAATATTAGAGCACCTAAACCTGCTGAACAAACTAAAGTAGAACCTAGTGTTACTATGGTTAAAGATCTCCTGGTGGAAAATGTTGATGGGCATGTTATTTACTTCTGTGATGAAGCTGCTAGAATTGCCAAACCCGATGAAAAAAAGATAAACATAGACCTGTTGTTGGCATGCATGTTGTCTCAGTTAAAATAGGAGATCATTGTTATAATGGTTTATGTGATTTAGGTGCTAGCGTGAGTGCTATTCCTTTTACTTTATACCAAGAAATTATGAATGACATAGCATCCACTGAAATAGAAGACATAGATGTCACTATTAACCTTGCTAATAGAGACACCATCACACCACTTGGGATTGTTAGAGATGTTGAAGTCTTGTGTGGGAAAATAAAATACCCTACTGATTTTCTAGTTCTTGGTTCCCCACAAGATGACTTTTGTCCCATTATCTTTGGTAGACCTTTCTTGAACACTGTCAATGCTACTATAGATTGTCATAAACAAACCGTCAGTGTTCGCTTTGGTGATGAATCTCATGAATTTAATTTTTCCAAGTTTAATAGACAACCTCATAAGAAAGAATTACCTAGTAAGGATGAAATAATTGGTCTTGCTTCTATTGTTGTGCCTCCCACTGATCCACTAGAACAATATTTGCTAGACCATGAAAATGATATGCATATGCATGAAAGAAATGAAATAGATATTTTTTTTGAACAAAGACCTCTGCTCAAACACAATTTACCTATTGAAACTCTAGGAGGTCCTCCTCCACCTAAAGGTGATCCTGTGTTTGAATTGAAACAATTGCCTGACACTATGAAATATGCTTATCTTTATGAGAAAAACATATATCATGTTATTATTAGTGCTAACCTTTCAGAACATGAAGAAGAAAGACTATTGAAAATTCTGAAGAAGCACCGTGCTGCCATTGGATATACTCTTGATGATCTTAAGGGCATTAGTCCCACTCTCTGTCAGCACAAGATTAATATGGAACCTGATGCTAAACCCGTTGTTGATCACCAATGACGTTTGAATCCTAAGATAAAAGAAGTGGTAAGAACTGAAATATTAAAGCTTCTGGAAGCAGGTATAATCTATCCCATAGCTGATAGTAGATGGGTAAGTCCCGTTCATTGTGTCCCTAAGAAGGGAGGTATTAGTGTTGTTCCTAATGATAAAAATGAACTTATTCCGCAAAGAATTGTTACTGGCTATAGAATGGTAATTGATTTTAGAAAATTAAATAAAGCAACTAGAAAAGATCATTACCCTTTGCCTTTTATTGATCAAATATTGGAAAGATTATCTAAGCACACACACTTTTGTTTTCTGGATGGATATTCTAGTTTTTCTCAAATACCTTTTTCACAACCTGATCAAGAGAAAACCACTTTTACTTGCCCATTTGGAACTTATGCTTATAGACGTATGCCTTTTGGTTTATGCAATGCACCTGCTACCTTTCAAAGATGTATGACTACTATATTCTCTGATTTTTGTGAAAAGATTGTTGAGGTTTTCATGGATGATTTTTCTGTTTATGGAACTTCTTTTGATGATTGCTTGAGCAACCTTGATCGAGTTTTGCAGAGTTGCGAGCAAACTAATCTTGTCTTGAATTGGGAGAAGTGTCACTTTATGGTTAATGAAGGTATTGTCTTGGGGCATAAAATTTCTGAACGAGGTATTGAGGTGGATAAAGCTAAAGTTGATGCAATTGAGAAAATGCCATGTCCTAAATATATTAAAGGTATTCGTAGTTTCCTTGGCCATGCTGGTTTCTATAGGAGGTTTATTAAGGACTTCTCTAAATTTTTTAGGCCTTTTACAAATATTTTACAAAAGGATGTTCCATTTGTTTTTTATGATGATTGTGTAGAAGCCTTTGAAACACTTAAGAAAGCCTTAACTTCTGCACCTATTGTTCAACCACCTGATTGGAACTTGCCTTTTGAATTATGTGTGATGCTAGTGATTATACGGTTGGTGCTATTCTAGGATAAAGAGTTGATAAGAAATTAAATGTTATCCATTATGCTAGCAAAACTCTAGACAGTGCCCAAAGAAATTATGCTACTACCGAAAAAGAATTTTTAGCAGTTGTGTTTGCTTGTGACAAATTCAGATCTTACATTGTTGATTCCAAAGTAATTGTTCACACTGATCATGCTGCTATTAAATATCTTATGGAAAAGAAAGATGCTAAACCTAGACTCATTAGGTGGGTTCTTTTGCTACAAGAATTTGATTTACATATTACTGATAGAAAAGGAGCTGAGAACCCCGTAGCTGATAACTTGTCTAGGTTAGAGAATATTCTTGATGACCCACTACCTATTGATGATAGCTTTCCTAATGAACAACTAGCTGCAATAAATGTTTCTCACAACACTCCTTGGTATGCTGACTATGCTAATTATATTGTTGCTAAATAGATACCACCTAGTTTCACTTACCAACAAAAGAAAAAAAATCTTCTATGATTTAAGACATTACTTTTGGGATGACCCACATCTTTATAAAGAAGGAGTAGATGGTATTATTAGACGTTGTGTACCTGAGCATGAATAGGAACAAATCTTACGGAAATGTCACTCTGAAGCTTATGAAGGGCATCATGCGGGAGATAGAACTGCTCACAAGGTATTGCAATCTGGCTTTTATTGGCCTACTCTCTTCAAGGATACCCGTAAGTTTGTTTTATCTTGTGATGAATGTCAAAGAATTGGTAATATCGGTAAGCGTCAAGAAATGCCAATGAATTATTCACTTGCTGTTCAGCCATTTGATGCTTGGGGTTTTGATTATATGGGACCTTTTCCTTACTCTAATGGGTATACACATATTTTGGTTGTTGTTGATTATGTTACTAAGTGGGTAGAAGCTATTCCAACTAGTAGTGCTGATCATAACACTTCCATTAAAATGCTTAAAGAAGTTATTTTCCCAAGTTTGGAGTCCCTAGATATTTAATGACTGATGGTGGTTCACACTTTATTCATGGTGCTTTGTGTAAAATGCTTGCTAAATATGATGTTAACCATAGAATTGCATCACCCTATCATCCTCAATCTAGTGGTCAAGTTGAACTTAGCAATAGAGAAATAAAACTAATATTACAAAAAACTGTTAATAGGTCCCGAAAGAATTGGTCTAAGAAATTGGATGATGCACTTTGGGCCTACAGAACAGCATATAAAAATCCTATGGGTATGTCTCCTTATAAAATGGTTTATGGAAATGCTTGTCATTTGCCTCTAGAGTTAGAACATAAAGCTTATTGGGCAATTAAAGAACTCAACTATGATTTCAAACTTGCCGGTGAAAATATGTTATTTGATATTAGCTCATTAGATGAATGGAGAATCCAAGCTTATGAAAATGCCAAATTATTTAAAGAAAAAGTTAAAAGATGGCATGACAAAAGAATCCAAAAGCGGGAATTCAAAGTTGGAGAATATGTTCTTTTGTACAACTCTCGTTTTAGATTCTTTGCAGGAAAACTTCTCTCTAAATGGGAAGGACCATACATTATCGAGGAGGTTTATCACTCTGGAGCTATCAAGATTAATAATGCCGAAGGTACTAACACGAAGGTGGTCAATGGGCAAAGAATTAAACACCATATCTCAGGACGCCTATTAATGTTGAAAGCAATATTATTCAAACCTTCACACCGGAGGACCACATAAAAGAAACCTTCTAGAACACTCCAGAATACTAAAAAAGAGGAGGTCGTGATACGGTAAGTAAACGGACTCCGAAAAATCCGCAAAAATATTTTTTGTCAGTTTTAGAATATTACAAAAATTAGGATGTAACACCCCCAGTGGTTAGCCACATTAATCCCCCTGTTGATAATGCCATGTCATCATGATCAACAATGCTTAATCATCATGAGTAACATATCTCATTTCAAAATTGAAATTCAAATGGAAATTCAAACTAAAAGTAAAAATAAAAGTTGTTCAAATCCAGGAACTAAAATGTCCATCATGTTGCAAATATTCCCAAGGCATTTATAAAAATAGTAGCAACATTAATTAAATTAATTAAGTGACTCTAACAACAACCAAACAGAGATATTTAATCCATAATCATTTATTTAAAATCCAAATGAAATCCATTTGCCTCCAAACCAATTTCTAACAGTGAATAAAACTACACTATAAATATGTGGCTAGTTCACCTATTTTACAAAAGTCTATTAGGAGCTGAACAATTTGGAAAACAGCAAAAAAAACCCAGAGAAAACAGAAAAGAAAAAATAGAAAAAGGAAAAGAGGCCCACTGTGCCAGGGCCTAAGGTCAACAGTGGCCAGCCCAGCCCGCGCATGTCCCCTCCTTCCTCCGCTATTCATCGCCGAGCCGCTGTCGCCGCGCCCGCACGCCGCGCCCAGGTCCCCTCCCCCTGCTCGACACCCGCGCTCGTCGTGGAGGGGATAAGAGCCCCCTCGCCCGTCCCCATGAACTCTAGCCCCCTTAGGCGCTCGCCCGCGCCTCTCCTCTCTCTTTTCCCCACTCACCCGACAGCCGCCGTCGCCGCGCCACTCGATCCCGCGTAGCCACCGAGCCTCCCGTGCCTCCCCGAGGTGCTCACAGTCTTCCCCGTCGGCGGCTGCTTCATCTACGCCCTCTCCTTCGACCGGACGGAGCTCGCAGCGACAACCCCGAGCTCTTCTTCCCCGACGCCATCCGCCACTGCCGCCGTCGATTCTGGCTGCCCCACGCCTTCCCCGCGCCCGCATTCGCACACCTGCAGATCCCAGTGAGCTCCGCCTCCCTCTCCTCCTTTCCTTGCTGTCGATTTCGACCGTTAGCGCCTGATCCGGACTAGCCGAGCCCCTGCCTCCGCCACCGCTCGTCGCCGGCGTCATTCCGGCGACCAAATGGCCTCGCAACCGGGCCTGTTGCATTCGCCGCGTCGCGTAGAGGCTCCCCAGCTGCCCCCTTTGCTCGCTAGCCCACCGCAGCCGCACGCCCGAGCTCTGCCCGAGAACGCTGCCGCCCGCCATCGTCATCACGCTCCATTCCGGCCACCTCTGCCTGCGAGACCACCACAGTTGGATGCGGCGCAGGACGCTCATTCGAACGGCACCGGCCGCGTCCCATTTGGCCCCCCACAGCCGAAATCCGAGCCTCGCCGACGCGCTCCACCGCGCATGGGCTCGCCAGAGCAACTCCGGCATCCACCGCTGATGTGGCACCCACGTGGCAACGCCTGGGCCACTGACTGGTGGGCCCAGGGGCCCCTTTGACCAGTTGACTTTGGTCAACTACTGACTGGGCGGCCCTGTGTCTATGACATGCGGGCCCCACCGCTAAACATTTTAAAAATAAATAGATAAAATGTTAGTTAATTAATTAATTAGTTAATTAACTTAATCAGTCACTGACAGGCCGGGCCCACTGATTAATAAGTCTGTTAGATTAGTTTTAAACGCTGTTAAACACACTGTCTATGACAGGTGGGTCCTGCAGGTCAGGTTTGACCTGGACCGGGCGGTTTGACTGCTGACGTCACAGTGACATCATGCTGATGCAATAATCCTTTTTTGTTAATTAAAATAATTCCAGAAATTGTTTAAATCTTTAGAAATTCGTAGAAAATAATCCGTAGCTCAGATCGAAAAACTTTCTACATGAAAGTTGCTCAGAACGACAAGACGAATCCGAATACGCGGTCCGTTCGTCCGCCACACGTCCCTAGCATAGCGAACATGCAACCGTCCCCCTCCGTTTCATCTGTCCGAAAATGCCAAGCTTTGGGAAAACATTCCCGGATGTTTTCCCTCTTCACCTATATCGTGTAGCATCGCGTCAGAACACCCCTAGCTCTGCGTATTGTCATGTCATGCTCTTGTTTGCTTTATATTTACTGTTTCTTCCCCCTCTTCTCTCTCAGTAGACCCCGACATCGACATCGTCCCCGAGGCCGACGCAGCTCCGGAGGTTGACGACACCGTTGATGACCTTGCCTTTGCCGCCAAGCAACCAGGCAAGCACCCCCCTTGAGCATACCGATATCTCCTATTCTCTTCTCTCTTGTGCTTGCATTAGAATTTGCTGCTGCTACTGCTTTACCTATTCTGATGCATAGCCTGTTTATTGTAACCTGCTATTGATACCTTACCTGCTTATCCTAAACTGTCTAGTATAGGCTGGGTAGAGACCTATCAGTGACCCCACTTGTCCCGATTGCCCCGCTGGATCATCAGAAGACTCGACGACCAGGCCCCAGCACCGAACATCACCCCCTTAGTTGTAACGACACTGCAGCGTTACGATTGAGTGTCGAGGGTGATACCTCGTGTAGCACTTCTGATGCTAACTCTGTAGAGTAGCTATTCGGTCGTGGTCATCGAGGGTGATTCCTCCTTCACCACTTCCGATAACGACGCTGTTGTGCAACACCTCAAGTGTGAACCCATCGAGGGTGATTCCTCCGAGTTCACCTTGACGGATACATCGAGTAGGAATCCATCGAGGGTGATACCTCGGATTCCCTTGATGTTATGGACACACGGATAATTGGACTTTACACTGTTACTTGGAAGGCGGGTCGACTCTGAGGGGTACCCGCGTGTGATGTGAAGACGGGTTGACCTGGATGGTGCCCGAGTGAGAATACGAGGCGTGGCCGGGCATTCTTGGCCCTTGCCGCAAGTCCTCGAGACGGGGCGACGGGGTCACAACGATCGTGAGTCTCTGCTCGTTACCGCACCCCCAAGGTACTAACGATTTGGATATTTGATTCGAGTGGGCCTTTGGCCCGATAGCACTAACCATCATGTGGGAAAAGTTATAGGCACTCTGCATCGTATGCATCAGCCGAAAGCTCTGTCAGACATTCAGTTCAGCATTGCGGTCGGGACGGACCGGCGCCCCCCTGGTGCCTGGCTTCCCCCTGCACGCAACGACTCGGAGTGCACAGGGTGATGGCCCAAGACCTCTGAGCGCTTAGGATGTAGACCGACGGGGACCTCTCTGCTGAGCTCTAGGTAGGGTTGCGGTGTGTCGTTTGGCCGAGGCTGGGCATGACCCAGAAAGTGTGTCTGGCCGGTGTTAAGCGAGCGTGGTGGGTAAGTTGGTGCACCCCTGCAGGGAAGAACTAATCTATGCATAGCCGGATCCTCGGTAACGGACGCTCGGAGTTGTATCCCGATCGATACAACTAGAATTGGATACTATGGCTCTGGGATTGCTTCTCGCAAGGAGTAAAGAAGGGATCTCTGGACGAGGTTGATGACAGTATGGCTCTGGGATTGCTTTCTCGCAGGGAGTCGAGAAAGGATCTCTGGGTGAGGTTGATAACATTACTACTACTTTATATTGTACTAATCTACACTCTTCTAATGCTGCAAGACCTCTGAAGATGCTAGTCTTCGATAGGACTAGGCCTTCTCTCTATTCTGGCATTTCTGCAGCCCAGTCCACATATACAGCCCTTCTTTGATAATGTTGCATATGTAGTGTAGATCCTTGCTTGCTGAGTACTTCGGATAAGTACTCAAGGTTGCTTTGCTTTCTTTTTTCCCCCATATCCTTTTGATGCAACCAAATGACGGAGCCCCGGATACAGCTGCCCCCGCCGACGATCGCTACTACTACCTTGAGGGTGGATACTACTACGAGTTGGCCGATGACCAGGAGTAGGTTCGGAGGGTCCCAGGCAGGAGGCCTGCGCCTTTCGATCGTAGCTTTTGTTTTGCCCCGCCTTTCTAGGGGCTTATCTGTTTCTGTTTCCTATCTGTACTCAGATATCTGATGCTTCCGCTGACACTTGTATGCGAGCTTATGTATTCGAGCCCTCGAGGCCCCTGGCTTGTAATATAAAGCTTTTATGACTTTATTTATGATAGTGTTGTGTTGTGATATCTTCCCATGAGTCCTTAGGCTTGATCGTGTGCATTTGCGTGTATGATTAGTGCACGATTGAGCCGGGGGCGTCACAAGTTGATATCAGAGCCGACTGCCTGTAGGATCCCCCCTTTCCAACTCCTTGGCCGAAGTTGAGTCTAGTAACCAAAAACTGTTTTACTAACTTGGTTTTGTGGCTTACGGGCCCACGTCGCCAATTGGGTGGTATTAGTATCTTTTATTTCTCATCTATACTCTGGGACTCTGATCTCTCTTCTATTCGGGTTAAATGAATTTTACTAACGCCGACACTTAGGATCTCGTAAATCTCGTCTACCCGGAGAGCTGGACATCTGTGCTTAATTCCTTACCATTGATCTGATTAGTCTGATAATCATTTTCCTTTCCATTGTTTTGTTTAACCTTTCTCTCTGAGTTGTATTATACTTCTCATTGTCGTTTGACAATCCTGAATTTCCTCTGTTTCAGATGGATCGTTTGTTTCCACCACGCCCTACGACGCAGCTTGTGCTTCGCACTTGGGCTCGTGGTGCCCCTGGTTTTCCAGCTGTCCTGATCGCCCTCCTGACCAGGCTGGGCTACCGCTGGTACCCCGAGTACATGGTCTACGAGGACTACCGCGAGTTCAACCAGGAGCAGTACCATGCTGATGTTCGTATCTATGATCAGTGCGGTTTCTCAGACACTGAGCTACACCTTTTCCACGGTATCGGCGTGACGATTGAGATGGCAGTACATGATGCCGCCTACTCTGCTGTCGCACGTCTTCGAGGAGAGTTCAGCGATAGCTTGGATGCCTCTGAGTTCCAATACATTCCGTATACCCCTGCTGGAGATGCTACTGGATACTACACAGCTATCTGTGCCCTGTACGAGCGTCGTCGATACGACCCGCATGTTCTGATTCAGTGCACTCAGGCTCTGGATTGCACTGTTCGGGCTCTTGCCGTCGAGTTGGTTGCCACTCGAGCACGCCTCTACGATGCTATGACACAGTTGCTACCAGCTGTTCATGCAGGGATACATCCAGAGTACATCCTTTACCCGAGCAGGACTCAGATATATGCTGGTATTGATTGGCCTGCTGTTGGAGGTCACACACCTGTACGTGGACCTCTTCTTTCAGCTCGAGACCGGATTCTGCATCAGAGTGCACATGGAGCGCAGGATCCTTCTGCGACGAACATTCGTCGTCCGCATGTGCAGCTACCCCATTTCAGTGGATCTTCCCGACGTTGATGTAGCCTTGGCTATGTCTCGTGGTGTACTTCCTTACCGCGTGCCTGCGCGCCGCCTACCATGTCTAGCTTTTGAATTCGCGCCATTATGTTATTCGCACGTACCCGACTCTGTGTATGGATCTGTATGTCTTAATTGACTACTGTTAAGTATCTAGTACACTGCTTAATTATTGTCGTGTTACATCATGCTTGTCGCTAAACACCCGCAACTGCTTTTACTGAACTACCCCTGTTGAAACGTAGCAGGATGGTTAGACCAGGTGGTCGTGGTCGTGGTCGTGCCCCTGAACGCCCACCATCGCCAGATTATATGGCAGCTATGATGCAACAGTTCGAGCTAAACCGTCAGTTCATGACTGGGATTATGACTCAGTTCCCGCATCTGAACAACCAGAACCAGAACCCTCCTTCAATAACTCTACCGAAATTTATGCGTCTTAACCCCACTCAGTTCCGCAACTCTGAGAAGCCACTGGATGCTGATGACTGGATTCATGATATCACTCACGAGATGGAGTCGGCAAATGTCTCCCCTGCCAACTTTGTCGCCTTCGCTTCCTTTTTCCTAAAGGGTCCCGTTGCTCAATGGTGGGACACCCACAAACGTACACTGCCTGCTGGAACAACCGTTACTTGGCCTGAGTTCCAGGCTGCCTTTCGTGCCCGATATATTCCTCAAGGAATCATGGACCGGATGAAAACCCAGTTCCGCAACCTCACTCAGGGCAATAAGACTGTCGAAGCTTATCAGCGGGAATTCCTTGACCTGTCCCGCTATGCTGAAGAAGACATCGCCACGGATGCTCGTAGACAAGAGAAGTTCCGTAATGGACTCCACACAGACATCGAGCTGGCACTCGCTGCTCAAGATTTCACCGACTTTACTACTCTTGTGAACAAGGCTATTCTGCTTGAGACTGCTCAAATGAAGCATAAGGAGTCGCAGAAGCGCTATCGTGATGTTGGCTCATCTTCGGGCTCAACACAGAAGCGAAAAACATATGGTCGTGGACACGCTTACAACATTGGTATTGAACAAGTTCAGGATCAATCTGCCACTGTGATGGGTACTATCTCGTTAACTCAGTACCTGCTTCTGTTTTGTTTAATTCAGCAGCATCACATTCATTCATCTATGAAAATTTGCATTCATGCATGACCTTCATTATGAGGAAATGCATACTCCGTTAGTCAGCTGGGCTAGTGAATTACCGTGCCCAGACAACTCAAAATGCTGAGGCTAAAATATACACCTTGAATGCGTTGAACGCTTCTACGCTTGAGGGGATCGAAAACATTCCAGTCGTCCAAGATTTTCCAGACGTTTCTTCGAAAGAACTTCCGAGAATACCCCTCTTTCTTTCAGTCTTCCTCTTAATTCTCGGGGCGAGAATTCTTGTTAGTGGAGGAGACTTGTAACACCCCCAGTGGTTAGCCACAGTAATTCCCCTGTTGATAATGCCATGTCATCATGATCAACAGTGCTTAATCATCATGAGTAACATATCTGATTTCAAAATTCAAATTCAAATGGAAATTCAAACTAAAAGTAAAATAAAAGGTTTTCAAATCCAGGAACTAAAATGTCCATCATGTTGCAAATATTCCCAAGGCATTTATAAAAATAGTAGCAACATTAATTAAATTAATTAAGTGACTCTAACAACAACCAAACAGAGATATTTAATCCATAATCATTTATTTAAAATCCAAATGAAATCCATTTGCCTCCAAACCAATTTCTAACAGTGAATAAAACTACACTATAAATATGTGGCTAGTTCACCTATTTTACAAAAGTCTATTAGGAGCTGAACAATTTGGAAAACAGCAACAAAAAAAAGAAAAACAGAGAAAACAGAAAAGAAAAAAAATAGAAAAAGGAAAAGAGGCCCACTGTGCCTGGGCCTAAGGTCAACAGTGGCCAGCCCAGCCCGCGCCTGTCCCCTCCTTCCTCCTCTGTTCATCGCCGAGCCGCTGTCGCCGCGCCCGCACGCCGCGCCCAGGCCCCCCTCCCCCTGCTCGACACCCGCGCTCGTCGTGGAGGGGATAAGAGCCCCCTCGCCCGTCCCTGCGAACCCTAGCCCCCTCAGGCGCTCGCTCGCGCCTCTGCTCTCTCTTTTCCCCACTCACCCGACAGCCGCCGTCGCCGCGCCGCTCGATCCCGCGTAGCCACCGAGCCTCCCGTGCCTCCCCGAGGTGCTCACAGTCTTCCCCGTCGGCGGCTGCTTCGTCTACGCCCTCTCCTTCGACCGGACGGAGCCCGCAGCGACAGCCCCGAGCTCTTCTTCCCCGACGCCGTCCACCACTACCGTCGTCAATTCCGGCTGCCCCACGCCTTCCCCGCGCCCGCATTCGCACACCTGCAGGTCCCAGTGAGCTCCGCCTCCCTCTCGTCCTTTCCTCGCTGTCAATTTCGACCGTTAGCGCCCGATCCGGACTAGCCGAGCCCCTGCCTCCGCCACCGCTTGTCGCCGGTGTCATTCCGGCGACCAAATGGCCTCGCAACCGGGCCCGTTGCATTCACCGCGTCGCGTAGAGGCTCCCCAGCTGCCCCCTTTGCTCGCTAGCCCACCGCAGCCGCACGCCCGAGCTTCGCCCGAGAACACCGCTGCCCGCCGTCGTCGTCACGCTCCATTCCGGCCACCTCTGCCTGCGAGACCACCGCAGTTGGATGCGGCGCACGACGCTCGTTCGAACGGCACCGGCCGCGTCCCATTTGGCCCCCCACAGCCGAAATCCGAGCCTCGCCGGCGTGCTCCGCCGCGCATGGGCTCGCCGGAGCAACTCCGGCAGCCACCGCTGATGTGGCACCCACGTGGCAACGCCTGGGCCACTGACTGGTGGGCCCAAGGTCCCCTTTGACCAGTTGACTTCGGTCAACTACTGACTGGGCGGCCCTGTGTCTATGACATGCGGGCCCCACCGCTAAACATTTTAAAAATAAATAGATAAAATGTTAGTTAATTAATTAATTAGTTAATTAACTTAATCAGTCATTGACAGGCCGGGCCCACTGATTAATAAGTCTGTTAGATTAGTTTTAAACGCTGTTAAACCCACTATCTATGACAGGTGGGTCCCGCAGGTCAGGTTTGACCTGGACCGGGCGGTTTGACTGCTGACATCATAGTGACATCATGCTGACGCAATAATCCTTTTTTGTTAATTAAAATAATTCCAGAAATTGTTTAAATCTTTAGAAATTCGTAGAAAATAATCCGTAGCTCAGATCGAAAAACTTTCTACATGAAAGTTGCTCAGAACGACAAGATGAATCCGAATACGCGGTCCGTTCGTCCGCCACACGTCCCTAGCATAGCGAACATGCAACCGTCCCCCTCCGTTTCATCTGTCCGAAAATGCCAAGCTTCGGGAAAACATTCCCGGATGTTTTCCCTCTTCACCTATATCGTGTAGCACCGCGTCAGAACACCCCTAGCTCTGCGTAATATCATGTCATGCTCTTGTTTGCTTTATATTTACTGTTTCTTCCCCCTCTTCTCTCTCGGTAGACCCCGACATCGACGTCGTCCCCGAGGCCGACGCAGCTCTGGAGGTTGACGACACCGTTGACGACCTTGCCTTTGCCGCCAAGCAACCAGGCAAGCACCCCCCTTGAGCATACCGATATCTCCTATTCTCTTCTCTCTTGTGCTTGCATTAGAATTTGCTGCTGCTACTGCTTTACCTATTCTGATGCATAGCCTGTTTATTGTAACCTGCTATTGATACCTTACCTGCTTATCCTAAACTGTCTAGTATAGGCTGGGTAGAGACCTATCAGTGACCCCACTTGTCCCGATTGCCCCGCTGGATCATTAGAAGACTCGACGACCAGGCCCCAGCACCGAACATCACCCCCTTAGTTGTAACGACACTGCAGCATTACGATTGAGTGCCGAGGGTGATACCTCATGTAGCACTTCTGATGTTAACCCTGTAGAGTAGCTATTCGGTCATGGTCATCGAGGGTGATTCCTCCTTCACCACTTCCGATAACGACGCTGTTGTGCAACACCTCAAGTGTGAACCCATCGAGGGTGATTCCTCCGAGTTCACCTTGACGGATACATCGAGTAGGAATCCATCGAGGGTGATACCTCGGATTCCCTTGATGTTATGGACACATGGATAATTGGACTTTACACTGTTACTTGGAAGGCGGGTCGACCCTGAGGGGTACCCGCGTGTGATGTGAAGACGGGTTGACCTGGATGGTGCCCGAGTGAGAATACGAGGCGTGGCTGGGCATTCTTGGCCCTTGCCGCAAGTCCTCGAGACAGGGCGAGGGGGTCACAACGATCGTGAGTCTCTGCTCGTTACCGCACCCCCAATGTACTAACGATTTGGATATTTGATTCGAGTGGGCCTTTGGCCCGATAGCACTAACCATCACGTGGGAAAAGTTATGGGCACTCTGCATCATATGCATTAGCCGAAAGCTCTGTCAGACGTCCAGTTCAGCATTGCGGCCGGGACGGACCGGCGCCCCCTGGTGCCTGGCTTCCCCCTGCACGCAACGACTCGGAGTGCACAGGGCTATGGCCCAAGACCTCTGAGCGCTTAGGATGTAGACCGACGGGGACCTCTCTGCTGAGCTCTAGGTAGGGTTGCGGTGTGTCGTTTGGCCGAGGCCGGGCATGACCCAGAAAGTGTGTCCGGCCGGAGTTAAGCGAGTGTGGTGGGTAAGTTGGTGCACCCCTGCAGGGAAGAACTAATCTATGCATAGCCGGATCCTCGGTAACGGACGCTCGGAGTTGTATCCCGATCGATACAGCTAGAATTGGATACTATGGCTCTGGGATTGCTTCTCACAAGGAGTCGAGAAGGGATCTCTGGACGAGGTTGATGACAGTATGGCTCTGGGATTGCTTTCTCGCAGGGAGTCGAGAAAGGATCTCTGGGTGAGGTTGATAACATTACTACTACTTTATATTGTACTAATCTACACTCTTCTAATGCTGCAAGACCTCTGAAGATGCTAGTCTTCCATAGGACTAGGCCTTCTCTCTGTTCTGGCATTTCTGCAGCCCAGTCCACATATACAGCCCTTCTTTGATAATGTTGCATATGTAGTGTAGATCCTTGCTTGCTGAGTACTTCGGATGAGTACTTACGGTTGCTTTGCTTACTTTTTTCCCCCATATCCTTTTGATTCAACCAAATGACGGAGCCCCGGATACAGCTGCCCCCTGCCGATGATCACTACTACTACCTCGAGGGTGGATACTACTACGAGTTGGCCGACGACCAGGAGTAGGTTTGGAGGGTCCCAGGCAGGAGGCCTGCGCCTTTCGATCATAGCTTTTGTTTTGCCCCGCCTTTCTAGGGGCTTATCTGTTTCTGTTTCCTATCTGTACTCAGATATCTGATGCTTTCGCTGACGCTTGTATGCGAGCTTATGTATTCGAGCCCTCGAGGCCCCTGGCTTGTAATATAAAGCTTGTATGACTTTATTTATGATTTAGAGTTGTGTTGTGATATCTTCTCGTGAGTCCTTAGGCTTGATCGTGTGCATTTGCGTGTATGATTAGTGCACGATTGAGCCGGGGGCGTCACATAGGAAAATAAGAAACAACCAGGAAGGCAACCGAGGAGGGCACAAGACACCAGGGCGCGCCTGGCTTGCCTGGCGTGCCCAGGTGGGTTGTGCCCACCTCAGGAACCTTCCTGACTCCGTTTTCCTCTCTTTTGCTTGTTTCCCAAGATAAAAAAATCTTTATATACCCCCCGAACGTATTGACCACCGTATCGCGGAGAAATCTTCTGCTCTTCTTTCTTGCTGTTTTCTGTTAGATCTGTCAAGCCAGGCATCATGTCTTCTCCCTCCTCCGACAAAGTAGAAGGGGATGATTGGTTGATGAAGATAGAACTAAAGAGAGAGGAACCATAGGAAACCATCAAGGGTGACAAGGTCAAGGAAGTCGCGGGAGATCAAGTTCCGGCAGTAGGGCAGGCCGTTCCAGCAGCAGCAGAAGAAGACATCCTTCAACCTTACTATGATCATCTTACCCCTACTGAAACAGAAGCTTTTAGGGTCATTGAAACAGTTCGTGTGCATAATAAATATCTCATGAAAATATTCTGTTGCAAGAGCATGTCATTGTGACGCCCCCGGCTTAATCTTGCACTAATCATACACGCAAATGCACATGATCAAGCCTAAGGACTCACTTGAAGATATCACAACACAACTCTAAAATATAAATAAAGGCATACAAGCATTATATTACAAGCCAGGGCCTCGGTGGGCTCGAATACATAAGCTTGATGCCAAACAAGCATCAGCGGAAGCGTTAGATATCTAAGTACAGACATAAGACAGAGAGATAAGCCTTTAACAAGGCGGGACAAAACAAAAGCTACGATCGAAAGGCGCAGGCCTCCTGCCTGGGACCCTCCGATCCTACTCCTGGATGTCGGCCAGCTTGTAGAAGTAACCACCCTTGAGGTGGTAGTAGTAGTCGTCGGCGGGGCAGCTGTCTCAAGGGCTTCGTCATCTGGTTGCATCAAATGGATATGGGGAGAAAAAGAAAGCAAAGCAACTGTGAGTACTCATCCGAAGTACTCAACAAGCAAGGATCTACACTACATATACAACATTATCAAAGAAGGGTTGTATATGTGGACTGGGCTGCAGAAATGCCAGAATAGAGAGAAGGCCTAGTCCTATCGAAGACTAGCATCTTCAGCATCTTCAAGCTTCTTCAGCGGTCTTGCAGCATTAGAAGAGTGTAGATAGCACAGTATAAAGAAGTAGTAATGTTATCAACCTCACCCAGAGATCCTTTCTCGACTCCATGCGAGAAAGCAATCCCAGAGCCATACAGTCATCAACCTCGCCAAGAGATCCTTTCTCGACTCCCTGCGAGAAAGCAATTCCAGAGCGATAATATCCATTTCTCATCACAAGTATCCAGTTCTAGTTGTATCGATCGGGATACAACTCCGAGCATCCATTACCGAGGATCCGGCTATGCATAGATTAGTTCTTCCCTGCAGGGGTGCACCAACTTACCCACCACGCTCGCTTAACTCCGACCGGACACACTTTTCTGGGTCATGCCCGGCCTCGGCCAAACGACACACCGCAACCCTACCTAGAGCTCAGCAGAGAGGTCCCCGTCGGTCTACATCCTAAGCGCTCAGGGGTCTTGGGCCGTCGCCCTGTGCACTCCGGGTCGTTGCGAGTAGGGTGGATACTGCTACTTCTTGAGCTTGCATTGGTTTTTCCCTTGAAGAGGAAAGGGTGATGCAGCAAAGTAGAGTAAGTATTTCCCTCAGCTTTTGAGAACCAAGGTATCAATCCAGTAGGAGACAACGCCCAAGTCACTGAATACCTGCACAATCAAACACCAACCTTGCACCCAACGCGATAAAGGGGTTGTCAATCCCTTAACGGTTATTTGCAACATGAGATCTGATAGAGATGATAAACGGTAAAGTAATATTTTTGGTATTTTTGGTTTATGGAATGGAAAGTAAAGATTGCAAAGTAAAAGAAATAGGAAACGGAAATTGTAGATCGGAAACTTATATGATGGAAAATAGACCCGGGGGCCATAGGTTTCACTAGAGGCTTCTCTCAAGATAGAAATTATTACGGTGGGTGCACAAATTACTACCGAGCAATTGATAGAAAAGCGCAAAGTTATGACGATATCTAAGGCAATGATCATGAATATAGGCATCACGTCCGTGTCAAGTAGACCGAAACGATTCTGCATCTACTACTATTACTCCGAACATCGACCGACTCCTGCCTGCATCTAGAGTATTAAGTTCATAAGAACAGAGTAACGCATTAAGCAAGATGACATGATGTAGCGGGATAAACTCAAGCAATATGATGAAAACCCCATCTTTTTGTCCTCAATGGCAACAATACAATACGTGCCTTGCTGCCCCTACTATCACTGGGAAAGGACACCGCAATATTGAACCCAAAGCTAAGCACTTCTCCCATTGCAAGAAAAACCAATCTAGTTGGCCAAACCAAATCGATAGTTCGAAGAGACTTGCAAAGATATCAAATCATGCATATAAGAATTCAGAGAAGATTCAAATAATATTCATAGATAAGCTGATCATAAATGCACAATTCATTGGATCTCGGCAAACACACCGCAAAAGAGTATTACATCGAATAGATCTCCAAGAACATCGAGGAGAACTTTGTATTGAGAATCAAAGAGAGAGAAGAAGCCATCTAGCTACTAGCTATGGACCCGTAGGTCTGAAGTAAACTACTCACGCTTCATCGGAGAGGCAATGGTGTTGATGTAGAAGCCCTCGGTGATCGAACCCCCCTCCGGCAGGATGCCGGAAAAGGCCCCAAGATGGGATCTCACGGGTACAGAAGGTTGCGGCGGTGGAAAAGTGGTTTTGTTGCCCCCCTGGATGTTTTTGGGGTATAAGAGTATATATAGGCGAAAGATCTAGGTCAGAGGGGCTACGAGGGGCCAACAAGGTCGGGGGGCGCGCCCTACCCCCCTGGGCGTGCCTTCCACCCTTGTGGCCGCCTCGCGGCTCTTCCGACTTGCACTCCAAGTCTCCTGGGTGTCTTCTGGTCCAAGAAAAATCATCGCTAAAGTTTTATTCCGTTTGGACTCCGTTTGGTATTCCTTTTCTGCAAAACTCTAAAACAAGGAAAAAACAGAAACTAGCACTGGGCTCTAGGTTAATAGGTTAGTCCCAAAAATCATATAAAATAGCATATTAATGCATATAAAACATCTAAAATAGATAATATAATAGCATGGAACAATAAAAAATTATAGATACGTTGGAGACGTATCAAGCATCCCCAAGCTTAATTCCTGCTCGTCCTCGAGTAGGTAAATGATAAAAACAGAATTTTTGATGTGGAATGCTACCTAACATATTTATCCGTGTAATTCTCTTTATTGTGGCATGAATGTTCAGATCCGTAAGATTCAAAACAAAAGTTTAATATTGACATAAAAACAATAATACTTCAAGCAAACTAACAAAATAATTATGTCTTCTCAAAATAACATGGCCAAAGAAAGCTTATCCCTACAAAATCATATGGTCTGGCTGTGCTCCATCTTCATCGCACAAAATATTTAAATCATGCACAACCCTGATGACAAGCCAAGCAATTGTTTCATACTTTTGACGTTCTTAAACTTTTTCAACTTTCACGCAATACATGAGCGTGAGCCATGGACATAGCACTATAGGTGGAATAGACGGTGGTTGTGGAGAAGACAAAAAGGAGGAGATTGTCTCACATCAACTAGGCGTATCAACGGGCTATGGAGATGCCCATTAATAGATACCAATGTGAGTGAGTAGGGATTGCCATGCAACGGATGCACTAGAGCTATAAGTTTATGAAAGCTCAAAAAGAAAACTAAGTGGGTGTGCATCCAACTTGCTTGCTCACAAAGACCTAGGGCAATTTGAGGAAGCCCATCATTGGAATATACAAGCCAAGTTCTATAATGAAAAATTCCCACTAGTATATGAAAGTGATATCATAGGAGACTCTCTATCATGAAGATCATGGTGCTACTTTGAAGCACAAGTGTGGCAAAGAGGATAGTAACATTGTCCCTTCTCTCTTTTCTCTCATTTTTTATGGGCCTTCTTTCATTTTTTTTGGCCTCCTTTTTTTTCGTCCGGAGTCTCATCCCGACTTGTGGGGGAATCATAGTCTCCATCATCCTTTCCTCACATGGGACAATGCTCTAATAATGAAGACCATCACACTTTTATTTACTTACAACTCAAAATTTACAACTCGATGCTAGAACAAGATATGACTCTATATGAATGCCTCCGGCGGTGTACCGGGATGTGCAATGAATCAAGAGCGACATGTATAAAAATATGATGAATGGTGGTTTTGCCACAAATACGATGTCAACTACATGATCATGCAAAGCAATATGACAATGATGAAGCGTGTCATAATAACGGAACGGTGGAAAGTTGCATGGCAATATATCTCGGAATGGCTATGGAAATGCCATAATAGGTAGGTATGGTGGCTGTTTTGAGGAAAGATATGTGGTGGGTTTATGGCACCGGCGAAAGTTACGCGGTACAAGAGAGGCTAGCAATGGCGGAGAGGTGAGAGTGCGTATAGTCCATGGACTCAACATTAGTCATAAATAACTCATATACTTATTGCAAAAATCTATTAGTCATCAAAACAAAGTACTATGCGCATGCTCCTAGGGGGATAGATTGGTAGGAAAATACCATCACTCGTCCCCGACCGCCACTCATAAGGAAGACAATAAAAAAATAAATCATGCTCCGACTTCATCACATAACGGTTCACCATACGTGCATGCTACGAGACTCACAAACTTTAACACAAGTATTTCTCAAATTCACAACTATTCACTAGCATGACTCTAATATCACCATCTTCATATCTCAAAACAATCATAAGGAATCAAACTTCTCATAGTATTCAATGCACTATATATGAAAGTTTTTATTATATCCCTCTTGGATGCCTATCATATTAGGACTAGTTTTATAACCAAAGAAAATTACCATGCTGTTTAGAAAGACTCTCAAAATAATATAAGTGAAGTGCGAGAGTTCATCAATTTCTATAAAATAAAATCACCGCCGTGCTCTAAAAAGATATAAGTGAAGCACTAGAGCAAATTTGCCTAGCTCAAAAGATATAAGTGAAGCACATAGAGCATTCTAATAAATCACGATTCATGCGTGTCTCTCTCAAAAGGTGTGTACAGCAAGGATGATTGTGGCAAACTAAAAAGCAAAGACTCAAATCATACAAGACGCTCCAAGCAAAACACATATCATGTGGTGAATAAAAATATAGCCTCAAGTAAAGTTACCGATAGACGAAGACGAAAGAGGGGATGCCTTCCCGGGGCATCCCCAAGCTTAGGATTTTTGACATCCTTGAATATTACCTTGGGGTTCCTTGGGCATCCCCAAGCTTAGGCTCTTGCCACTCCTTATTCCATAGTCCATCAAATCCTTACCCAAAACTTGAAAACTTCACAACACAAAACTCAACAGAAATTCTCATAAGCTCCGTTAGTATAAGAAAATAAATCACCACTTTTGGTACTGTTGTGAACTTATTATTTATTTATATTGGTGTAATATATACCGTATTCCAACTTTTCCATGGTTCATACCCCCTGATACTAGCCATAGATTCATCAAAATAGGCAAACAACACATAAAAAACAGAATCTGTCAAAAACAGATCAGTCTGCGAAGATCTGAATTGTTCTAATACTTATGTAATCCAAAAATTATGAAAAAGTAGGAAAACATAGGAAATTCGTATATCAATCTTGTGTAAAAAATTCAGAGTTATTCCACGCTCCAGTGAATTTAAACAATTCTGGGACTAGACACAAAAGTTTCTGTTTTTCAGCAGGATCAAATCAACTATCACCGTAAGCCATCCCAAAGGTCTTACTTGGCACAAACACTAATTAAAACACAAAACCACATCTAACCAGAGGATAGATGAAATATTTATTGCAAAACAGAACCTAAAAAGCAAAAATAAAAACAAAATTGGGTTGCCTCCCAACAAGCGCTATTGTTTAACGCCCTTAGCTAGGCATAAAACACGAATAGATCTAAGTATTATCATCTTTGGCATGCAATCCATACATGGCTCTCATAATAGATTCATAAGGCAATTTAATTTTATTTCTAGGGAAGTGTTCCATGCATTTCCTTAATGGAAATTGGAATCTAATATTTCCTTCTTTCATATCAATAATTGCACCAATCGTTCTAAGGAAAGGTCTACCAAGAATAATAGGACATGTAGGATTGCAATCTATATCAAGAACAATGAAATCTACGGGCACTTAATTCCTATTCGCAACAATAAGAACATCATTAATTCTTCCCATAGGTTTCTTAATAGTGGAGTCCGCAAGATGCAAATTTAAGGAACAATCATCAAATTCACGGAAACCTAACACATCACATAAAGTTTTCGGAATCGTGGAAACACTAGCACCCAAATCACACAAAGCATAGCATTCATAATCTTTAATATTAATCTTAATAGTAGGTTCCCACTCATCATAAAGTTTTCTAGGAATAGAAACTTCCAAATTAAGCTTTTCTTCATAAGATTGCATCATAGAATCAACGATATGTTTAGTAAAAGCTTTGTTGTGATTATAAGCATGAGGATAATTCAACATGGATTGTAACAAGGAAATAAAATCTATTAAAGAGCAATTATCATAATTAAAGTCCTTGAAATCCAAAATAGTGGGTTCATTGCTATCTAAAATTTTGACCTCTCCAATCCCACTTTTATCAATTTTTGCATCAAGATCTAAAAACTCCGAATCATTGGGACGCCTTCTAACTAAAGTTGACTCATCTCCAGTCCCATCTTTATCAAGATTTACATTGGAAAACAAAGATTCAATAGGAGTCAAATCAATCACTTTAAGATCTTCATCATTATTCTCACGGAAACTAGAAGAACACGTTTTTATGAACCAATCTTTTTTAGCGCGCATCTTAGCGGTTCTTTCTTTGCACTCATCAATGGAAATTCTCATGGCTTTGAGAGACTCATTGATATCATGCTTAGGTGGAATAGATCTAAGTTTCAAAGAATCAACATCAAGAGAAATTCTATCCACGTTCCTAGCCAAATCATCAATCTTAAGCAATTTTTCTTCAATCAAAGCATTACAATTATTTGGCGAACTTATAGATTCTTTAACACTATTCTCAAATTCAGAGGGTATCTTATTATAATTTCCATAAGAATTGTTGTAGGAATTACCATTATTATTAGAGGAATTACTAGGAAACGGCCTAGGATTAAAATTACCTCTATACGCGTTATTACCAAAATTGTTCCTACCAACAAAATTCACATCCATGGATTCGTTATTGTTTTCAATCAAAGTAGACAAAGGCATATCATTAGGATCAATAGGAGCACTCTTATTAGCAAATAATTTCATAAGTTCATCCATCTTTCCACTCAAAACATTGATTTCTTCAATCGCATGCACTTTTTTACTAGTGGAAGATCTTTCGGTATGCCATTGAGAATAATTGACCATAATATTATCTAGGAGTTTAGTAGCTTCGCCTAATGTAATTTCCATAAAAGTACCTCCCGCGGCCGAATCTAAAAGATTTCTAGAAGAAAAATTCAATCCGGCATAAATTTTTTGAATAATCATCCACAAATTCAAACCATGAGTAGGGCAATTTCGTATCATCAATTTCATCCTCTCCCAAGATTGTGCAACATGTTCATGATCAAGTTGCTTAAAATTCATAATATTGTTCCTAAGGGAGATGATCTTAGCGGGAGGAAAATACTTGGAAATAAAAGCATCTTTACACTTATTCCATGAATCAATACTATTTTTAGGCAAAGATGAAAACCAAGTTTTAGCACGATCTCGAAGCGAGAACGGAAATAACTTCAACTTAACAATATCATTATCCACATCTTTTTTCTTTTGCATATCACACAAATCAACGAAATTATTAAGATGGGATGCGGCATCTTCATTGGGAAGGCCGAAAAATTGATCTTTCATAACAAGATTCAGCAAAGCGGTATTAATTTCACAAGATTCCACATTAGTAGCGGGAGCAATCGGAGTACTAATAAAATCATTATTATTGGTGTTGGAAAAATCACACAATTTGGTATTCTCTTGAGTCATTGTGACAAAGCAAGCAATCCAACACACGAGCACGCAAAAAGCAAATGAAGAAGACGAACGGAAGAGGAGCGAAGAAAAGGCGAATTTTTTCGAAAATCGTTTTAGAAGTGGGGGAGAGGAAAACGAGAGGCGAATGGTAAATAATGTAATGCGAGGGATGAGAGTTTATGATGGGTACTTGGTATGTCTTGGCTTGGTGTAGATCTCCCCGGCAACGGCGCCAGAAATTCTTCCTGCTACTTCTTGAGCTTGCGTTGGTTTTTCCCTTGAAGAGGAAAGGGTGATGCAGTAAAGCAGAGTAAGTATTTCCCTCAGCTTTTGAGAACCAAGGTATCAATCCAGTAGGAGACAACGCTCAAGTCACCGAATACCTGCACAAACAAACACCAACCTTGCACCAAATGCGATAAAGGGGTTGTCAATCCCTTAACGGTTATTTGCAACGTGAGATCTGATAGAGATGATAAACGGTAACGTAATATTTTTGGTATTTTTGGTTTATGGAACGGAAAGTAAAGATTGCAAAGTAAAAGAAATAGGAAACGGAAATTGTAGATCGGAAACTTATATGATGGAAAATAGACCCGGGGGCCATAGGTTTCACTAGAGGCTTCTCTCAAGATAGAAATTATTACGGTGGGTGAACAAATTACTGCCGAGCAATTGATAGAAAAGCGCAAAGTTATGACGATATCTAAGGCAATGATCATGAATATAGGCATCACGTCCGTGTCAAGTAGACCAAAACGAATCTGCATCTACTACTATTACTCCACACATCGACCGACTCCTGCCTGCATCTAGAGTATTATGTTCATAAGAACAGAGTAATGCATTAAGCAAGATGACATGATGTAGCGGGATAAACTCAAGCAATATGATGAAAACCCCATCTTTTTATCCTTGATGGCAACAATACAATACGTGCCTTGCTGCCCCTACTGTCACTGGGAAAGGACACCATAAGATTGAACCCAAATCTAAGCACTTCTCCCATTGCAAGAAAAACCAATCTAGTTGGCCAAACCAAATCGATAGTTCGAAGAGACTTGCAAAGATATCAAATCATGCATATAAGAATTCAGAGAAGATTCAAATAATATTCATAGATAAGCTGATCATAAATCCACAATTCATCGGATCTCGGCAAACACACCGCAAAAGAGTATTACATCGAATAGATCTCCAAGAACATCGAGGAGAACTTTGTATTGAGAACCAAAGAGAGAGAAGAAGCCATCTAGCTACTAGCTATGGACCCGTAGGTCTGAAGTAAACTACTCACGCTTCATCGGAGAGCAATGGTGTTGATGTAGAAGCCCTCCATGATCGAATCCCTCTCCGGCAGGATGCCGGAAAAGGCCCCAAGATGGGATCTCACGGGTACAGAAGGTTGCGGCGGTGGAAAAGTGGTCTTGTTGCCCCCTGGATGTTTTTGGGGTATAAGAGTATATATAGCCGAAAGATCTAGGTCAGAGGGGCTACGTGGGGCCCACAAGGTCGGGGGGCACGCCCTACCCCCGTGGGCGCGCCCTCCACACTTGTGGCCGCCTCGCGGCTCTTCCGACTTGCACTCCAAGTCTCCTGGGTGTCTTCTGGTCCAAGAAAAATCATCGCGAAAGTTTTATTCCGTTTGGACTCCGTTTGGTATTCCTTTTCTGCAAAACTCTAAAACAAGGAAAAAACAGAAACTGGCACTGGGCTCTAGGTTAATAGGTTAGTCACAAACATCATATAAAATAGCATATTAATGCATATAAAACATCCAAAATAGATAATATAATAGCATGGAACAATAAAAAATTATAGATACGTTGGAGACGTATCAGATAACAGCGCCAACGGCACGATCCGACCCGGCCGCCATGTTAAACTTGACGTCTGACAGAGCTTTCGGCTGATGCATACGATGCAGAGTGCCCATAATTATTCCCGCATGATGGTTAGTGCTATTGGGCCAGAGGCCCACTCAGATCACATATCCAAACTGTAGTGTATTGGTAGTGCGGTAACGAGCAGAGACTCATGATCGATGTGACCCCGTCGCCCCGTCTCGAGGACTCGCGGCAAGGGCTAAGAATGCCCGGCCACGCCTCGTATTCATATCTCGGGCACCCTCCAGGTCAACCCGACTCCACAACACTCGCCACTTAGGCTCACGCGGGTACCCCTCAGGGTCGACCCGCCTTTCCAAGTAACAGTTGTAAAGTCCAAGTATCCGTGTGTCCATATCATCAGGGGAATCCGAGGTATCACCCTCGTTGGATTCCTACTCGATGTATCCGTCAAGGTGAACACGGAGGAATCACCCTCGATGGGTTCACACTTCAGGGGTTGCACGACAGCGTCGTTACCCGAAGTAGTGAAGGAGGAATCACCCTCGATGACCACGACCGAGGAACTACTCCATAGAGTTAACATCGGAAGTGCTTACGAGGTATCACCCTCGGCACTCGATAGTACGCTGCAGCGTCGTACATATAAAAGGGGTGTGATGTGCGGTGCTGGGGCCTGGTCGTCGAGTCTTCCGATGATCCAGCGGGGCAACCGGGACAAGTGGGGTCACTAGGGTCTCTATCCAGCCTATACTAAGCAGTTTAGGATAAGCAGGTAGGTATCAACAGCAGTTACAAGAACAGGCTATGCATCAGAATAGGATAAACAGTACTAGCAGCAATTCTAATGCAAGCATAAGAGAGATAGAATAGGCGATATAGGCATGCTCAAGGGGGGGTGCTTGCCTGGTTGCTCGGCGGCAAAGGCAAGGTCGTCAACGGTGTCGTCGGGCTCCTGAGCTGCGTCGGTCTCGGGAACTGCGTCGGTACCGGGGTCTACCGAGAGAGAAGAGGGGGAGGAAACAAATTAATACACAACAACCATAAGAAACACAGAGCATGCTATGATAACGTGCAGTGCAGGGTTGCCTAAAGACATGTCTAAATCATTTCAGTTATTTTAGGATTTAAGTTGGATTTATTAACCGGTGTATATGCACTATTCATCTACCAGAAATAGGCTAAAAGTTGCGGGTTCACCTATGTAGAGGGTCCCGACACGGAAACAGATAGCACGGTCAGCTTGGTCTCGTCGTTCTGATCAACTTTCATGTACAAAGTTTTTCGATCTGAGCTACGGTTTATTTTCTATGATTTTCTAAAGATTTTAACATTTTCTGAAATTATTTATATTAACAGAATTGTCTAAAATGATTTATGACATCAGCAGTCAACTGTGTCCGTTGACCGGTCAAACCTGACCTGTGGGTCCAGTGGGACCCACAAGTCAGTGACTGAACTAACTAAACGGAATTAGTTTAAACTAATTAACCTAATTAGCAGATGGGCCCGCACTGTCAGTGACTAACAATTTAATTAACTTATTAACATTTTTATTTATTTTTGAAATGTTTAAACGGCTGGGCCCCACATGTCAGCAGGCAGGACCGCGCTGACCAGGTCAACTGGGCCCTATGGGACCTAGTTGCAGCGACACAGGGTGTGGGGCCCGCGGTGCCACATCGGCGCCAGCTGGGCGCCGGCCACCGGAGTACGCCGGCGAGGCCGCACGATGGCGACAACTCCAGCGAGCCCAGATTTCGTCTATGGTGGGTCTTTTCTACCATTCTTTGGCTCTCTGGAACGAGCGGACGGAGCCGCATCTCGTGGTGCCACCCATTCGTCCGGAGATGGCCGGATTAGGGCAGAGCGTCGACGACGGCGGCGGTGGTTTTGGGCGGTGGTCGGGCAAGCGTCTACGGGGCGATTTAGAGCGCGCAAAGGGGCAGGGCGAGGTCTACGCGCGCGCGCGAGCAAGATGGGCACAAGCCCGCGACCATTTGGTCGCCGGAGGGCAGCCGACAACGAGCTCGTGCGGATACGAGCTCAGGCACGACGGGGAGAGGGGCCTACGGTGGCGGGAACAGAGCGCAATGAGGGGGGAAGGAAGGGGGGGGTTCACGGCGGTCCTGCAGAGGTGCAAAGCATGCGCGGGGAAGGCTCGACGTCGCCGGAGTCGAGGAAGATTGCTGGCGGGTCCGAGGAGGAAGAAGGGCGCGATTCGGTCATTGCGGGGCGCCGAGCTCGAGCGCGTCCTCGTAGTCGACGTAGTCGAAGCAGGCGGTGCTCCTGGCGCGGTCTCAGGTGGCGGGGAGGCCGCAAAGCGGGTGAGCGACGGCGGTCATGGCGACGGGGACGCTCGGGTGAGAGGAGAGGGAACAAGGAGAGGGAAAATGAGGCGATGGGGAAGCCAGAGGGTGCGGGGGCTTGCTCATATCTAGCCAGCGAAGGCACGGAACCGCTGTCGAGCAGCGGGAGAGGGGGACCAGCACGCGCCGGCGCGGTGCGGGCGACAGCGTGACGAGGTGAGCAGGGCGAGGGAGAGGACAGGTGGGGTGGGCTGGTTCGGCCGGTTGACTAAGGCCCAGCCGCTGCGGGCGTTTTTCCTTTTCTTCTGTTTCCTCTTTTGTTTTCTTTTTAGTTCCTGTTTTGCAAATAGTTAGGCCCCTAATTGACTTTTGAAAAATATGCGACTTAGCTTATTAAATATGGTGCATTATTTGCCACTGCCAGAAAATGGTTTGAAGCCACAGTGATTTCATTTTGATTTTAATTAAATGAATATGGATTAAATATCTGTGTTCTGCTTCTGTTTTAGGCTGTTAGACTCAATTAACTAATTCCATTAATGTTGGTTATAATTTTATAAATGCCTCTGGATTACTTGCAATATTATGGACATTTTAGTTTTCAAATTTGACCAACTTTTATTTTTACTTTAAGTTTGAATTTCCATTTGAATTGGAATTTTGAAATGAGATATGATCCAAATGATGTTTAAGCACTGTTAATCATGATGACATGGCATTATCAAAAGGGGGATTACTGTAGCTAACCACTGGGGGTGTTACAAATCTCCTCCTCTAACAAGAATTCTCGTCCCGAGAATTAAGATGTAGAAGGGAAAAGATCGGGGTATTCCACACGAAGATTATCCTAGCGTTCCCAAGTGGCTTCATCTTCAGTATGATTTGACCACTGCACTTTGAGGAACTTGGTCGTCTTCTGACGGTTTCGACGTTCAGATTCATCGAGGATGTGGATCGGATGCTCCTTATAAGAAAGATCATCATGCAACTCGAGCATCTCGTGATCCACTGCGCGGTGCGGAGATTCCTTGAAGCAACGACAAAGTTGCGACACATGGAAGGCGTCGTGGATATGAGAGAATTGCAGTGGCAACTCCAATTTATACGCCACCTGACCACGTCTTGCAACAATGCGGAAAGGACCAATGTAGCGTGGAGCTAACTTGCCCTTAATTCCGAAGCGGTGAGTACCCTTCATAGGAGTGACACGTAGATAAGCTTGATCACCAGGTTGATAGGTCAAACCCCATCATTTGCGATCGTAGTTGCTCTTCTGGCTGTCCTGAGCCGCCTTGAGATTTTCTTGGATGATACGGACTTGCTCTTCGGCGTGTTGGATAATATCCGGACCCACGAGCGGTCGTTCCCCAGTTTCTGACCAATTCAGAGGGGTTCGACACTTACGTCCATATAGTACTTCGAAGGGTCCATTTTCAAGCTGGCTTGATAGCTGTTGTTATAAGATAATTCGGCATACGGGAGAGATTCTTCCCACTTCTTGCCGAAGGAAATAACACAAGCTCGAAGCATGTCTTCAAGCACTTGATTTACTCGCTCGACTTGGCCTTGGGACTGGGGGTGATATGCTGAACTCCAGTTGATATGAGTTCCCATAGCTTCTTGGAAACTTTCCCAGAACTTTGACGTGAAAAGACCACCATGGTCCGAACTAATCTCCTTCGGAATGCCGTGGAGTGAAACAATTATGGAGATGTATAACTCTGCTAACTGACTAGCAGTGATAGTCTCCTTGACAGGCAGAAAGTGTGCAACCTTAGAGAGTTGGTCAACGATGACAAGAATAGCATCGTGACCCTTCTGTGACTTGGGAAGGCCAGTGATGAAATCCATCTGAAGCTTATCCCATTTCCATAGAGGAATAGGAAGGGGTTGCAGAATTCCAGCAGGCTTCTGATGTTCTGCTTTAACGCGAGGGCAAACATCACATTCAGCAACATATCGAGCAATATCCTGCTTCATTCTAGATCACCAGTACCTTTGTCGGAGATCACGATACATCTTGGTACTACCCGGATGAATAGACAGCGGTGTATCATGTGCCTCCTTCATGACCTTGTCAGTCATAAGTTCGAAGCGAGGTACCACAATGCGGTTTCTGAAATACAAGGTTCCATCTTCAGATAGCGAGAAATCCCTGTACTTTTCCAGGTGAAGATCTTTCTTCATCAGATCAATTTCAGCATCTTTAGCTTGTGCATTCTTAACAGCTTTCTCAAGATCTGGTTGTATCACAAGGTTATTAAGAGAACCCTGTGGGACGATACATAGATCCAGCTTGCGCAGTTCTTCAAAAAGACGAGGTTGAGCTCGCCTAACCATGAGGTTGTCGCAATAGGACTTGCGGCTTAAGGCATCAGCCATCACGTTAGCCTTGCCAGGGGTATAAGAAATACCCAAATCATAGTCCGTAATGGCCTCCATCCATCTTTGCTGACGGAGGTTAAGATCCGGCTGAGTGAACAAGTACTTCAGACTTTTATGATCCGTGTAGATCTCACAACAATTACCGAGGAGGTAATGTCGCCATAACTTCAATGCATAGATGACAGCAGCTAGTTCTAGATCATGGACCGGGTAGTTCTCTTCATGAGGACGCAACTGTCGAGAGCCATAAGCAATCACCTTACGCTCTTGCATTAGGACACAGCCTAATCCTTCACGGGATGCGTCACAATAAATCACGAAGTCTTTGCGAGAATCTGGAGGAGCAAGTACTGGGGCAGATGTTAGCTTGTCTTTAAGTGTTTGAAAACTTTCTTGACATTTGTCTGTCCACTCAAACTTAACGCCCTTGTGAAGCAGATTAGTCAAAGGCTTAGCAATCTTAGAAAAGTTCTCGACAAATCGACGGCAATAGCTTGCAAGGCCAAGAAAACTTCTCACTTGCTTGACGTTCTTCGGAGGAGTCCAGTCCAGAATAGCCTGAACCCGCTCTGGGTTAACAGCAATTCCATCCTTGGAAATCACATGACCAAGGTAGGTTACTTCAGAAAGCCAAAATTCACATTTGGAGTATTTGGCATACAACTGGTGTTCTCAGAGCCTTTCCAGTACAATACGGAGGTGTTCAGCATGTTCTTCTTTATTCTTTGAATAGACCAGAATATCATCTAGATACACCACGATGAACTTGTCGAGGTAATCCATGAAGATGTAATTCATCAGACGAGAGAATGTGGCTGGAGCATTTGTTAAGCCAAATGACATGACAGTGTACTCATAAGAGCCATATCGAGTAACAAATGCAGTCTTGGGAATATCCTCTTCGTGGACACGGATCTGATGATAACCCAACCTCAAGTCAAGTTTCGAGAACACAGAGGACCCAGCAAGCTGATCATAAAGATCATTGATCCGGGGCAGTGGGTATTTGTTCTGGATTGTGGCTTAGTTAATGGGCCGATAATCCTGAACCAATCGGTTAGTTCCATCCTTCTTCTTGACAAAGAGGGAAGGTGCTCCCCAAGCAGAGGAACTGGGGCGGATGAAACCCTTCTTAAGTGACTTGTCGATTTTTTCCTTAAGCTCGAGAAGATGGTGTGGAGGCATCTTATAAGGACGCTTCGCAATAGGAGTTGTGCCTAGTTTCAAGTCGATGACAAACTCGATAGCTCTAACAGGGGGTATCCCTGGAAGTTCCTCTGGGAAGACGTCTTGAAAATCATGAACAACGGGAACATTCTCGATGCCTTCAAGAGGTGAAGCATTCAACTCATTCAGAGGATATATCTGATTCTTGGCATTCTGAACTGTATGAGCTGAGTATCTGACTGTTTGGCCAGAAGGATGGGTAAGTTGGACTTTCTTAGCAGCACAGTCAATCAAAGCATTGTGGGCGGTCAACCAGTCCATACCGAGAATGATGTCTATGTCGGAAGGTCCAAGAGCAATAAGGGAAGCAGAGAACATCAACCCTTCAATTCTGATCTGATTGTTGTGACTTACCATTTTGGTTTGTCACCTGGAACGGGGAGTGATGATTTCTAAAGGAGTGGGTAATGAGCTCATAGCTAACCCATGCAATTGTGCAAATTGCTGGGACACGAAAGAATGTGATGCACCTGAATAAAAAAGAACAGAAGCTGGCACTGAATTCACAGAGAGTGTTCCCAGCACAATAGTCGGTTCCTTCTGAGCCTTTTCAGCATTGACGTGATTGGCATGGACAAGTACAACAGTAGATGGTATGACATTACGGTTTCTGAATCGGTGGTTTCGACAATTCTTCTTACGACCAACAGGAGGACAAGATGCATTCTGATCATTATGGGATGGAGCCACAACATTGGACTGTCCACCCTGAATCGTTAGCTGTCTCGGCGGTGAAGGCAAACGAGGTGCAACATAAGGCGGCCTTGGCGTTGGAGCAGGTCGATGATGAACATTGTGTGGGATCCAGACTTGACGTTTCCGAGCAGGCTGACCCGAAGACGAGCCGACATCTCGAGTACGCTTGAGCGACTCCTGGTATTTAGTCAGAATAGTTTCAACTTGGAAAGATTGGCTGACAAGCATTGTGAAGTCTGTGCAATCATGGACAGCAAGTGCAAGGTTTATATCAGTACGCAGTCCTTCACGGAATTTCTCCTGCTTGCATGTGTCAGTGCAGACGTCATCTTCAGCATAGTGGGACAATTCAAGGAATTTCCTCTGATATTCATCCATAGTCATTGTTCCCTGGGTGAGTTTGCGGAATTCCTGCTTCTTCTGGTCCATCAGACCCTGAGGAATGTGCCGTGCACGGAAAGCTGACTGAAATTCCTGCCAAGTGGTTACAGTTTTAGCAGGCAACATACCCTTGTGGCTTTCCCACCATTGATCAGCTGGACCCTTCAAATGAAATGTCGCAAAGGTGACGTAATTGTCAGGAGCAACATTAGCTGATTTCATCTCAAACAGAATGTCACGAAGCCAATCATCAGCATCCATAGGATTGGTGGAGTTGCGGAAAACAGACGGGTTGAGGCGCACAAATTCTTGCAGTGTTATTGGGGTAGGCTGTTGATGAGCATTCTGGTTTGGGAACTGAGCCAACATCCCGGTCATAACCTGATGGTTCAGTTCAAACTGCTGCATCATTGCGGCAATATAAGGTGGAGGTGGAGGATCGTCAGCCATCCTGCCAAATCAACAGGGGCAGTTTAGCAAGAAAAACTGCATGTGTAAGAGGCCATTCACGAGGTAACATGAGTAATGAACAAGAAGGCCATTAGATATATGATAGTAGTCGTTAAAGACATACCAATCCATGCACAGAGTTAGATTCAAACGGATAGTACGCGCTCGGGAACGCTTGCAGCTAGACAAACTAGGCGGCGCGCAGGCACGCGGCAAGGAAGTACACAACGAGACATAGCAAAGGCTACATTATGTCGGAGAAATTGTTGGGGCGCGGAATCTGCAAGTGACAACACAGGGTGCCCTCGATAAAAGGATCCTGCAAGCAGAACCTGACCCACAATCTTGAAGAAAGGGGGGTAATTTCAGAACTCCGGGTGGATGTGATCACGAGAACCTAATGTTGTAGTTAGTAAAATTTTAACCCGAAAGGAAGAGAGATCAGAGTCCCAGAGTAAAGATGAGGAATAAAAGATCCTAATACCACCCAATGGCAACGTGGGCCCGTAAGCCACATAGCCAAGTTAGTAAAATAGTTTTGGACCACTAGACTCAACTTCGGCCAAGGAGTTGGAAAGGGGGATCCTATAGGCAGTCGGCTCTGATACCAACCTGTGACGCCCCCGGCTTAATCGTGCACTAATCATACATGCAAATGCACACGATCAAGCCTAAGGACTCACTTGAAGATATCACAACACAACTCTAAAATATAAATAAAGGCATACAAGCATTATATTACAAGCCAGGGCCTCGGTGGGCTCGAATACATAAGCTTGATGCCAAACAAGCATCAACGGAAGCGTTAGATATCTGAGTACAGACATAAGATAGAGAGATAAGCCTTTAACAAGGCGGGACAAAACAAAAGCTACGATCGAAAGGCGCAGGCCTCCTGCCTGGGACCCTCCGATCCTACTCTTGGATGTTGGCCAGCTTGTAGAAGTAACCACCCTCGAGGTGGTAGTAGTAGTCGGCGGCGGGGCAGCTGTCTCAGGGGCTCCGTCATCTGGTTGCATCAAATGGATATGGGGAGTAAAAGAAAGCAAAGCAACTGTGAGTACTCATCCGAAGTACTCAGCAAGCAAGGATCTACACTACATATGCAACATTATCAAAGAAGGGCTGTATATGTGGACTGGGCTGCAGAAATGCCAGAATAGAGAGAAGGCCTAGTCCTATCAAAGACTAGCATCTTCAGCATCTTCAAGCTTCTTCAGCGGTCTTGCAGCATTAGAAGAGTGTAGATAGCATAGGATAAAGAAGTAGTAATGTTATCAACCTCACCCAGAGATCCTTTCTCGACTCCCTGCGAGAAAGCAATCCCAGAGCCATACAGTCATCAACCTCGCCCAGAGATCCTTTCTCGACTCCCTGCGAGAAAGCAATTCCAGAGCCATAATATCCATTTCTCATCACAAGTATCCAGTTCTAGTTGTATCGATCGGGATACAACTCCCAGCGTCCGTTACCGAGGACCCGGCTATGCACAAATTAGTTCTTCCCTGCAGGGGTGCACCAACTTACCCACCACACTCGCTTAACTCTGGCCGGACACACTTTTTTGGGTCATGCCCGGCCTCGGCCAAACGACACACAGCAACCCTACCTAGAGCTCAGCAGAGAGGTCCCTGTCGGTCTACATCCTAAGCGCTCAGGGGTCTTGGGCCGTCGCCCTGTGCACTCCGGGTCGTTGCGAGCAGGGTGGATACCAGCGCCAATGGCACGATCCGACCCAGCCGCCATGCTGAACTGGACGTCTGACAGAGCTTTCGGCTGATGCATATGATGCAGAGTGCCCATAACTATTCCCGCGTGATGGTTAGTGCTATCGGGCCAGAGGCCCACTCAGATCACATATCCAAATCGTAGTGTATTGGTAGTGCGGTAACGAGCAGAGACTCATGATCGATGTGACCCCGTCACCCCGTCTCGAGGACTCGCGGCAAGGGCTAAGAATGCCCGGCCACGCCTCGTATTCATATCTCGGGTACCCTCCAGGTCAACCCGTCTCCACAACACTCACCACTTAGGCTCACGCGGGTACCCCTCAGGGTCGACCCGCCTTTCCAAGTAACAGTTGTAAAGTCCAAGTATCCGTGTGTCCATATCATCAGGGGAATCCGAGGTATCACCCTCGTTGGATTCCTACTCGATGTATCCGTCAAGGTGAACACGAAGGAATCACCCTCGATGGGTTCACAGTTGAGGGGTTGCACGACAGTGTCGTTACCCGAAGTAGTGACGGAGGAATCACCCTCGATGACCACGACCGAGCAACTACTCCACAGAGTTAACATCAGAAGTGCTTATGAGGTATCACCCTCGGCACTCGATAGTACGCTGCAACGTCGTACAGATAAAAGGGGTGTGATGTGCGGTGCTGGGGCCTGGTCGTCGAGTCTTCCGATGATCTAGCGGGGTGACCGGGACAAGTGGGGTCACTGGGGTCTCTATCCAGCCTATACTAAGCAGTTTAGGATAAGCAGGTAGGTATCGACAGCAGTTACAAGAACAGGCTATGCATCAGAATAGGATAAACAGTAGCAATTCTAATGCAAGCATAAGAGAGATAGAATAGGCGATATAGGCATGCTCAAGGGGGGGTGCTTGCCTGGTTGCTCGGCGGCAAAGTCAAGGTCGTCAACGGTGTCGTCGGGCTCCTGAGCTGCGTCGGTTTCAGGAACTGCGTCGGTACCGAGGTCTACCGAGAGAGAAGAGGGGGAGGAAACAAATAAATACACAACAAACATAAGCAACACAGAGCATGCTATGCTAACGTGCAGTGCAGGGTTGCCTAAAGACATGTCTAAATCATTTCAGTTATTTTAGGATTTAAGTTGGATTTATTAACCAGTGTATATGCACTATTTATCTACCGGAAACAGGCTAAAAGTTGCGGGTTCACCTATGTAGAGGGTCTCGACACGGAAACAGACAGCACGGTCAGCTTCGTCTCATCGTTCTGATCAACTTTCATGTACAAAGTTTTTCGATCTGAGCTACGGTTTATTTTCTATGATTTTCTAAAGATTTTAACATTTTCTGAAATTATTTATATTAACAGAATTGTCTAAAATGATTTATGACGTTAGCATGACATCACACTGACATCAGCATGACATCACACTGACATCAGTAGTCAGCTGTGTCCGTTGACCGGTCAAACCTGACCTGTGGGTCCAGTGGGACCCACAAGTCAGTGACTGAACTAACTAAACAGAATTAGTTTAAACTAATTAACCTAATTAGCAAATGGGCCCGCACTGTCAGTGACTAACAGTTTAATTAACTTATTAACATTTTTAATTATTTTTAAAACATTTAAACGGCTGGGCCCCACATGTCAGCGGGCGGGGCCGCGCTGACCAGGTCAACTGGGCCGTGTGGGACCCAGTTGCAGTGACACAGGGTGCGGGGCCCGCGGTGCCACATCGGCGCCAGCTGGGCGCCGGCCACCAGAGTACGCCGGTGAGGCCGCACGACGGCGACAACTCCGGCGAGCCCAGATTTCGTCTACGATGGGTCTTATCGGCCGTTCTTTGGCTCTTTGGAACGAGCGGATGGAGCCGCGTCTCGTGGTGCCACCCATTCGTCCGAAGATGGCCGGAGTAGGGCAGAGCGTCGACGACGGCGGTGGTGGTTTCGGGCGGTGGTCGGGCGAGCGTCTACGGGGCGATTTAGAGCGCGCAAAGGAGCGGTGCGAGGCCTCCTGCCTGGGACCCTCTGAATCTACTCCTTGTCGTCAGCCAACTCGTAGTAGTAACCACCCTCGGGGTGGTAGTAGTAGTCGTCGGCGGGGGCAGCGGTCTCCGGGGCTCCGTCATCTGGTTGCATCAAACGGATATGGGGAAAAAGAGAAAGCAAAGCAACCGTGAGTACTCATCTGAAGTACTCAGCAAGCAAGGATCTACACTACATATGCAACATTATCAAAGAAAGGCTGTATATGTGGACTGGGCTGCAGAAATGCCAGAATAGAGAGAAGGCCTAGTCCTATCGAAGACTAGCATCTTCAACGGTCTTGCAGCATTAGAAGAGTGTAGATTAGTACAATATAAGGTAATAGTAGTAATAAGTATCAACCTCGCCCAGAGATCCTTCCTCGACTCCCTACGAGAAAGCAATCCCAGAGCCCTAGTATCCATTTCTATCCAGTTCTAGTTGTATCGATCGGGATACAACTCCGAGCGTCCGTTACCGAGGATCTGGCTATGCATAGATTAGTTCTTCCCTGCAGGGGTACACCAACTTACCCACGACCCTCGATTAACTCCGGCCGGACACACTTTTCTGGGTCATGCCCGACCTCGGCCAAACGATACGTCGCAACCTGACCAAAAACTTAACAGAGAGGTCAGCACGCCGGACTAAACCTATGCACCCAGGGGTCTTGCGCCATCGCCTCGGGCGCTCCTGCACGTTGCGAGGGCGGCCGGTGAGCAGACCTAGCAACCCACACTATCAAGGCGGTTGCATTACACAGTCCAACCCGGCGCGCGCCGCTCAGTCGCTGACGTCCATTAAGCTTCGGCTGATGCATACGACACAGAGTGCCCATAACTGTTCCCACGTGATGGTTAGTGCCATCGGACCAGAGGCCCACTCAGATCAAATATCCAAACCGTTAGTGTATTGGGGGTGTGCGGTAACGAGAAGAGACTCACGATCGATGTGACCCCGTCGCCCCGTCTCGAGGACTTGCGGCAAGGGCTAATAATGCCTGGCCACGCCTCGTATTTATCTCACGGGCACCCTCCAGGTCAACCCGCCTCCACATCACTCGCCACTTAGGCTCGCGCGGGTACCCCTCAGGGCCGACCTGACTTTATCATGGTTCATGGTTAAAGTCATAGTATCTGTGTGTCCAAACACTAGGGGGAAACCCAAGGATTCACCCTCGATGGATTCCACCTGATGTAGTCGTCAAGGTGAACTTAGGAGGAATCACCCTCGAGGTTCACACTTGAGGTGTTGCACGACGGCGTCGTTATCAGGAGTGGTGAAGGAGGAATCACCCTCGGTGACCACGACCAAATAGCTACTCTATAGAGTTAACATCAGAAGTGCTATACGAGGTATCACCCTCGGCACTCGATAGTAACGCTGTAGTGTCGTACAACTAGGGGGGTGATGTGCGGTGCCGGGGCCTGGTCGTCGAGTCTTCCGATGATCCAGCGGGGTAACCGGGACAAGTGGGGTCACTGGAGTTTACTATCCAGCCTATTCTAAGCAGTTTAGGATAAGCAGGTAATTATCAAAAGCAGGTTACAAAATCAGGCCATGCATCAGAATAGGTAAAGCAGTAACATCAGCAATTCTAATGCAAGCACAAGAGAGAAGAGAATAGGCGATATAGGCATGTTCAAAAGGTGGGTGCTTGCCTGGTTGCTCGGCGGCAAAGGCAGAGTCGTCAACTGTTTAGTCGAACTCCGGAGCTGCATCGACCTCGGGGACTACGTCGGTGTCGGGGTCTACCGAGAGAGAAGAGGGGGAGGAAACAAATAAATACACAGCAAACAGATGCAACACAGAGCATGCTATGCTAACGTGCAGTGCAGTGTTGCCTAAAAGACATGTCTAAATCATTTTAGTTATTTTAGGATTTAAGTTGGAATTATTAACCGGTGTATATGCACTATTCATCTATCGGAAATAGGCTAAAAGTTGCAGTTTCACCTCCGTAGAGGGTCCCGACACGAAAACAGATGGCACGGTCGGATTCGTCTCGTCGTTCTGAGCAACTTTCGTGTATAAATTTTTTCGATCTGAGCTACGGTTTGATTTCTACGGATTTTAAAAGATTTAAACTTTTTCTGGAAATTATTTTAATTTAACAGAAATACTAAATTAGATTATGATGTCAGCATGAGGTTAGCATTGCATCAGCAGTCAACTGGGCCGCTGACTTGTCAAACTGACAGGTGGGACCCACCTGTCAGCCTCTCTGAGTTAAAAGTGAGTTAAACTAATCTAACAGAATTAATTAGTGGGGTGGGCCTCAGGTGTCAGTGAGTTAACTAATTAACAGATTAGTTTTAAAATCTAATTAGTTTAGTTAATCGCAGGGGGCCCACTAGTCAGTGTCAGCAGTCGCCACGTCAGCGGCGTTGACTCGGTCAACTGGGCCCGCGGGACCCAGCTGCCAGCGACTTGGGGTGGCCCACCGGTCAGGCCAGGTCACTGGTCGACGACCGGAGCGGCTCCGGCGAGCTCTCCTCGATGGCTGTTTCGCCGGAGATGGCCGGAAAACCGCCACGGTCCACCATTTCGTGCGCCGCGACTTGCGTTCGAACGCTAGAGCTACCGCACGTCGTGTGGTGCTAATGGTTTGACTCGGGGGTGGCCGGAACGCTGCCGATGACGAGTGGAGGCGGCAGTGGCATTCGGGCGTGGTCGGAATCATGGCTTCGGGCCGTTCCCGAGCGAGCTGCGCGGCTAGGCGGCCTACTGCGAGTGCCAGAAGCCCTACGGACAAGTCGGAGAGGCTCGGGTGGCGCTGCATTGAGTAGCTCGCCGGCGTCGGCGGCAAATAGAGCAACGGAACGACGGCGGCTCCATTCGGGCTCGGAACAAGCAAAAGAAGGAGGAAGGGTAAATGGAGCTCACCGCAGCGGCTCACGGTGGCCTGTGGTGGCTTAGTAGCGCAGGGGAGACACCGAAGGCGACAGAGCGCTCACAGCGATCTCGCCGGCCCGAGGTAGAAGTCGAGGTGCCGCCATCGCAGAGCAGCAGCTCCGGTCTGCCGCGGGCGCGCAGAAGTTGAGGCTGATGTCGAGGGAGTCGGCGGACGCGACGAAGCGGCTTGGAGAGGCCGTTGGCCATGTCCACGGCGAGGCAGTAGCGGCGGCGGCGTCCGAGGTTGGGGAAGAGCTCGATTCGCCCGCTGTAGTGGCGGAGAGCTTGAACGGTGGCGCGCAGGCAACGTAGCAGAGTGAGGCGGAGACGACGGGCATGGCGGGGCTGCGCGGGAGATAAGGTGGCCCCGGCGGAGATGGACGACGGCGGCTGCATGCTCGGGCAGAGAGAGAGGGGAGAGAGCGAGTGCACGCGAGAGAGAGGGAAGGTGAGAGAGTGAGGCGGGGCGGCCAGGGGGAAGGCTCGGGCGAGGCCTTATCCTCTCGCTGTCAGTGGCATTGTCGTGTCGACGAACGGGTGGTGCTCGCGCTCGCGCCCACGACGGCGTCAACATGTGGGGAGAGAGAAAGAAGCGAGACGGCGTTGTGGGCTGGGCTGGGAACAGCTGCGGCCCAGAGGCCAGGTAAGCCTCTGCCCTTTCCTTATTCTATTTTTTTTCTTTTAAATTAAAACAGAGAGGGGAAATGATTTATTTGAGCATCCAAAGGATTTAGGAAAAATATGGGACTTGGCCCATTAATTCCTGCACATTTTTAGGTACTGCCACAAATAGTTTGGAGGCAAGAGGAATTGTCTAGGAATTTTGGAAATTGGGAAGGGCGTATTTAAATGCTGCTGGAACACTAATTAATTTCCAGGGGCAATTTGGGAATTCCAAAGATGTTGGTTTTAACATGACAAATACTTAGAGAATATTTGCCATATTGTGAACTATTTTGATTGCATGGCAGAAAAAGTAAATTTTAGACATGCATTTCAAATGGGAAAATGGCTTTGATTTTGGACAAGTGGCAAAGGGGCTTAGTGATCATCATGACATGGCCACTATTAGGGGGAGATCACTGTAGTGTGATGCTGGGGATGTTACAAATCTCCTCCACTACAAGAAATCTCGTCCCGAGATTTAAGTGGGGAAGTGAAGGGTAACTTCGAGAGAACTGAATCTTATAGGGTCGATTATCTGGTGGACAATACAAGGAATGTGGCAAAAATGATCTCTCGAGTTGAAACTTAAGGAAACATCGAGAGCAAAGTATGAAGGTACAATAAGAAGTTTCAAGCGAATGGACAAATGATCAATACATGAACAGAGTGTGAGAAAGGGGTTCAGAGTATCGGGAATAGATCATCTCTCGGAGGGTGGCTCGTGATAACACACAAGGCCAAGAGCAAAGGATACTTCGGAATCAAGGATATACAGGAGAGTCAGGTTACGATCCTCTGGAACTGTGAGGGGTATCAATCAAGAGTAGGGAGAACGGTAACATCTTACCGGTCCGACAACAAGGTATGTCAGAGGATAGTCTATCAGTTATGTCAGTAACATCGTTGGTACCAAGGGCGGGGGACTAAGAGAACCGTTTTCCTGCTCGTTAAAATGAGGCGGACCAATAGGCAAAGTTCTCGTCCACCGGTGGTTACCGAAATGTCATCAACAATAGTAACAGGGTCTCACTGACAAGGTTGTACATCGAGGTGTTTTATAAGCAGGGAATTATTTCTGCTTATATCATATTGTGGCACCCCGGCTCAGAGAAACCGGAACGCCCCGTATTCCAGCCCAGAGATCGAGGTGAAGTCTTCTGGAATACGGCACTGCTTAGCATAGAACAAACCAGCTCTCTATTACAACACGAATACGAATACAAGGTCTCCGATATTACAATGAATAACACCGGCACAGCAACACTACGCCAACCACAGTTGCTCTATGCAAGCAGCATAACAACTCGAGGCAGCGGAACCTATACTGGCAGCGGAACAACGAACAGCGATGATGGACTCCAATCCGCAGGGACTCTGGCTGGAACGTTTATCCTAGCTCGCGAACACAGGAACCACATCAAACAAGCAAGAATTCCAGGCACGACCTGCAAATTGGCATGACACACCAGGTCAGTACATTGAATGTACTTGCAAGCTCACAATAAACCAAAAGCAATCAAGACAGACAACAGCATGGCAATTACAGGTTAAAGAAATCATGAACATGATGCTAACAGAACACGTGGCATGCACATCTGAACATGATACAGCTAGAACAGCCTTAGCACGGCATGAGCATATGAACATGATGATACTACATGCAACAAGTTAACATGATCATGCACCAACTTACTCTTATTCGGCGGTTACCTCGTAACCATCTCATGCATCAACTTACCAACTTCGGTATCCATGATACCACTGTGATCATCTCGCGATCACATAAAGATCAACCAACTTCAGTATCCATGATACCTTCGTGATCCTCTCTCGATCACAACCAATCTCTTTCTCATCATTGAACCGGGGTTACTATTAAGCACGTTATTATCATTGTTGGCTCATAGTGTGACCGACTACGAACTAAGCCCATATCCGCGGGCGCGGCTATCGATAGATTAAAAACACACACTCTATAGAGGTTAGCACACTGTACCCACACCACGGAACCCATGGCCTCGCACTCCCATTCGGGTGGACCAATGGCATTCCGACAAAACCGATCTACTGCCCATGACACTCTCCCGGCCACTCCAACAAACTCCCCTTTGGGCTAAGTCCCGGGTGGCCCCGTGTCTACCAAAGAACCCAACGGCCATCGTCGTGGCAAAACATAAATGGTCCCAAACGGGGACAAGGTACCATAACAACAACAACGGGCACACAAGGCTTATGTCCGCCTACCTGATCAGGGTAGCGCGCGCCCATAACCTTCCCTCGTTGGAGGCACCAGCGAGAGGCATGACAATAGACCCAGTTAGGTCCTTCCCATAAAAGGCAAATGTGGTTGCACTGGTCAGCTCGATTCAGTGGCACCATGGCTCAGCCAACAGTTGTTCAAGTTCATTATTATCCGGTTAAACTTGAATGCAAGAAGCTAAGCCATATAAAAATAACATGATGCAACTACAAAGCATGACATCAACATAAGCATGGAGGTGCAACATAATCATCGAGCATAACCACAATGAATCATATATCTAAATGAGCATGACATACTGACGTGCATAATCATAACACTACACAGGAGCATAGCATGCCTACTAGCATCATGAATAAATACCATGCAAGAACATAGCAAGAACACTACCAAGTAAGCATATAACCAGTTAGATGCAAAGGAACATGCATAGCAACGATACTGGGTAACAGATAATAAGCATGCAACAGATGAGCATTACTACCACCAGCCTGTACTACTACTACCAAGCATAACATGTGAACATGATACTAGCAAGTAATACTTGATAACAAGAAGCATCGAAACATAGCATGAAGGTGAACATGAAATCATGAGCATAACCGAAACAACGACAGTAGTAGCAAACAAGCAGGCAGATAACGGGCAAACTTTTATTAAATATTCAAGTGGAAACCATGGCTACTGCATGGCTATCATGCAAGTGGCTGTTGTGGCTTGCCTGGGGGTGACGGAGACTCCGGGAAGAAGTGCAGTGAAGCCGTGGAACGAAACGCCGGACGTCTTCTCTCTCGAAGGGGGCTGAATAGGGCAAGGGCATCATGGTCATTTTCACAGTGTGAACACCTTATGAAAATGACACCAACAGAAAGAGCTCGACGAGATGAAGAAGTGAGCGTTGGTTTCACCTCAATCGGAGTTACGGTTGCGGAGTTATGAGGTGATGAAGATCAGGGACCTATCTGTGAATATTTTCATCACCAACGGGTCCCTGAGAGGAAAAACTGAAAGCGCCTCTGGGCAGAATACGTTTTCTGAAAAGGAAAACGTATTTTCAGCCGCAGTTGCAGGAATACGCTTTCCAGAAGGGAAAACGCATTTTAGGCAAAAGGAAGGAAAAATACGCTTTCATCAACGGAAAACGTACTCACCAGAATACGTGTCCACTTGACACGTGGGCAGAGGCGCCTGGGCCACTGGCGCATGGGGCCCAGGGGCAGGGGGAGGGGGCACGGGCGCTCGTCTCCTACTTCCCGCTCCTGTTCTCCCGTGAGGCAGAGGAAGAACAGGGGAGGGAGCGGCGAGGGGGCCGGCCGGCTCCGGCGAGCTCCGGCCGTGGCGCGGCCACTGGCGGGACCGCAGAGGCCTGCCGTGCCCGTTCTCGAGGAGCACGGCCACCGGGGAGGCGCGGGGAGGAGGGGAGGTCACGGAGACGGGAGGCAACAGGGGCGGCGGCGGTGGTGATGATCTTCGGTGGTACAGGTGCTCCGGCGAGGGGGCAAGAGGGGTGGGGCGGCTAGAGGAGGAGAGGAGGCCTGAGGTGGCCAGAACAGAGAAGACCGGCGATGGCCGAGGCGAACTCCGGTGAAAAGAGGAGGGGGCCGAGGACTCCGGTGGTCGAGAGAGGCGAGGGAGGAGTGGATGAGGAGCGGGGGACCTCGGGCACGCCTTATATAGGCCAGGGGAGGGCTCGGGGATGCTCTAGAGAGCTCTAGCTCGACGCCAATGCAGGTGCAGAGCCGGACGCATCACGGGCACGGCGACGGCGACCACAACACAGCGATACAGGTCGGGGCAGCGACGCAGGGCGATGCAGTCGAGCACGTGCTAGCTCCTGGACAAGGTTTGGCGTCGAGACGAGGAGGGAAACGACGTGAACAACGACGACAATGTGCCAGAGCACGAGTTTGGCTGGTCGCGACCCGTGGTCACCGCGTGAACTGGCATACACGGTGCCAGGTGATCGGCCACATCATGTCTAATAGATAGACCATGCTACCCTGAGTTCAAAGGAAGAAACAACTCGGTCCAGGGGCAAAGAAGAGATTTGGAGGAGGAGCCAAAACATTTTGGCAGCAAGGTGTTTGATGTGAATCGTGAGAGTTGGAACAGTGCAATGACTCTGAGCTTTGGCCTATCTTGATCACAAGCTAAGGTGACTGTCCTGGCCAAAAATCAGACGAAATGGAGGAGTCTAGAGTGCACTTGCTATAGAAAGGGCCCTACTGGTCAGATTTGGATATTTTGAAGTAGCACTCACATAATTGAATGAAATAAGCTGAAAATGTTCATGGCCCAATGATTTGAAGATATGAAGATGCCCAAAAAGTTTCATGCCATTTGGAATTGCCAAAATAGCACTTACTTCATAAAGCATCCCTCTAGACAGAAACTTGGAAAAATAGCACAGGGCAATTGGATTAATGAATTGAGCCAAAACTTGGTGGAGAGAGTTGATATGTATAGGAGAATGTCCTGGTAAATTTTCAGCTTAAATGAAGCAAGATAAAATATGGTTGCTTCACAAACTGAAAATCTGACCAGAAACTAGGATTTGGATCTGGGCTCACATAGATGAGTTACATGAGCTCTAATTTGGTGGGGAGTGATGATTTTATCATATAAGGACCTTGCAAAATTTCAACTCATTTGGATATGCCTAGCTTGTACTTCCTTCACAATGACTTCCCTCAGACAGGAACTTTGAAAAATTGCTCAGGAATATTTACTAGGCAAATTGAGTTGAATTTTGGCATGGGGCAATGATATGGACAGGAAAAGATGTCCAAAAAGTTTGGGGTCAATCAAGCAAAGATAAATGACACTTCCTTCTCAAACCACCACTTAGGGCAGAATCAGAAAAGGAATATTTGTGAATTATCTTTGATGATGCCAAGGAAGGATTTTGACATATTTGTGGAAGATATGACCCAAACAATTTATGAGAATTATTTGGGAATTTTGGGAGTGACAGAAATATAGGTTGCTTCACAACCTAGGGTCTAAAGGATTATTCCTTTAACAGAAAAGGAATATTCCCTAGAAAAAGAATATTGGATTAGGTCAAGGATGAAAATGACATGATCTAGGGATGATGATGAGGATGACAAGCCACTATGAAACCTTGGAAGACATGATCTTCCCAAGTTTCAGAACCACATAGCCACAGAAAATCAAATCAAATCAAGAAATCCAAGAAAATCAAAGGAAAAAGAAAAGGGCAAAATCCAGGGTGTTACACATATATAGATCACAAGAAAGGTTAAACAAACCAATGGAAAGGAAAATGTGTTTATGCACAAGAATTAGGAGTGTATTGCTACTTCTTGAGCTTGCGTTGGTTTTTCCCTTGAAGAGGAAAGGGTGATGCAACAAAGTAGAGTAAGTATTTCCCTCAGTTTTGAGAACCAAGGTATCAATCCAGTAGGAGACAACACGCAAGTCACCGACTACCTGCACAAACAAACACCAAACTTGCACCCAACACGATAAAGGGGTTGTCAATCCCTTCACGGTTATTTGCAAAAGTGAGATCTGATAGAGATAGGTAAAACTAAACAAAAGATAAAGTAAATATTTTTGGGTTTTTAGTTTATAGATCTGAAAATAAAAGATTGCAAAATAGTAGATCGGAAAGTAATATGATGGAAAATAGACCCGGGGGCCATAGGTTTCACTAGAGGCTGCTCTCAAGATAGAAAATAATACGGTGGGTGAACAAATTACTGTCGAGCAATTGATAGAAAAGCGAAAAGTTATGATGATATCTAAGGCAATGATCATGAATATAGGCATCACATCCATGTCAAGTAGACCGAAACGATTCTGCATCTACTACTATTACTCCACACATCGACCGACTCCTGCCTGCATCTAGAGTATTAAGTTCATGAAAGAATAGAGTAACGCATTAAGAAAGATGACATGATGTAGAGGAATTACCTCAAGCAATATGATGAAAACCCCATCTTTTTATCCTCGATGGCAACAATACAATATGTGCCTTGCTGCCCCTACTGTCACTGGGAAAGGACACCGCAAGATTGAACCCAAAGCTAAGCACTTCTCCCATTGCAAGAAAAACCAATCTAGTTGGCCAAACCAAATCGATAGTTTGAAGAGACTTGCAAAGATATCAAATCATGCATAAAAGAATTCAGAGAAGATTCAAATAATATTCATAGATAAGCTGATCATAAATCCACAATTCATCGGATCTCGTCAAACACAACGCAAAAAAGTATTACATCGAATAGATCTCCAAGAACATCGAGGAGAACGTGGTATTGAGAATCAAAGAGAGAGAAGAAGCCATCTAGTTACTAGCTATGGACCCGTAGGTCTAAGGTAAACTACTCACGCTTCATCGGAAGGGCAATGGTGTTGATGTAGAAGCCCTCCGTGATCGAATCCCCCTCCGCCAGAACACCGGAAAAGGCCCCTAGATGGGATCTCACGGGTACAGAAGGTTGCGGCGGTGGAAAAGTCTTTTCGTGGATGCCTCTGGTGGTTTGGGCATATAAGAGTATATATAGGCGAAAGAATTAGGTCAGGGGGTGCACGAGGGGCCTACAAGGGTGGGGGGCGCACCCTCCGTCTTTGTGGCCGCCTCGTAGCTTCCCTGACTTGCACTCCAAGTCCTCTGGTTTCCTTTTGGTCCCAGAAAGATCACCGCGAAAGTTTTATTCCGTTTGGACTCCGTTTGGTATTCCTTTTCTGCGAAACTCAAAAACAGGGAAAAACAGGAACTGGCACTGGGCTCTAGGTTAATAGGTTAGTCCCAAAAATAATATAAAATAGCATATTAATGCATATAAAACATCCAAAACAGATAATATAATAGCATGGAACAATCAAAAATTATAGATACGTTGGAGACGTATCAAGCATCCCCAAGCTTAATTCCTGCTCGTCCTCGAGTAGGTAAATGATAAAAATAGAATTTTTGATGTGGAATGCTACCTAACATATTTATCCATGTAATTTATTTATTGTGGCATGAATGTTCAGATCCGTATGATTCAAAACAAAAGTTTAATATTGACATAAAAACAATAATACTTCAAGCATACTAACAAAATAATTATGTCTTCTCAAAATAACATGGCCAAAGAAAGCTTATCCCTACAAAATCATATAGTCTGGCTATGCTCCATCTTCATCACACAAAATACTCAAATCATGCACAACCCCAGTTTTAGCCAAGCAATTGTTTCATACTTTAGTATTCTCAAACTTTTTCAACTTTCACACAATACATGAGCGTGAGCCATGGACATAGAACTATAGGTGGAATAGAAGGTGGTTGTGGAGAAGACAAAAAGAGGGAGATAGTCTCACATCAACTAGGCGTATCAACGGGCTATGGAGATGCCCATCAATAGATATCAATGTGAGTGAGTAGGGATTGCCATGCAACGGATGCACTAGAGCTATAAGTTTATGAAAGCTCAAAAGAAAACTAAGTGGGTGTGCATCCAACTTGCTTGCTCATGAAGACCTAGGGCAATTTGAGGAAGCCCATCATTGGAATATACAAGCCAAGTTCTATAATGAAAAATTCCCACTAGTATATGAAAGTGACAACATAGGAGACTCTCTATCATGAAGATCATGGTGCTACTTTGAAGCACAAGTATGGAAAAAGGATAGTAACATTGCCCCTTCTCTCTTTTTCTCTCATTTTTTCTTTTCTTTCTTCTTTTTTTTCTTTTTTTTCTTCTTTTTTCCCTTTTTTTATTTCCTCACATGGGACAATGCTCTAATAATGAAAATCATCATACTTCTATTTACTTACAACTCGATACTAGAACAAAATATGACTCTATATGAATGCCTCCGGCGATGTATCGGGATGTGCAATGAATCAAGAGTGTCGGTGTACTAAAGTTTGGGCCCTTTGGTGCCCCTTACTTGTGCACGGGCAGTCGCAGCTGCACCTGCTGCGAGGCTTGGCGGGAGCAGTTGGAGGCAAGATACAAGACAACGAAGACGGTGTCCAAGCCAGTAACTTGGGAGCAGAAGACAAGCTGGAGCCCCGGCAAGGTCCTTGCCGGGGCGGCTTGCGAGCCCCCGGCAAGATCCTTGCCGGGACGACTTGCGAGGCACTGACAAGAACACCACCCTTGAGGTTGAAGAGCTCTGACACCATCGACATCGTCAAGACCAAGACTCAGGGGCACATGCGTGGTGGCAAGCAGATCTTCGTGAAGACCAGAGAGCGGATTCCCCAGCAAGGTTCTTGCTAGGGGCGACTGCGAGGCCCCGGCAAGGCTCACACACGACAAGGCTCCACCACCTTGCCACCGTCCCGGCACAGCAATAAGACAGCCAACTTGGCAAGCACCTGCGTGGCGGCATGCAGATCTTCATGAAGATCCTGCCACCGCTCCAGCACAGCGGCTAGCCAGCCAGCTTGGCACTCGCATGCCTCGTCATCTTGGGTGCGTGTCAGGACGGAGTGAGGCGGCGATGGATGGGACGGGCTCTGTTTCCGTCCCCGATAAAGTTAGGGGAGAACGTAAGCAGCGCATTTAAGGCGTTTGTCCTAAGACGCCAGAGATAAGCACATGCACTGTAGCACTTTACACCTCCTGTGTGCCACTGTGGCAGCCCCTTGGACATATAAAAGGAGGCCCAAGGCATACTTTAGAAGGATTCGGACTTTTTGAACTCTCCGACCCAGCTTGCATGTAGAGCAGCTAGCCGAAGCTCAAGAACACAGAATATACACACAAAGCAGAACTAGGGTTTTACGCTTCTCAGTGGCCCGAACCTGGGTAAAAATCCCTCGTGTTGATCTCTAGATCTGCTCTTTGCGCACTCCTCTTCCCTGCCAAACCGTAGAAGGGATCCACTGGATCCCATAGGTGTCGTTTCTCCGACATCTTTGGCGCGCCAGGTAGGGGAAGAGAGAAGTTGTGCAAACCTGATCTAGCGGTTAGCGCGTTAGTTTCTCGATCACCATGGCTCCCAAGAAGAAGACGATCGCAGCGATCGGTTCATCTACGGCCGATCTGCCTGTGCCAGCACGGACGGGCGACGGTGTAGACACAAATGGCGGCAGGGGTGCACATCACGAGAATCCGCGATGTTTCGGCGAGCGGAGCCAGGGGAGCGGCATCATCCGCAGCCACGACGACGACCCGCGCGCCGCTGGGTCCGGGGGCGGGGCCGTGCGCCGCGGTCTTCCCAGGCCGTGTGCGACGAGCGGCATCGTAATGATGGGGGCCCCGAGTGTTCCCACGGAAAGGGCCCTCAGCATCATTCTCGAGATGCACAGGGCCGGCATGCACACCAAGATGCTGGTGGAAATGGCGCACGGCCGCGGAACCGTGATGGGGCTCCTTCTAACGCGGTTAGAAGTCCGAGCACCCCCCGTTCTTCGCGCCTGTCGCTGCCACCTACACCAGCCGAAGCATTGACGAGAGCACAGCTTCTCCTGGATTTTCCTCCCGCTGCGGAGAAGCAAGACGAATGGAGAGCTGTGATCCAGAGTCTCATCGGTCTCGCCAATAGAGATGGGCCGCAGCTGGCAGAGCCTTCGCGGGGGCGGTCCACTGAGCCGGCGCGTGTCGATGACGGGAAGAACGGAGGCGCCGCGACCACGGTGCACTCCCCTCCACTACGACGATAGCGGTCGCCAGCTCGACGGGTCGACGCCTGCGATGACGGATCCCCGGCGTCGTCCAATCCGCGAGCTCGCCGCGACCAACGTCAAGTTCCTCAGGAACGGGTCAAAGAAGACGCTCGAACTACCATCGAGCGGCGGCGGGAAGCGCGCCATCAATCGGATAGGTGCGCAGGGCCCACTGTAGAAAAGCCTGCGCCGGGGGATTCTGGTGACTTACCTTACGAGGTGGGTTGTCCAGCTTTTACCCGTGAGCTGCGGCGATTCCAGTGGCCCAATACCCGCACATTCAAACCAGAGGTCCCGGAGAAATACGACGTCAAGGCTCACCCGCCCGAGTTCCTGAGCATTTACACCATCGCGATGCAAGCTGCCGGGGCTCGCAACGGCAAGGTGCTCGCCAATTACTTCCCATTGGTGCTCAAGCCCAACATCAGGTCGTGGTTGATGCACCTACCAGTAGATTCCATCTCTTCTTGGTCGGACCTGTGCCACGAGTTTGTTGGCGCCTTTACCGGAGGCCACCAAGCTCCTGGCCAGGCAAGTGACTTACATATCATCCCTGAGAAAGATGGCGAGTGCTTACGCAAATACATACAGAGGTTCAACCATGTGCAGTACAACATCCCGGATGTTCATCCTACCGCTGTTGTCAGCGCATTCCATCAGAATGTGCGCAACCGCAAGATGCGCGAAGAGCTGGCGATGAACAAGATTACGGATGTTGCCAAGCTCTATGTTTTGGCCAATAGATGTGCTCGGGCTGAAGAAGAAAGGGAGTACCCCGGCAAAGATGCCGGCGCGGGAACTGACTCCAGAGATGAAGACGCTGCCGCCCCGACAAAGAAGGGCCGACGGCGTAATAGGAAGCGCAAGGGCAAAACCGTGCTTGCCGTCGAGGGGTCCGGCAACCCTGGCACCACCAAGAAGACCAAGGTTGACGACCCCGGCAAGGTGGTTGCCGGGTGCACCGCCTGCCAGGACTTGGCGGCTGCCGACAAGCCGGAGGGCTCCGACAAGCAACATTGTAAGATCCACCACACCACGGGCCATGACCTCCAGAACTGCCGGCAGGTTGAGCTGCTCGTCGAGAAGCAGAAGGCCGAATATGAAAGACGAGACAAGGAGAAGGGCCAGGATGGTGCTGAAGGGTCCAACAAGAAGCGTGGTGGCCGAGGGGGCCGTCGCGGCAAAGACAAACAACAAGAAAGGCCTGCTCGAGGCTGCGACAAAAAGGAGGGGGATGATGACCACGAAGATGACGACGACTCCAGTGAGCATGAGTTTCAAAAAGCTACGGAGGCCATGTGCATTGATGGTGGCGCCTCGTTGCATTCTTCTCACCGCCAACTTAAACAGTGGGCGCGCGAGATTAATGCGACAGAGCCGTCAATCGATGCCCAGAAGCCACTGAAATGGTCCCGCACGCCTATCATTTTTGATGCCGAGGATCACCCTGATCACACAACCGCGGTCGGGTGTTTGCCATTGTTGGTTTCCCCAACAATTCGCAACCTCAAGGTGACAAGAATGCTAGTTGACGGTGGGGCCGGTCTGAACTTGATCTCGCCCAATGTGATCAAGAGGTTACAAATTCTCGACGGAGATCTCGAAGAGACAGGCACGTTTCAAGGGATCAATCCGGGAAGAAGCTAGCTGAAGGGTAAGATCACACTACCAGTTACGTTTGGTGGTGAGATGAACTATAGGACAGAGAAGATCATTTTTTATGTTGCCAAGATCCCGTTGCCGTATAACGGGATCCTTGGCCGGCCAGCATTGGCCAAGTTTATGGCAACATCACACTATGCTTACAACACGCTGAAGATGCCCGGCCCGTTGAGCATCATCACAGTCAACTGCGACGAGAAAGACGCACTCATCTGCGCCGATCAGCTCTACCGGGAGGCAGTTGTAGCACCTGCCGCCAAGGCACCTGCTCCTGCCACTGGAGCTCCCGGGGAGAAGAAGACCGGCAAGACCTCTTGCCCCGGCAAGACCTCCTGCGCCTACTTCGGCAAGCGCACTCTTCGGAGTGCTGCGTTCCCGTCGAGGAAGTGCCAGAGAGCTCCACCGACAAGAGCAAGAAATCCAAGGCTGCCCCACCAGAGATGAAGAAGGTGCCCGTCAAGGAGGATGGCACGGGCGGAGCTTTCACCATAAGCTCCACCCTCGACAGCAAATAGGAAAGCGCGCTCGTCGCCTTCCTGCGGGCGAATGTCGATGTATTTGCATGGCAAGCATCTGACATCCCCGGCGTTCCCAGGGAGGTGATTGAGCACCATCTTGCCGTCTGTCCTCATGCGCGGCCCGTCAAGCAGAAGGTCAGGAAGCAGGCCTTGGAGTGGCAAGAGTTTATTATTGAAGAGATCAGGAAGTTGGAAGCAGCAGGCTTGGTTAGGGGAGTGCTCCACCCAACATGGTTGGCCAATCCGGTTGTGGTGCGCAAGGCGAATGGGAAATGGAGGCTGTGCATTGATTATACAGATATCAACAAAGCCTGTCCAAAGGATCCTTTCCCCTTGCCACGCATCGACCAGATCGTGGACTCCACGGCCGGGTGTGACTTGCTGTCATTTCTTGACGCATACTCCGGATACCACCAAATCTTTATGACAAAGGAAGATGAAGAGAAGACCGCGTTTATCACCCCATGTGGTACGTATTGTTTTATACGAATGCCTTTGGGGTTGAAAAGCGCTGGTTCAACGTTTGCCAGAGCAGTCCAGATAGGTTTTGAGCCCCAGCTACATAGAAATATGGAAGCTTATATTGATGATATAGTGGTCAAAACCAAGGACAAGGCGACACTGATACAAGATCTGGAAGAAACATTTGCAAATTTGCGCAAGATCAATCTCAAGCTCAATCCTGAGAAGTGTGTGTTTGGCGTTCCGTCCGGCAAGCTTCTCGGGTTCTTTGTATCTCAGCGTGGGATCAAGGCGAACCCCGACAAGATCAAGGCAACTGAGCAAATTGAAGCACCAAGACGAGTCAAGGATGTACGTCGACTTGCTAGCTGTGTTGCTGCTCTAAGCAGGTTCATCTCTAAATCTGCTGAGCGCGCCCTGCCCTTTTTCAAGATCTTGAAAAAGGCAGGTCCAATGAAATGGACTCCGGAAGCGGAGGCAGCGCTGCAAGACTTGAAGAGGTACCTCTCCTCTACGCCAACACTAGTTGCGCCTAAACTGCAAGAGCCGTTGTTGCTGTATCTAGCGGCGACGAATCAAGTGGTTAGTGCTGCACGAGTGGCGCAGAGAGAAGTTGATGAAAAGGCAACGGCAGTGGCAAGATTGCCGGATGACGAGCCGGAGCTCTCCCTGGCAGGGTCTAGTGCCGGTGAGGCAAGACCCCCGGCAGGATCTGGTGCCGGCAAGGCAGGTCATCCGGCAGAGTCTGGTGCCGGCGAGGCAGGATCTGCGCAAACAAACAAAGAGATACAGAAGAAGAAGGTGGTGCAGCACCCGGTTTATTTTGTCAGCTCCCTCTTGCAGGGGGCTAGATCAAGATACTCTGGGGTGCAGAAGTTGCTCTTCGGCCTCCTTATGGCCTCGAGGAAGCTGCGTCATTACTTTCAGGCACATGAGATCACCGTCATCACTCGCTTCCCGTTGCAACGGATCCTGCACAACCCAGATGCAACTGGAAGGATTGTGGAGTGGGTGTTGGAACTGTCAAGCTTTGGTCTCAGGTTTGAAAGCACTTCAATGATTCAGAGCAGCGCCTTGGCGGAGTTCATTACAGAATGGAACTCAATGCCTGACGAGGAAATTCAAGAGACCACTCTCCCCGGCAAGGAAACAAGTCGCGACTGGATTATGTACTTTGATGGGGCTTTCTCACTGCAAGGCACCGGTGCTGGTGTGCTACTTGTCGCACCCACCGGAGAGCACCTCAAGTACGTGGTCTAGATGCACTTTCCCCGGGAGAGATCAACAAACAACACTGCGGAGTATGAGGGACTGCTTGCCGGTCTCAGGATCGCGGCAGACCTTGGAATTATGAAGCTCATCGTCAGAGGTGATTCGCAGCTTGTCGTCAAGCAGGTTAACAAAGATTATCAGAGCCCGTTGATGGAAGCTTATGTAGATGAAGTGAGGAAGTTGGAAGAGCGTTTCAACGGTCTACAAGCAGAGCATGTTCCTCGAGGAGAGAACAGCATTGCTGATGACCTGTCAAAATGTGCTGCCCTCAAGTTACCTGTGGAACCAGGAACTTTTGTGCTCCAACTAAATCAGCCATCCGTTGAACCATCGGCAGGACATAATATGCGAAGGAAGTTGAGCCCCGGCAAGTACTTTCCCGCCGAGCTCCCAGGAGCCGCCGGCAAGGAGGTTGCCGGGGATGACACCAAGCTTGCCGGGGGGCCACAGGCTCCGGCAGGGCCTCAGGCCCTTGCCGTAGAGACAACTGCTCCCATGGCAGAAGATGCGCCTTTAGTCCTTGCCGTCGAGCCTCATGCTCCAGCATGGGCACAGCACACCGTTCATTTCCTCCAAACAGGGGAACTCCCTGAGGAACAGGAAGAAGCAGAGAAAGTAGCCCGTCGGTCCAGCATGTACCAGTTTTTGGACGATCTCCTATATAGGAAAAAGACCGAACGGCGTGAAATTGAAGTGCATCCCTCGGGAGGAAGGACTGGCGCTGTTGGCAGAAATACATGGAGGTGTATGTGGCTGTCACATAGGATCAAGAGCCCTTGCCGGCAAAGCGTTCTGGCAAGGTTTCTTTTGGCCAACTGCTCTCTAGGATGCGACTGCACTAGTAACCAAGTGTGAAGCATGCCAGTTCCATTCAAAGAAGCTCCATCAGCCAGCTCAAGCTCTTCAAACGATCCCTCTTTCCTGGCCATTTTTGATCTAGGGGCTCGACATACTGGGCCCCTTTCCCCGTGCTGTCGGGGGCTTTGAGTACTTGTACGTCGCAATCGACAAGTTCACAAAGTGGCCAGAAGTGGAAGCAGTGAGAAAGGTGACAGCACAATCAGCCATCAAGTTCTTCAAGGGACTAGTTTGCCATTTTGGTGTGCCAAATAGAGTCATCACCGACAACGGCACGCAGTTCATGAGCCACACCTTCATGCAGTACATCCAGGACCTCGGCAGCAAAATCTGTTTTGCTTCTGTTGCACATCCGCGAAGCAACGGCCAGGCAGAAAGGGCAAATGCTGAAGTGCTGCGAGGCCTCAAAACAAGAACTTTTGACAGGCTGCACAAGTGCGGAAGACGCTGGATTGATGAGTTGCCGACGGTTCTTTGGTCAATCAGGACGACACCGAATTGAGCCACTGGCCAGACACCCTTCTCCCTGGTATACGGGGCGGAAGCAGTTCTCCCCACATAACTCATATACAGGTCACCTCGAGTGCTCGCTTATGATGAGCTTGAGCAAGAGCAGTTGCAGCAAGATGATGCTACGCTCCTCGAGGAAGATCATCTTCAGGCTGCTGTACGAGCCGCGCGCTACCAGCAAGCCTTGCGCCGCTACCACAGCCGCAAGGTTCATGCCCGAAGCCTTAAGGAAGGCGACCTTGTTCTTCGGCGCGTTCAATCCGCCAAGAATTCCAACAAGTTGACGCCAAAGTGGGAAGGCCCTTATCAGGTAATACGAGTCACCAGGCCCGGCGCAGTCCGCCTGGAGACCGAAGATGGCATCCCAGTGAGCAACTCCTGGAATATCGAACATCTTCGCAAGTTTTACCCATGAGGCGCGGTTGCCGGGACCCCCGGCAACCCCCTTTTGTACTAGCTTTGCTGGCAAGGCATATGACCCTATGTACAGAGCCAGGCGCAGACCCTGTGCGCAGTTGAATAAATTTAAGTATGTATAGTTCTTGTTGATTTCCATGTTTATTCATATGCATGCCTGTCCAGAATATTATATTGCGTTCACTTCCAGCAAGTACTGATGAACCGCCAAGGTTCCATGTTCCTATTTTCTCTTCTTTCTTTTTCTCAAAGGACAAAAGGTTCCCTCGCATACAAGTTTGCCGGGGAGGATAGAGAGTGCGGACATCAGCAGGCGACGTTCGAAGTGACGTCTTGTGGGAAAGAGTACAACAGCAAAAAAGCTAAGTTGTAAAACCTTGAGGAATTTTTCTTTAAATACAAAGTTATTTTCCTTGAACGATTTCAATTCCTGTATGGAAAACCTGCACGCGAAGGAACCTCGTCGCGATTGGTTGCGTCCTTGCTCTGTTTCGAGTCCGCTCAGCAGTTCAAGTGGCTGCACTAAGAGCGGCAAGGTGTCTTGCCGGCAGCGACACCCCCAGCAGGCTGCTAAGGATCCGTTCCTCAAAGCGCTCGTGGGAAGGGTGCGCGCATCAGCAAGCCCTTCCAAAAAAGCGTAGGGTGTATGCCATACAAGGAGGGATCAAACAAGGAAGATAGCATGCATTCAATCCAAAATACAGCAAGTTATATTACATTAATGCTTGCCGCGGTTCTAACTTAAGATAAATTGTCTTGGGCATGAGTTCATAGCGGCAAGGAAAAGCGGAGCAACTAGTCCCAGCGCTGGCCTTCTACCCTCTTGACTTGGTCAACCATGCTGATGATGGGCGCGACACGCTCTTCAAGCGCCCTACGATCCGCATCCGCCGGCAAGCTGTATTGGCTCAGGTCGAGGCCGGGGTTCCTGTACACCACCTTGGTGAGCACTTTAAGGAGGACGCCCCGGCAAAGCTTGCGGGACTCGCTGGCCAGTTGGGTGGCTCGGTTGGAGTGGAGCAGCTTCAGAGCCTCGTTGACGGCCTCGAAGAACATGGTCAGCCTGGCGCTCTCAGAAATCCCCCTGTCATGGGAGAACCTGAAGTTCGGCATCCCCATGACGGACAGCTGCGTGGTGAGCCCCTCCGCGGCATCGATGAGGCGTGAAGTCCAGAGACTCACGCCCTCTACATAATCATTGTGGGTGGCGGCGGCGCTCTCAAGCAGCAGCTTCTCATTCTTGAGGTCCTTGGCCAGGGTCTTCTCACGAGCCCTGCTGCCATTAAGGGATTCCTCCAGAGTGGTCAACTTCAGCTTCAGATCAGCAATGGAGTCATTGGCTTCAGAGAGCAGCTTGGTCTTGTCAGAGATGGCAACCTGTAGCTCCGCCAAGATGTGGACAGTTTTGTCTCTGTCGCTCTTTAGCGTCGAGACCTCCTTGCGGTGCTTCTCCAGCCCCGCATCCAGTTTATCCACCTTGCCGGCCAGCTCGTCCTTGGTGGCCCCTGCGGCTTCGGCAGCGTCGATGGCCTCCTTCAGCTTGCCGGCATGATCCAGGACCAGAGCGTCGAGTGCGTCTTTATGCTTCTGCTCCAGCTCTGGGGTCCGCTGCACGACAAGCTTCTCAATTTCTTCGTCCTTGCCGCGGAGCTTGGCGGCAAGCGCCTTCTCGCGAGTGGCGAGGTCTTCTTCTTGCGCGTCAAGCAGAATACGGCGCTGATTCAGGCTGGCCTCCTCCTTGGCGGCCTGTGCAGCGGCCTCCTCCTGTGCCTTCTCAATATCAGACTGCTTCAGGAGGAGCTCGTCCCAACGCTGGCCTAACTCCTCCTGGCCAATCCTCAGCTCTTGCCGGGCCTCGGCGAACCAGACCTGCATCTGCTCGATGCGCTTTTGGAAGTCTGCCTCCGCCGCGACGGCAACCGCTGCCCTGGAGTCCAGTTTCTCTTTACGGGCACGATGGAGCACCTGGAGCTTCTGGAAGTTGTCACTCATGGCCTGGAGGAGCTGGTCTTCTTTGGATCCACTGCTGCTGGTGCTCGGCTCGTCGACGACCTTGAGCACGGTAGCAGCGATGACTTCTTCGTCGAAAGCCTCCCCCTTGGTTGGCGCTCCGGTGCTTGCCGTCCCCGGGATGCTGACGAACAGGTTGTCGCCAATCTTAAGGTATCTGCTTGGGGTGGGGGCTTCGGAAAGTGATGGTTGGTCTTCAACCACCGTCTCCCTTGCGGCTGAGGACCCCGGGACCGATGTAGCGCCAGGCGCTCCTGCGGCAGGGATGCCGTCAGTACGGTCGCCGGTCCCCTTGCCGGTCTCCCCAACAGACCCCTTGCCGGCCTCCCCAGCCGGGCCCTTGGCGGCCTCATCAGCAGCGATTTTGGCGGCCTCAGCGGCATCGTCCTTGGAGGTCTCCTCGATGATGGCGTTAACATCCATCTGATCCGCCAAGGAGGGATCTAGAGGCCAAGAAGGAGAAACAAGATGAAACCCAGATTGAAGCTCAAGGCCAGCAAGGAAAAGAGAAAAGAGATCGTACTGAAGAAATGACAAAGGCCAGGAAGCAGGCGGTTTACCTATGACGAGCGAGGAGGGGCGGTCCCCTCCCCGACGACGCTCGTTGCCGGGATGGAGCTGTCAGCGCTTGTGCTCACCGGCTCCTCCCACACGTGAATGGGATCGTCGGTGGGAGTCCTTGATGGGGACCCGCCCCTAGGCGGTGTGGTTGATAGTGACGGCGTGTCGGGGGTGGCCCTCAGCGGCTCCTCCTGTCGCTGTTCTTCTCCTGCGAACCCAACGAGGTTAGCAGTAAAGATACACACCCCGACGCCCACCAGCGGGAAATGAGTAATAGACTCACGCTGGGGGCTGGCTGGGGGCTGCGTTGAGGGCTGGAATCCGGGCTGATTGTAATCATCTCCGGTGCACCTGAGGAGCTTGCCGGGGGCTCGTCGCCCGTTGAGGTCTTGGCCTTCTTCGCCATCCTCTGCGCCAATGTTTCCGTGTCTCTGCGGGGACAGGCCAGGGCAGAATTAAGATAAGATGAAGCAAATCAGAGATTCAAGACATAAAGAAAACGGCAAGATACTTACTCATCTCCTTCTTCTGCCCCCTTTTCCCTCCTCGGGCTGAAGGAGGAGAGGTCGAAGTCGACCTCCGCTGTGGTGTCCACTTGAGGGGATGGGGAAGGGGACCTGGGCCGCTTGATTGTGGCGGGAGCGATAGCCTGATGTGAGCTCGCCACCCCCGCTGCCTTCTTTGCCGCCGCCCTCGTCTGGCGCCCGGTTTGCTGTCGCACACCTTGCTGCTCCGCAGCCTTGCCGGCTGGCCCCTTGCCGGGAACTTCTTCGGACAAGGAGGCCTGCTGGACTGGCTCGCCGGAGGACGCGTTTCTTTTTTGACATTAGGGGCCCCACTTCATCAGTCTCTTCAGCTGTTTCTTCGGTGAGTGAGCCCCCGACATCTGCGCTACTATGCCCTCCGGCAGGTTCCTCATGCTCGGCGGGCTCCTCCTCTGCATCCGCATCATCTCCCATGAAGCCGACGCTGCCGGCCTCCTCGGCAAGGGCTAGCTCTTCCTCCCTACTAGCGATGTACACCAACTCTTCGTCAGTGGTCTCGCGGATGAGGCGCGGTTCTTCCCGAATGGTTCTCTCCGACAAGTTATCGAAGAACTCTTGTGCTCGCTCCGCGGATGGCTCGACCCAGGTTTGGTCAATGCCATGAGCATTGAACACCGGCATCATAGCGATGATCGAGTTCAGCGCCGAGTTGTTGCACAGAGGGACGATGCTTGCCGGCAGCTTGAACACACCGTCTGGCCTAAACAACTTGTGATAGAGGGCTCTGTGCTGAAGGACCGTCCAGTTGTTGTTGAGGCCAGGGCACAGCCTCATGATATCCGCCGCATTCCGGAAATCCCAGGCTGGCCTCCCCATGTTCTGCAAAGGGGCGATGCGGCGACGCAGGAAATCGGCGCCCACCATTTCCACGGTGAGCCCGGCAGCCTTGAGGCGATGAATCGTGTTGACGGCAATAGTGAGCTTCTCATCCTGAGGGTCGAGAGCGCTCCAATCGCCGCCACGGGTCGGCTTTGTTTGCCAGAGTGAACATAACGGATATGTGTCCTTGGTCCCTAACCTAGGGATCCAAGCGATGCAGCCAGAGAGGGCCTCTTCGGCCTGGGTGCGAGGGATGAAGAAGTGGCGGAAAAGGGCTGTGTTGGGGACCACCTCGGCAAAGTTTTCGCAGAGGTGAGCAAAAACAGACATGCAAGTTACAGCATTTGGCGTGAAATCTAGGAGATGGAAGCCAAAGGTAAACATGATGTCGTTGAAGAAATCCGAGAAAGGGGGGCAGAGCCCGCAATATAAATAGTCAACGAAAAAGGGGAATTTATCTGGGCCACCTTTCGACTTGGCGGCTGGGGTCACGCGAGTGGCGGCGTGTCCATTCGTCGCCCTCCCCCACATGAGCAGGTACTTGTCCCTCAAGGCATGAGCATCAAGCGTCAGGGGGAAGACGGCAAGCTGCTTCCGCATCTTCACCAACTCACTCTCCGGCACATCCTTGCCCTTGCTCGCTTTGGGCGCCTTGGGCGGCATGGCGACTGGGGAGAGTGAGGGAAGCCGAGGACGGCGGGAGCGCGGAAGGGGCGAGCAGACAAACAAACTATGGTTTGGGCTTGAGGAAGAAGAAGACGGCGGCGGTTCCTAGATTGGGAAAGGCAAGGGAGAAGGGTAAATGAGCAGCGCCCCTGCGGATTCCTCTTTTTATGGGGAAGGCGCGGGGCTGCCTCTTTACTTTTCAATATGAAGGCGTTTTCACAGGCGTGTTGCGACCGTTCCACGCACGACCCCCACGCCGCGCACCCAATGCGGATCGTGGGGAAGCACAACAGACGAGATGATTACAGCAGTTAACCCCTGCCACGTGTGCTCGCGCACTATTTGGGCCTAGCCCAACAACGCGTTGTGCCCGCGTGTATGGCCCAGGCCCGAGGGCTCCTGTCGGTGTACTAAAGTTTGGGCCCTTTGGTACCCCTTACTTGTGCACGGGCAGTTGCAGCCGCATCTGCTGCGAGGCTTGGCGGGAGCAGTTGGAGGCAAGATACAAGACAACAAAGACGGCGTCGAAGCCAGTAACTTGGGAGCAGAAGACAAGCTGGAGCCCCGGCAAGGTCCTTGCCGGGGCGGCTCGCGAGCCCCCGGCAAGATCCTTGCCAGGATGACTTGAGAGGCACTGACAAGAACACCACCCTTGAGGTTGAAGTGCTCTGACACCATCGACAGCGTCAAGACCAAGACTCAGGGGCACATGCGTGGTGGCATGCAGATCTTCGTGAAGACCAAAGAGCGGATTCCCGAGCAAGGTTCTTGCTGGGGGCGACCGCGAGGCCCCGACAAGGCTCACACACGACAAGGCTCCACCACCTTGACACCGTCCCGGCGCAGCAATAAGCCAGCCAACCTGGCAAGCACCTGCGTGGCGGCATGCAGATCTTCGTGAAGATCTTGCCACCGCTCCAGCACAGCGGCTAGCCAGCCAGCTTGGCACTCGCATGCCTCGTCATCTTGGGTGCGTGTCAGGACGGAGTGAGGCGGCGATGGATGGGACGGGCTCTGTTTCCGTCCCCGATAAAGTTAGGGGAGCACGTAAGCAGCGCATTTAAGGCGTTTGTCCTAAGACGCCAGAGATAAGCACGTGCACTGTAGCACTTTACACCTCCTGTGTGCCACTGTGGCAGCCCCTTGGACGTATAAAAGGAGGCCCAAGGCATACTTTAGAAGGATTCGGACTTTTTGAACTCTCTGGCCCAGCTTGCATGCAGAGCAGCTAGCCGAAGCTCAAGAACATAGAATATACACACAAAGCAGGACTAGGGTTTTACGCTTCTCAGTGGCCCGAACCTGGGTAAAAATCCCTCGTGTTGATCTCTAGATCTGCTCTTTGCGCACTCCTCTTCCCTGCCAAACCATAGAAGGGATCCACTGGATCCCATAGGTGTCGTTTCTCTGACAAAGAGTGACATGTATGAAAGAATTATGAACAGTGGCTTTGCCACAAATACGATGTCAACTACATGATCATGCAAAGCAATATGACAATGATGATGCGTGTCATAATAAACAGAACTGTGGAAAGTTGCATGGCAATATATCTCGGAATGGCTATGGAAATGCCATAATAGGTAGGTATGGTGGCTATTTTGAGGAAGGTATATGGTACCAGGGAAAATTGCGCGGCACTAGAGAGGCTAGCAAAGGTGGAAGGGTGAGAGTGCGTATAATCCATGGAATCAACATTAGTCATAAAGAACTCACATACTTATTGCAAAAATCTATTAGTCACTGAAACAAAGTACTAGACGCATGCTCCTAGGGGAAGGGTTGGTAGGAGTTAACCATCGCGCGATCCCGACCTCCACACAAAGGATGACAATCAAAAAAATATCTCATGCTCCGACTTCGTTACATAACGGTTCACCATACGTGCATGCTACAGAACTCACAAACCTTAACAAGAGTATTTCTCAAATTCACAACTACTCACTAGCATGACTCTAATATCACCATCTTCATATCTCAAAACAATCATAAGGAATAAACTTCTCATAGTATTCAATGCACTTTATATGAAAGTTTTTATTATATCCCTCTTGGATGCCTATCATATTAGGACTAAATTTATAACCAAAGCAAATTACCATGCTGTTTTAAAGACTCTCAAAATAATATAAGTGAAGCATGAGAGTTCATTAATTTCTATAAAATAAAGCCACCGCCGTGCTCTAAAAAGATATAAGTGAAGCACTAGAGTAAAATTGCCTAGCTCAAAAGATATAAGTGAAGCACAAAAAGTATTCTAATAAATCATGATTCATGCGTGTCTCTCTCAAAAGGTGTGTACAGCAAGGATGATTGTGGCAAACTAAAAATCAAAGACTCAAATCATACAAGACGCTCCAAGCAAAACACATATCATGTGGTGAATAAAAATATAGCCTCAAGTAAAGTTACCGATAGATGAAGACGAAAGAGGGGATGCCTTCCGGGGCATCCCCAAGCTTAGGCTCTTGGTTGTCCTTGAATATTAACTTGGGGTGCCTTGGGCATCCCCAAGCTTAGGCTCTTTCCACTCTTCATTCCATAGTCCATCAAATCCTTACCCAAAACTTGAAAACTTCACAACACAAAACTCAACAGAAAATCTCATAAGCTCCGTTAGTATAAGAAAATAAATCACCACTTTTGGTACTGTTGTGAACTTATTCTTTATTTATATTGGTGTAATATCTACTATATTCCAACTTTTCCATGGTTCATACCCCCCGATATTACCCATAGATTCATCAAAATAAGAAACAACACATAGAAAACAGAATCTGTCAAAAACAGAACAGTCTGTGGCAACCTGGAAATATCGAATACTTCTGTAACTCCAAAAATTCTGAAAAATTAGTAAGACCTAAGAAATTTGTTTATTAATCTTATACAAAAAGAATCAACTCAAAAGCACTCTTATGTGAATTATAGAAATTATTTTCCTGGGCGCAAAAGTTTCTGTTTTTCAGCAAGATCAAATCAACTATCACCGTAAGCCATCCCAAAGGTTTTACTTGGCACAAACACTAATTAAAACACAAAACCACATCTAACCAGAGGCTAGATGAATTATTCAAAGCAAAACAGGAACAAAAAGAAAAAACAAAAATAAAATTGGGTTGCCTCCCAACAAGCGCTATTGTTTAACGCCCTTAGCTAGGCATAAAAACAAGAATAGATCTAAGTATTGTCATCTTTGGTATGCAATCCATAAGTGGCTCTCATAATAGATTCATAAGGAAATTTAATTTTCTTTCTTGGAAAGTGTTCCATGCCCTTCCTTAACGGAAATTGAAATCTAATGTTTCCTTCTTTCATATCAATAATTGCACCAATCGTTCTAAGGAAAGGTCTACCAAGAATAATAGGACATGTAGGATTGCAATCTATATCAAGAACAATGAAATCTACGGGCACATAATTCCTATTTGCAACAATAAGAACATCATTAATCCTTCCCATAGGTTTCTTAATAGTGGAATCCGCAAGATGCAAATTTAAAGAACAATCATCAAATTCACGGAAACCTAATACATCACACAAAGTTTTTGGAATCGTGGAAACACTAGCACCCAAATCACACAAAGCATGGCATTCATAATCTTTAATCTTAATCTTAATAGTAGGTTCCCACTTATCATAAAGTTTTCTAGGGATAGAAACTTCCAATTCAAGCTTTTCTTCAAAAGATTGCATCATAGCATCAACGATATGTTTAGTAAAAGCTTTGTTTTGATTATAAGCATGAGGAGAATTCAACACGGATTGCAACAAGGAAATACAATCTATTAAAGAACAATTATCATAATTAAATTTCTTGAAATTAAAAAGAGTGGGTTCATTGCTACTTAAAGTTTTGACCTCTCCAATCCCACTTTTATCAATTTTTGCATCAAGATCTAAAAACTCCAAATCATTGGGACGCCTTCTAACTAAAGTTGACTCATCTCCAGTCCCATCTTTATCAAGATCATCAAAATTTTCCTTAGCAACCCCGGTAAGCCTTTCCGTAGCATCATTATTTATGAGCTTAGAAAGGACAGAGGGGCTATCCAAAGCATTAAGATTCAGAAAGAAACCTTTAGCCCCTTTTGAGTCGGCCATAATGGTAGAGAGATGGAATAAGTAAACACGAGAGGAAAGGCAAAGAAAAGGCAAACTTTTCAAAAATCATTTTAGAAGTGGGGGAGAGGAAAACGAGAGGCGAATGGCAAATAATGTAATGTGAGAGGTGAGAGTTTATGATGGGTACTTGGTATGTCTTGACTTGGTGTAGATCTCCCCAGCAACGGCGCCAGAAATTCTTCCTGCTACTTCTTGAGCTTGCGTTGGTTTTTCCCTTGAAGAGGAAAGGGTGATGCAGCAAAGTAGAGTAAGTATTTCCCTCAATTTTGAGAACCAAGGTATCAATCCAGTAGGAGACAACACGCAAGTCACCGACTACCTACACAAACAAACACCAAACTTGCACCCAACGCGATAAAGGGGTTGTCAATCCCTTCACGGTTATTTGCAAAAGTGAGATCTGATAGAGATAGGTAAAACTAAAAAAATATAAAGTAAATATTTTTGGGTTTTTGGTTTATAGATCTGAAAATAAAAGATTGCAAAATAGTAGATCGAAAAGTAATATGATGGAAAATAGACCCGGGGGCCATAGGTTTCACTAGAGGCTTCTCTCAAGATAGAAAATAATACGGTGGGTGAACAAATTACTGCCGAGCAATTGATAGAAAAGCGAAAAGTTATGATGATTTCTAGGGCAATGATCATGAATATAGGCATCACGTCTGTGTCAAGTAGACCGAAACGATTCTGCATCTACTACTATTACTCCACACATCGACCGACTCCTGCCTGCATCTAGAGTATTAAGTTCATGAAAGAACAAAGTAACGCATTAAGAAAGATGACATGATGTAGAGGAACTAACTCAAGCAATATGATGAAAACCCCATCTTTTTATCCTCGATGGCAACAATACAATACGTGCCTTGCTGCCCCTACTGTCACTGGGAAAGGACACCGCAAGATTGAACCCAAAGCTAAGCACTTCTCCCATTGCAAGAAAAACCAATCTAGTTGGCCAAACCAAATCGATAGTTCGAAGAGACTTGCAAAGATATCAAATCATGCATAAAAGAATTCAGAGAAGATTCAAATAATATTCATAGATAAGCTGATCATAAATCCACAATTCATCGGATCTCAGCAAACGCACCGCAAAAAAGTATTACATCGAATAGATCTCCAAGAACATCGAGGAGAATGTGGTATTGAGAATCAAAGAGAGAGAAGAAGCCATCTAGCTACTAGCTATGGACCCGTAGGTCTGAGGTAAACTACTCATGCTTCATCGGAAGGGCAATGGTGTTGATGTAGAAGCCCTCCGTGATCGAATCCCCCTCCGGCAGGACGCCGGAAAAGGCCCCTAGATGGGATCTCACGGGTACAGAAGGTTGCGGTGGTGGAAAAGTCTTTTCGTGGATGCCTCTGGTGGTTTGGGCATATAAGAGTATATGTAGGCGAAAGAATTAGGTCAGGGGGTGCACGAGGGGCCCACAAGGGTGGGGGGCGCGCCCTACCTCCCTGGGCGCGCCCTCCGTCCTTGTGGCCGCCTCATAGCTTCCCTGACTTGCACTCCAAGTCATCTGGTTTCCTTTTGGTCCAAGAAAGATCATCGTGAAAGTTTTATTCCGTTTGGACTCCGTTTGGTCTTCCTTTTCTGCGAAACTCAAAAACAAGGAAAAAACAGGAACTGGCAATGGGCTCTAGGTTAATAGGTTAGTCCCAAAAATAATATAAAATAGCATATTAATGCATATAAAACATCCAAAACAGATAATATAATAGCATGGAACAATAAAAAATTATAGATACGTTGGAGACGTATCATGTATCTTTTCCCAAGGAAAAGTAGAGCACGATATACATGTCAGGTCAAAAAGTGCATCACCATTTAAATAAAGGGGCAAGGGAATTCATGATGTTATCCATACAATGGTGTCTGGATAATAGAGCAAGAAACACTTGGCAATGTGCCTCCAATGTTCTTATTGATATTCGGAATACCACAGCCATGCTTCGAGGTAGCATTAACATGGTGTTTCAAGCAAGATTGAATCTGAAAGTCACAAGAAGTACAAAGGAACAATTCCAAGAATGTCGAGGAACGTAAGATATACCCAAAACATGACCAAGTCTGTATTGGTAGGAAGTCAAGGATGTTGTCGATGATAACACAAATCATCGAGGGACAAGGATGGTATTTCTCCTCAAGAATTCGATTGAAATCCTAGAACAAGTCAGTATATTGATGGTGATCATGACTAATTTTGTCGAGAGGCTCTATGAAGATGCCATCGAGCAGCAATGACATCAAGCAAAAGGTATGATGAAGTGAAGGCTATTGGAACCACGGATACGTCACAAGCTCGAAATCAAGCTTGTTGTTCGAGGTGAAATGATAAGATGAGGAAGATCGGCATAAGCTTCGCTCATTGTCGAAAAGTTGTGCTCCGGGAATAAGAACCAGGTAGCACGGTTAAAATTAGCACGATAACGATATAGCCGATTAGGCTAGGAATGATGTGATGGAGTATCACTCCAATTAAGAATTTACAAGAGGTAGTGGAATGTCATAATATCCTTGAGATAACATGGGGCAATATTTGAAGGTAGATTAGAATAGAGGTTGGACAGGTGAAATGATCTGCAGAAGACAAGTATTATAACTTGTCCGAGAAAGGAATCAAAGAATATTAATATGGCCGGAACCATGATTGCAAAGGATCAATTTACAGATACAAGATGAACTTATACCAAGGGAACAATTGATTTTAAGAGAAGCTTTCATGATAAGATCTACATCGTGTCTTTGGGCATGAACGCAAAAGTTCAAGTTCGACTCCCACTTCTCCAAGGCATAACCTTCCATTCACTTCTCGCTTTTGAAGAAGTTGTAGAGTTGAAAATTTATCCAACGGAACACGAGTAGATATAAACCGCATAACTTTCAGTTCACACAGATTAGGGAAAGCATATGTTCAACCCATCGGGGCATCTTAGGAACATATACCACAAACTGCAGGAGTAATGAACTCAAGCTCGGAAGCAGAGCATGGTTGACAAACGCAGAGGATATAATTTACCAAAGGCATTATGTATCAGGGAAAGAACTCACATGAATTTTGGATGTGAAGGACACTGTCGGATAACAACCCAACAATGGATCTGGCGATTCACGACGGAGTTGATGTGAGTATCGGTAATCAATCAGAGGGAGAAGGGATGCAATGGCATTGACAAGGAATGTCAACAAAGATTGCTAAACATATGGAATTAACCGTAATGCAAGCAGGCAAGAATTTCAAGAGCAATAGTCTACAGAGGATTTTCGGAAGATCGACTGACAATGGAAAGTATTTTGCGAAACACCTGAACAACTGGGGATGAACGGATCCCTAGTAAATGTGAGGAATTATCCGCAGTGCAAAAGAAGCTGCACGACAGTAGGCTCAAAGGATTCCCGGATTAACGAGGAGTATTTCGGGGTATCTCGTACATAAAGGAGTATCTGGGAATGAAGATACAAACGGCAAAGATGTGTAGCTGTCCACGATGATTATCGGTAGTAGGGAACTTGCAAAGGCAGTGGGCATAATGGTCTCGGGAAACATCGAGGAGTATCTACAGAATCTTCTGGCGAAGCAAGCGATCATCTGTGGTGAAGGAGCTCTTCGGGATGAAGTGGTTACAAGAACCTAATGTCAGAGTTAGTAAAATGTTTAACCCGAGTAGACGAGAGATCAGAATCCCAGAGTATAGACGAGGAAGAAAATATCCTAATACCACCCAATGGCGACGTGGGCCCGTAAGCCACACAACCAAGTTAGTAAAACAGTTTTGGATGACTAGACTCAACTTCGGCCAAGGAGTTGGAAAGGGGGGGGGGTTCCTACAGGCAGTCGGCTCAGATACCAACCTGTGATGACCCCGGCTTAATCGTGCACTAATCATACATGCAAATGCACATGATCAAGCCTAAGGACTCACTTGAAGATATCACAACACAACTCTAAAACATAAATAAAGTCATACAAGCTTTATAATTACAAGCCAGGGGCCTCGAGGGCTCGAATACATAAGCTCGCATACAAGCGTCAGCGGAAGCATCAGATATCTGAGTACAGACATAAAAGATAAAAACAGATATGCCTTTAAAAGGCAAGGCAAAAGAAAACACTATGATCGAAAAGGCGCAGGCCTCCTGCCTGGGACCCTCTGAACCTACTCCTGGTTGTCAGCCAACTCGTAGTAGTAACCACCCTCGGGGTGGTAGTAGTAGTCGTCGGCGGGGGCAGCTGTCTCCGGGGCTCCGTCATCTAGTTGCATCAAACGGATATGGGGAAAAAGAGGAAGCAAAGCAACCGCGAGTACTCATCCGAAGTACTCAGCAAGCAAGGATCTACACTACATATGCAACATTATCAAAGAAAGGCTGTATATGTGGACTGGGCTACAGAAATGCCAGAATAGAGAGAAGGCCTAGTCCTATCGAAGACTAGCATCTTCAATGGTCTTGCAGCATTAGAAGAGTGTAGATTAGTACAGTATAAGGTAATAGTAGTAATAAGTATCAACCTCGCCCAAAGATCCTTCCTCGACTCCCTGGGAGAAAGGAATCCCAGAGCCCTAGTATCCATTTCTATCCAGTTCTAGTTGTATCGATTGGGATACAACTCCGAGCGTCCGTTACCGAGGATCCGGCTATGCATAGATTAGTTCTTCCCTGCAGGGGTGCACCAACTTACCCACCACGCTCGATTAACTCCGGCCGGACACACTTTTCTGGGTCATGCCTGGCCTCGGCCAAACGATACACCGCAACCCGACCAAAAACTTAACAGAGAGGTCAGCATGCCGGACTAAATCTATGCACCCAGGGGTCTTGGGCCATCGCCCCGGGCGCTCCTGCATGTTGCGAGGGCGGCCGGTGAGCAGACCTAGCAACCCACACTATCAAGGCGGTTGCATTACGCGGTCCAACCCGACGCGCGCTGCTCAGTCGCTGACGTCCATTAAGCTTCAGCTGATGCATACGACGCAGAGTGCCCATACCTGTTCCCACGTGATGGTTAATGCTATCGGGCTAGAGGCCCACTCGGATCAAATATCCAAACCGTTAGTGTATTGGGGGTGTGAGGTAACAAGCAGAGACTCACGATCGATGTGACCCCGTCGCCCCGTCTTGAGGACTTGCGGCAAGGGCTAAGAATGCCTGGCCACGCCTCATATTTATCTCACGGGCACCCTCCAGGTCAACCCGTCTCCACATCACTCGCCACTTAGGCTCGCGCGGGTACCCCTCAGGGCCGACCTGACTTTATCATGGTTCATGGTTAAAGTCATAGTATCTATGTGTCCAAACACCAGGGGGAAACCCAAGGATTCACCCTCGATGGATTCCACCTGATGTAGTCGTCAAGGTGAACTTAGGAGGAATCACCCTCGAGGTTCACACTTGAGGTGTTGCACGATGGCGTCGTTATCGGGAGTAGTGAAGGAGGAATCACCCTCGATGACCACGACCAAATAGCTACTCTACGGAGTTAACATCAGAAGTGCTATACGAGGTATCACCCTCGGCACTCGATAGTAACGCTGCAGTGTCGTACAACTAGGGGGTGATGTGCGGTGCCGGGGCCTGGTCGTCGAGTCTTCCGATGATCCAGCGGGGCAACCGGGACAAGTGGGGTCACTGGAGTTCACTATCCAGCCTATTCTAAGCAGTTTAGGATAAGCAGGTAATTACCAAAAGCAGGTTACAAAATCAGGTCATGCATCAGAATAGGTAAAGCAGTAACAGGAGCAATTCTAATGCAAGCACAAGAGAGAAGAGAATAGGCGATATAGGCATGTTCAAAAGGGGGTGCTTGCCTGGTTGCTCGGCGGCAAAGGCAGAGCCATCAACGGTGTAGTCGGACACCGGAGCTACGTCGGCCTCAGGTACTATGTCGGTGTCGGTGTCTACCGAGAGAGAAGAGGGGGAGGAAACAAATAAATACACAGCAAACAGATGCAACACAGAGCATGCTATGCTAACGTGCAGTGCAGGGTTGCCTAAAAGACATGTCTAAATCATTTTAGTTATTTTAGGATTTAAGTTGGAATTATTAACCGGTGTATATGCACTATTCATCTATCAAAAACAGGCTAAAAGTTGCGGGTTCACCTCCGTAGAAGGTCCTGACACGGAAACAGATGGCATGGTCGGATTCGTCTCGTCGTTCTGAGCAACTTTCATGTATAAAGTTTTTCGATCTGAGCTACGGTTTGATTTCTACGGATTTTAAAAGATTTAAACTTTTTCTGGAAATTATTTTAATTTAACAGAAATACTAAATTAGATTATGATGTCAGCATGAGGTCAGCATTGCGTCAGCAGTCAACTAGGCCGCTGACTGGTCAAACTGACAGGTGGGACCCACCTGTTAGCCTCTCTGGGTTAAAAGTGAGTTAAACTAATCTAACAGAATTAATTAGTGGGGTGGGCCCCAGGTGTCAGTGAGTTAACTAATTAACAGATTAGTTTTAAAATCTAATTAGTTTAGTTAATCGCAGGGGGCCCACTGGTCAGTGTCAGCAGCCGCCACATCAGCGGCGTTGACTCGGTCAACTGGTTAACTGGGCCCGTGGGACCAAGCTGCTAGCGACTCGGGGTGGCCCACCGGTCAGGCCAGGTCAGCGGTTGGCGACCGGAGCGGCTCCGGCGAGCTCTCCTCGACGGCTGTTTCACCGGAGATGGCCGAAAAACCGCCACGGTCCACCATTTCATGCGCCGCGACTTGCGTTCGAACGCTAGAGCTGCCGCGCGTCGTGTGGTGCTAATGGTTCGACTCGGGGTGGCCGGAACGCTGCCGACGATGAGTGGAGGCGGCGGTGGCATTCGGGCGTGGTCAGAATCACGGCTTCGGGCCGTTCCCGAGCGAGCTGCGCGGCTAGGCGGCTTACTGCGAGTGCCAGAAGCCCTACGGACGAGTCGGAGAGGCTCGGGCGGTGCTGCATTGAGCACCTCACCGGCGTCGGCGGCAACCAGAGCAACGGAATGACGGCGGCTCCGTTCGGGCTCGGAACGAGCAAAAGAAGGAGGGAGGGTAAATGGAGCTCACCGCAGCGGCTCATGGTGGCCTGTGGTGGCTTAGTAGCGCAGGGAAGACACCGGAGGCGACGGAGAGCTCGCAGTGATCTCGCCGGCCTGAGGTAGAAGTCGAGGTGCCGCCGTCGCAGGGCAGCAGCTCCGGTCTGCCGTGGGCGCGCAGAAGTTGAGGCCGATGTCGAGGGAGCCGGCGGACGTGACGAAGCGGCTCGGAGAGGTCGTTGGCCACGTCCACGGCGAGGCAGTAGCGGCGGCGGCGTCCGAGGTTGGGGAAGAGCTCGATTCGCCCGCTGTAGTGGCGCAGAGCTCGGGCGGTGGCGCACAGGCGACGTAGCCGAGTGAGGCAGAGACGACGGGCACGGCGGGCTGCGCGGGAGAGAAGGTGGCCGCGGCGGAGACGGACGGCAGCGGCTGCACGCTCGGGCAGAGAGAGAGGGGAGAGAGCGAGTGCATGCGAGAGAGAGGGAAGGTGAGAGAGTGAGGCGAGGCGGCCAAGGGGAAAGCTCGGGCGAGGCCTTATCCTCTTGCTGTCGGTGGCGTCGTCGTGTCGACGAACGGGTGGTGCTCGCGCTCGCGCCCATGGCGACGTCGACACGCGGGGAGAGAGAAAGAAGCGAGACGGCGCTGTGGGCTGGGCTGGGAACAGCTGCGGGCCAGAGGCCAGGTAAGCCTCTGCCCTTTGCTTATTCTGTTATTTTTCTTTTAAATTAAAACATAGAGGGGAAATGATTTATTTGAGCATCCAAAGGATTTAGGAAAAATATGGGACTTGGCCCATTAATTCCTGCACATTTTTAGGTACTGCCACAAATAGTTTGGAGGCAAGAGGAATTGTCTAGGAATTTTGGAAATTGGGAAGGGCATATTTAAATGCTGCTGGAACATTAATTAATTTCCAGGGGTAATTTGGGAATTCCAAAGATGTTGGTTTCAACATGACAAATACTTAGAGAATATTTGCCATATTGTGAACTATTTTGATTGCATGGCAGAAAAAGTATATTTTAGACATGCATTTCAAATGGGAAAATGGCTTTGATTTTGGACAAGTGGCAAAGGGGCTTAGTGATCATGATGACATGGCCACTATTAAGGGAAGATCACTGTAGTGTGATGCTGGGGATGTTACACAGGAGTCCCCTCCCAATTGCCCTGATCCCCTTCCCTCGTGTTCGTGATGATCCGCCACCCGCCCTGCTCTCCGCTCTGATCCCCTCCCCTCATGTTTGTGTCAATCCGACACTCACCCTGATCTCCGCCCTGATCCCCTCTGCCCCACGGGAATTGTGGTTGTCTGGACCATCCGTCATGTTATCACCAACATGCTTGCCCATCACAAAACCCCACCCCACAACACACCCTTTCCTTTTCCTGCTGGACCCTCCCCTTCCCGTTCGGTTTTATGCCATAGTGGGACATTTCTTAATGGAGCCCTCTCCTTAAAACCGGATAGCGCCCAGATCATCTTCCCCATGGCACCCTTTCTCCCTCACATCATACTTCTCCACGACCGCCAATGAGGAGTCCCCCGCCAACCGCCCCGCTCTCTGCCCTGATCCCCTCCCATCATGTTTGTGCCGATCCGCCACCCCCACCAAGGGGTAGGAGGCTTGCATAACCCGTGACGCCCTCTGAGCCAAGAAGGAAGATCCAATGTCTCTTGAGCCATTTTCATGTTGTAACATACAGTTGAATGTCGAGGATTCCACAAAAGATGATGTCCGCTGTTTCGCATGCAACTGATACGCCACTTTGTCCGTCATTAACTCTTGAAGTAACCAAACAACATTTAGCCTTCTATTCTAACTAAAAAATTGTAGGCCTTGATGAAAAAATAAGAAATGCTCACTCATGCAATTTCCTACAAATCCATCTCTAAGGAAATGCAATTTGTCATATTCTCGAAAGTAGAAAAAAAATATTCTGCTCAGACAACCATAACTAAACCGAACAACCCGATCCCTATCCGTATCTAGATCCACATCTCTTGGATCATATATAAGTAGGAGGCTCACATGTGTCCACATAAATTTTGACAGGACAAGTGGACATCCCATATAATCTCATATCAATGATAGATTCAGCTAAATTGTTGTATCGAAATATAATACTAACACTTCAAGTGGCCTACTACTGATGTTGGTTAATTGCCCATGCGTTGCAACAAGGGCATATATATCTTTAGTAATCCAACATTAGTTGTATATCGCATACATATTCAAAATTCTCTTGCACACCAGGCTGCCGTGGCGACTTCTGTTTTACCAGTAAATCACTCTTTTATTCCTTTATTTTTTCCATCAATGAAAACTTTTTTTTAAGAATGATATGTGAATAGATATATCAACAACCATAATAAAATATAAAGATATAAAAAATATTTAATCGATGAATTTAAGAATGTATCCCTGATGCATTTGACATTGGTTCCTTTCCATAAATGGTGGCTTGTGCTATCAAACATTGATTCATTTCCATAGATTTGGTCTTTAAATATTGATTAGAGATCATCGTGATTGATTCCTTTCCATAACGACATACTAAATTTGGCAAATAAAAATGGATATAAAAAAATGGTGGGGGAGGTTTAACTGGAATGGAGGCAACACTACCAACTCACCATGGCGTACAAGTCAGAACAAGCGCACACGTCAAAATGGGTCGGCCAAATTGACTTCATTTGATGTTTTGGTAAGATTTGATTTGATTGGAGTACGAGTAGTGGAAGACAAGGAAAGCTTGGATTAAGTTTAGATTATTTAAGATTTGATTTGGACGAGTTAATGCAAGATGTTGTTTTTGGAAAGTGCCGATTTGATTGATTTAATGCACACATCAAATGGGCCGGCCCAAAAGGTCGCCTGCAAGACGCTCGCGGGCGTAATATAGAGTTTGCCGAGGGGTTGTGGGAGTGAGGCGAGACTACCAACTCCTCCATTAGGAGTATATATGTTTCAATAAAAAGAAAGGAAAATAAATGAAAAGATCATATGCTAATCTTATGGAAAGTAATGACATCACATAAGGAAAAGTATAAGTGGTAAAGTTTATTGGAGATTGACAAACATAGCATTGGTCAATAATGCAATTCATGAAAGAATTAATAAGGGAAGAGAAGATTCACATGCAAATACACTATCATGGACATCTTTTATGATTGTGAGCCCCCATTAAATATTATCTATCAAAATTGTTGATGTTGGACAAGGAAGACAACATAATGATTTATGTTTGTTCATATTCACATAGAGGTTATATTGTCATAGATCCTTCAACATGTGGTGCTTGCTCAATATCTTTGCTAGCCAAAAACTCTTCACTAAGTAGAGATACTACTTGTGCATCTAAAAACCCTTAAACCCAAAATCTTATTTTGAGAGTCCACCATACCTACCTATGGATTGAGTAAGATTCTTCAAGTAAGTTGTCGTCGGTGCAATAAGGCAATAAAAATTGCTTCTAAATGTGTTGGATCATTTAGTGTAAGAGAAAATTGAGCGTTGTACGAACTTGTGATGGCAAAGTAATAAAAGCGACGGACTGCATAATAAAGGTTGCTATCATAAGGGGCAATACAACATGACGTTCTTTTGCATTAAGGGATTTGGCATACAAACAAAAAGCGCATGGCAACCTCTGCTTCCCTCTGCGAAGGGCCTATATTTTACTTTTATGTATTTACTTTTATGCAAGAGTCAAAGTATTCTTCCCTATTCCTTTTATTTTTCTCTTTTTGCAAGCATCATGTGGTGAGGAAAGATCTAGGCACATATATCCAGTTGGATATGAGTGGGCATGAGTTATTATTGTTGACATCACCCCTGAGGTGAATACTTTGGGAGGCGAAACTATAAGCCCCTATCTTTCTATGTCCGGTTTAAACTTTTTGTTCATGGGTATGCTGTGAGTGTTAGCAATCATAGAAGGTTAAATGATGGTTGAGTATGTGGACTTGCCTAAAGGCTCCGACACATGACCCTTCCTGAAAATATGATGAATTGTAGTTGCAAAGTTGACTGAGAACATAGTTTGTTGGTTTTTGCTACTTCTTGAGCTTGCGTTGGTTTTTCCCTTGAAGAGGAAAGGGTGATGCAGCAAAGTAGAGATAAGTATTACCCTCAGTTTAAGAACCAAGGTATCAATCCAGTATGAGGTACACGCAAGTCTCCAATCTATGCACCTGCACAAACAATCAAACACTTGCACCCAACGCGATAAAGGGGTTGTCAATCCCTTCACGGTCACTTGCAAGGATGAGATCTGATAGAGATAGATATAAAAGATTACTAAAATGTAAAACAAAATAAAAGTAAATAAATTGCAATAAGGTATTTTTGGGTTTTTTGGTTTATAGATCTGAAAATATATGATGGAAAATAGACTCAGGGGCCATAGGTTTCACTAGAGGCTTCTCTCTTGAAAGAAAACATATGGTAGGTGAACAAATTACTGTCGAGCAATTGAGAGAAAAGCGCAAAGTTATGACGATATCCAAGGCAATGATTATGAATATAGGCATCACGTCCGTGTCAAGTAGACCGAGTCCTGGGTGCATCTACTACTATTACTCCACACATCGACCGCTATCCAGCATGCATCTAGAGTATTAAGTTCATAAGAACGGAGTAACGCCTTAAGTAAGATGACATCATGTAGAGGGATAAACTCAAGAAATATGATGAAAACCCCATCTTTTTATCCTTGATGACAACAATACAATACGTGCCTCACTACCCCTACTTTGTCATTGGGTGAGGACACCGCAAGATTGAACCCAAAACTAAGCACCTCTCCCATTGCAAGAAGAACCAATCTAGTTGGCCAAACCAAACCGATAATTCGAAGAGAAATACAAAGATATCAAATCATGCATATAAGAATTCAGAAGAGACTCAAATAATATTCATAGATAATCTGATCATAAATCCACAATTCGTCGGATCTCGACAAACACACCGCAAAAGAATATTACATCGGATAGAACTCCAAGAACATCGAGGAGAACATTGTATTGAAGATCAAAGAGAGAGAAGAAGCCATCTAGCTACTAGCTATGGACCCGTAGGTCTGTGGTAAACTACTCACGCTTCATTGGAAGGGCAATAGGGTTGATGTAGAAGCCCTCCGTGATCGAATCCCCCTCCGACAGGGTGCCGAAAAAGGCCCCAAGATGGGATCTCATGAAACATAAGGTTACGGCGGCGGAAAAGTATTTTGGTGGACACTTCTGATGGTTTGGGAATATTTTAGGATTTATAGAGCTAAGAGGGAGGTCGGTGGACTCCCGAGGGGCCCACAAGCCAGGGGGCGCGCCCCCCTAGGGCGTGCCCTGAGGGCTTATGGAGTCCTCGGGACTCTTCTAGCCCTCTCCCCAAGTCTTCTCGGTGTCTTCTGGTCCAAGAAAAATCATCGCGAAAGTTTTATTCCGTTTGGACTCCGTTCGATATTCCTTTTCTGTAAAACTCAAAAACAAGGAAAAAACAGAAACTGGCACTGGGCTCTAGGTTAATAAGTTAGTCCCAAAAATAATATAAAATAGCATATTAATGCATATAAAACATCCAAAATAGATAATATAATAGCATGGAACAATAAAAAATTATAGATACGTTGGAGGCGTATCAGTTTTCAATAAGGTTTATGCTTTATACTTCAATGTTGTGATGAATTGTTACTTGTTCATGAGAAGTTATATGATAAAAGTTGTGTGATAAAGTTTCATGTTAAAGTTCTTTGCTATTATAATAATAAGCATGATGCTTCTATGTCCGTATTTTGTTTTTATCGACACCTCTCTCTCTCTAAGCATGTGGGAATGTTTTTCGATTTCGGTTTTTCGCTTGAGGACAAGCGAGGTCTAAGCTTGGGGGAGTTGATACGTCCATTTTGCATCATGTTTTCCAACTGTTATTTATATTGTTTTTATGCATAATAATGCTTTTTGGAGTAATTCTAATGCCTTTTCTCTCATATTATGCAAGGTTTACACAAAGAGGGGGAATGCCGGCAGCTGGAATTCTGGGCCTGAAAAAGCTACATCAGAGTTACCTATTCTGCACATCTCCAAATGAGCTGCAAATCTATGGAGAATTATTTTGGAATATATAAAAAACACTGGAGCAAATATCTACCGGAGGGGGCCCACCTGGTGAGCACAAGACACCAGGGCGTGCCTGGGCCCCCACGCGCTCCCTGGTGGGTTGTGCCCAACACGGCCCACCTCCGATGCCCATCTTCTGGTATATAGGTCATTTTTACCTAGGAAAAATCAAGGGGGGACTTTTGGGACGAAGCGCCGCCGTCTTGAGGCGGAACTTGGGCAGGAGCACTTTTGCCCTACGGCGGAGCGATTCCGCCGGGGGAACTTCCCTCCCTGAGGGGGAAATCATCGCCATCGTCATCACCAACAACCCTCTCATCTTTGGGAGGGCAATCTCCATCAACATCTTCAACAGCACCATCTCCTCTCAAACCCTAGTTCATCTCTTGTGTTCAATCTTTGTACTGGAACCTCAGATTGGTACCTGTGGGTGACTAGTAGTGTTGATTACATCTTGTTGTTGATTACTATATGGTTTATTTGGTGGAAGATTATATGTTCAGATCCATTATGCTATTTAATATCCCTATGATCTTGAGCATGATTATCATTTGTGAGTAGTTACTTTTGTTCTTGAGGTCATGGGAGAAATCTTGTTGCAAGTAATCATGTGAACTTGATATGTGTTCTATATTTTGATGATATGTATATATGTTGTGATTCCCTTAGTGGTGTCATGTGAACGTCGACTACATGGCACTTCACCATCTTTGGGCCTAAGGGAATGCATTGTGGAGTAGTTATTAGATGATGGGTTGCTAGAGTGACAGAAGCTTAAACCCTAGTTTATGTGCTACTTCGTAAGGGACCGATTTGGATCCAAAAGTTTAATGCTATGGTCAGATTTTATCTTAATACTTTTCTCATAGTTGCAGATGCTTGCGAGGGGGTTAATCATAAGTAGGAGGTTTGTTCAAGTAATAATAGCACATAAGCACCGGTCCACCCACATATCAAATTATCAAAGTAGCGAACACGAATCAAACCAACATGATGAAAGTGACATGGTGAAATTCCCGTGTACCCTCAAGAATGCTTTGCTTATCATAAGAGACCGTTTTGGCCTGTCCTTTGCCACAAAAGGATTGGGCCACCTTGCTGCACTTTATTTACCGTTGCCGTTACTTGCTTGTTACAAATTATCTTGCTATCAAACTACCTGTTACTGACTATTTCAGTGCTTGCAGAAAATACCTTGCTGAAAACCACTTGTCATTTCCTTCTGCTCCTTGTTGGGTTTGACACTCTTACTTATTGAAAGGACTACAATTGATCCCCTATACTTGTGTGTCATCAATAATATAAGGTCCTTCCCATTTGGAAAGAAGTTTTCCTGCAAAGAATCTAAAACGAGAGTTGTACAAAAGAACATGTTCACCCACTTTGAATTCCCGCTTTTGGATTCTTTTGTCATGCCATATTTTAACTTTTTCTTTAAACAGTTTGGCATTTTCATAAGCTGGGGTTCTCCATTCATCTAGTGAGCTAATATCAAATAACCTCTTTTCACCGGCAAGCTTGAAATCATAATTGAGTTCTTTAATTTCCCAATATGCTTTTTGTTCTAACTCAAGAGATAAATGACAAGCTTTTCCATAAACCATTTTATAGGGAGACATACCCATAGGATTTTTATATGCTGTTCTGTAAGCCCAAAGTGCATCATCTAATTTCTTAGACCTATTCTTTCGGGACCTATTAACATTTTTTTGTAATATCAATTTTATTTCTCTATTGCTAAGTTCTACTTGACCACTAGATTGAGGATGATAGGGTGATGCAATTCTATGGTTAACATCATACTTAGCAAGCATTTTACGGAAAGCACCATGAATAAAGTGTGAACCACCATTAGTCATTAAATATCTGGGGACTCCAAACCTTGGGAAAATAACTTATTTAAGCATTTTAATAGAGGTGTTGTGATCAGCACTACTAGTTGGAATAGCTTCTACCCACTTAGTAACATAATCAACAACAACCAAAATATGTGTATACCCATTAGAGGAAGGAAAAGTTCCCATGTAATCAAAACCCCAAACATCAAATGGTTCAACAACAAGTGAACAATTCATAGGCATTTCCTGACGCTTACCAATACTACCTATCCTTTGGCATTCATTACAAGATAAAACAAACTTACGGGCATCCTTGAAGAGAGTAGGCCAATAAAAACTAGATTGCAATACCTTGTGAGCAGTTCTATCTCCCGCATGATGCCTTCCATAAGCTTCGGAGTGACATTTCCGTAGGATTTGTTCCTGTTCATGCTCAGGTACACAACGTCTAATAATACCATCTACTCCTTCTTTATAAAGATGTGGGTCATCCCAAAAGTAATGTCGCAAATCATAGAGGAATTTTTTCTTTTGTTGGTATGTGAAACTAGGTGGTATATATTTAGCAACAATATAATTAGCATAGTCAGCATACCAAGGAGTATTATGAGAAACATTTATTGCAGCTAGTTGCTCATCAGGAAAGCTATCATCAATAGGTAGTGGGTCATCAAGAATATTTTCTAACCTAGACAAGTTATCAACTATGGGGTTCTCAGCTCCTTTCCTATCAGTGATATGTAAATCAAATTCTTGTAGCAAAAGAACCCACCTAATGAGTCTAGGTTTAGCATCTTTCTTTTCCATAAGATATTTTATAGCAGCATGATCAATATGAACAATTACTTTGGAATCAACAATATAAGATCTGAATTTGTCACAAGCAAACACAACTGCTAAAAATTCTTTTTCAGTAGTAGTATAATTTCTTTGGGCACTGTCTAGAGTTTTACTAGCATAATGGATAACATTTAATTTCTTATCAACTCTTTGTCCTAGAAAAGCACCAACAACATAATCACTAGCATCACACATAATTTCAAAAGGCAAGTTCCAATCAGGTGATTGAATAATAGGTGCAGAAGTTAAGGCTTTCTTAAGTGTTTCAAAAGCTTCTACACAATCATCATAAAAAACAAATGGAATATCCTTTTGCAAAATATTTCTAAGAGGCCTAGAAATTTTAGAGAAGTCTTTAATTAACCTCCTATAGAAACCAACATGACCAAGGCAACTACGAATACCTTTAATATCTTTAGGACATGGCATTTCCTCAATTGCATCAACTTTAGCTTTATCAACCTCAATACCTCGTTCAGAAATTTTATGCCCCAAGACAATACCTTCATTATCCATAAAGTGGCACTTCTCCCAATTCAAGACAAGATTAGTTTGCTCACATCTCTGCCAAACTCGATCAAGGTTGCTTAAGCAATCATCAAAAGAAGCTTTGTAAACAGAAAAATCATCAATGAAAACCTCAACAATCTTTTCACAAAAATCAAAGAATATAGCAGTCATACATCTTTGAAAGGTAGCAGGTGCACTGCATAAACCAAAAGGCATACGTCTATAAGCATAAGTTCCAAAAGGGCAAGTAAACGTGGTTTTCTCTTGATCAGGTTGTGAAACAGGTATTTGAGAAAAACCTGAATATCCATCAAGAAAACAAAAGTGTGTGTGCTTAGATAATCTTTCTAGCATTTGATCAATGAAAGGCAGAGGGTAATGATCTTTTCTAGTAGCTTTATTTAATTTTCTAAAATCAATTTCCATTCTGTAGCCAGTAACAATTCTTTGTGGAATAAGTTCATTTTTATCATTGGGAACAACAGTAATACCTCCCTTCTTAGGGACACAATGAACGGGACTTACCCATCTACTATCAGCTATGGGATAGATTATACCTGCTTCCGGAAGCTTTAGTATTTCAGTTCTTACCACTTCTTTCACCTTAGGATTCAAACATCGTTGGTGATCAACAACGTGTTTAGCATCAGGTTCCATAGAGTTGGACTAATGCCCTTAAGATCATCAAGGGTATATCCAATAGCAGCTCAGTGCTTCTTCAGAATATTTAATAATCTTTCTTCTTCATGTTCTGAAAGGTTAGCACTAATAATAACAGGATATCTTTTTCTCATCAAGATAAGCATATTTCAAAGTGTCTGGCAATTGTTTTAATTCAAACACAGGATAACCTGTAGGTGGAGGAGGACCTCCTAGAGTTTCAGTAGGCAAATTGTGTTTGAGCAGAGGTTGTTGTTCAAAGAATTTTTTTATCTATTTCATTTCTTTCATGCATATGCATATCATTTTCATGGTCTAGCAAATATTGTTCTAGTGGATCAGTAGGAGGCACAGCAATAGAAGCAAGACTTATCATTTCATCCTTACTAGGTAATTCTTTCTTATGAGGTTGCCTACTAAACTTGGAGAAATTAAACTCATGAGACTCAACACCAAAGCTAACACCGATAGTTTGTTTCTCACAATCTATTTTAGCATTAACGGTGTTCAAGAAAGGTCTACCAAAGATAATGGGACAAAAGTCATCTTGTGGGGAACCAAGAACTAGAAAATCAGTAGGGTATTTTATTTTCCCACACAAGACTTCAACATCTCTAACAATCCCAAGTGGTGTGATGATGTCTCTATTAGCAAGTTTAATAGTAACATCTATGTCTTCTATTTCAGTGGGTGCTATGTTATTCAATAATTTCTTGGTATAAGGTAAAAGGAATAGCACTCACACTAGCACCTAAGTCTCATAAACCATGATAACAATGATCTCCTATTTTAACTGAGACAACAGGCAGGCCAACAACAGGCCCATGTTTATCTTTTTCATCAGGTTTGACAATTCTAGCAGCTTCATCATAGAAGTAAATAACATGCCCATCAATATTTTCTACCAAGAGATCTTTGACCATAGTAACACTAGGTTCTAATTTAATTTGCTCAGGGGGTTTAGGTGCTTTAATATTACTTTTGTGAACCACAGTTGATACCTTAGCATGTTCCTTTATCCTAACAGGGAAAGGTGTTTTTTCAATATAAGGAGTAGGCACAACTGGATCAACATTGTAAATGGTAGTTTCATCTTTTGCTATAACCGGTTCTTTAATTTCTTATTTGATAGGTGGATGATATTTAAACCACTTCTCCTTAGGGAGATCAACATGAGTAGCAAATTGTTCACAGAAAGAGGCTAGTATCTCAGAGTCAAGTCCATATTTAGTGCTGAACTTGTGAAAAGCATCGGTATTCATAAAAGATTTAACACAATCAAACTCAAGCTTAATACCTGACTCTTTACCTTCGTCGAGTTCCCAATCTTCAGAGTTGCGTTTAATTCTTTCTAAAAGATCCCACCTGAATTCAATAGTCTTCTTCATAAAAGAACCCGTACAAGAAGTATCGAGCATGGATTGATGATCATGAGAAAGCCGAGAATAAAAGTTATGAATAATAATTTCTCTCGAGAGCTCATGGTTGGGGCATGAATATAACATTGAATTAAGCCTCCCCCAAGCTATAGCGATACTTTCTCCTTCAAGTGGCGAAAAATTATATATATATAATTCCGATCACGATGAACTAAATGCATAGGATAATTTTTTTGGGTGAAATTCCAATTTCAATCGATTCCAGTTCCAAGATCCAATATCATCGCATAGCCTCTACCATGTCAATGCTTTTCCCTTCAAAGATAAAGGGAAAACCTTCTTCTTAACATCATCTCCAGATAAACCTGCAAGCTTAAATAATCCACAAATTTCATCCACATAGATCAAGTGCATATCAGGATGTTCGGTTCCATCTCCTACATAAGGATTAGCTAGCAGTTGTTCTACCATACCCGAAGGAATTTCATAACCAATATTTTCAGTAGGTGAAGTAGGTTGAGGGGCAACTAATTGTGCTTCCGGTCGAGGTGAAGATACCCAGAACAAACCCCTCAAAGGATGGTTTTCTATAGTAGCAAGTGACAATAAATTTCAGCACACAGTAATAATTTTTCCTTGCCAATTTCAACTTACCAAGAGCGCTTCACTCCCCAGCAATAGCGCCAGAAAAGAGTCTTGATGACCCACAAGTATAGGGTATCAATCATAGTCCTTTCGATAAGTAAGAGTGTCGAACCCAACGAGGAGCAGAAGGAAATGACAAGTGGTTTTCAGCAAGGTATTTTCTGCAAGCACTGAAATAGTCGGTAACATGTAGTTTGATAGCAAGATAATTTGCAATGGACAAGTAATGATAATAGTAAATAAAGTGCAGCAAGGTAGCACAATCCCTTTTTGGCAAAGGACAGGCCAAAACGGTCTCTTATGGTAAGCAAAGCGTTCTTGAGGGTACACGGGAATTTCATCTAGTCACTTTCATCATGTTGGTTTGATTCGTGTTTGCTACTTTGATAATTTGATATGTGGGTGGACCGGTGCTTGGGTGTTGTTCTTACTTGAACAAACCTCCCACTTATGATTAATCCCCTCGCAAGCATCCGCAACTATAAGAAAAGTATTAAGATAAAATCTAACCATAGCATTAAACATTTGGATCCAAATCGTTCCCGTAAGAAGTAGCGCATAAACTAGGGTTTAAGCTTCTGTCACTCTAGCAACACATCATCTAATAACTACTCCACAATGCATTCCCTTAGGCCCAAATATGGTGAAGCGCCATGTAGTCGACGTTCACATGACACCACTAAGGGAATCACAACATACATATCATCAAAATATCGAACACATATCAAGTTCACATGATTACTTGCAACATGACTTCTCCCGTGACCTCAAGAATAAAAGTAACTACTCACAAATGATATTAATGCTCAATATCAGAGGGGTATTAAATAGCATAATGGATCTGAACATATAATCTTCCACCAAATAAACCGTATAGTAATCAACTACAAGATGTAATCAACACTACTAGTCACCCATAGGTACCAATCTGAGGTTCCGGTACAAAGATTGAACACAAGAGATGAACTAGGATTTGAGAGGAGATGGTATGGTTGAAGATGTTGATGGAGATTGGCCTCCCAAAGATGTGAGGGTAGTTGGTGATGACAATGGCTTCAATTTCCCCCTCTGGGAGGGAAGTACCCCCGGCGGAATCGCTCCGTCGGAGGGCAAAAGTGCTCCTGCCCAAGTTCCGCCTCGAGACGGCAGCACTCCGTCCCGAAAGTCCTCTCCTTATTTTTTCTAGGTCAAAATGACTTATATAACAGAAGATGGGCACCGAAGGTGGGCTGGGCTGAGCACAACCCACCAGGGCGCGCCTGGGGGGCCTGGTGCGCCCTGATGTCTTATGCTCACTAGGTGGCCCCTGATAACCCACAAGTATAGGGGATCGCAACAGTTTTTGAGGGTAGAGTATTCAACCCAAATTTATTGATTCGACACAAGGGGAGCCAAAGAATATTTGCAAGTATTAGCAGCTGAGTTGTCAATTCAACCACACCTGGAGATTAATTATCTGCAGCAAAGTGATCAGTAGCAAAGTAGTATGATAGTTTTGATAGCAGTAGTGATAGTAACCGTAACGGTAACAATGATTTCGTAGCAAGTGTAACAGTAACAGTAGCAGTAGTAACTTAGCAAAAACAATATAAGAGAAATTCGTAGGCATTGGATCGGTGAATTCGTTGGATGATATTCATCATATAACAGTCATAACCTAGGGCGATACGGCACTAGCTCCAGTTCATAAATATAATGTAGGCATGTATTCCGTAAATAGTCATACGTGCTTATGGAAAGAACTTGCATGACATCTTTTATCCTACCCTCCCGTGGCAGCGGGGTCCATATGGAAACTAAGGGATATTAAGGCCTCCTTTTAAAAGAGAACCGGAACAAAGCATTAACACATATTGAATACATGAATTCCTCAAATTACGGTCATCACCGGAAAGTATCCCGACTTCTATCACTCCGGTGTTTACGGATCATAACACATAATAGGTGACTATAACTTTCAAGATCGGATCTAGAACATAGATATAATGGTGATAACATAAATGGTTCAGATCTAAAATCATGGCACCCGGGCCCAAAGTGACAAGCATTAAGCATGGCAAAGTCATAACAACATCAATCTCAGAACATAATGGACACTAGGGATCAAGCCCTAACAAAACTAACTCGATTACATGATGAATCTCATCCAACTCCTCATCGACCAGCGAGCCTACAAAGGAATTACTCACTCCCGGTGGGGAGCATCATGGAATTGGCAATGGAGAAGGGTTGGTGATGACGAAGATCGAAGATCCCCCTCTCCGGAGCCCCAAACGGACTCCAGATCTGGCCTCCCGATGAAGAACAGGAGTGGCGGCGGCTCCGTCTTGTGAAACACGATAATTCTTTCTCCCCAGTTTTTTTCTCCGAAAATGTGAATTTATAGCGTCGGAGATAGGGTCAGCGGGGCCACCAGGTGGGGACAACCCACCTGGGCGCGCCAGGAGGGGGGCGCGCCCTGGTTGGTTGTGCCCACCCAGGGGCCCCCCTCCGGTGGTTCTTGGCTCCAGTAATTGTCTTTTATTATATAAAAAATCCTCGCAAAGTTTCGTTCCAATCCAAGAACTTTTATTTCTGCACAAAAAACAACAACATGGTAGTTCTGCTGAAAACATCATCAATCCGGGTTAGTTTCATTCAAATCATACAAATTAGAGTTCAAAACAACAGGAAAAGCGTTAGGAAAAGTAGATACGACGGAGACGTATCAACTCCCCCAAGCTTAAACCTTTGCTTGTCCTCAAGCAATTCAGTTGATAAACGGAAAGTGAAAAAGAAAAACTTTTATGAACTCTTTTGCTCTTGTTTACATAAATAGGCTTAAGTAGCACCCAGGTTTTCAGCAAAGATCATGACTAACCATGTCGACAATGACTCTTAAAAATTATATTAACTCATATCAATGACATAATCAACTAGCGAGCAATAATAAAATATCTCAAATGGCAACACTTTGTCAAAACAACCATGATATAATATGACAATAGTGGTATCTCGCTGCCCTTTCTGAGACCGCAAAACATACATGCAGAGCACCTCCAAAGTTCAAGTAGTGACTAAACATTGTAATTCATGGTAGAAAAGATCCAGTCATGATGCACCCAACATTAGCTATACATAATGCATGAGGATGACAATAGTGCTCTCAGATCTGGCGCTTATTTGAGAAGGTGATGACACAACATAGAAGTAAATAGAGAGTCCCTTCGCAGAGGAAGCAGTGATTTGCAGCAGTGCCAGAGCTCAAGTTTTTAAAACCGAGGTAAATGAAATTTTGAGAAATGCACCCTTCATGTTTACTTCGTGACCATCAGTTATTGATATCTTCCATGCTAAACACATTAGTGGTGGTTCCCAAGCGATAAAAGTAAAGGTTTACTCCCCCTCCACCAACAAACACACTCCACGGCTAACCGAATGCACAGGTACCATCCATACCAGCAACAATCCTGGGGGAGTTTTGTTTAATTATTTGCAATTTTGAATTTGGGACTGGGCATCCCTATTACCGCCCCTCTCGTGCAAGGACGAGTGAATAAACACTCATCATGAGAATAACCCGCTTAGCATGGAAGATATTGACTACCTCCTGTCACTCTATGAACAATCCAGGCACACAAAAACAGATGTTTATTTGAAGTTTTTAGAGATGGCACATGCAAATTTACTTAGAACGGCAGGGTAATACCGCATATAGGTAGGTATGGTGGACTCATCTTGGATAACTTGGGTTTTAGGATTTTGATGCACAAGCAGTTTTCCCGCTTAGTACAAGCGAAGGCTAGCAAATGGGTTGAGAAGCGGCCAGCTAAAGAGCAAAAACGGTCATGAACATGCATTATGCATAAGTAACATTGGATACTAGCATGAGTAGGATATGAACACCATGAACATAAATATCACAGAGGCTATGTTGGTTTTGATTCAACTACATGCATGAACATGTGCCAAGTCAAGCCACTCGAACATTCAGAGGAGGATACCATATCATCATACTACATCACAATCATTTTAACGCAATGTTGACATCCAAGATAAATCATCATCCACTCCTAGCTACTTAAGCATGGCATGAGAAACTATAACCTCTTATTGTTATTCCAAACATGTTTGATCATAATAGGCTGAATCATGGATACTAGGTTAAACATATTTACAAAAACAGAACAAGTTGAGTTCATACCCGTTTCCCTCTGCCATAGCCAGTTCACCAAATATCGTCATTATTGCCTTTCACTTGCACGACCGAATGATTTGAAAATAATAATAGTGCAAGAGTGTCGTGGACTAAGCTGGAATCTGCAAACATTTTATTCAAAGGAGAAGACAAGGTAATTTGGGCTCTTTGTTAGATCAACAATAATGCATATGAGAGCCACTCGACATATTCATCGTGGCCTTCTCCTCGGTGTGACTCAATAAAAAGAAAAGAAATTCAGAGAAACACACTGAAATATTTTTGGAGTTTTTAATTTTTCTAGAAGAAAGCTAATTAAAGAAAAGAAAAACAAAAACGAGAAAAACTATTTACACGGGACAGCTCCCAACAAGCAAAAGAAAAACAAGGGAATCTTTTTGGGTTTTCTTTTTAATACTACAACTAACTAAACTAGAAAGAAAAACCGAGAAGAAGCAAGAATCATTTTTTTTGGATTTTCTCAAAGTTTCTCAAACACACAAGAAGAAAACGAGAAAATAAATTTAGCATGGATAATACAATGAAAAAGTGTGGACACCGACAATTGGAATGAAATGTATGAACATGAATGTAATGTCGGTGGAAATACGTACTCCCCCAAGCTTAGGCTTTTGGCCTAGCTTGGTAATCACCACTCAAAGTAGCCATTAGGTCCCACGTTGAAGTGCTGGGGAGCAGGCACCTGAGCGTCCCACTCCTGAGGCTCTTCATTTGCAACAGCCATGGCGTTTCGGTAGGCGATGACATCATCTGGCATGATCCTATATCCGCCCCTGGCAATAGAATCAAACAAAGCAGGTGCATGCAACGGAATAATATCACGGGTGTTCTCGCTAAAAACCAGGTTGTAGGGAATATCAATAGTAGTGTTCTCGCCATCAATAATTTGATGATGTGCCATAGCCTGGCGATCTAAGTAAACCTTGGGCAAGGGATAATCATGCTGGCGTATCTGAACGTTAAAGTGACTAGCTAAGCGAGTAGCATAAATACCGCCATGAATTTTACCCTTGGACCTGTTAAGGTGGAGGTGACGTGCCACAATAGCTCCTAAGCTATAAGTGTTATCACCGTAAAGCGCGCGGCGTAAGACAGCGAAATCTGGGGCACTGAGTGCACCAACCTTCTCTCTAGCAAGTAAACACTTTGCAATGAAGTGAGCAAAATAATGCACAGAAGGAAAATGCAAGCTAGTGGCAGTGGCACTCGATACCCCTCTCTCGTCTCCCACGGATAAAGTATGATAAAAGCCCTCAAACTCTGCAGGCCTAGGCTCCCTTATTTCCCTGTCAGAAGGGATCAAGCATATGTCGCAAAATTCAGTAAGTGGCATTTGACGGGGTTCATCATAAAGATTAAACTGCACCTCAAGGGGGTTATTCCTACTCAGAAAATGGAAACTTTGCACAAAGGAATTTGTGAGGAGATGATATTGTTCACACTCGGCTGCGATGAAGTCGGTGAGGCCGGCATTAGCAGCAAATTGTGCAAACTCGTGACGGATTCCAGCTCCATCCATGAAGGGGTTGTGCGGCCATTCGCACGGCCGCACCTCCGCCATTCTCCGGGTGCGGAGATCATTGTCCGATGACTCCCCAATAACCCCCTTGGAGTTCTTCTTGGAAGCAAACTTCCTAAAGAAACTCATCTTATTCCTATGAACAAAATTATGAAAAAAATTAGTCCACAAAATTTTGTCAACAAAACTTCACAAGATTGCTAGCAACTACTCATAGGGATGCATAGAGGCCATATCAAGCATTCAAACTACTTAGAACTCTAAGAATTCTACATGCAAGCTCATCTACAGCAGCACCAAGAGTAGCTAATCATTCAAAATATAAACCACTAAAGAAAAAAACTAATTGGACCAATGGAGGAGTCACATACCAAGTAGCTATCCCCCAAAACAGTTTCGGAAACAGAGCTTCGAGCAAAGAGATCGAAATCCGCGGGTTTGAGAGCAAGAACACAAGGGAGAGAGCAATGGTGATTTTTTTCTGGAGGTAGGTGACATGGGCTAAAGAGATAAGTGAGGGGGCCCACGTGGGGACGACAACCCACCAGGGCGAGCCTGGGGCTGCTGGCGCGCCCAGGTGGGTTGTGCCCACCTGGAGCACCCCCTCTGATGTTATTTGCACTAAAAATTCTTAAATATTCGGAAAAAAATCATGTTAAATTTTCAGGGCATTCTGAGAACTTTTATTTCTGGGTCATTTTTTTATTGCACGGGAAAATCAGAAAACAAGCAAAACATGGTATTTTATTTCAAATGACTAATAAAAACAGAAAACAAAAGGTAAGGACAGAAGGTAGTGCTTACTAAATTCATCAACCTCATACCTCTAAAAAATGATCCATTAATAAGGTTGATCAAGTCTTATTAACAACCACTTTTGATTAGCATGAAACCGAAGAACTTTCGTAAAACACTAAGTTACCTCAACGGGGACATGCACGTCCCCAACAATAAGCATTTCATATTTCTTTTTGGCAGTAGGTAGAGGTAGTTGAAGACTTCCAATAGTGAGTGTCGGTGATTTTCCAATAACATTAATACCATTCACTTGGAATTGTTTCTTTGGAAAGTGCACCGTATGCTCATTACCATTGATATGAAAGGTGACCTTGCTTTTATTGCAATCAATAACAACCCCTGCAGTATTCAAGAAGGGTCTACCAAGGACATGTTGTCGTCCTCGGGCATCTCAAGTATAACAAAGTCAGTCAAGATAGTAACATTTGCAACAACAACGGGCACATCCTCACAAATACCGATAGGTATGGTGATTGATTTGTCAGCCATTTGCAAAGATATTTTAGTAGGTGTGAGTTTATTGAAATCAAGTCTTTTATATAAGGAGAAAGGCATAAAACTAACACTAGCTCCTAAATCACACAAAGCAGTTTTAACATAATTTCTTTTTATGGAACAAGGTATAGTTGGTATCCCCGGATCTCCAAGTTTTTTAGGTACTCCATCCTTAAAAGAGTAGTTAGCAAGCATAGTGGAGATTTTAGCTTCCGGATTTTTCTTTTATTAGAGATGATGTCTTTAATATATTTTGCATAAGGTGCCATCTTTAAAATATCAGTCAAGCGAGTGCGCAAAAAGACTGGCCTAAGCATTTTAGCAAAGCGTTCAAACTCCTCATCATCCTTTTTCTTAGTTGATTTAGGTGGAAAGGGCATGGGCTTTTGAACCCAAGGTTCTCTTTCTTTCCCATGTTTTCTAGCAACAAAGTCTCTTTTATCATATCTTTTATTTTTAGGTTGTGGGTTATCAAGATCAGCAGCTGGTTCTATCTCAACATCATTATCCGGTTCTTTATCATTGTTTGGTTGAGTGTCTTCATGAATATCCTCATTATCTTTTTCATGATCACTAGGTGAATGTTCATTACCAGATTGAGTTTCAGCATCAGAGATAGAAACATCATTATTACTTTCAGGAGGTTCTTCTACTTCAGGTTCACTAGAGGTGTGCAAAGTCCTATCATTTTTCTTCTTCTTTTTCTTCATAGAAGGACTAGGTGCATCAGTGTTAGCTCTTTGAGAGTCTTGTTCAATTCTTTTTGGGTGTCCCTTAGGATAAAGTGGTTCTTGAGTCATTTTACCTCCTCTAATTGCTACTCTAACAGCAAAGTCATGTATATTATTATTCATTTCATCAAGCAATTCTCTTTGAGATTTAGCAACTTGTTCTAATTGAGTTTGAACCATAGAGGCATGTTTTCCTACACCTCTAACATCATTTGAGATTCTAAATAACAAGTCACTCAAGCAAGCAATCATATCCGAATTATATTTCAATTGTTTCATAACATTGGCATTGAAGTGATCTTGTTTTCTAATGTAATTATCAAACTCATAAAGGCATTGACTAGGATGTTTATTATAAGGGATATCACCTTCATCAAACTTTAATAAAGAATTTACCTCTACCACCTGTGATGGCGGTGGTGTGTTGAGGCCATGTATTGTTGGGGAACGTAGTAGTAAATCAAAAAATTTCCTACGTATCACCAAGATCAATCTAGGAGATGCTAGCAACGAGAGAGAGGGAGTGCATCTTCATACCCTTGAAGATCGCTAAGCGGAAGCGTTACAAGAACGCGGTTGATGGAGTCGTACTCGCGGCGATTCAAATCGAGGAAGATCCGATCTAGCGCCGAACGGATGGTGCCTCCGCGTTCAACACACGTACAGCCCGGGGACGTCTCCTCCTTCTTGATCCGGCAAGGGAAGAGGAGAAGTTGAGGAAGAGCTCCGGCAGCACGACGGCGTGGTGGTGGAGGAGCTCGTGGTTCTCCGACAGGGCTTCGCCAAGCACTACGGAGGAGGAGGAGGAGGTGTTGGAGAGGGGGAGGGCTGCGCCAGGGAAGGGGTGCTGCTGCCCTCCCACCCCCCCCTCTATTTATAGGGAGAAGGGGAGAGGGGGCCGGCCCCCTTAGATCCCATCTAAGGGGAGGGGCGGCGGCCAGGGGAGGGGAAACTTACCCCCCAAGCAAGGTGGGAGGCGCTCCCACCCTTAGGGTTTCCAACCCTAGGCACCTTGGGCCCCTTGGGGGGGGCGCACCAGCCCACCAGGGGCTGGTTCCCTCCCTTGCTCAGCCCACTTGGCCCACCGGGGCAGGTGGCCCCACCCGGTGGACCCCCGGACACCTTCCGGTGGTCCCGGTACAATACCGATAACCCCCGAAACCATTCCGGTGACTGAAACTGGACTTCCCATATATAATTCTTCACCTCCGGACCACTCCGGAACTCCTCGTGACGTCCAGGATCTCATCCGGGACTCCGAACAACCTTCGGTAACCACATACAATTTCCCATAACAACTCTAGCGTCATCGAACCTTAAGTGTGTAGACCCTACGGGTTCGGGAACCATGCAGACATGACCGAGACATCTCTCCGGCCAATAACCAACAGCGGGATCTGGATACCCATGTTGGCTCCCACATGTTCCACGATGATCTCATCGAATGAACCACGATGTCGAGGATTCAATCAATCCCGTAGGCAATTCCCTTTGTCCATCGGTATGTTACTTGCCCGAGATTTGATCGTCGGTATCCTTATACCTTGTTCAATCTCGTTACCGGCAAGTCTCTTTACTCGTTCCGTAACGCATGATCCCGTGGCTAACTCCTTAGTCACATTGAGCTCATTATGATGATGCATTACCGAGTGGGCCCAGAGATACCTCTCCGTCATACGGAGTGACAAATCCCAGTCTCGATTCGTGCCAACCCAACAGACACTTTCGGAGATACCTGTAGTGCACCTTTATAGTCACCCAGTTACGTTGTGATGTTTGATACACCCAAAGCATTCCTACGGTATCCGGGAGTTGCACAATCTCATGGTCTAAGGAAATGATACTTGACATTAGAAAGCTCTAGCGAACGAACTATACGATCTTGTGTTATGCTTAGGATTGGGTCTTGTCCATCACATCATTCTCCTAATGATGTGATCCCGTTATCAACGACATCTAATGTCCACGGTCAGGAAACCATAACCATCTATTGATCAACGAGCTAGTCAACTAGAGGCTTACTAGGGACATGCTGTGATCTATGTATTCACACATGTATTACGGTTTCCGGTTAATACAATTATAGCATGAACAATAGACAATTATCATGAACAAGGAAATATAATAATAACCATTTTATTATTGCCTCTAGGGCATATTTCCAACAGTCCCCCACTTGCACTAGAGTCAATAATCTAGTTACATTGTGATGAATCGAACACCCATAGAGTTCTGGTGCTGATCATGTTTTGCTCGTGGAAGAGGTTTAGTCAATGGATCTGCGACATTTAGATCCGTATGTACTTTACAAATATCTATATCTCCATCTTGAATATATTCACGAATGGAGTTGAAGCGGCGCTTGATGTGCTTGGTCTTCTTGTGAAACCTGGGCTCCTTGGCAATGGTAATAGCTCCAGTGTTGTCACAGAAGAGAGTCATCGGGCCCGACGCATTGGGAACCACTCCTAGGTCGGTGATAAACTCCTTCATCCAGACTCCTTCCTGCGCCGCTTCCGAAGCAGCTATGTACTCCGCTTCACATGTAGATCCCGCCACGACGCTTTGCTTGCAACTGCACCAGCTGATTGCCCCACCATTCAAAATATACACGTATCCGGTTTGTGACTTGGAGTCATCCAGATCTGTGTCAAAGCTAGCGTCGATGTAACCCTTTACGACGAGCTCTTCGGCACCTCCATAAACGAGAAACATATCCTTAGTCCTTTTCAGGTACTTCAGGATATTCTTGACCGCTGTCCAGTGTTCCATACCGAGATCACTTTGGTACCTCCCTACCAAACTTATGGCAAGGTTCACATCAGGTCTGGTACACAACATGGCATACATAATAGAGCCTATGGCCGAGGCATAGGGGATGACACTCATCTTTTCTCTTTCTGCTGCCGAGGTCGGGCGTTGAGCTGTGCTCAATCTCACACCTTGCAATACAGGCAAGAACCCCTTCTTAGACTGATCCATATTGAACTTCTTCAATATCTTGTCAAGGTATGTGCTTTGTGAAAGACCAATGAGGCGTCTCGATCTATCTCTATAGATCTTGATGCCTAATATGTAAGCAGCTTCTCCAAGGTCCTTCATTGAAAAACACTTATTCAAGTAGGCCTTTATGCTTTCCAAAAGTTCTATATCATTTCCCATCAACAATATGTCGTCCACATATAATATGAGAAATGCTACAGAGCTCCCACTCACTTTCTTGTAAATACAGGCTTCTCCATAAGTCTGTATAAACCCAAACGCTTTGATCATTTCATCAAAGCAAATGTTCCAACTCCGAGATGCCTGCACCAGCCCATAGATGGAGCGCTGGAGCTTGCATACCTTGTCAGCATTCTTAGGATCGACAAAACCTTTCGGCTGCATCATATACAATTCTTCCTTAAGGAAACCATTAAGGAATGCCATTTTGACGTCCATTTGCCAGATTTCATAATCATAGAATGCGGCAATTGCTAACATGATTCAGACGGACTTCAGCTTCGCTACGGGTGAGAAGGTCTCATCGTAGTCAACCCCTTGAACTTGTCGATAACCCTTAGCGACAAGCCGAGCCTTATAGACGGTCACATTACCATCCGCGTCAGTCTTCTTCTTAAAGATCCATTTATTTTCTATGGCTCGCCGATCATCGGGCAAGTCCACCAAAGTCCATACTTTGTTCTCATACATGGATCCTATCTTGGATTTCATGGCTTCAAGCCATTTGTTGGAATCCGGGCCCGCCATCACTTCTTCATAGTTCGAAGGTTCACCGTTGTCTAACAACATGATTTCCAGGACAGGGTTGCCGTACCACTCTGGTGTGGAACGTGTCCTCGTGGACCTACGAAGTTCAGTAGCAACTTGATCCGAAGTTTCATGATCATCATCATTAACTTCCTCTCTAGTCGGTGCAGGCACCGTAGAAACATCTTCCTGAGCTGCGCTAGTCTCCGGTTCAAGAGGGGGTACCTCATCAAGTTCTACTTTCCTCCCACTTACTTCTTTCAAGAGAAACTCTTTCTCCAGAAAGGATCCATTCTTGGCAACAAAGATCTTGCCTTCGGATCTAAGGTAGAAGGTATACCCAATAGTTTCCTTAGGGTATCCTATGAAGACGCATTTTTTCGATTTGGGTTTGAGCTTTTCAGGTTGAAGTTTCTTGACATAAGCACCGCATCCCCAAACTTTCAGAAACGACAGCTTAGGTTTCTTCCCAAACCATAATTCATACGGTGTCGTATCAAAGGATTTAGACAGTGCCCTATTTAAAGTGAATGCGGCAGTCTCTAAAGCGTAACCCCAAAATGATAGCGGTAGATCGGTAAGAGACATCATAGATCGCACCATATCCAATAGAGTGCGATTACGACGTTCGGACACACCATTTCGCTGAGGTGTTCCAGGCGGCGTGAGTTGTGAAACAATTCCACATTTCCTTAAGTGCGTGCCAAACTCGTGACTCAAATATTCTCCTCCACGATCTGATCGTAAGAACTTTATTTTCCTGTCACGTTGATTCTCTACCTCACTCTGAAATTCCTTGAACTTTTCAAAGGTCTCAGACTTGTGTTTCATTAAGTAGACATACCCATATCTACTTTAGTCATCAGTGAGGGTGAGAACATAACGATAGCCACCGCGAGCCTCAACACTCATTGGACCGCATACATCAGTATGTATTATTTCCAACAAGTTGGTTGCTCGCTCCATTGTTCCGGAGAATGGAGTCTTGGTCATTTTGCCCATAAGGCATGGTTCGCACGTGTCAAATGATTCATAATCAAGAGACTCCAAAAGTCCATCTACATGGAGTTTCTTCATGCGTTTGACACCAATGTGACCAAGGCGGCAGTGCCACAAGTATGTGGGACTATCATTATCAACCTTACATTTCTTGGCATTCACACTATGAATATGTGTGACATCACGTTCGAGATTCAATAAAAATAAACCATTGACCAGCGGGGCATGACCATAAAACATATCTCTCATATAAATAGAACAACCATTATTCTCGGATTTAAATGAGTAGCCATCTCGCATCAAACGAGATCCTGATACAATGTTCATGCTCAAAGCTGGTACTAAATAACAATTATTGAGGTTTAAAACTAATCCCGAAGGTAGATGTAGAGGTAGCGTGCCGACGGCGATCACATCGACCTTGGAACCATTCTCAACGCACATCGTCACCTCGTCCTTCGCCAGTCTCCGCTTATTTGCAGCTCCTATTTTGAGTTACAAATGTGAGCAACCGCACTGGTATCAAATACCCAGGAGCTACTACGAGCGCTGGTAAGGTACACATCAATAACATGTATATCATATATACCTTTGGTATTGCCGGCCTTCTTATCCGCTAAGTACTTGGGGCAGTTCCGCTTCCAGTGATCACTTCCCTTGCAATAAAAGCACTCAGTCTCAGGCTTGGGTCCATTCTTTGGCTTCTTCCCGGCAACTGGCTTGCCGGGGGTGGCAACTCCCTTGCCGTCCTTCTTGAAGTTCTTCTTACCCTTGCCTTTCTTGAAACTAGTGGTCTTATTCACCATCAACACTTGATGTTCCTTCTTGATTTCCACCTCCGCTGATTTCAGCATTGAATATAACTCGGGAATGGACTTCTCCATCCCTTGCATATTGTAGTTCATCACAAAGCTCTTGTAGCTAGGTGGAAGCGACTGAAGGATCCTGTCAATGACCGAATCATCTGGAAGATTAACTCCCAGCTGAGACAAGCGGTTGTGCAACCCAGACATTTTGAGTATATGCTCGCTGACAGAACTGTTTTCCTCCATCTTACAACTGTAGAACTTGTCAGAGACTTCATATCTCTCGACTCGGGCATGAGCTTGGAAAACCATTTTCAGCTCTTGGAACATCTCATATGCTCCGTGCTGCTCAAAACGCTTTTGGAGCCCCGATTCTAAGCTGTAAAGCATGCCGCTCTGAACCAGGGAGTAATCATCACTACGCGACTGCCAGGCGTTCATAATGTCTTGAGTTGCTGGGAAAATGGGTGCGTCACCTAGCGGTGCTTCAAGGACATATGCTTTCTTGGCAGCTATGAGGATGATCCTCAAGTTACGGACCCAGTCTGTATAGTTGCTACCATCGTCTTTCAGCTTGGTTTTCTCTAGGAACACGTTGAAGTTGAGGGCAACATTAGCGTGGGCCATTTGATCTACATGATAGATTGTAAATACAATTTTTAGACTAAGTTCATGATAATCAAGTTCATCTAATCAAATTATTTAATGAACTCCCACTCAGATAGACATCCCTCTAGTCATCCAAGTGATACATGATCCGAATCGACTAGGCTGTGTCCGATCATCACGTGAGACGGACTAGTCATCAACGGTGAACATCTCCATGTTGATCGCATCTACTATACGACTCATGTTCGACCTTTCGGTCTCTCGTGTTCCGAGGCCATGTCTGTACATGCTAGGCTCGTCAAGTCAACCTAAGTGTTTCGCATGTGTAAATCTGGCTTACACCCGTTGTATGCGAACGTTAGAATCTATCACACCCGATCATCACGTGGTGCTTCAAAACAACGAACCTTCGCAACGGTGCACAGTTAGGGGGAACACATTTCTTGAAATTTTAGTGAGGGATCATCTTATTTATGCTACCGTCGTTCTAAGCAAATAAGATGTAAACATGATAAACATCACATGCAAATCATAAAGTGACATGATATGGCCAATATCATCTTGCGCTTTTGATCTCCATCTTCGAGGCGCGGCATGATCACCATCGTCACCGGCATGACACCATGATCTCCATCATTGTGTCTTCATGAAGTTGTCTCGCCAACTATTACTTATACTACTATGGCTACCGGTTAGCAATAAAGTAAAGTAATTACATGGCAATTTCATTGACACGCAGGTCATAGAATAAATTAAGACAACTCCTATGGCTCCTGCCGGTTGTCATACTCATCGACATGCAAGTCGTGATTCCTATTACAAGAACATGATCAATCTCATACATCACATATATAATTCATGACATCCTTTTTGGCCATATCACATCACATAGCATACCCTGCAAAAACAAGTTAGAAGTCCTCTAATTGTTGTTGCATGTTTTATGTGGCAGCTATGGGTTTCTAGCAAGAACGTTTCTTACCTACGCAAAAGCCACAACGGTGATATGCCAATTGCTATTTACCCTTCATAAGGACCCTCTTCATCGAATCCGATCCGACTAAAGTGGGAGAGACAGACACCCGCTAGCCACCTTATGCATCAAGTGCATGTCAGTCGGTGGAACCTGTCTCACGTAAGCGTACGTGTAAGGTCGGTCCGGGCCGCTTCATCCCACAATGCCGCCGAATCAAGATAGGACTAGCAACGGTAAGCAAATTGAACAAATCATCGCCCACAACTACTTGTGTTCTACACGTGCAAAGAATCTACGCATAGACCTAGCTCATGATGCCACTGTTGGGGAACGTAGTAGTAAATCAAAAAATTTCCTACGTATCACCAAGATCAATCTAGGAGATGCTAGCAACGAGAGAGAGGGAGTGCATCTTCATACCCTTGAAGATCGCTAAGCGGAAGCATTACAAGAACGCGGTTGATGGAGTCGTACTCGCGGCGATTCAAATCGCGGAAGATCCGATCTAGCGCCGAACGGACGGCGCCTCCGCGTTCAACACACGTATAGCCCGGGGACGTCTCCTCCTTCTTGATCCAGCAAGGGAAGAGGAGAAGTTGAGGAAGAGCTCCGGCAGCACGACGGCGTGGTGGTGGAGGAGCTCGTGGTTCTCCGACAGGGCTTCGCCAAGCACTACAGAGGAGGAGGAGGTGTTGGAGAGGGGGAGGGCTGCGCTAGGGAAGGGGTGCTGCTGCCCTCCCACCCCCCCTCTATTTATAGGGAGAAGGGGAGAGGGCCCCGGCCCCCTTAGATCCCATCTAAGGGGAGGGGCGGCGGCCAGGGGGGAAACTTACCCCCCAAGCAAGGTGGGAGGCGCCCCCACCCCCTAGGGTTTCCAACCCTAGGCGCCTTGGGCCCCTTGGGGGGGGGCGTACCAGCCCACCAGGGGCTGGTTCCCTCCCTTGCTCAGCCCACTTGGCCCACCGGGGCAGGTGGCCCCACCCGATGGACCCCCGGACACCTTCCGGTGGTCCCGGTACAATACCGATAACCCCTGAAACCATTCCGGTGAATGAAACTGGACTTCCCATATATAATTCTTCACCTCCGGACCACTCCGGAACTCCTCATGACGTCCGGGATCTCATCCGGGACTCCGAACAACCTTCGGTAACCACATACAATTTCCCATAACAACTCTAGCGTCACCGAACCTTAAGTGTGTAGACCCTACGGGTTCGGGAACCATGCAGACATGACCGAGACATCTCTTCGGCCAATAACCAACAGCGGGATCTAGATACCCATGTTGGCTCCCACATGTTCCACGATGATCTCATCGAATGAACCACGATGTCGATGATTCAATCAATCCCGTACGCAATTCCCTTTGTCCATCGGTATGTTACTTGCCCGAGATTCGATCGTCGGTATCCTTATACCTTGTTCAATCTCGTTACCGGCAAGTCTCTTTACTCGTTCCGTAACGCATGATCCCGTGGCTAACTCCTTAGTCACATTGAGCTCATTACGATGATGCATTACCGAGTGGGCCCAGAGATACCTCTCCGTCATACGGAGTGACAAATCCCAGTCTCGATTCGTGCCAACCCAACAGACACTTTTGGAGATACCTGTAGTGCACCTTTATAGTCACCCAGTTACGTTGTGACGTTTGATACACCCAAAGCATTCCTACGGTATCCGGGAGTTGCACAATCTCATGGTCTAAGGAAATGATACTTTACATTAGAAAGCTCTAGCGAACGAACTATACGATCTTGTGCTATGCTTAGGATTGGGTCTTGTCCATCACATCATTCTCCCAATGATGTGATCCCGTTATCAACGACATCTAATGTCCATGGTCAGGAAACCGTAACCATCTATTGATCAACAAGCTAGTCAACTAGAGGCTTACTAGGGACATGCTGTGATCTATGTATTCACACATGTATTATGGTTTCCGGTTAATACAATTATAGCATGAACAATAGACAATTATCATGAACAAGGAAATATAATAATAACCATTTTATTATTGCCTCTAGGGCATATTTCCAACATGTATTTCTTTGATAGGTGGTAAATTTTTAACATCCTCAGCTTCAATACCTTTCTCCTTCATAGATTTCTTTGCCTCTTGCATATCTTCAGGACTGAGATATAAAATACCCCTCTTCTTCGGAGTGGGTTTAGGCGGTGGTTCAGGAAGGGACCAATCATCATAATTCTTTAATATATTATTCAATAATTCCTCAGCTTGTCCAATAGTTCGTTCCCTGAAAACACAACCAGCACAACTATCTAGGAAGTCCCTAGAAGCATCGGTTAGTCCATTATAGAACATATCAAGTATTTCATTTTTCTTAAGTGGATGATTAGGCAAAGCATTAAGCAATTGGAGAAGCCTCCCCCAAGATTGTGGGAGACTCTCTTCTTTAATTTGCACAAAGTTAAATATTTCCTGTAAAGCAGCTTGTTTCTTATGAGCAGGAAAATATTTTTTAGATAAGTAATAAATCATATCCTGGGGACTGCGCACAGAACCAGGAGCAAGAGTATTGTACCATATCTTAGCATCACCCTTTAATGAGAACGGAAATAACTTGAGGATATAGTAATAATGAATTTTATCCTCATGAGCAAATAGGGTGGCTATATCATTTAATTTGGTAAGGTGTGCCACAACAGTTTCAGATTCATACCCATGGACAGGATCAGATTCAACCAAAGTAATTAACTCTAGGTCAACAGAGAATTCATAGTCCTTATCATCAACAAAGATAGGTGAAGTTGCAAACTGAGGATCACATTTCATTTTAGCATTCAAAGTCTTTTCTCTATACTTGCATAATAATTTTTTCAGATCATCTCTATCCTTACAAGCAAGAATATCCCTAGTTACCTCTCCATCCATAACATAACCCTCGGGTATCTCAGGCAATTCAGGTCTAGGAGAACTAGGTCTAACAGATGTTTCTAAAATTTTAGTTTCAAGTACTTCATCAGTTTCCGTGATCTCATCAGTTTCAATAATTTCTTTCTCTTTAACTCTAGCAATTTGTTCATCAAGAAAATCACCTAGTGGCACACCATCATCAAGCAAGGTACTAGCATCATCATAAGTAGTATTCATAGAAGTAGCATCATCAATATCTTGCGACATATCAGGATTAATAGCATGTGGTGGTGTTGCAAGTCTACTCATAACAGAAGGTGAATCAAGTGCAGAGCTAGATGGCAGTTCCTTACCTCCCCTCATCTTAGAGGGAAAAATCTTAGTCTTGGTATCCTTCAGATTCTTCATAGTGATAAATTGATAATAATCCCAAGTGACTCAACAAATATAGCTATGCTCCCCGGCAACGGCGCCAGAAAAAGGTCTTGATAACCCACAAGTATAGGGGATCGCAACAGTTTTTGAGGGTAGAGTATTCAACCCAAATTTATTGATTCGACACAAGGGGAGCCAAAGAATATTTGCAAGTATTAGCAGCTGAGTTGTCAATTCAACCACACCTAGAGATTAATTATCTGCAGCAAAGTGATCAGTAGCAAAGTAGTATGATAGTTTTGATAGCAGTAGTGATAGTAACTGTAACTGTAACAATGATAGCAATGATTTTGTAGCAAGTGTAACAGTAACAGTAGCAGTAGTAACTTAGCAAAAACAATATAAGAGAAATTAGTAGGCATTGGATCGGTGAATTTGTTGGATGATATTCATCATATAACAGTCATAACCTAGGGCGATACGGCACTAGCTCCAGTTCATAAATATAATGTAGGCATGTATTCCGTAAATAGTCATACGTGCTTATGGAAAGAACTTGCATGACATCTTTTGTCCTACCCTCCCGTGGCAGCGGGGTCCATATGGAAACTAAGGGATATTAAGGCCTCCTTTTAATAGAGAACCAGAACAAAGCATTAACACATAGTGAATACATGAACTTCTCAAATTACGGTCATCACCGGAAAGTATCCCGATTTCTGTCACCCCGGGGTTTACGGATCATAACACGTAATAGGTGACTATAACTTGCAAGATCGGATCTAGAACATAGATATAATGGTGATAACATAAATGGTTCAGATCTGAAATCATGGCATCCGGGCCCAAAGTGACAAGCATTAAGCATGGCAAAGTCATATCAACATCAATCTTAGAACATAATGGACACTAGGGATCAAGCCCTAATAAAACTAACTCGATTACATGATGAATCTCATCCAACTCCTCACCGACCAGCGAGCCTACGAAGGAATTACTCACTCCCGGTGGGGAGCATCATGGAATTGGCGATGGAGAAGGGTTGGTGATGACGAAGATCGAAGATCCCCCTCTCCGAAGCCCCAAACGGACTCCAGATCTGGCCTCTCGATGATGAACAGGAGGTGGCGGCGGCTCCGTCTCATAAAATGCGATAATTCTTTCTCCCCAATTTTTTCTCCGAAAATGTGAATTTATAGCGTCGGAGATAGGGTCAGCGGGGCCACCAGGTGGGCATAACCCATCTGGGCGAGCCAGGAGGGGGGCGCGCCCTGGTGGGTTGTGCCCACCCAGGGGCCCCCCTCCGAGGTTCTTGGCTCCAGTAATTCTCTTTTATTATATAAAAAGTCCTCGCAAAGTTTCGTTCCAATCCAAGAACTTTTATTTCTGCACAAAAAACAACACCATGGTAGTTCTGCTGAAAACAGCGTCGGTCCGGGTTCTGCTGAAAACAGCGTCGCAAAGTCCGGATTTGGAGATGTGCAGAATAGGTATCTCTGACATAGCTTTTTCAGGTCCAGAATTCCAGTTGCCGGCATTCTCCCTCTTTGTATAAACCTTGCATATTATGAGAGAAAAGGCATTAGAATTACTCCCAAAAGCATTATTATGCATAAAAACATTATAAATAACAATAGGAAATCATGATGCAAAATGGATGTATCAATCAACAATCTAGCCGGTCTTCTCTTTTGTTGTATGAGGAACAGAACGGCCTTCTTCTTGCTAATCTCAAAGAAAACTTGATTCTTCTGGACGAATCTTCAACGGATGAAAGGAAAATGGAACCTAAGCAATGTCTAGGTCCCATTTTTCGGGTGCAGCGGCGTAGGATTTTCCTACTACTGCGGCGATCTCTAATTTGCAAGCAAGAACAGAGCTAGGCGATGAAAAAACCGAACGAAAGAAAAACTGTGCGTATAAATAATAGATTTGCTTTTGTCGATGTTGGGTGCCCCCTCTACTAGCCTCTGCCCTACGTATATATAGGGCGATCTGGACTTCGATCCTTTGAACGATCAGGAGACCGATCTGGTTACAATTCTCTTTTACATGATTTGGTCCTTATCTATGCATTCAAAATCTGAACAAAAACCTGGTTTCCTTGAGAATAAAAATAGTATGACCAATGGCGTCCGCTCCTCTCTGTGCTCCAAAATAATCAGGCATATCCCAACCGTATCCCATCTTCATCTTATACCTGATGGTTGTTGTATGTGAACAAAACTGGAGTCTGAATCTTGAACTTCCTGTACTAACTTACCTCCCAACTCCTTCGGCATTTGGACATCTTCAGTTAAAAAGCAATCTTCAGCTTAGCACATTAGCATATCAACATCATTGAAGCTAAGGCATTGATTCATGATACATATTTTTAATCTACCAGATTTGACTATCAACACATGCCCCGCAGTTTTTTGTAAAGCTTGCTTGCCAAAAATCATCTGTACCTTGCATCATAATCATTTATCAACACGTTAATCATTCAGCTCTGTCTTTGGGCGATGACTAGCATCGGCCATTTGTATCCATTTTTCTCAGGGCGATGGTAATCAAGAACCGGCCATGTGTATTCTATTTTCTTAGGGCGATGATAATCAAGCATCAGCCACATAATACTATCATTCTGGCATCTTGCCAAACACTTGGATAGTACTTTTTCAAGTAATTCCCATGAAGAGCTTTGGGCAATTTTTCTCCTTACAAACTTTGCACTAAATAGGAATTTCCAGGGACAACCTCCAAGATTTTATATGGTCCTTCCCAATTTGGTGACCACTTTCCAAACTTACTATCCTTGGACCCAATAGGCAAAATCGTTTTCCAAACCAAGTCCCCAACCTGAAACGATTTTTCTCTTACTTTCTTATTATAAGCCTTGGCTACTCTCAATTTATCCCTCTCAATTTCTCTTAAAGCTTTCATCCTCTCATCTATCACTTCGTCTATTCTATCCATCATGAGGTTATGATAATCTACGGCCGACAAATCATTCTGTTTGGCCAACCTAAGTGCATTCAAATTTACCTCAATAGGTAAAACAACCTCTTGCCCATATACTAATTCATATGGTGTCACTTTTATAGCACCATGTTGAGATATTCGGTGAGCCCATAATGCTTCATGCAACACCTCATGCCACCTTTTTGGATGTTCCTCTATTTTCTTTTTGATAAGCTTAATCAAAATCTTATTATTAGACTTGGCCTGACCATTGGCCTGAGCATAATATGGTGATGAATTCAAGAGCTTAATCTTAAGTGATTTGGCAAATTCACGTACTTTATGCGATATAAAAGATGAACCTTGATCTGTGGTTAAAGTTTGTGGTATGCCGAATCGATAAACAATATGCTCCAAAATAAATTTCATCACCTCTTTATGAGTCATATTTGTAAGAGGAACAACTTCTGTCCACTTTGTAAAATAATCGGTAGCTACCAAAACAAAATGATGACCTTTGGATGACTTAGGATGTATTTGGCCGATAAAATCTAAACTCCATCCATGAAACGGCCATGGCTTAATTATAGGATGCAACATAGAAGCAGGTGCTAACTGTATATCCCTGAATTTTTGGCATGAATCACACCCTTTATAGTATTTAAAACTATCTTCTAACATAGTCGGCCAATAAAACCCAGCCCTTCTTAACAACCACTTCATCTTATGAGCCGACTGATGTGTACCACACATACCCTCATGTACTTCACCCATAGAAACTTTGGATTGGTCCGGACCTAGGCATTTTAAAAGCAATCCTTCTGGTGTTCGACGATATAATTCACCATCTAATAATGTATATTTCAATGCTTGGCATCAAACCTTTCTATCTACTGATTTGCTAGGATATTCTAAATATCTAATTATGGGTCTTCTCCAATCATTAGGTTCGGCCATAGAAATTTCAGCACACTGTAGCACCGACTGTCTCAGGACACATAATTTTCCTCTACTAATTTGATAACCTGATGCTTGCTGTGCTAGATCATTAGCTTTAACATTCTCTTCTCTAGATATATGGCTAATGGCAAAATCATCTTGGGCTGCTATGATTTCCAAACACTTCTCCAAATAGCTATTTAGTGACCCATCAAAGCATTGATAATTCCCACGAATTTGCTGTACAACTAATAGTGAATCACCAAAAGCTCATACACTCCTGACACCCATGGATTCTAAAATTTGCAAACCAGCAAAAGAGCTTCATACTTGGCCTGGTTATTGGTACACAAATATTCTAAGCGTACTGATGTTTCAAAAATAGCACCCCTTGGTGAGACTAAAACAATACCAACACCTTGTCCTTCTCTACAAGCCGAGCCATCAAAATATAATTCCCATGGACATATCTCAATATAGCCGACCTCTATATCATTTTCATCACTAACTCGATGATCAACAATAAAGTTAGCTACAATTTGGCCTTTCATGGATTTTAAAGATTTATAAGCCAAATCATATTCTATCAATGCATAAGCCCACTTACTGATTCTGCCACTCAAAATTGGTTTTTGTAGCATATATTTGATAATATCAGTCTGGCATGCTATTTCACAAGTACTAGATAGCAAATAGTGTCTCAATCTTGTGCAAGCATGATATAAGGATAAACATAACTTCTCAATAAACACATACCTTTGTTCTGTTTCCAATAGACGCCGGCTTAAATATGTGATTACATACTCCTTTTCATCAACTTCCTGTGTTAGGACAACACCAATAACATTATCTTCTGCAGCAACATACATCCGAAACAGTGTTAGGTGCCCTCAACACAGGAGGCGTAGACAAATATTTTTTAATCTCATCAAATGCATGTTGTTGCTCTGCCCCCCAAGTGAATTCATTTCCGTCTTCAACCGAAGTATAGGTGTAAATGCACTAACCTTTCCAGACAAGTTAGATATGAACCTTCCCAAATAATTAACTTTGCCTAAAAATTTCTGCATGTCCCTCTTACATTGCGGCGCCTATATTTTCTTAATAGCTTCTATTTTACTAGGATCTATCTCAATGCCTCTCTCATGTACTATAAATCCTAGAAATTTACTAGCCGACACACCAGAAGCACATTTGAGTGGGTTCATCTTTAAACCGTACCGATGCATTCTTTCAGAGGCTAAGCGTAAATCGGCTAAATGATGATCCACACTATCCGATTTGACAACTATATCATCAATATATACCTCTACTACTATAACAAATAAATCATGAAAGATTAAGTTCATAGCTCTTTGATAAGTCGCACCGGCATTCTTTAGACCAAATTTCATAACAACCCATTCGAACGAACCAACAAAACTGGGACACCTAAATGCCGTTTCAGAAGTATCCTCTTCAACCATAAAAATTTGATTGTAACCAGCATTACCATCTAAGAAACTAATAACTCTATGTCCTGAAGCATCATTAATTAACATGCCGGCTATAGGCATAGGATATTCATCTTTAGGTGTAGCCCTATTTAAATCTATGAAGTCGATACATATTCTCAACTTACGAGTATTTTTCTTCTCAACCGGGACAATGTTAGAAATCCATTCAGCATACCTACATGGCCTTATGAAACCAGCTTTAAATAATCTCCCTATTTCTTCTTTAATCCCATCATACATATTAGGATTAAATTTTCTAGGTGGTTGTTTGTGAGGCCTAAATCCAGATTTAATAGGCAGCTGATGCTCTACTAGCTCTCGGCTAAGACCCGGTATTTCATGATACTCCCAAGCGAAGCAATCAACATATTGTTTAAGTAACTCGATCACTTTTACCTTGTAATCGGCTGTCATGTTCCTATTAATAAAAGTCAGCCTAGGAATAGTACCATCACCTATATCAATCTCTTCTAAGGGATCAGCCGACGAAAAACCTTGTCCTAATTTTTGCACTTCATCAAAGTCATCAATAGCCTCACAAATATCGTTCTTATCTGATCGATATTGTTCCACGCGTCTTTGTAACCAATCTAAATTATCTGCTTTACTCATTTATAACATCATATTCTTGAGCCGAGCTACAACAGCCGGCTTTACAGTTACAGGTACAAACCCATCTTTAGTTACACTAAGAAAATCAAAATCTGTAAGATCCAGCCCTGACAAACATTAGGCATCACCATGTTGCGAATTAGCTGAAGCATCAGCCATGGCGACATAGGTCGATGTATCTGCATGAACAATCTCCACATCATCATCGACCCACTGTATCAAAAACTGATGCAAAGTAGAAGGAACACACCGGTTTGCGTGTATCCAATCACAACCAAATAAGACACTATAATTACCTTGCTTATCAGCGACGAAGAAAGCCGTAGGTATGGTCTTGCTTCCAATAGTAAGTTCCATGGAGATAACTCCTTTTGCTTCCGTAGGCTCTCCCCCAAATCCATTAAGTGTCAAATTGGTCTTCAGAAGCTCGCTGTCTTCTCGCCCCAATTTCTTAAACAGTGAGTATGGCATAAAGTTTACAGCAGCTCCGCCATCAACTAACATTCTAGATATTGGTTTCCCATTAATATGCCCCTTAACATACAACGGCTTCAAACAACGACTTGATTCGTTTGGCTTCTCAAAAATAGCTTCCTTGGGACCAAGACACAACTGTGCCACTTCATTTTCCTCCACAACCCAAAATTCTGAAGGCAATACAAATACCATATTAATATCCATGCCATCGCAAGTTGGAGAGCCATTTTTAATCATTGGAGATCCTTCATCATCCACCAGATCATCTTCATCGTCACTAGGCATTGGATCGGGTACATTGACTTGTTTAACTCTCCACTCCTTTCGGACATGAACCATAGGCTTTCACTCATTGAAGAACTTGTCCCTTAATTTTTCGGCTTCATCCTCCCTCAATTTCTCCATGCATAGCCTCTGTAACCGTCGTTTTTGTGAATTGGAAAGACCCTTTGGGCACCAACGTGATTGCGGCATTGTCCCAGGCAGCAAAGGCACATTCCTATCAACTTTCTGTATTTCTGAACCATTGCTCAGATTGACACAATTTGATATTTTTGGTGCTCCAGAATCAGCACAGGAAGTAATCAAACCAGTTTTTACTGTAGCAGAATCACTATTCATGGATGGTATTGTGGCTTCCTTACTATTTGTTGTTCCTGTAGCCTCATCCTTCTCATGTGTTGTTGTTGTACCCTGTACTTCATTGTTGGCACCTGCAAGCATGCAACCTAGTTGTTTCTCACTTGTAATTGAGCCTGGTTCCCCATTCATATCCTTAGTCCCCTTCACACGGTATACTTTTTGATTACGCTCATCTCTACCATAAAACCGATCCCTTTGGTCATAACGGTCATGATTTGGATATGACAATCTATCAAAGACCGGCCTTTTGTGGGGCATCCAACCTGGATGAAACTGTCCAAAAGGCATTACTGGAGGAGGCGTCATCCATGGTCCGCACCAACCCCATGGCGGATAAGGAGCAAAATCGAATCCCCATGGCATAGGCATTGGCGGCCCATTAAATGGATATGGGGCTGCTGCATGAAAACCTCCACGTTGATATTCTGGATAAGTAAATCCGTGTTCTGGTGATCTCAGCCACTTAAAGTTTCTCGGCCGATCAAAATATTTTTGACCAGCCTTGACATGTTCATACTTAGCCAGAAGCTTATCAAAAGTGACCTTTGGCTTTTCTATCTTTTTTATTGCCTTACTCTTCCTCTCATTAATTTTCCAATGGTCAGCTTCCGGGCTCTTTGGTTTGATCATTCTTGGCCTAGCACTTTGCATAGCACCAGAACCTAATGCTGGTACTGTAATTTTAATTGATTCACCACGCCTAGAATTTTTCTCAATCTGCACTTTCTGGCCACTTCCCTAGTCTCTTCCAGAGACTTTGAGCTACTCTCAGCCACCACCATATTTTTTTCCTTTTGCTAATTCGGCCTGAGATGGCCGAACAAGAACTTTCTTATTCTCAAAATCAACCGTGTTGACAGGGAAAGGATTAGCATCTAATTGCATCCGCTCATCAAACTTCAAACGTCCTTCATTAATGGCCGATTGAACCTGTCGACGGAAAACATTACAGTCATTAGTAGCATGAGAATATGAATTATGTCATTTGCAATAAGCATGCCTTTTTAATTGTTCTGGTGATGGTATAACATGGCCACTATTCATTTTAATTTGCTTCCATTGTAACAAATAATCAAAGATCTTATCACACTTGGAAACATCAAATGTATATTTTATTTCTTCCATCTTATGTGAAATTGGCTTTAGTGCAGAGCAAACAAATGGTTTAGACTTAGAAGCCCAATCCCATTCAGCCACACACATATCTGTACCCTCATCATCTGATGACTGAGAATCATACCCCACCATGTTCATACCAGGCCGATCATTTTTACTAGTTCTATCACTAGACCTCTGAAAATTTCTAGATTCTTTTGCCCGACTTTCTTGAGCCAGAGCCTTTTGCAAAACTTGACTAACATCCATGAAATCATGTCCTTCTAGCTTTTCTTTAAGATGTACGAGCAAACCTGAATAAGCTAGATCAGCGAGATCCCTATCAGAAATTACCAAATTAAAACATCAGTTTCGTGTATCTCTAAACCTTCTAACATATTCAGCAATAGATTCTGTATGCTTCAGTTTAACCAATGTTAAATGTGACAATCTGAGTTCATTATCTCCAGTATAAAAATATTCATGAAACCTCTATTCCAACTAAGGCCATGTATGAATAGAATTGGATGCAAGCGAAGAAAACCAAGAAAAAGCTGTGCCAGATAAGGACAATGGAAATAATCTCAGTTTTAACACTTCACTAGCACTAGCCTCACCACATTGTACAACAAATTGAGCAATATGCTCCAGTGTTGTTCGACCATCTTCTCCCGTGAATTTAATAAACTCCGGCAACCTGAACCCCTAGGATACTGAAAAGTATCATAATAATCAGGGTACGACTTTCTATAAGCTCGTGCATTCCCCTTTGGTTCCAGCCCAAATGAATCCTTCAAGACAGTAGCCAACTGTTCCTTAAGATTGTCAGCCCCTGTGTGAGGCTCGGCCATAGGCCGATCTCGTGCCATTGGCTGTTGTTGCCCTAAAGTACTAGGTTGTGGAATATTATGGTCATGCTGTAGTGCTTGGTTCGACTGTGTGGATGGCAAATGTCTGAAAGAATTGTTAAAATTAGATGGTAATTGACCATATGTACTGGTTAAATTCGGAGGTGGCATAGTGGGCATATAATGTATCATAGGCTGGTATGAAGACACATGAATCCTTGCTGGAATAACATCTACTCGGCTTTGATTATTGATCATAGATGGAACCGAGTTGTAAGGGCTAGCTATAGGACCTGACGAAGAAACTGCAGGAGGTGCATATGCATGCCCTGATCTAGCAATACTTGGTGTAACACTAACAGCCGGACCACTACTATTGTGGTTAGCATACAAATTCATCGGCAAACCATATTGTGGTACTCCAGGGGGTGTGCAGAGCGCCAATGAATCGAGAGTTATAGCCCTGTGGTGCATATTAACAACATTATTATTTGAAGTTGAAGCATCGGTTGCCAAGGGCTACCTATCTCTTTCTATGTCAGAATACGACACTGATGGCAGCACAGAGTTACTAACTTGCATCTTTTCAAACAGATTTTTAACATGACCAGCGACCATGCTGTCTAGATTTCTAACATAATTTTCATGTGTATTATGAATAGATGCACTTACACACTGATCAATCATAATAGCCATCTCTTCCTTGAGACCATGTGTAATTTCACTTACCAGTCCTACCTTCGATGCTTCGGTGACGGAAGCAGGAAAGCATTGTATCTTTGTCAGCATTCTGGGAACCAGGGTACCCAGACTTGCCTGCCTGCGGCCCATGGCGTGGCTCCATCGACGGCCTGGTATGGCCCATCTACAAGACCACCAAGACACGACCCTCGTGAGGGGCCAAGCCTCGCGAGGCGGACGACGTCAAGACCTCCTGAAGGAGCGGCCTCCCCAGGCGGCCTCCCGAGGAGCAGAGATTTCTATGCAGGTACCCAGCCTCATGAGGCTACCATGATGCAAGCCATGACGACCAAGGCAGGCGGGCGCCAGCAGGCGCAGAGGAGGCAGTTTCCTCTTTGGTGCTAAGAAGGCAAGGCCAGGCGTGGGTTCCCGAGGAATCTGGCAAAGGTTCCCATTCCGGTGCAACGAGACCAAGGCCGCCAGCATGGCAGGACGGATGTCATTGCCGAGCCCACCGCTGCATCACGACCAGAAGATTTGCAGGCGAAGACCACCTTTCATCAGGATAAGGTGTACTACTTGTCCCCTTTCAAATTGGCCACTGTGGGATCCCTTCCCGCCTATGTTTTGGGGGAAGAGGACCGAGGACACTATAAATATAGGTTAGCCACCACCGTAGAAGGGGTCGACTCATTCCCTCACCCTCGAACCTCGTGAGGTTGTTCATCCCTTGTACTAGTTCATCCTCAACCCCTCGTGAGGCCAATCCATCAGAAAGCAGGAGTAGGGTCTTACACCGCAAGGTGGCCCGAACCTAGGTAAACTGCCGTGTCCATCTTCTTCCTTGTTCGTGTGAATCGAGCTAGGCCATGGGGCGATGAGCTGATAGGCTGGATAGGTTGAGTTCTTCGCACACGCCCCAGAGTTTGAACCTTTCTTGGGTCTGCGGAGCCCTCAATCCGACATTTGGCACGCTAGGTAGGGGTGTGTCGAGGTCCTCGTCCCATCACTCGTTTCCCCTTCGTCCCGTCGCTCCCATGGCCGACGCTCACCATGTTCGAGCCGAGCGCCGGGCCGCTCGTGTCGCTCAGACGGCGCCCGTGGGCAACGGTGCTCCTTGCCGCTCTGCCTCCCCCGTGGCTAACGCTGCCACTGACCCTACTACTCGCCAGCAGCAGGATTCATCGCTTCCACCTTCCGTGCGGCGTGATGGCCGCACCGCAACTCCATCGCCCACACCGGCCACGGCATCATCCTCGCACGCTCACCGTGGGCCGGTGAACGCGTAGTCTGCGCTACTCATGGCGCGCGAGCTCCTGCGTTATCGCCCCGCCAACGACCTCTACGATGACTGGCTCGGCCGCATCGCTAAGCTCGTCAATGCCGCCGGCGAGGCTCCTGTGCCGTCCCGCTCGCTGCCTCCCCCGCCATCCTAGGCGGGTGACGTGGCTCACGGCGCGCCTCCTTCCCCTCCTCGGCGCAACGCTGACCTGGAGCCTAGGCGCGACACGCCCCTGCGCGACCCTCGGCGCGGGGCGCCGGCAAGAGATGAAGCAAGCTGCCAGGTGGTTCAGCGGCCGCAGGCCGATGCGCATGCAGTCCCAGTGCCCCAGCGCCAACACCAAGACCTCACGCCGCTGGAGCCCGTGGCGTGCGGGTGTCGGGACCGAGCTCCCCCGGTGCGTGCCGTGCCTGTGAGCGCAGCAGCCTGCCGAGCCTTTACCCCGGAGCTACGCTGCGTCGTCTGGCCCGGCAAGTTCAAGCCAGATCTTCCTCCGCGCTACAATGGCACCCCTGACCCTGTAGAGTTCCTCCAACTTTACGCGCTGAGCATCGAAGCGGCGAGCGGTGATGAGAAGGTTATGGCCAAACTGGTTCCCCATGGCCCTCAAGGAAGGTGCGCGCTCCTGGTTCCTGAACCTCCCGGATGGGTCGATCACCTCCTGGGACGAGCTTCGTGAGCGCTTCATCGCCAACTTCTAGGGCACTCGCGACCGCGCTCCTGCAGTGACCGATCTACAGCGCGTGAAGCAGCAGCCGAGCGAAACTTTGCACAATTACATCTAGTGCTTTACGAGCGTTCGCCTCAAGATCCCGAAGGCATCGGACGAGGCCATCATCTCGGCATTCACTGATGGTGTCCGGGATATCAAGATGAAGGAGGAGCTCGCCATCCACGAGGACCTATGTTCGGCCCTGGAGATGTTCAACCTGGCGACCAAGTGTGCAAGGGCTGAAGAAGGCCGCCTCTCCCTCCTTGACCTCCCGGAGGCCAATCCTGAAGACAAGAAGGCCAAGGCCAAGGAAGCAAAGCGTAAGGGTCCCACCGTGCTGGCTGCGGAGCCCGAGATGAAGCATGGCCGTGACCACAACGAGCCCCCCAGGGCCAACCGCCCGTTCTGCGTCTTCCACAACGTCCACAGCCACAACACCAACGACTACCAGGAGCTCAGGGCAATCCGAGATGGGCGCTTTGGCCGCCGCCCCGAGCGCAGCGATCGTGGCTACGGCCGTGGAGGAGGCTGCGGTGGAGGCTACTGCGACAACTGCGACCCCCGTCAGGACTGGCGCGACCAGCCCCGCGAGGACCGCTGGCAGGGCCAGCCTCGTGACGGCCCCTGGTGGGACCAGCCTCGTGAGGACCATCCTCAAGGTAGCGCCGGCTGCCCTCTGCTGCCGCCGCCGCCGAGGAGAAACGACGACAACCGGCAAGACGATGGGGCTGGGGGATTCCAAGAGCCTCGCGCGATCGCCTCCATCCTGGGTGGTGCTCAGGCCTCCGCCTCCCATCGAATCTTCAAGCAGTTCGCTCGTGAGTTGAACGCGGCCCTCCCCAAGCTTGAGGCGTCGCGTCCCCTCAGGTGGTCCAAGCATGCCATCACCTTCGACTCCATGGACCAGCTCAAGTGCTCAGCCGCCGCTGGCGTGCTCCCGATGCTCTGCACGCCAACCATCAGCAACGTCCTCGTCACCAAAACACTCATCGACGATGGCGCGGGGCTCAACGTTCTCTCTGTCGAGATGTTTGAGACGCTCCAAGTGCCCTATGACCAGCTCTTGCCCACGAAGCCTTCCTCGGGAGTGACCAATGGCTCCACCGTTCCCCTGGGGCAGGTGTGCCTCCCAGTCACATTCAACAAGCGCGACAACTACCACACCGAGCTCATCGACTTCGACGTTGCCCACATCTGCCTCCCATACAATGCCATCCTCGGGTATCCGGCCCTTGCCAAGTTCATGGCAGCAACTCACCATGGTTACAATGTCCTCAAGATGCCAGGATGCGGCAGCATCATCACGGTCGCATGCGACGAAAAGGATGCGGTGTGCTCCCTCGAGCACGCCTACCAGGCTGCAGCGATCGAGAACTCTGACGACGAGGGTGTCATCCTGCCTCCTGAGGTCGTCCCTAAGAAGAAGAAGAAGCTCCTCCTCATGGGCCGTCAGGAGGCTGAGGCGCCTGCTGACCGTGCCTCAGGCCCCGCGCCCACTGCTGGGGCGCAGTTCCCTCTCGCATAGGAAGGCGCGCCCGGCGCCCACCTCAGAACGGGCTCGGGGGCTCTCATCTAGAGGGCCTCTGACCTGACCAGCGTGACGAGGGAGGCATTCGGGCACCACATGGAGGCGTGTTTCGATGCGTGCCTCCGTGAGCAAGGCGCAGGGCGCCAGGCGCCAGGCGCTCAGGAGTTCATCACCAAGGCAATCGAGGAGCTTCAGAAGGCGCGAGCCATGCGTGGCGAGCGTGGCCCCGCACCACCGGGTGCAGCCGTGACCCATGACATGGGCGGCGAGCTGCGCGTCTGCGTCAACATCCCAGGTCTCAACAGGGCTGCTTCGCAAGGCCTCCTTTGGCCGTCCCGTGTCAGCCAGAGCAGGGGCTACCCCTGCAGCTACATTTGCATGCCGTTCGGCCTGCTGAACATGGCCACCTCGTACCAGCGCTTCGTGCAGGCCTTGGCGGCCCATGAGGCAAGGCGCCAGGCGGTCCTGACAGAGGAGGTGTCGGACCCTCGCGAGCTCTCCGAGCCTCCAGAGCCTTCTAGGCCTCATGAGCCAGCCGGCTCGTGAGGAGCGATCCCTGCAGCGCGCATCTTCAGCTACCCCAACGCTTCGACGACGATGGTGCCAGGTGACTTTTTGGTTTGTTCAACCGAGGGCGCCCCCCGGGCTGCATCATCCTCAGGCTGTTGGGGCCCGCCCTCACAGCTGTGCCATTTTGATTCATGTACTCTGGACCAGTTACGCATGCTCAAGTTATTATGGTTGTTAACGTTACGCTTGATGACCCGTCATCCCTGGAGTTGCTTTTGCGATTCCCGCGTGTTGCTGCCCCGCCTCTTGCTTGTCCCGCGACGGGGGCTGCTAGCACGGCGACTATGCTCGGGTCCGTCCCTGCAGCGCTGATAAACCTAAGAGACCGAGCTCTGGCTCGCGGCCGGCCCCGCGCACGTCACCTCACCGGGTCCTTAGTGCCTTCATCTTCTCATGGAAAGATCACGGGCAGGATAGCAAGCGCGGTTGCCCTTTGTGTTTCATGACTAACTCGCAGGAACCTCCGGAGGCAGGACCTCGAGCGGCTTCGCCAACACCCCACTATTGGGGAACGCAGTAATTTCAAAAAAATTCCTACGAACACGCAAGATCTATCTAGGTGATGCATAGCAACGAGCGGGAGAGTGTGTCAATGTACCCTCGTAGACCGAAAGCGGAAGTGTTTAGTAATGCGGTTGATGTAGTCGAACGTCTTCGCGATCCAACCGATCAAGTACCGAACGCACGGCACCTCCGCGATCTGCACACGTTCAGCTCAGTGACGTCCCTCGAACTCTTGATCCAGCTGAGGCTGAGGGAGAGTTCTGTCAGCACGACGGCGTGGTGACGGTGATGATGAAGTGATTCCGGCAGGGCTTCGCCTAAGCTCTCCGAAAATATGACCGAGGTGGAAATCTGTGGAGGGGGGCACCGCACACGGCTAAAAACAATTAACTTGTGTGTCCTAGTGTGCCCCCCTGCCCCCGTATATAAAGGAGCAAGGGGGAGGCCGGCCGGCCCTCATAGGGCGCGCCAAGGGGGGAGGAATCCTACTCCTAGTAGGAGTAGGTTTCCCCCTTTCCTAGTCCAACTAGGAGGAGAAGGAAAGGGAGGGAGAGGGAGAGGGAAAGAGGGGCTGCGCCCCCCTCCCCTAGTCCAATTCGGAATCCCCTTGGGGGGGGGGGGGCGCCACCTCCTGGCTGCTGCCCTCTCTCTCCCCTAAAGCCCACTAAGGGCCCATAACTTCCCGGGGGGGTTTCCGGTAACCCTCCGGCACTCCGGTTTTATCCGAAACCTTCCGGAACACTTCCGGTGTCCGAATAACATGGTCCAATATATCAATCTTTATGTCTCGACCATTTCGAGACTCCTCGTCATGTCCGTGATCACATCCGGGATTCCGAACTACCTTCGGTACATCAAAACACATAAACTCATAATACCGATCGTCATCGAACGTTAAGCGTGCGGACCCTACGGGTTCGAGAACTATGTAGACATGACCGAGAATCATCTCCGGTCAATAACCAATAGCGGAACCTGGATGCTCATATTGGCTCCCACATATTCTACGAAGATCTTTATCGGTCAAACCGCATAACAACATACGTTGTTCCCTTTGTCATCGGTATGTTACTTGCCCGAGATTCGATCGTCGGTATCATCATACCTAGTTCAATCTCGTTACCGGCAAGTCTCTTTACTCGTTCCGTAATGCATCATCCCATAACTAACTCATTAGTCACATTGCTTGCAAGGCTTCATATGATGTGCATTACTGAGAGGGCCCAGAGATACCTCTCCGACAATCGGAGTGACAAATCCTAATCTCGATCTATGCCAACTCAACAAACACCTTCGGAGACACCTGTAGAGCATCTTTATTATCACCCAGTTACGTTGTGACGTTTGATAGCACACTAAGTGTTCCTCCGGTATTCGGGAGTTGCATAATCTCATAGTCATAGGAACTTGTATAAGTCATGAAGAAAGCAATAGCAACAAACTAAACGATCATCGTGCTAAGCTAACGGATGGGTCTTGTCAATCACATCATTCTCTAATGATGTGATCCCGTTCATCAAATGACAACTCATGTCTATGGCTAGGAAACTTAACCATCTTTGATTAACGAGCTAGTCAAGTAGAGGCATACTAGTGACACTCTGTTTGTCTATGTATTCACACATGCATTAAGTTTCCGGTTAATACAATTCTAGCATGAATAATAAACATTTATCATGATATAAGGAAATATAAATAACAACTTTATTATTGCCTCTAGGGCATATTTCCTTCACCCACCGCCTTAGAAGGACGCCACACCGCGTGCCGAGGGGTTCAACCCCTCTCGGGCACCCTCGTGGGGCACGCCGCTCCTTTCTCGCGCAAATCGCTTGCACGTTAAAGGGGGGGCCCTTGAGCACCGCACCTTAGGGGATCTTACCGGGCCTCAAGCCCTCACCCCCTGGCCTTGACCACGGCATCGCGACCTGGCATACCAGCGGCAGTCGAGCCTCGCTCGAGAGCCAGGTCCCGAGGACGTAGAGCACCACGATGATTGGCAGAAATGGGTTCGCGGAGCCCCGCAGAAGGGTAGCGTCAAGGGAAGGGCGTGGCGCAATGCAGGCAGCGCTCTCCTTTCGAAATACAATGGACATCAATGTTCTCACACGCCCCTCGCAGGGTTCGTTTTGATTTATTTCAGGACAGGAAGCTCGCCCTCGCAACGAGAAGATCGCCACAGCCTGCAAGCTTGCTAACATAAGTCACCTCACACGCACAGGCGTGAACCTCATAGCCGGCACTTTTGTTTCATGCAATTTCACTCAGGCAAGGAAACTTCCCTCTTAGTCCTTCGGGAGCTGCTTGCGCGCCAAAGGGGACCCCCCGAGCATCACGCCTCAGGGGCTCTTACCGGACCTCGGGCCGCTCACCTCCTGGCCTTGACCACGGCATCGCGACCTGGCATACCAGCGACGGCCGAAGCCTGCCTGGGGACTGGGTCCTGTCGGCGTAGAGCACTAAGCTATCACGAGAATAAAAGGGGGAGACCGTGCCCGAGTGGGAAACGCAAACACGACATAAGATTGGGAACGATAACATTAAAGTGCGAGCATCACGGTTTTTACATACCCCCGCGGGGCCCTTCTTGATTTTTGCGCAGGAATGAAGCAAAAGGAAAAGACCTCCTGAGGATCGCGGCCCGGGCAGCGTCGCCCACGACGTCGGGCTGGCACCATTCCCCCACTAAGCCCGAGCGCGGCGACGCGGCGGCTCATAGTAGTCGTCGTCGCTCGAGCTTGGCCCGGAGGAAGCACCGCTACTACTGGAGGAATCATGGACAAGGCCAAGGGCAAGTTCACCGCCAGAGGCTTCATCACCTCACCGGCCTGTAAGGGGGTCACCATCTCGATCGCCTCCCTCGGGGTAGCACTCCAGACATCGACCATCCTGTCCAAAGACTTTGAAGAAGGAGCGAGCACCAAGAAGATGAAGATGGGCTAGGGGCTTCGCCCCCCTTCCCCCATTTATAGCCGGAGGAAGGCTGACCGCCGGCCTCTCACGTTCCAAGCAATGATGGCTCGGGTGCGTGCGCCAGGCAGTTGTCAAGTCGGGCAGTTGCCGAGGCGATGTGGAAAGCGGAGACACCCACATCCCGTCAAGTGCCACTCATCGGCCTGGCCCGCAGGCGATTGGGGCCCGCGGCGCTTCGCCCTTGCCCCTTGGCTTTGCCTCGAAGCCAAGTCCGAGCGCGCCTTGGGCCCGGGGGCTACTGTCGGCGTTCTGGGAACCAGGGTACCCAGACTTGCCTGCCTGCGGCCCATGGCTTGGCTCCATCGATGGCCTGGTATGACCCATCTACAAGACCACCAAGACAAGACCCTCGCGAGGGGTCAAGCCTCGCGAGGCGGATGACGTCAAGACCTCCTAAAGGAGCGGCCTCCCCAGACGGCCTCCCGAGGAGCGGAGATTTCTATGCAGGTACCTAGCCTCATGAGGCTACCATGACGCAAGCCATGACGACCAAGGCAGGTGGGCGTCAGCAGGCGCAGAGGAGGCAGTTTCCTCTTTGGTGCTAAGGAGGCAAGGACATGCGTGGGTTCCCGAGGAATCTGGCAAAGGTTTCCATTCCGGTGCAACGAGACCAAGGCCGCCAGCACGGCAGGACGGATGTCATTGCCGAGCCCACCGCTGCGTCACGACCAGAAGCTTTGCAGGCGAAGACCACCTTTCGTCAGGATAAGATGTACTACTTGTCCCCTTTCAAATTGGCCACTGTGGGATCCCTTCCCGCCTACATTTTGGGGGAAGAGGACCGAGGACACTATAAATATAGGTTAGCCACCACCGTAGAAGGGGTCGACTCATTCCCTCACCCTCGAACCTCGTGAGGTTGTTCATCCCTTGTACTAGTTCATCCTCAACCCCTCGTGAGGCCAATCCACCACAAAGCAGGAGTAGGGTCTTACAACGCAAGGTGGCCCGAACCTGGGTAAACTGCCGTGTCCATCTTCTTCCTTGTTCGTGTGAATCGAGCTAGGCCTTGGGGCAACGAGCTGGTAGGCCGGATAGGTTGAGTTCTTCACACATGCCCCAGAGTTCGAACCTTTCTTGGGTCTGTGGAGCCCTGAATCCGACAATCTTCAAACTCTTGCTTGCGCCAACGTTGATCGTCTTCAAATTCTTGCAAAGGCTGCTCATACTTCTGACGATATTCTTCTGACAACTCATCTAATGTGGGTTTGATGATGTTGCCGGAGTTGAGTTTGGCCTTGTCATCAGACATGATAGCCGATTGACTCGATTCCCCAGCGGAATCGCCAAATTGTGTTGATGGCAAAAATCGTATGCACAGCAACACACTCAATTCCTGAACTGATCAACAATCTAGCCGGTCTTCTCTTTTGCTGTATGAGGAACAGAACGGCCTTCTTCTTGCTGATCTCAAAGAAAACTTGATTCTTCTGGACGAATCTTCAACGGATGAAAGGCAAACGGAACCTAAGCGACGTCTAGGTCCCGTTTTCCGGGTGCAGTGGCGTAGGATTGTCCTACTGCTGCGACGATCTCTGAATTTGCAGGCAAGAACAGAGCTAGGCGATGGGAAAAAAACGAACGAAAGAAAAATTGTGCGTAGAAATAATAGATTTGTTTTTGTCGATGTTGGGTGCCCCCTCTACCGGCCTTTGCCCTACGTATATATAGGGTGATCTGGACTTCAATCCTTTGAACAATCATGAGACCGATCTGGTTACAATTCTCTTTTACATGATTTGGTCCTTATCTGTACATTCAAAATCTGAACAGAAACCTGGTTTCCTTGATAATAAAAACAGTATGACCAGTGACGTCCGCTCCTCTGTATGCTCCAAAATAATCAGGCATATCCCAACCGTATCCCATCTTCATCTTATACCTGATGGTTGTTGTACGTGAACAAAACTGGAGTCTAAATCTTCAACTTCCCGTACTAACTTACCTCCCAACTCCTTCAGCGTTTGGACATCTTCAGTTAAAAAGCAATCTTCAGCTTAGCACATTAGCAGATCAAGATCATTGAAGCTAAGGCTTTGATTCATGATACATATTTTTAATCTTCCAGATTTGACTATCAACACACTGCCTCCAATGCTAGTCATCAAATGTCCATGGACTAGTTTGGACGCACAAAATCCCACAAACCGTCCTCAACTTGGGAGGATCCCTGGGGGAGTATGGACGCCCGCCTAGGACACTGTCACTTAGACCACGCTCCCCCCACAACTAACGCATCACACTCATATATTTGTCCTGTCGGTTCACCTAACTCACTGTCATTCATAGCCCATAGTCCAAATTTGAGGGACGTGGTTGGATGCTCAGGTTGTTCGTGGACACGTCCAGTCATGTTTGCGGATATTTGATGAGGTCCGTTTAATGATCCGCATTGGAAAAGCTCATCATCCTGCTAAATCTATGGTAGTCTTCCAGCCTCCGATCTTTGGTTCTAGGCCCACGAAAGGTTCTATCATTTATCAAGACACGATGTTGAATTTATAGGGGAGGAGGGTCTTGATGATGACATTTTGTGGCCATAAGAGTGACTTCGAGCATGTTTATCCAGTGATTTGAAGAACGTGATCAAGAACTACTAGACAGATATGTTCGTACCTCACATACTATGTTGCGGATTATTAGTCCTGTGACCAAAACTATGTCGTGGATCGGTCGTCACCAGTGTCACCAATTGTAACACCCCCAGTGGTTAGCCACAGTAATCCCATTTTGATAATGCCAAGTCAGCATGATTATCAGTGCATGATCATCATTAACATCATATTGCATTTCAACTCCTAACCTCAAATTCAAATTTAAATGAAAGTGGAAAATAAAAGTTGTCCAACATAGAAACTAAATTGTTCATTAAATAGCAAATAAATCAGAGACTATTTTAAAATTGAAACTGACATCATTGGAGTTGGGTAAGTGACTCAAAAATCCCCAAACAGTGACTAACGAAAATGTTTAATTACCTTTTATTTAATCAAAAATAAATATGAAATTATATTTTGTCCAAGCTAGTTTTTGGTGATAGGGTATGATGCACTGGTATTTATGGTCTAGGTCACACTTTTTACAAAATGCATTTAGTGCCCTAACAATTAGCAAACAGAAAATAAGAAAAGAAATAAAAAGAAAAACAAAGGAAAACAAAAAAAAAGGAAAAGAGCACTCCCCCCCCCCCCGACTGGGCCAAGCCCAGCTGGCCACTCCAACCGGACCGGCCGAACCGGCCCACCTCCCCTCCTACTAACCCCCACCCCCACCCGAGCGAACGAGGCGCGGCCGGGCATTCTTAATCCTTGCAGCAAGTCCTCGAGACGGGGCGACGGGGTCACATCTTTCGTGAGTCTCTGCTCGTTACCGCAAGCCCCTAGTCCTAACGATTTGGATATTTGATCCGAGCAGGCCTCTGGTCTGATAGCACTAACCATCACGTGGGCATAGTATGGGCGTTCTGCATCGTAGCATCAGCCGACAGTTCTGTCGGACGTCCAGTTCAGCATTGTGGCACGGTCGGATCGTACCGACCCTCCGAGGCGGTGCTGGTATCCACCCTGCACACAACGACCCGGAGTGCACAGGGCAATGGCCCAAGACCCCTGAGTGCTTAGGATGTAGACCGGCGGGGACCTCTCTGCTGAGCTTTAGGTAGGGCTGCGGTGTGTCGTTTGGCCGAGGCCGGGCATGACCCAGGAAAGTGTGTTCGGCCGGAGTTAATCGAGCGTGTTGGGTAAGTTGGTGCACCCCTGCAGGGAAGAATACTTCTATCGATAGCCTGTCCTACGGTAAAGGACACTCGGAGTTGTATCCTGATTGATACAATTTAGAACTGGATACTTGGATACTATGGCTCTGGGATTGCTTCTCGCAGGGAGTCGAGAAGGAATCTCAGGACGAGGTTGATGACTGTATGGCTCTGGGATTGCTTTCTCGCAGGGAGTCGAGAAAGGATCTCTGGGTGAGGTTGAGACTTAATGATACTACTACATTATATTGTACTGTTCTACTCTCTTCTACTGCTGCAAGACCTCTGAAGATGCTAGTCTTCGATAGGACTAGGCCTTCTCTCTATTCTTGCATTTCTGCAGCCCAGTCCACATATACAGCTTCCCCTTGAAAATGTTGCATATGTAGCATAGATCCTTGCTTGCTGAGTACTTCTGAGTACTCACGGTTGCTTTGTTTTCCTTTTCTCCCCATATCAGTTTATCGTGACCAAGATGACGGAGCCCCTGAGACAGCTGCCCTGCCGACGATCGCTACTACTACTACCCAAAGGATGGATTCTGCTATGAGTTGACTGACGACCAGGAGTAGGATCGGAGGGTCCCAGGCAAGAGGCCTACGCCTTTCGATCATAGTGTTTTATTTTGCCCCGCCTTTCTAAAGGCCTTTCTGTTTCTGTTTCATATCTGTACACAGATATCTGATGCTTCCGCTGACGCTTGTTCGCAAGCTTATGTATTCGAGCCCTCGAGGCCCCTGGCTTGTAATATAAAGCTTGTATGACTTTATTTATGTTTTAGAGTTGTGTTGTGATATCTTCCCGTGTGTCCTTAGGCTTGATCGTGTGCATTTGCGTGTATGGTTAGTGCACGATCGGGCCGGGGGCGTCACAAGTTGGTATCAGAGCCGCCTGACTGTAGGAACCCCCTTTCCAACTCCTTGGCCGAAATTGAGTCTAGTGGTCCAAAACTATTTTACTAACTTGGCTGTGTGGCTTACGGGCCCACGTCGCCAATTGGGTGGTATTAGGATCTTTTACTCCTCGACCTTACTCTGGGCCTCTAATCTCTCTTCTACTCGGGTTAAAATTTTACTAACTCCAACATTAGGCTCTGGTGCTCACGTCCACCCGGAGTTCTGAAAATATCCCCCCCTTGCTTCAAGATTTTGGGCCAGGTTCTGCTTACAGGATCCTTTTATCGAGGGCACCCTGTGTTGTCACTTGCAGATTCCTCGCTCCGTCAGTTTTCTCCGACGTTGATGTAGCCTTTGCTATGTATCGTTGTGTACTCCCCTACCGCGTGCCTGTGCGCCGCCTAGCATGTCTAGCTTCTAAATTTGCGCCGTTGTGCTGTCCGCATGTACCTGACTCTGTGAATGGATTGGTATGTCTTTCAACGACTACTATTTTACATCTAATGCCCTTCCTGTTCATCTCTCGTGTTACGTCCTGAATAACTCCTTACACATGCAGTCTTTCTTGCTAAACTGCCCCTGTTGATTTGGCAGGATGGCTGACGATCCTCCACCTCCACCCTATATTGCCGCCATGATGCAGCAGTTTGAACTCAACCGTCAGCAGTTTGAGCTTAACCGTCAGTTTATGACCGGAGTATTGGCTCAATTCCCAACTCAGAATGCTCAGCAACAGAATGCTCCAATAACTCTGCCAGAATTCGTGCGCCTCAACCCATCTGTTTTCCGCAGCTCCACCAATCCTATGGATGCTGATGATTGGCTTCGTGACATCATGTTTGAGATGGAGTTAGCTAATGTTGCCCCTGACAGTTACGTCACCTTTGCGACATTCCACCTGAAGGGCCCAGCTGCTCAATGGTGGGAAAGCCACAAGGCTATGTTGCCTGCAGAGACTGTAACCACTTGGCAGGAATTTCAGTCAGCCTTTCGTGCATGGTATATTCCTCAAGGTCTGATAGACCAGAAGAAGCAGGAGTTCCGCAAACTCTCACAGGACAAAATGACTGTGGATGAATATCAGAGGAAATTTATCGAACTGTCCCGCTATGCTGAGGATGACGTCAACACCGACACTCGCAAGCAGGAGAAATTCCGTGAAGGACTGCGTACGGATATAAAACTTGCACTTGCTGTCCATGATTGCTCAGAGTTCGCAACGCTTGTCAGCAAATCTTTCCAAGTTGAAACAGCTCTGACTGAGTACCAGGAGTCGCTCAAGCGCACTCATGAAGCTGGCTCATCCTCGGGTCATCCTGTTCAGAAATGTCGAGTCTGGATCCCACACAATGTTCATCACCGACCTGCTCCAACACCAAGACCGTCTTATGTTGCACCTCGTCTGCCTTCACCGCCGAGACATCTTACGGTTCATGATGGACCGCCTAATGCTATGGATTCTCATCAAGTTGCGCCACGTCCTCCTAATGGTCGTAAGAAGGGTTGTCGAAACCGCCGATTCAGAAACCGTAATACCATACCGTCTGCTGTTGTACTTGGCTATGCCAATCACGTTAATGCTGAAAAGGCTCAGAAGGAACCGACTATCATGCTGGGAACACTCCCTGTGAATTCAGTACCAGCCTCTGTTCTCTTCGATTCAGGAGCATCGCATGCTTTTGTGTCCCAACAATTTGCTCAGTCACATGAGTTATACTTGGAAGAATTACCCACTCCTCTAATGGTTCAGTCCCCGAGATCCAAGTGGCAAACCACAATGCTAAGCCCTCACAACCACATCGAGATTAGAGGTCTACTTTTTCCGGTTTCTCTCATTGTACTTGGACCTTCCGACATAGACATTATTCTCGGTATGGACTGGTTGACAGCCCATAATGCTTTGATTGACTGTGCTACTAAGACAGTCCAGCTCACACACCCTTCTGGCCAGATAGTCAAATACTCAGCCCGAATAGCTCAAGATGCTGAGAGCCAGATATATGTTCTGAATGCATTGAACGCTTCACCTCTTGAAGGCATCGACAATGTTCCAGTTGTTCGTGATTTTCAAGATGTATTTCCAGAAGAACTTCCAGGAATACCCCCTGCTAGAGCTGTTGAGTTCGTCATCGACTTGAAACCTGGCACTACCCCTATTGCGAAGCGTCCTTATAAGATGCCTCCGCACCACCTTCTTGAGCTTAAGGAGGAAATCGACAAGTCACTTAAGAAAGGTTTCATCCGCCCCAGTTCCTCTGCTTGGGGAGCACCTTCACTCTTCGTTAAGAAGAAGGATGGAACTAACCGATTGGTTTAGGATTACCGACCTATCAACCAAGCAACAATTCAGAATAAATATCCGCTTCCCCGGATCAATGATTTGTATGATCAACTTGCCGGTTCCTCAGTATTCTCTAAGCTTGATTTGAGATTGGGATACCATTAGATCCGTGTTCGTGAAGAGGATATTCCGAAGACTGCATTTGTTACTCGCTATGGTTCTTATGAGTACACTGTCATGTCATTTGGCTTAACAAATGCTCCAGCCACATTCTCCCGTCTGATGAATTACATCTTCATGGATTACCTCAACAAATTTGTCGTGGTTTATCTAGATGATATTCTGGTCTATTCAAAGAATAAAGAAGAACATGCCGAACACCTCCGTCTTGTACTGGAAAGGCTCCGAGAACACCAGTTGTATGCCAAATACTCCAAATGTGAATTCTGGCTTTTTGAAGTAACCTACCTTGGTCATGTGATTTCCAAAGATGGCATTGCCGTTAACCCAGAACGAGTTCAGGCTATTCTGGACTGGACTCCTCCAAAGAACGTCAAGCAAGTGAGAAGTTTTCTCGGCCTTGCAAGTTATTGCCGTCGATTTGTCGAGAACTTTTCTAAGATTGCTAAGCCCCTGACTGATCTGCTTCACAAGGGCGTTAAGTTTGAATGGACAGAAAAATGTCAGGAAAGTTTTCAAACACTCAAAGACAAGTTGACATCTGCCCCAGTACTGTCTCCTCCAGATACCCGCAAAGACTTCGTGATTTATTGTGATGCATCCCGTGAAGGATTAGGTTGTGTCCTAATGCAAGAGCGTAAGGTGATTGCCTATGGCTCTCGTCAGTTGCGCCCACATGAAGAGAATTATCCGGTACATGATCTAGAACTAGCTGCTGTGATCTATGCATTGCAGTTGTGGCGACATTACCTTCTCGGTAATCGTTGCGAGATATACACGGATCATAAAAGTCTGAAGTACTTGTTCACTCAACCTTCTCTAAACCTCCGTCAGCAAAGATGGATGGAGGCCATTGCGGACTATGATTTGGGTATTTCCTATACCCCTGGCAAGGCTAACGTGATGGCTGATGCCTTAAGCCGCAAGTCCTATTGCGACAACCTCATGGTTAGGCGAGCTCAACCTCGTATTTTTGATAACCTTGTGATACAACCAGATCTCGAGAAAGCTGTTAAGGATGCGCAAGCTAAAGATGCTGAAATTGATCTGATGAAGAAAGACCTTCACCTTGTAAAGTATAGGGATTTCTCGCTGTCTGAAGATGGAACCTTGTATTTCAGAAACCGCATTGTCGTACCTCGTTTCGAACTTATGACTGACAAGGTCATGAAGGAGGCACATGATACCCCGCTGTCTATTCATCCGGGTAGCACCAAGATGTATCGTGATCTCCGTCAAAGGTACTGGTGGTCTAAAATGAAGCAGGACATTGCTCGTTATGTTGCTGAATGTGATGGGTGTCGACGCGTTAAAGCAGAACATCAGAAGCCAGCTGGAATTCTGCAACCACTTCCTATTCCTCTATGGAAATGGGATAAGGTTCAGATGGATTTCGTTACAGGACTTCCCACGTCACAGAAGGGTCACGATGCTATTCTTGTCGTCGTCGACCAGCTCTCTAAAGTTGCACACTTTCTGCCTGTCAAAGAGACTATCACTGCTAGTCAGTTAGCAGAGTTGTATATCTCCAGAATTGTTTCACTCCACGGTATTCCGAAGGAGATCAGTTCGGACCGTGGTGGTCTTTTCACTTCCAAATTCTGGGAAAGTTTTCAAACAGCTATGGGAACTCATATTACCTGGAGTTCAGCTTATCACCCCCAATCCCAAGGCCAAGTCGAACGAGTCAATCAAGTGCTTGAAGACATGCTTCGGGCTTGTGTTATTTCTTTCGGCAAGAAGTGGGAAGAATCTCTTCCGTATGTTGAGTTCTCTTATAACAACAGCTATCAAGCCAGCTTGAAAATGGCTCCCTTCGAAGTACTTTATGGACGTAAGTGTCGAACCCCTCTGAATTGGTCAAAACTTTGGGAACGACCGCTCGTGGGTCCGGATTATTTCAACACGCCGAAGAACAAGTTCGTATTGTCCGGGAAAATCCAAGGCGGCTCAGACCGCCAGAAGAGCAACTATGATCGCAACGATGGGTTTGACTTATCAACCTGTTGATCAGGCTTATCTTCGTGTCACTCCTATGAAAGGCACTCACCGTTTTGGAATCAAGGGCAGCTAGCCCACGCTATATTGGTCCTTTCCGCATTGTTGCAAGGCGGGGACAGGTGGCGTATAAATTGGAATTGCCGCCGCATTCTTCCATATCCACGACGTCTTCCATGTGTCGCAACTTCGTCAATGCTTCAAGGAATCTCCACACCGAGCAGTGGATCACGAGATGCTCGATTGCAAGATGACCTATCTTATAAGGAGCATCCGATCGCCATTCTCGATGAAGCTGAACGTCGGACTCGCCAGAAAGTTACCAAGTTCCTCAAAGTTTAGTGGTCAAATCATACTGAAGATGAAGCCACTTGGGAACGCGAGGATAATCTTCGTGCGGAATACCCCGAACTTTTTCCTTCTATACCTCTTAATTCTCGGGACGAGAATTCTTGTAGTAGAGGAGATTTGTACACACCCCCAGTGGTTGCCACAGTAATCCCATTTTGATAATGCCAAGTCAGCATGATTATCAGTGCATGATCATCATTAACATCATATTGCATTTCAACTCCTAACCTCAAATTCAAATTAAATGAAGTGGAAAATAAAAATTGTCCAACATAGAAACTAAATTGTTCATTAAATAGCAAATAAATCAAGACTATTTTAAATTGAAACCAACATCATTGGAGTTGGGTAAGTGACTCAAACATCCCCAACAGTGACTAACGACAATGTTTAATTACCTTTTATTTAATCAAAAATAAATATGAAATTATATTTTGTCCAAGCTAGTTTTTGGTGATAGGGTAGATGCACTGGTATTTATGGTCTAGGTCACACTTTTTACAAAATGCATTTAGTGCCCTAACAATTAGCAAACAGAAAATAAGAAAGAAAAAAAAAGAAAACAAAGGAAACAAAAAAAAGGAAAAGAGCAGCCCCCCCCCCCCACTGGGCCAAGCCCAGCTGGCCACTCCAGCCGGACCGGCCGAACCGGCCCACCTCCCCTCCTACTAACCCCCACCCCCACCTGAGCGAAACCCTAACCCCCACCCGTCCCTGTTTCCCCCCCCCCTTCTCTCCCGATCCAGATCGGGGCAACGGCGCCCCGACCCCGTCGCCCCGCGCCCGCGACGCCGCGTCTCGCCGCGCTCGGACGTCGTCGCCGGGACCTCGCCTCCCGTCTCCTCCCCGAGTCGCCTCAGCGACGCTCGCGCCCGTCGCCGCTGCTCGTACGCCGTCCCGACTCGTCCGCACCGTCGCCGTCTTCCTCGCCTCGCCATCAGCCCCGGCCACCCCGAGCCGCTCCCTCCCCCGTCCGGCCCCCTGTGAGCCGCGCCCCTCTCCTCTCCTCTCTCCCCGACGCTGCGCCCGCATGCGCGCGTTCGCCCGCTCGCGCACGCGTTTGCCCGCTCGCGCGTGCTCACCCCCGGCCTCTCCTCTCGCTCGCGCACGCCTCGTCTCGCCTCGACGCCGCGCACACCGCCCCGTCGCCCCTGGCCCGCTCCGCCCCGCGCTGCCGCTCGCCTCACCGCGGCTCCCGCCGCTCCCCTGCGCGCCCATCGCCCGCTCCAGCCCCTCGCCGCGCCTCGCCTGCCCCTGCACGCGCCCGCGCACGCACTGCCGGCGCCCGCGCCCGCGCGCCCCTGGGCGAGCGCCCGAGCGGGCCGCGCCCATCGCCCGCGCCCGACCCACTGGGGCCTTTGGGTCACTGCCCAGTGGGGCCCGAGGCCCCTGTGCCGCTGACAGGTGGGGCCCAGCCCCCTAAAAACATTGAAAAGATATAAAAAAATAGTTAATAAAATAAATAATTAGATAATTAATTAATTAGTTAATTAATTAGGTTAATTAAGACTGATTAGATTAATCTAATTTAGTTAATTAGTTTAATTAAGTATTAATTAATTAGTTAACCAATAATTAGCCTAATGTGAGAATGACATGTGGGACCCACTGGTCCTGACGTCATGCTGACGTCAGCAAGACACTGTTTCGGATAATGTTGTTTTAATTAATTAAATAAATTCCAGAAATTAATAAAAACTTTAGAAAATCATATTAAATAATCCGTAACTCCGATGAAAATACTTTATACATGAAAGTTGCTCAAAACGACGAGACGAATTCAGATACGCGGTCCGTTCGTCCGTCACACGTCCCTAACTATCCGAACATGCAACCATTCCTCTCCGGTCAACTGTCTGACAAATGTCCGGGACCGGGAAAACATTTCCGGATGGATTTCTCCTTCCTCGGTGACGTGCAACCACACGTTAGAACACACCCGGCACTGCACGTTGTCATGCCGTACTTTGCGTTGCTCATGTTTGCTCTATATTTATACTGTTTCCTCCCCCTCTTCTCTCTCGATAGATCCCGACGCAGCTCCGAAGCCTGAAGACACCACTGACAACCTTGCCCTTGCCGCCGAGCAACCAGGCAAGCCCCCCCCCCTTTGATCATCCTGATATCGCCCATTCTATTTCTCATGCTTGCATTAGAATTGCTGCTGCTACTGATTTACCTATTCTGATGCATAGCCTATTTATTGTAACCTGCTATTGATAATTACCTGCATATCCTAAACTGCTTAGTATAGGCTGGGTAGAGACCTATCAGAGACCCCGCTTATCCCGACTGCCGCGCTGGATCGTCAAAAGACCCGATCAACGGGAATTGAAGACCAGGCCCCGACACCGCACATCACCCCCCCTTAGTTGTAACGACACTGCAGCGTTACTATCGAGTGCCGAGGGTGAAACCTCTTGTAGCACTTCTGATGTTAACTCTGTAGAGTAGCTATTCGATCGTGGTCATCGAGGGTGATTCCTCCTTCACCGCTTTCGATAACGACGCCGTCGTACAACACCTCAAGTGTGAACCCAGTGAGGGTGATTCCTCCGAGTTCACCTTGACGGATACATCGAGTAGGAATCCAACGAGGGTGATACCTCGGATTCCCCTGATGATATGGACACACGGATAATTGGACTTTACATTGTTACTTGGATAGGCGGGTCGGCCCTGAGGGGTACCCGCGTGCGCCTGAGAGGCGAGTGTTGTGAAGACGGGTGCCAGTGTGGTGCCCGAGTGGTGAATACGAGGCGCGGCCGGGCATTCTTAACCCTTGCAGCAAGTCCTCGAGACGGGGCGACGGGGTCACATCTTTCCTGAGTCTCTGCTCGTTACCGCAAGCCCCTAGTCCTAACGATTTAGATATTTGATCCGAGCAGGCCTCTGGTCTGATAGCACTAACCATCACGTGGGCATAGTATGGGCGTTCTGCATCGTAGCATCAGCCGACAGTTCTGTCAGACGTCCAGTTCAACATTGTGGCACGGTAGGATCGTACCGACCCTCCGAGGCGGTGCTGGTATCCACCCTGCACACAACGACCCGGAGTGCACAGGGCGATGGCCCAAGACCCCTGAGTGCTTAGGATGTAGACCGGCGGGGACCTCTCTGCTGAGCTTTAGGTAGGGCTGCGGTGTGTCGTTTGGCCGAGGCCGGGCATGACCCAGGAAAGTGTGTCCGGCCGGAGTTAATCGAGCGTGTTGGGTAAGTTGGTGCACCCCTGCAGGGAAGAATACTTCTATCGATAGCCTGTCCTACGGTAAAGGACACTCGGAGTTGTATCCTGATTGATACAATTTAGAACTGGATACTTGGATACTATGGCTCTGGGATTGCTTCTCGCAGGGAGTCGAGAAGGAATCTCAGGACGAGGTTGATGACTGTATGGCTCTGGGATTGCTTTCTCGCAGGGAGTCGAGAAAGGATCTCTGGGTGAGGTTGAGACTTAATGATACTACTACATTATATTGTACTGTTCTACTCTCTTCTACTGCTGCAAGACCTCTGAAGATGCTAGTCTTCGATAGGACTAGGCCTTCTCTCTATTCTTGCATTTCTGCAGCCCAGTCCACATATACAGCCTCCCCTTGAAAATGTTGCATATGTAGCGTAGATCCTTGCTTGCTGAGTACTTCTGAGTACTCACGGTTGCTTTGTTTTCCTTTTCTCCCCATATCAGTTTATCGTGACCAAGATGACGGAGCCCCTGAGACAGCTGCCCTGCCGACGATCGCTACTACTACTACCCAGAGGATGGATTCTGCTATGAGTTGACTGACGACCAGGAGTAGGATCGGAGGGTCCCAGGCAGGAGGCCTACGCCTTTCGATCGTAGTGTTTTATTTTGCCCCGCCTTTCTAAAGGCCTTTTTGTTTCTGTTTCATATCTGTACACAGATATCTGATGCTTCCGCTGACGCTTGTTCGCAAGCTTATGTATTCGAGCCCTCGAGGCCCCTGGCTTGTAATATAAAGCTTGTATGACTTTATTTATGTTTTAGAGTTGTGTTGTGATATCTTCCCGTGAGTCCTTAGGCTTGATCGTGTGCATTTGCGTGTATGGTTAGTGCACGATCGGGCCGGGGGCGTCACACCAATAGTCGATGATGATGCACAAGAAGAGATGTCATTGCATATTCGGTAAATTAGCTTTACTTTTGAAGTGATAATCTTTATCCGCCCCCTCTATATTTGGTGGCCACATGCATCCGAATATATCTCCTCGTCCGAGACAGTTGGACGTACGGCTAGCGGCACCCTTTTCCCTTGTGAAGACCATAAACCATACAAGAACACCTTGTACGAAAATAAAAACAACGAACATGCCCAAAGGCTATATTAACTCTGTTTATATGCACCATCTCATGATATCGGGTAACTTGTGGGACATAGAAATGAGCTTTTTTTATTACTATAGGGAAGAGAGGTTGTAGAAACTGATTTGCTTATCACATTTGATTTGGAGTGTATTTGCTTATCAGATTTCTTTTGAGAAAATTTTATCAGATTTTTTTAGGGGTAAATGCTTATCAGATTTTTTTTGAGGCAAAAATGCTTATCAGATTTTGTCGAGAAATTTGCTCATTGTATTTGTTTTTTTTTTAGACAAGCTCATTGTATTTGTTGGCCTCAAGTTTTTTTGATCAAGCCCAAGTTCTGTGCTGGAAAACTGAAACCACGGTCCATCACACCCACATACCGGGCCGGGCAGGGCCTCAGAATTTTGCCTGCCCCCGAGATAAAATCCATTCCGGCGGTACGCATGGCCGCATCAGCTCCTCGCCCAGCCCACCAAACCAGCCCCGGCGCCAGCGTCACCCGACCAGCGAAACCGCCTCCCTCCCTTTCGCCGCCTCGCTGCCCACGCCGCTGCTCCGCTCGGTCCTCCCTCCGAGTCCTCTTCCCTCGCCGCCTCCTGGTAAGCCTCGTCTCCTCCCCGCCTAATCCCGCGTCGCTGGGTGCGCGCGTGCTTGCCTGCCTGCTTGATCGCGTGTTGCTGGTGGGTTTCTCTCGGCCCCCCGAATCGGATCCGCGGCGCCGCTCTCGTGTGTTTCTCCGCCGGAATGCTCGGGTTCTTCATGCCTTGACGGTGGAGTTTTTCCTTGTCCTCCGCTTCGCCGGCGTTCCCGGTTGCTTTTCCGCCGTAAGCTGCGAAGCTCTTGATGCTCGCTACCGGAATGTTCGATTTCTTCTCGTCTTGTTAGTGGAGTTTTTTTTTCTCGTTCTCCGATTCTTCGGGATTTTCGCTTGAGGAAAGTTATTGGCGCCGCTAACCCTTGATGGTTGCTGGGATTTTCGGTTTTGTTGGCTTCTTGATGGAGTTTTTTCTAGTCATCTCAAGTCTGGTTCAATCTCTAGTCCGTGATTTTTGGGGTTCAGAATTCACTGTACTCATCCTCGTTGTTTCTTAGTTTCCAGGCGACAGGCGTGATGGTAGAGGAGAAGAGGGAGAGGGCGGAGGAGGCGTCCGACAGCCCGCAGAAGTCCCCGCGCCTGGACCCGCTGGCCGCGGCTGGTCCTGGATGCAGCGCTGCGTCTGCGTCTCCGACGGGGTGGAGCGAGTGGCCATCATCCGAGGAAGCGGAGGCGGCAACCAGCAGCGACAGTACTGTCGACAGTATGGACGACAGCGGGAGGTGCGACCACATACTTTTCGATCTGGATATGGTGGTACATGATCTCAAGGTCGCAAACAAGGTCCTCAAGGAGCCTCGGAAGTGCCAGCGCCGTAATTGCAAGACGATCTGGAAGGGAGCCAGTGAGGACGACCAAGGGATGATGAAATGCATAGACTGCGCCTATTTTTTCTGCTCTGGGTGGCCGGTGGACATAGAAAATCCGCAGGGACACGCCCGCTGGCACGCCGGCGAGCACCAGCATTGGGTTGCTCAGTGGTGCGATGAACCGAATTTGGGATACTGCTTCTTGTGTGCACGCCCCATGAGGCTCAGTGACTGGAGCGAAGATGACTATGCAGTGGCGGCCAGAAACGAAAAGGATCAGCAAATGCCGGGGGATAGCGTTGCAAAGGATGGCTGGGGAACAATGGCCAGCGTTGCAAAGGATGGCTGGGGAACAATGGCCGAGAAGGAAGGGTGCGAAACGGGGGCCGAGAACCCGCAGAAACCCCCGCCCATGGACCTTCTACTGCTTGCATCTGCGGCTGAGAACACGCCGAAATACCCGCACCTGGACCTGCCTGCGTCCGAGGCGCTGGTGTTGTCGAACGAGTCACCATCGACGGAGGAAGCGGAGGAGACCAGCGACTGCACATACGACATCGGGTCATGCGAGCACTTGTTCAAGGACAGGGAGGAGCTGGATGATATGGTGCGTGATATCAAGACCGCCGAGAAGCCCCCAGAGTGCGAGCATTTCCCATGCACTACCACCTGCACCTGGAGGGGAGCTGCTGCTGGGTTGATGGTGTGCACGGAGTGCACCTCTACTTTCTGCACCGGGGAGAATGGGGACATGGAAAATCCACAGGGACACGCCCGCTGGCACGCCACCAGGGACTACCATTGGGTTGCTCTGTGGTACAATGAACCGTATAAGGGCTACTGCTTCGAGTGTGGGCACGTTCTGAAGCTCGGTCAGGATAAGCTGAGCGATGATGAGTGGGCAACTGTGGCCAGAAATAAAAGGGATGAGTGGGCAATGTCGGCCAGCAATGGGTGGGATGAGTGGGGAACAGTGGCCGAGAGTTATACAAATGATTTGTGGGCAATAGTGACCGGCGATGATGCGTCTGGGTATGCTAATGGAAATGGCTGTGTTATCAGAGGGTTGCCGAATCTTGGAAACACATGCTACATGAATGCACTGCTGCAGTGTCTCCTTGCACTCGGTGAGCTGAGGACAACGATTTTAGGACCGGGTGCTCGGCTGGGGAGAATTGGTCTGCACCTGAAGCAATTGTTTGTGGAGACAAGCAGCACAAATGATGCCAGACGCGCGCTGGATCCAGAGATGCTATTGAAAGATATGCGGGTGTTTAATCCGCAGTTCAAGGGCTCTCTTATGCAGGATAGCCAAGAGTTTCTTACATCTTTGCGCAGTGCTTTGGAAGAGGAGACAAAGGACCTAAACAAATTGCATGGGGGCGCAGAGCTTCGTACAATTGGCAATTCCATTTTTGGGGGCTGGTTGCGTCAGACCTTATACTGCATAAGTTGCCCAACTAAATCAGTTTTGGGTCTGCAATTCGATGAGCTCCAACTGGCACTGCCATCAAAGGATTGTCCAGCCAGAAGTGTTACGTTACCACCAATGACCAGAAGCTGTGGATCTCCGACGAAGACTCGTAAGGAACTATTCCAACAAACTGACAAGACTGATGGAGAAAAGATTCAAACAATTGCTGAAGGCAGTGATTCTCAGTTTCCTGGTTCAGAATTTGGAGATGAGGCCATAGAGAAAATACCCAAGCCTTTGCAAGTTGGTAAGTCTATGTGCTCCTCTAGCTAACTTAAAACATATAGTGTGGAACAGGCCCGCTGGTGTGGAATAGTGAGATCTAGTACCAGCTAGCTATTTTTCTGAACACAGAACACATGACACTTTCCGGAATGGAGCTCCGGTAATAGCTAAGTAGAGAAAATTGTTAAGGACATTTTACATATGCATTAAAAAAGTAGCAGCAAAGCCTTCGGGGTGGCTACAAAAAATTGGGCTGGATGTTTCAGCAGTCTTAGCATGAAAAAAGTGTTTGGTATAGTGTGGTAGTTTAAATTGACATTTGAAGATAGCTCAGGGTCTTGAGTCCTTACCTTCATAAAATAAGTGTTACTCAAAATGGTTGGTTAACTTAAGCGTGTATGGATATTGTCGAAAAAAGAGAGCTTAGATCGTGGTGGATAAAGATTCTTAAATATGCAAAGGATGAGGGTTTCTGGTTGCATGATCTTGCCAATGCTGATGAAACTAAATCCCTGTATGCTTGAATCTGCAGATTCTACTGAAGTGGAGGATGTTGCACACGGTCGTTTGCAGACTCAGAAAAATGATGTCCCACGAGAGATCATTGAAGTGCCAATAAAAGTTCTTGATTTCATTCCTAACTTGTTTGATGACACTGAACGAATGGATGAATCAATAGTAGATCCTCACGGTCCAGAAAATACTGGTCCATCTCCACTTGTTGATATAGAAGCCAAGGAGAACACTTACTCAGTAGAACTTACTACAGAAGACAAGGGGAGAGCTCAGAGCAGTGATATTACTGATGATGAGGCAGTACATATGAACTCTGTTGCATCGCTCGAGGACTGCTTGACACTTCTTTGCTATTGTCCGATGGGATGGAAATGTGATAACTGTTCCAAGGTTGTTGAGCTGCCAAGAACAAATGGAATTGAAAATGGTGAACCGATGATAGCAAGTACCAATGTAAATCCAACAGTTGAAGGAGACCAGACTGAATTATCAGACGGGAAAACATGCCCAAGTGAGCGATCTAATGATTTGAATAGCTTGTCGGTACATTGCACCTCTCCAAGTAGACAAACACATGGTTCAGATGCACATCATCACGTTATTCTTTCTGAAGACAGAATTAGTGAAGAAATCACTTCAGGGATGAGCTATAATGAAAAGAACTCGGCCTCTTGCAGCACTACCAATAAAAAATCTGAAAGTCATGAAGTTGTTCAGGAAGCTGCAACTAGTTCCTTTCCAACTGATAAACAGACTGACCTGCTGAGTGCCCAGGATAGTCAGGATACCAGCGACCAAAATCTAGGCAGTGGGAAGCAGGTAAAGCTGGATGATCATAGTGCGCAACAAGTGGAAGAAAACCGAATTGAGCAGAAACATGTGACTGGTGGTTTTCAAATACAATTGATTACTAAGCTTCCACCTGTGTTAACCATTCAACTGAAGAGATTCACCAATGCTCTTTCTAAAGTGAGAGGACATGTGAGCTTTAAGGAGATTCTTCATGCAGGACCGTTCATGGACCCCAGGTATCGACTTCTGATAGTTCTATACAGCAATTTCTAAGACTGTTCTTTTATGCCTATTCCATTAAGTCCTTACCTTTAGAAATCCAGCAACTATTTTGTGTCATAGTTTGCTTCTACAAAGCTTTAGGAGTATTCCTTCTCTACAAAAATAGGCATTGCAGGTTACAGAAATGAAGGTTTTGAACACAAAAAATATGTCAGACTTCAGGAATTTATATGTAAGTTTGTAAACTATTTTATAGGTTCAGGTTCAGACTACAATTTTTTTCTTGGTTCAGACTAGCATTTCGTACTTGTCAGGACACGATAATTGCAAGCTTAACTGAATCGTCTGAAGGCATCAGCTTAATTTGAGTGTGTACTGACAGCCTGATATGGACCATCACCAGAACCCTGTGCCATTGATTGAAACTGTTAATATTTCTTTTTTAGTATAGGATACCATATTGGAATATGTATCAGATGTCCAGGCCGTTGAGTACAAACTCTATTCACCTTGGCAGTGTATCAGTATCACTGACCAAGTTATGATTATATTATCATCACCTTGGTGTAGTGTACATTTTTTGCCTGTAGGTGATTAGCAGGTGCCTTGAAATGCCTAACCGGGAAATATTTATTTGAAGTTTGGATTGTTAAGTATAGTTCTGGTTTTCGAATTGCAATTGGATGGATATTATATATATGCAAACCTAACATCTTTGAATGGCCTGTTGAGAATTAGTATGAGCCTTTATTTCTAAGAGTTATGATTAGTAAGTACGTAATCAGTCACTTGAGATACACCATATTGTTTTGTTAATCTGATAGAGCTTTCTTGTTAACAAATGTCCAGTTTGTTGTTTGAAGAAAGACATTGCATTCTTGGTACTCCAGCGTAATCTTCGTTTTCCTTGCATCTGGTCTAACTATTTATTACATTTTTCTACTCTTCAGTTCCGAGGACAAAGGTAACTCCAGCTATCGTCTAGTTGGTGTCATTGAGCACCGTGGCCACGCCTTGAGTATAGGGCACTACGTTGCTTATGTGAGGGCAGGTCAGCAGAGCAGTGGTTCTTCCTCATGGGTTTGCGCAAGCGATCGCGACATCAAGGAAGTCCCCCTAGAAGAAGTTCTCGGGTGCGAGGCGTACATGCTTTTCTATGAGAGGATGGATGACCGAGGCATATGTGGGAGCCTAGCCACCAACTAACCAGACCAGATGGACAATGAGAAAGGATGCACAAGTTTGAGATGAGCAAGCATGGCAATTGCCAAGTGTAGATAGATACACAGAGTCGTCATCACGTCCAATTTTGTTGCTTTGGCCGAGTCATTGCAAGATTTTGCATTGGTTGCAGCATGTAGATTGCAGGGTAGTCTTTTTCCTTTTTTTGCGAATTGATTGCAGGGTAGTCAACTGGAAAGAATTCGGCCAGTGTTGTTGGGCAGATGTTCACACTCGTTTATAACCAGTTCTCTGTCCATGAGAAACACATATATTTCTCCATCATCTGTCCTTACATATCGAGAAAAAAGAACAACATTGACTGTGCAGGACAGTGGAAAACATGGAACATATCCAATTAAGAACACTTTCAAATAACAGTTGATGATTGTTCTCAACCTCTTCTTCTGGATGCGTGTGTTATGTGTATCAGAGTAGCGAGTCTAGTAAGTCTGAATCCACGGGAAAACGAAATCTACTGTCAACTGCCATTTTGCATTTTCCACCCCATCATAGGAGCGGCTTCGCCTGTCATTGTTACTGTTTTTCTTAGTTGGAATTGTTGCATTTTATTCAAATCACAAGAAAGAGGCAAACAGGAAGCGATTAGTCGCTTCTGGCGAAGCTTAACAAAGGCCAACTACTACATAGAGACAACAACTACTACTCATCAGCGATAGTGAAGCCGTCAGACGCAGAAGTTATCGCTTGACGGATGAAGCTGAGCCAATATGTTAGGTGGGCGAAGTGAGCGAGACCAAAACGGGTCAGACGTGGAGTGGCAATCTCCGAAGTTACCATCGAGTCGATACACTCCAGTGGCACCTAGAACCAAGTCTTAACAAAGTTTTTCTGTTTCTAACATGGACAACACTTTCACTCATTTAGGCCATCCTCTTTTTCTCCCTGCAAAAAAATAAAATTGCTGCTTGTAATTTGTTTTGGATAAATTTATAAACAAGTTGCCTGCTTACAATGCTAATATACTTGCTCATGCTGCTAGGCTTGAACTAATTAGATCTGTTTTCTCTGTTATTCCTGTGTACTACATAACTAACATTTTGTTTATCAAGAAATTTATAGCCAAACTCACTGCTATTATTATGAATTTTTGATGGATAGGAATTAGAGAAAATAATTCTATTAGAAGCCTTTGTCTTAGAGCTTGGTATAAGGAATTTGCAAGCCATAATGAAAGTATGTTTCTTGCAGCTTCTTGGAAACTTGCTAAAGCCCCCTCTTCTCATTTACATCTTGTTCTTAAATCCAAATATTTTCATGATGCCTCCATTTGGATTACCACTCCAAACACTCCCAAATCAGCATTCTGGTCCTCCATTTTCAAAATGATTTCTAAGCTCAAAGCTCATTCTTTCTACCAAATAACTCAAGGGAATATCTCTCTCTGAAGTACTCCTTTGTGTTCTCATTGGGCTACGATTCATGATCAACTCATTATTCAGCGTCTTGGATACAAATATCCTTCTCTTGTTAAAGATCTTTGGCTCCCGGGATAGAAAGTCTATGTAAAACCCCCATGTAGTAAGCTACAGTAATCCCTCAAGATTATGCTAAGTCACTTTGCTTCGCAATGCTTGATCACTATGGGTTCAAATCTCATTTCAAACTCCACCTCTAAAATCAATTCAAATTGCAAGTGAAATTTAAAGTTTCACAAACATGATTGCAAAATAGTTCATCATTTAGCAAATATTACATAACAATTATTTGTTAAGGAAAACAACATCACTTATTTGCTTAATTGGGCTCTAGCAATTAAAACAGTACCAAATCAGCATATTTAAATGCTTTCCCATTTATGAAAAATTCAGACAAATTCAAATACCTCCCAAACTTTTTGTGGCAATGCCAAATAATGCAAAGTAAATATGTGGTCAAGTCCCATATTTTACAAAAGTCATTTGTTGGCTAAAGAAAATGCAAAACAGAAAGAATAAAAGAAAAAAAAACGCACTATGCACTGAGCTCTAGTCCACAGGGACAGGCCCAGCTGGCCCAACCCACCACCACCACCTCACCTTCAACGTCCTGCCACAGGAGGCCGACCGAGCGCGCGCGCGCGCGCCCATCCCCGCCGAGCCACCTCATCGCCTGCGCTGCTACAAGCGCCCGCGGGTGGATAAGGCTTCCACCGCGGCTCCTCGGGGACAGCCCCAGATCTTTTGCCCCCTCCACTCGCTCCGCTCCTTCCTCTCCCGCCATGGCCGCCTTGGCCGTCGCCGTTGCAACACCGCCCACGGAGCCACTGCATCGCCACCACGCCCTCTTCTTCCTCCTCGGATCATCGGAGCTCCACCGCTTCGATTAGCCGCCGTCTGCAGCTCCTAACCCCCCCCAACGGCCACCGTGTGCCACCCGGTGAGCACCCGCGTTGACCCCCTCACTCTCCTGCTCTTCCTCGTGCCCATAGGCGCCCCCTACTCATGGCTGAAGCTCGTCGACGCTGTCCATGTCGTTGCTGTGCTCACTGCCGCTGCCGCTCGCGTTCGAGCTCCGTGTCATGCTCCTGGAGCTCCTAGGAGTCCAACGAGCCCATGTACGCGCACTCCCGTGCCCTGTAGCAATGTACTTGACCTTGCCCGAACTCCGGCGTCTGCCTCGGTGGTCGCCGCCATCGCTACGCGCCACCCCCGCCCGCGCCACCGTCACCAAACGACGCTGCGCTGAACGCCCGTTCGAACGCGTCGTCGCGCGCTCCAAATGGTGCCCTGTAGGCAAAATCCGACGCTGACCCGAGTCCCTCCGCCGCGAAATGAGGTCGTCGGCGTTTAAACGCCGATGGTCCGACGTGGCGCAACCACTGGCCCCCCGGGTTGCTGGCAGCTGGGTCCCACGGCCCAGTTAACCAGTCAACGGGTCAACACTGGCCCACTGACTCAGTCCCCCTGGCCCACCTCTCAGCCTCTGCTGACTGGGCAGTTGACCTAGTCAACTGGGCCCCGCTGTCAGTCTCTGGTGCCTTCTGGTGCACTTCACCAGGCGCACCTAGCATTTTAGTTGTTAATTTTTTTTGAAATAAAAATAATCCAAAAATTCCAGAAATTGTTTAAAACTTTGAAAAATCGTATAAATTCAACCGTAGCTCAGATGAAAATGTTTTATATATGAAAAATGATAAAAAAAATAAGGCGAATCTGTTTATGCCATCCACATACCTATCACATGTCTCTAACACTGCAAACATGGAACCTTCCCCTCTGGTTTGTCTGCCCGATAATTGCCTAAAGCCGGGAAAATGTTCCTAGATATTTTCCCGCTCCGTCTATAACACTTCGCACTGCATTAGGTCACCCCTAACACATCATATTGCCATGTCATGCATTGTGATGCATTTGTTTGCATTATATTTATTGCTTCTTCCCCCTCTTCTCTCTGGTAGACCCCGAGACCGACGCTGACGCCACTGAGTACGACTATGCTCTAGACGACCAGCCCCTTTCAGCAGAGCTTCCAGGCAAGCAAAACCCCCTTGATCATTCCTATATCGCCCATTCTTTCTCTCCCGTGCTTGCATTAGATTTTGCTACTGTTGTTCGATAGCTCCTATTCTGATGCATAGCCTGCTTTTGTAACCTGCCATTTGTTACTTTACATGTTATCCTATATGCTTAGTATAGGTTGGTTAGTGATCCATCAGTGGCCTCGCACCCTTGTTTGTGTTGCCATGCTTTGCTTCCGGATGAATCGATCAATGTGATCGACATGCAGAGACCAAACACACACCAGCACCCCCCTTAGTTGTACGACTCTACAGAGCTACTATCGAGTGCCAAGGGTGATGCCTCATATCCCACTTATGATGATATCTCTGTAGTGTAGCACATCAGGTGTGGTTTACCGAGGGTGATTCCTCGCTCATCACTCCCGATGATGACTCTGTCGTGCAACACCTCAAGTGTGAACCATCGAGGGTGATTCCTCCAAGTTCACCTTGACGGGTTACATCGAGTAGGAATTCATCAAGGGTGGTTCCTCAGATTCTCCCTTGATGTTATGGACACACGGATACCTTGACCTTCACCTCAGTCCTTTGTTGAAGTCCGGTCAACCCAAGGGTTACCCGCGAGAGTTATTGAAGTCGGGTTGACCATGAGGGTACCCGCGAGATAATGACGCAACATGGCCGGGCAGGCAGACCGCCCTAGAGAGGGATGGGCTTGGACCTTGTCGTAAGTCCACAAGACGGAGCGACAGGATCACTGATCGTTTCCGCGAGCTCGCAATACACTAACGGGTTTGGATATGTGATCCGAGTAGGCCTCTAGCCTTTTCGCACTAACCACCACGCGGGATAAGTTATGGGCACTCGGCGTCGTACGCTTCTATCGAAAGCTCTTCAGATGTCACAGATCAGAGATGCGGGCTGATTGTTGGGGTGGACGGTAATCGCCTGTGCTTCTATAAGGAGGTGGGTTTGGTCCCCGGCTAGTCGCGCAACACGTAGGAGTGCAAAGGGCGATGGGCCCTGAGCCCTTCGCACTTAGCACTTAGGATGTAGACCGACATGCTGACATCTCTGTTGAGCCTAGGTAGGACTACGGCGTGTCGACCAGCCAAGGCCGGGCATGACCCGGTAAAGTGTGCCCGGCCGGAGTTAATCAAGCGTGTTGGGTAAGTTGGTGCACCCCTGCAGGGAAGTAATCTATTCGAATAGCCATGTCCACGGTAAAGGACGCTCGGAGTTGTATCCCGATCTACTACAACTAGAACTGGATACTTGTGATACTAAACTGATATGATAGCTCCGGGATCGTCTTCTCGCAGGGAGTCGAGGAAGGATCTCTGGGAATGGCTAATATATACATGCTATTATATGATATGTTATTATGTACTCTTCTGATGCTGCAAGATGCTAGTCTTCGATAGGCTAGGCCTTCTCCCTCTACTCTGGCATTTCTGCAGTATAGTCCACAGATACATCCCCTTTCTCTTGATACTGATGCATACTTAGCATAGATCTGATGTAAGTCTTGCGAGTACTTTGGATGAGTACTCATAGTTGCTTTGCTACCTTTTTCCCCTCTACCCGGTTCCTACGATCAGATGACGGAGCCCAGGAGCCAGCTTATCCCGTCGATGACTACTACTATACCGACAGAGCCTACTACTACGTGGAGGCCAACGACCAGGAGTAGTTAGGGGCCCCAGGTAGGAGGTCTGCGCCTTTTCGATCTAGTTGTTGTTGTTTTACTAGCCTTCTTAATGCAAACTTGTCTAATTATGTCTGTACTCAGATATTGTTGCTTTTATTGACTTATGTATTAGAGCCTTCATGGCCCTGGCTTGTAATATAAAGCTTTATGTTTGAGTTTGTGTCTAGAGTTGTGTTGTGATATCTTCCTGTGAGTCTCTGATCTTGATCATGCACATTTGCGTGTATGATTAGTGCACGATTGAGTCAGGGGCGCCACAATCTAGAACAATAATCTCATTTACTCTCTCTTTCAGCAGCCTTTAGCGTCTTCTATTATCCAAACTGAGACTATTAATGAAGATTGCCCTGATATGTCATGCTCAGATCTTACTCCTAAGGGAATTTGTTCTTCCAAATCCACTTAAAAGTTATGTTTGCGGGATATTCATAGCAATCCTAGGAATTCCCCATCTTTAGTTTCCTTGCAGGTTAAAAATCTCCTCAAGATGATTCGAAAGAAAAAGCTTATGATTCCCAGAGTCCAAAATTTTGCTTGGAGGCTTCTTCAGTAAGCTCTTCCCATAGGTTTGAAGGTTGGCCGCTTTTCTATACATATTTCTGAATTTTGTTGCAGATGGGCCCAACAGGAGAATGAGATACACCTCTTTTCTTTGTGATTTTGCTAGAGCAGCATGGTACTACCATCCTTGGTAGATTAGATGCGATGTTTTAGTTCAGAGTCATTCCAATATGCGCAACAATATTCTGGCTTTGCTTAGCATGAATCATCCACATGCTTCTGCTTCAAACATTCTCAATTTTATGCGGTGCCTTTGGAAAGCAAGAAACGACTATCTTTTTGACAGGAAGAAGGCTCTCCCTCACCACACTAGTAGGAAAAAAACCTAGTAGCGGCGTTCCAAAAACGTGGTTACCGGTGTAGAGCCCAAAAACCGGTAGTATAACGCCAGTGATAAGTCTCACTAGTGGCGTTGCTTCCAACGCCGACAGTAATGTCTTACTACAGGCGTGTGTGGGCCATGCCTGAGATAAATATGTTATTGTTGGCATCCGACATACATCGACACCATCCAGAGTGTTGGCGCATTTGCGGCAATCGGATACCACGAGGACCGACATGTGGCGCGCTCCAGATTAGAAGATCCGCCCTACAGAAGAGCCCACTTGACCACCGCATCTGCTTTAGGTATGGACACAAAAGTACGAAGAGGCCACATCTCCTACTTCTCCTCGTCGCTAGCCTCTACCAAGATGCGTGTCATGAGGCTGGAAAGTTGTTTATCTGCCATCTTCTTCCTCCAGTGCAACTCCATCTCTGGGATATGTCCCCGAGTGTGTTCAACGGCGTTTATCCTGTTGAACATCGCCTCTTTGAGCCGCTCTGCACGTTGCTTCTCAAATGTCCACATGTTCATCTACTCATTGTCTTGCACATTGACCCCTTTTCCTAAATCTTCTGATCCCATTTATCTATGGGAAGAACATAAACAAAATATAGTTGATATTGACTACAAAGTGCACTTATTTATGTTGGTGCAACAAAAATGAGTGTTTGCCGCCCTAAATTATGCACAGGCGCGTTGCAACTCATACATCAAGTACCAAGTCTCATACAGGACTAAACCAGAGAAGTCGCTCTTCGTGAGATCAAGGAGAGCATTAAGAAGACCAAGCATTGGAACGAGCTACAAATGTCACAACGGAAGCAACTAACTCCGGCAGGAACGAGTCGGCAAGCCAAGACCCGGCAAGCCCCTCGGGCATGAGCTTTCCGCCAAACACTAGCGCTCCGCCTCTCCGACCAGCTGGTCGGAGATTAGTGAGGTGTCGAGCCCACAGGTGTTTAGGTGGACGTGACTCGTGCGTGTCAGCTTGCTGGGGGGGGGGGGGTAAATCATCTTTATTGACACCTGTCCTGATGGTGTGTCACGCTAATAGGAGGTAGCTGGTTAAGCGGCGCGGCAGCCTTGCCGGGATTCAACCTCCACATGACACCTAGTAGCACATTTAATGCATTTTGTCTTAACTGGCAGAGTTAGGTATGTTAGCTCTGTATCAGTCTAATCACCCCTGTAATGACCTTTTTGCCACTGTGGTGACCCCTTGAGCTATAAAAGGAGGGCCAGGGCAACATTAGTAGGGGTTCAAATCTTCGCAACTCTCACACATAGGTATTCATGCGACTGCTCTCTCCTCACCACTTGCCGGGGGAGAGCGCTCCGTGTATTTGTGCTCAACCACCACCCAATACACCAAAGGCAGGAGTAGGGTTTTATGCTCCCGGGCGGCCCGAACCTGGGTAAAATTGTGTGCTCCTCATTGTGTTTGCTCTTTGCGTTGATTGCCACCCCTCACCGAACCAGCAAAGGGGCAGCACGGCCCCATAGATCGTCGGCTCCATGCCGACATCTTTGGCGCGCCAGGTAGGGGAAGCTGCATTGGCGTAAATCAAAGCAGCGAGCAGCACATCGGCTACGTAGAGTTCCGCGTCTTCTTCAACATCCATGGCGCCCAAGAAGAAGGGCTCCATCACGACGAAACCATCCTCGTCCAGGCTACCACCACATTCGCCTGTGGATGGCACAGGCGGCGCCACTCCGGCGGGCGGTGCGGAGGCCATGGGGGGCGCGGCCAGCATAGGAGGTGCCGCCGCCGTGTCCGCCGCGGCGGGAGCAGACGATAGGAACGCCGGAGCTGGTCAGCTCTTACGACCCTCTGGCGACATCCACAACAGTGGTACGGGCGGTGCAGATGTGTAGCTCCCGCTTTTCCCGCGCCATGGCGAGTGCAGCCAACGGAGCAACACCGCCCGATCTGGTGCAAGCCGAGATCCTCCCGCTGCACCAACCCCAATAGCTGCAGGGGAGATGACATCAAGACACACACCGCGCCCGTCACGAGATGGACGTGACATGACGCCGAGCGGTGTTGTTGTGCCTCCACAACAGCGTCCGCATGGCAAGTCACCGGTTGGTCAAGCTCAAGATCTCCAGGCGCTACTCCCGCCGCGCCAGCCCACTACCGCCCTCACGATTCGGCAATGAGACCGCAACGCTGCTCGTGCTGGCTCCACCAGGAGTCAAGCGACGTCACGTTCCTCACGTTCTAACATGCCCCAAACAGCGACAAAGGCAATGGTGCGGGTGCAGATGCTGCTGGATTTCCCTCCAGTGGCTGACAAGATGGACGAGTGGAGGGCTATCATTTAGAGTTTGATCGAATTTGCCGATGCGAATAGGTCCCAGTTGGCGGAGCCCTCGCGGCGCCCGCCAACTGCGCCTGCGGCTCAAGCTGAGGGTCATGGGGCGGGTGGTGTGCCCACGGTGCAGTCCCCTCCCCGGCAACAATCTCAGCGGCAACACCGACCCTCGCAACCAAACCACCAAGACACGCAGCCCGATGACGCATCCATGGCTTCCTCAGGTCCACAGACGCAGCGGGATCATAGGCAAGTGTTGTTGGAAAGACGAGCGGCGGACGCTCGCACCACTATCCAGCGGCGCCGGGAGGCACGCCGTCAATCAGACGAGCGCAACGGTCCAGTCGTTGATGAGCCAGCACCCGTTGTTGGCGGGTACCTACCTTATGAGGTTGGGTGCCAAGCTTTCACACGTGAGCTGTGACAAGTCTGTTGGCCGTCCGTCCGCGCATTCAAGCCCGAAGTACCAGAAAAGTACGACGACAGTCAAAACCCGGCAGAGTTCTTAGGCGTTTACACCATTGCTGTACAGGTTGCCGGGCGAAGAGATGAAAAGGTGCTAGCCAATTACTTCCCGTTGGTGCTCAAGCCCAATGTGAGGTCCTGGTTGATGAACCTGCCAGAAAACTCCATTTCTTCATGATCCGACCTTTGCAATGAGTTTGTTGGTGCATTCACAGGGGGACAGAGAGGTCTAGGGGTGCCTAGCAACTTGCAAGCGATCCTACAAAGGGAAGGAGAGGATTTGCGCAGATACATTCAGAGGTTCAGCCATGTGCACCGCAGTATACCAGATATCCACCCTACAGCTGTGATTGCTGCATTCCACACAAATGTGCATAATAGCAAGATGATGGAAAAGATGCATATTCGGTTGCCAAAGACTGTCAACGAGCTCTACACGTTGGCGGACAAGTGCGCGTGTGCAGAAGAAGGGAGGAGACTTCCTGGAGATGAAGCCAATGTCGAAGTCGATTCTGACGATGATGATGAGGCTGCCCCAAAGAAGAAGGGTCGAGCTGCAACAGGAAGCTCAAGGGAAAGTCAGTTATGGCTGTGGAGGGCTCCGGCAACTCCAGCCCCGCCAGGAAGCCCAAGGCGGAGAGTACCGACAAAGAAGCGGCTACGTGCGCTGATTGCCAGGTTGCCGCGGCGGGGGAGAAAACTGGCAAGTCCGACGGGCCGTACTGCAAGATTCACTGTACCAAGGGCCATGACCTCCAAGAGTGTCGCCAAGTCGAGCAACTGGCTGAGAAGCAGAAAGCAGAGTACGAGAAGCGGGACAAGGAGAAGGGTCAGGAAGGTACAAGCGGGTCCAGCAAGAAGGGCCGCGGTGGTCGAGGTGGATGGCGTAGCAACATCGGCCAGAAGAAAGAAAAGCCCGCCAGGGGCAGAGAGAAGAAATAAGAAGATGAAGGAAGTGATGAGGAAGATGACGAAGAATCCAACGAGCATGAGTTCCAGAAGGCAACAGAGGCCATATGCATTGACAGGGGTGCATCCTTGCACTCCTCCCACCGCGTACTCAAACAGTGGGCGCGGGAAGTCAATGCGGCAGAACCGGCAACAGATGCACAAAAGCCCCTCAAGTGGTCTCACACGCCTATTATTTTCGATGCTGAGGATCACCCTGATCACACAACTGCGGTCGGGTGTTTGCCGTTGTTGGTCTCACCAACGATACGCAACCTCAAGGTCACAAAAATACTAGTTGACGGTGGAGCTGGCTTGAACTTGATCTCCCCCGAGGTGATCGAGAGGCTGCAGATCCCTGAGGAAGAGCTCCAGAAAACAGGGACGTTCCAAGGAATCAACCCGGGAAGGAGCCAACCTAAAGGAAAGATCACGTTGCCGATGATGTTTGGCGGGGAACTAAATTACATGATAGAGAAGGTTATGTTCGATGTGGTGAAGACCCCCTTGCCGTTCAATGGAATTCTTGGCCGTCCGGCCTTGGCCAAATTCATGGCAGCATCACATTACGCCTACAACACGTTGAAGATGCTGGGGCCCATGGGCGTCATCTCCATCAACTCCGACAAGAAAGATGCAGTCATTTGCATTGTCAAACTCTACAGGGACGCGGTCGCAGTAGAAACTGGCAAAACAACAGCCCCCGCCAAGACAAAGGATAGCAAGAAGTTCGACAAGACATCCAGTGAGCCTTCCGGGAAGCGCACCTCTTCGGAGTGCTGTGCACCCGTCGAGGACTCACCGGAAAGCTCTACCGGCAAGAGGTCCAAGTACACCGCACCTGCGACAAAGAAGGTGCCGGCGAGGGAGGATGGCACTTACGGTACCTTCACCATCAGTGCCACTCTAGATAGCAAATAGGAAAGCGCGCTCATTACCTTCCCGCGGGCGAATGTAGATGTGTTTGCATGGCAACCATCTGACATCCCCGATGTTCCCAGGGAGGTAATTGAGCACCACCTTGCTGTCTGCCCTCACGCTCGGCCCGTCAAGCAGAAGGTCAGGAAGCAAGCTTTGGAGCGGCAACAGTTTATAGCAGAACAAATTAAGAAACTCAAGGCAGCTGGCCTGGTTAGGGGGGGGTCTTACACCCAACTTGGTTGGAGAATCCGGTTGTCGTGCGCAAGGCAAATGGGAAATGGAGGTTTTGTATTGACTACACTGATCTTAATAAAGCATGTCCAAAGGATCCTTTCCCCTTGCCGCGCATCGACCAGATTGTGGACTCCACTGCTGGTTGTGATTTGCTCTCGTTTCTTGATGCTTACTCCGGGTATCACCAGATATTCATGTCCAAGGAAGACAAGGAAAAGACCGCGTTCATCACTCCATGTGGCACATACTGCTTTGTACGGATGCCTTTCGGACTAAAGAGCGCGAGTTCAATGTTTGCAAGGGCAGTTCAGAATGGTTTCGAGCCACAGTTGCATAGGAACATAGAGGCCCATATGGATGATATCGTGGTCAAGACCAAGGACAAGTCCACTTTGATTCAAAATTTGGAGGAAACCTTTTCCAACTTACGGAAGGTCAATATGAAGCTCAACCCCGAGAAGTGTGTGTTCGGTGTTCCCTGCGGCAAGCTCCTTGAGTTCTTTATATCTCAGCGAGGGATCGAGGCAAACCCCGACAAGATCAAGGCTATTGAACAAATCCAAGCACCCAAGACCGTCAAGGATGTGGGGCGTCTTGCTGGTTGCATCACGGCTTTAAGCAGGTTTATTTCAAAGTCTGCTGAGCGCGCCCTACCTTTCTTCAAGATATTGAAAAAGGCGGGTGATTGCTTGTATCTACGTTGGTATTTCCCCGAAGAGGAGAGGATGATGCAGCACATCAACGGTAAGTATTTCCCTCAGTTATGAAACCAAGGTTATCAATCCAGTAGGAGAACCAAGCAACACTATGTAAACGGTACCTGCAAACAAATAACAAACACTTGCAACCCAACGCGTAAGAGGGGTTGTCAATCCCTCCTCGGTATTGAGATAGACTAAATTGTATGAGATCGGATAAATAGATCGAGCAAAAACACAAAATAAAATAAGAAAATAAAAAGTACAGCAAGGTATTTTTGGATTAATAGATCTGAAAATAATATGATAGGAAATAGACCCGGGGGCCATAGATTTCACTAGAGGCTTCTCTCAAGAAAATAGCATACGGTGGGTAAACAAATTACTGTTGGGCAATTGACAGAAGAGCAAATAATTATGACGATATCCAAGGCAATGATCATGTATATATGCATCATGTCCAAGATTAGTAGACCGACTCCTGCCTGCATCTACTACTATTACTCCACACATCGATCGCTATCCAGCATGCATCTAGTGTATTAAGTTCATGGAAAAATAGAGTAATGCATTAAGAATGATGACATGATGTAGACAAGATCTATTCATGTAGGAATAGACCCCATCTTTTTATCCTTAATGGCAATGATACATGCGTGTCATGTCTCCTTCTGTCACTGAGATTGAGCACCGCAAGATCGAACCCATCACAAAGCACCTCTTCCCATTGCAAGAAAAATCAATCTAGTTGGCCAAACCAAACCAAAGTTTTGGAGAAGAAATATGAGGCTATAACAATCATGCATAAAAGAGTTTAGCAAAGACTCGGATAATATTCATGGATAGATCTGATCATAAACTCACAATTCATCGGATCCCAACAAACACACCGCAAAAAGTCATTACATCAAATAGGTCTCTAAGAACATCGAGGAGAACATTGTATTGAAGATCAAAAAGAGAGAAGAAGCCATCTAGCTACTACCTATGGACCCGTAGGTCTATGGTAAACTACTCACGCATCATCGGAGGGGCAAGGGTGTTGATGAAGAACCCCTCCGTGATCATTGACCCCTCCGGCAGAGTGCCAGAAAAGGCCTCTAGATTGGATCTCATGGTTCTGGAACTTGCGGCTGCTGGAATTGTGTTTCGTCGACTACCCTAGGGGTTTTGGGATTTTATAGTATTTATAGAGCTGATAGTCGGTGGAGAAGCCTCCCATGGGCGCCACTACCCACCAGGGCGCGCCTGGGCCGTCTGGCGCGCCCTGGTGCCTAGTGGGCCCCACGGGCCTCCTCTGGTGCACTTCTTTGGCTCCCTAGGTGTCTTCTATCCAGAAAAAAATCTCCAAAATGTTTCGTGGCATTTGGACTTTGTTTGGTATTGATATTCTGCAAAGTAAAAAACAAGTAGAAAATAGCAACTGGCACTGGACACTATGTCAATAGGTTAGTCCCAAAAAATGATATAAAGTTGCTAGTAAATGAGTATAAAACATCCAAGAATGATACTTTAATAGCATGGAACAATAAAAAATTATAGATACGTTGGAGACGTATCAGCATCCCCAAGCTTAATTCGTGCTCGTCCTCGAGTAGGTAAATGATAAAAATAGAATTTTTGATGTGGAATGCTACCCATCATATTTATCACATATTCTTTTCTTTTGTAGCATGGACATTTGGACTTTTAGATGATTCAAAGCAATAGTCTATAATTGACATGAGGAAATCAATACTCAAGCATATCAATGAGCAACCATGTCATTCAAAATATCAACACTAAAGAAAGCTATCCCTAGCCCATTATGTGTTGGGGAACGTTGCATGGAAAATAAATTTTTTTCTATGCACACGCAAGATCTATCCATGGAGATGTATAGCTATGAGAGGGGGAGAGCATCTACATACCCTTGTAGATTGCTAAGCGGAAGCGTTTATCAACGCCGTTGATGTAGTCGTACACCTTCACGATCCGTCCCGATCAAGTACCGAACATACGGCACCTCCGCCTTCAGCACATGTTCAGCTCGACGACGTCCTCTCCTTCTTGATCCAGCAAGAGGGGCGAAGTAGTAGATGAGTTACCACAGCACGACGGCGTGGTGACAGTGGTGGTGAAGAACAATCTCCGCAGGGCTTCGCCAAGCACAATGGAAACTATGACGGAGGATAAACTAGAGGGGCCGGGGTTGCCGACACACGGCTTGGTGAATATTGATGTGTTTTGCGTGCTAGCCCTGCCCCTCTATTTATATGTTGAGCCCTGGGGTCATTTCTTGGAGAAAGAGCCTCCTCAAAGTCGGTTTAGCCCGCAAAGCAAGAGTCCTTCTCGGACTCCAGGACCAGACGCCAGGGTCCTTGGTGTCTGGCCCCTTGGCCTCCACAAAACTACCTTTTGCACCTTCCTAAAGCCCCGTGGGCTTTACCCCTTGGCCCAAATAAAGTGTTCTCATGCTCGAACATTTCAGGAAACATCCGAAACCCCTTCCGATGAATTCCGGAACCCTTCCGGAGACCAAACACTATTATCCCATATATCAAGTTTTACCTCCGGACTATTCCGGAGCTCCTCGCTATCGGTGTCAAAACAGGCAGACCTCGGGGTAGGGGGTCCCGAGCTGTGGATCTAGGATCGATGGGGAACAAGGGACGATGAACACGATGTTTACCCAGGTTCGGGCCCTCTCGAAGAGGTAATACCCTACGTCCTGCTTGATTGTATTGGATGTATAGTATGATTTACATAGTAGATCTACCTCGAGATCAACATGAGCTAAACCCTAAGGTGATGAGGTGAAGAATATAGCTCTAGCCCTAAAGACTACAACCCTCGGTTTATATAGACACCGGTAGGGTTAGGGTTACCGGAGATAGATTACAATAAGGGATAAAGAGATCCCGCCTATCCTTGACTTGGAGGGCACACAATGGCTTCGTAGATCTCCCGTCACTATACGGCTTCTCCAGTCCAGCCCATATTCAATGGGCCGACACCCCGAGGACCCCTTAGTCCATAACTCCCTCAGTAGCCCCCGAACTAGCCTCCAACGTCGAGGATTATCCTCTGGAATCTTCATATCATTGGCTTGCGAGACGAGTTCTTCCATTCCTTTATTCAGTTTGGAGTCGTATCAATCTCGCCAAACACTATCCGGAGCCCAAACTAATGTGCTCGGGCCCGGACAGTTTCAAGATTCTGGGATCCGAAGATATCTCGAGATTGAGGTGGGACCATCAGAGTTTAATGCCATTCCTCGGAGCAAGGGCTTCGTGCACCTTTTCAGAAGGCATGGGTCCCAATGCCATCCTTCCACGATCCCGTCCTTCCAGCTTCATGATGAGACACTTATTTATAGATACAAAGGTGCGTGGGACAGCTTACCTCCCCCCTTTCGCAAAGAACGACACCGAAGAAATTCCTAGATGCCATGGCCGACCTCCCAGGTTCATCCTCGCGCCCGCACGGCCCACTCCCAGGCGATTGGTCGAGATGTTCAGTTTCACACCTTCAGCTGAGGCGCTTGCAGACGCAGTGCTTCCTCCCTCCGGCAGATTTGGTTCCCGTCCGCGCTGGTCTCATCTCCGTCGATGGCTGCACCGTTGCCGAGAACTCCCCCACTCCAAGCAAGGAGGAGAGGGTATGTCTCATGCCCTTCCTTCTAAGTGGTTTGGGCTTTCCCATCCATCCCTTTTTATGGGGTTTGTTGGAGTTCTATGGGATCCAGCTCCACAACCTCACCCGGGGGTCCATATTGCATATCTTTGGCTTTGTAGCCCTTTGCGAGATATTTTTGAGTTGCGAGGCCCACTTCGATTTGTGGAGGAAGTATTTCTGTCTTGTCGCTCGCCACCGGGGGGGGGGGGGATCCATATTCGAGGTGGGCGGCGCCGAAGTATGGTGTATAGCTGGGACAGGGTACCCAATTGGAACCCCACGAAAAGATCCCGAAGGATGGACCTTGGAGTGGTTTTATATTGAAGACGTCCCCCTCTCCGATCCAATTCGGCAAGGGTTGCCCGAATACTCAGATGACCCACCTATAAAGCGATTCAACTGGCGGCCCAAAGGCCCTTCCCAACAGGACAACGAAGAGGTGTGTTCGCTGGCGGCCAAGGTCAGGCTGCTAACTAGCAGTAAGCTGACCATGATCGAAGTGATGGCATTGCTATTACCCGATGTGTGCAACCCCTCCAGCAATGGGGTCATCCTTTATGGTGCTATAACGGGACCAACGACGTAACCCGCTACCAGCGACAAGGGCCAGACAATAAGGCGGCTCTGGCCAAAATATTGGCCGATCTCTTCAAGGGAGAGGAGGCAGATTTCGCTCGAATGAGTGTTCGGGAAGGTTGCTTCGGATACAATCTGGCAGACTAGGTAAGCCACAATCCACTATCTTAAGCTAATGGATTACGGCCGAACTCTGACTGGTTGTATTTGAACAGGGATCGAGGCGTCAAGTTGCGTCCATTAATTGCCCTCTCCTCAACTGAAGGATCATTCCCATGATGACGATCCATGGTATCATGACGACCCAGAGATGTCGATTGATTTTGAAGACGGGGTGTTTTATCAGGAGAGCCTTGACGGCACCAAGGTCGCTCTGACAGCCGATCACCCTGGGGCTCTTCCCTCTTCCACAGTAAGTGAAAAGAAGACCCTCTCCCGAACAGGGCGATCCTCTCGTGCTATTCCCCACGTGCTGACTTCTGCTCCCAAGGGTCGCCGCACTATGCGTCGGACCATCTTGGGAGGAGCATGGACCGCGCCAGCTTCGGCCTCTAACGGGAGATCAAAGCGGAAGGCCTCCGCCGAAGCGGAAGAACCTGCCTCCTCGGCCCAGAGGTGACATATTTTGGAATTACAGCGAGGGTTGCTTTTAATACATTTTTATTAAAACTTGCTTAATTTTGCAGAAGACGTGTGCCCCTGCATCAGTCCGAAGATTCCCCGGGTGCGCCGAATCACAGCTCCGGTCCTAAGTCTTCGGCACAAGCCGGAGCTTCCTCCGAACACGCGGCAGCCGGCGCGCCTCCGGCGGATTCCGATGATGTTTCGGTTACCAACTCCGAAGTCGAGAGCATGATGAATCGTCGCTGCCGGAGGAAGCTTTACATCATACTGCCTTTGCTGACCAAGAATTTAGTGCCTTTAATTCAGTGGGTGCGCATCTTGGAGCAGCCCGGACAGGTCTTGAAGGGATCGCCGGTCTTTTTGCCGCCAGAGTGCAGGTATGTAACTAAAATAGCTTGAAAGCAGATCATGTTCCCTAACCAACTAGCCCCCAAGCCTTAATTTGGGCGGGACGGCCGAGTTAAGGATTTCTAATGATATTATTTTTGTAGGTCGCAAGAGAGCAGAGCAAAAAGCTGTCCGAGGACCTTGAGGTGAGCCGGACACAGTTGGTCGAAGCCAAGGCCGAACTGGATGCGGCTTGAAAAGCCAGCAGCGAATTGTCCGGTAAATAGAAAGAACTGTTTCCCAACGCGTAGAAGGGTATATGGTGTATTCTATGCATTAACACCTTTTTTCTCCATATAGCCGCGGAAGCCGTAAGCGGGTTGTAGAAGGAGCTGGAGGCTGGTAAACGAGTGCTGACCTGAAGTCCGGAGGAGAAAAATGAGCTCAAGGCAAAGAATCAGCAGAAAGCCAAGGAAATTGAGAGCTTGAAAACTCAGCTGGCACAAGCCTTGGAGGAAAACCAGAAGCTGAAAGGTGGCATATTTGGTAAGCACTAATCTGACCATTCCGTTGGTCAAGTACCATCGGCGTTTTAATGATGATATGCAACACCTGTTTGTTAGGTCTCCTAACTAGGCGGCCTGAGGAAGAAGTCAGCACCCATGACGGGAATATTTTAAAGGAGCTGTCAAAGACTCACGAGAGGGCCCGGAAGGCTATGAAGAGTATGGCGAAGGCAATATGGCCGTCAGAGGTGCCGCCAGAGAACATGGCTAAACTAGCCAGTCACTTTAAGGGAGCTCGACGAAGATTTGAATTATGGAAGATCTCGTTTTGCCGAGAAGGAGCGCGCGAAGCATGGTAAAGACCCGTTTCACCAAGCTAGACCCGGAGCATATGGCCCGGGTTGGTCCGATGGGCCCTGACAGCCAAGAGATACCTCTAAGCTTGGTGTATGATGATGTGATGCTAGCCGCTCGCTATTCTTAGAAGGATTGTGCTTTAGAACAATTGATTGACAATGTCGATCAAGAGTAGTTTTGTCAATTCTATGTATCTATGTACCTTACATTGACTGAGCTCAATCCGCGTTCTTATTTTTAAAAGAATGTTGTCATAACCGGCCATCAGCTTCTACCTCCCCAATCAGTGATCGGGAAGTGTTCCATACTACGTGCCATGGGAAACAAGGCAACACTTCGGGAACCAGGCAATCCGGCCATCTGGCTTGAACGGACGAAACATGTGCGGAGAGTTATGTTATATTACTGTTTGACGTAAGAAACATCTTCCGACAAAAATAGTTCCTCCAAAGGTTCCTTTCTTCGGGTAAATTTCTAGTCTGGATACGTGAGATCAACGGAGACCAATGGCTGCGAAAAACCTTGGTGATAAGCGTGAGGCTATATTCACTTCCCTTAGGACGACTTATTGTATTCTGTAAGAACGCTAGCTTTTGGCTTCTCCCGTCCGAGGTATGGTCCTGGATAACCTGGTCGTAACAATTGCAGAGGTGCTCCCTTTACGAACAATCAGGAACGTAGGGGTAAACACAGGAGCCAGGCAACCCAGCTTGGCAAAGATCTTAAGTCAAATAAGTGCATATGTTGGTTTGAAAGATATGAGAAGGCTGCAATCGAAATGAATGGATGTATACTGATTATATTATTCGGCTCCTCTAAGGGAGCCCCCATGCAAAGCTGGGTCTTACATTCCATGAAGTATACGGTATTGGCTTGGTATGGTTCGGTTCAGCCGAACACCTGCCATGTCAAAAAATAAAAAGAAAGAACAAAGAGAGGTGAGGATGTATGTGGGTGACGATGTCTAACTCAGGCGTAAAAGCGCCGCAGCCAGGCTGCGTTCCACGGGTTCGGCTTGAGGCGGTCGTCGGACGGGCGGCGAAGGCGATATGCTCCTCCTGCCAGTACTTCGTCAATGATGTACGGGCCCTCCCATTTGGGCGAGAGCTTATGCTTCTGCTTTTCGGGGCATCGGAGGACGAGGTTGCCCATGTTGTATGTCTTCGCTCGGACTTCGTGGTTTTGGTAGCGCCGTGCTTGCTGCTGATAAAGTGCGGATCGAGCCCGAGCTATATCCCGTTCTCCTTCAAGAGCGTCCAAGTCATCCTGCCGATCCAACTCGGCTTCCTTTTCTTCGTACATGCGCACTCTAGGCGCGTCATGGATGAGGTTGCATGGGAGAACGGCTTCTGCACCGTATACCATAAAAAATGGTGTGTATCCGGTTGATCGGTTAGGAGTAGTGCGCAGCCCCCATAATACGGAATCGAGTTCCTCGACCCGATGGCAGTCTGATTGTTCAAGCGATCGGACCAGGCGAGGCTTGATGCCGCTCATAATGAGCCCGTTGGCCCATTCGACCAGGCGAGGCTTGATGCCATTGGTCTGTGGGTGGTACACCGAAGCGTAATCGAGCTGAATGCCCATTTTGCCGCACCAATCTTTGACTTCCTGGGCGGTGAAGTTGGTACCGTTATCGGTAATTATGCTGTGGGGGGACACCATAACGGTGTACGACGTCAGATAAGAAGTCGACCACCGGTCCAGATTCGGCCGAAGTGACGGGCCTTGCCTCAATCCACTTGGTGAATTTGTCGACCATGACCAATAAGTACTTCTTTTTCTTCATGGCCCCTTTGAGTGGCCCGACCATGTTGAGACCCCAGACCGCGAAAGGCCATGTTATTGGTATCGTCCAAAGAGCTGTGGGGGGGCATGTGACTTTGATTTGCAAACAGCTGACATCCAACGCAACGTTGGACGAGAGCCCGGGCATCCTCACGGGCGGTGGGCTAAAAGAATCCTGCCCGGAAAGCCTTGCTGACCAAGGCCCGAGCTGCCGCGTGGTGGCCACCCATGCTCGCGTGTATTTCTGCCAGGCGTTGATGCCCCTCTTCTTCAGAGATGCACCTTTGCAAGATTCCTGTGGTGCTTTTTTTGTAAACTCGCCCTCATGGACCTTATATGCTTTAGAGCGACGGACTATACGTCGTGCCTCCGTCTGGTCCTCCGGGAGCTGTTGTCGAGTGAGGTAGGCGAGCAGAGGTTCTGTCCAGGGGGCAATTATGGCCATGATTTCGTGGGCGGAAGGTGTTTCCTCGAGTGCGGAGCCGTCGATGATATGGTCGCCGGGCTCCTTTTCCGGGGAAGCATTGTGAGCGGGCTCATTGACTAGTGCGCAGGCGTCACCGTCCTGCCACACTACGGAGGGCTTGAAGAGCCGCTCGAGGAAAGTGTTTTTGGGAACCGGGTCACGCTTGGCGCCCATGCGGGCGAGGACGTCCGTGGCTTGGTTGCTGTCCCTGGAGACATGGTGGAATTCTAGGCCCTCGAATTGGGCCGATATCCGAAGAACCACATTCCTGTATGCTGCCATCTTGGGGTCCTTGGCGTCGAATTCTCCGTTGACTTGAGAGATTGCTAGGTTTGAATCTCCCCTTACTTCGAGGCACTGCACTCCCATTGACGTGGCCAGACGAAGACCATGTAGTAGTGCTTCGTATTCGGCTGCGTTGTTGGAGTCCATGTACATTATTTGTAGGACATACCGAACAGTGTCGCCTGTAGGGGAGATTAGGATGACCCCAGCCCCAGTCCGGCTAACATTTTTGAGCCATCAAAATACATCGTCCAGTGCAAATACGTACTGTACTTTCGGGGTAGTTTGGCTTCGGTCCATTCGGCTATAAAATCGGCTAGTACCTGAGGTTTAATAGCTCGACGTGGTTTGTATGTTATCTCAAAGGGAAGGAGCTCGATAGCCCATTTGGCAATGCGGCCTGTGGCATCCCTGTTGTTGATTATATCATTCAGGGGGACCTCTGACGCCACTGTGACCATGCATTCTTGAAAGTAGTGTCGTAGCTTTCGGGACGCCATAAAAACCGTATAAGCTATCTTTTGATAATGGGGGTATCGTGATTTGCATGGCGTAAGTACCTCGGACACATAATAGACCGGCTTCTGGACTTGGAACTTGTGGCTCTCAGACTCCCACTCCACGACGAGCACCGCGCTGACCACCTGATTGGTGGCTGAAATGTATAGTAGCATGGGCTCGCCGATGCTAGGTGCGGCCAGGATAGGGTTGCCAGCGAGAAGTGTTTTAATCTCCTTGAGTGCCGCAGTTGCTTCGTCTGTCTTTTTAAGCAGTTTGTAGAGTGGGAGCGCCTTTTCTTTGAGGCGAGATATGAAGCGGCTCAAAGCTGCCACGCATCCGGCCAATTTCTGGACGTGCTTGAGCTCGGTTGGTATTGCGAGCTGGGATAGCACACTAATTTTGGCCAGGTTGGCCTCGATTCCTCTATGGGAGACGATGAATCTGAGCAACTTTCTGGCAGGGACCCCGAAGACGCATTTTTCCGGGTTGAGTCGTATATCATAGGCTCGTAAGTTGTCGAAGGTTTGGCGGAGGTCGTCTATCAGCTGGTCGATGTTTTTGGTTTTGACAACCACATCGTCCATGTACGCCTTGACCGTTTTGCCGATTTGGTTTTCGAGGCATGTTTGAATCATGCGTTGGTATGTGGCTCCTGCGTTTTTTAGCCCGAACGGCATGGTATTGAAGCAGAAATGCCCATAAGGAGTGATGAATGCGGTTGCCGCCTGGTCGGATTCCTTCATCTTGATCTGGTGGTATCCGGAGTACGTGTCAAGGAAGCATAGCGAGTCGTGTCCGGCGCTGACGTCGATGATCTGGTCTATTCTTGGCAGGGGGAAAGGGTCCTTAGGGCAGGCCTTGTTAAGGTCTTTAAAATCGACACAGAGCCGCCAGGATTTGTCCTTTTTGGGTACCATAACCAGATTCGCTGACCACTTGGGATGCTTGATCTCGCGGATGAATCCGGCCTCCAGCAGTTTTGCTAGTTCTTCGCCCATGGCTTGCAGTTTGGGTTCGAAAAACCGACGTAGAGTCTGTTTCACCGGCTTGAAGCCTTTTGAGATGTTTAGGCTGTGCTTTGCCAGCCTGCGTGGGATTCCCGGCTTGTCTGAGGGTTGCCAGGCGAATATTTCCCAGTTTTCACGCAGGAACATTCTTAACGCCTCGTCGACTGCAGGGTCCAGCTGTGCTCCTATAGATGCCATTTTATTGGGATCAGTTGGGTGCACTTGAAATTTTACTATTTCATCTGCTGGCTTGAATGATGTGGATTTTTGTCTTTTACTGAGGACCACATCATCCCTGTCAACTGTAGTGCGCAGTGCTATCAACTCTTCGGCCACGAGGGCTTCAGATAGTGCCTCTAGGGCGAGGGATGCCGTCTTGTTTTTGGCTCGTAAGGCTTTGCTTGGGTCGCTTTTAAGTGAGATTACCCCGTTGGGCCTTGGCATTTTGAGTTTCATGTACCTGTAATGCGGTATGGCCTAAAATCTCGAGAATGCCTCACGTCCTAGGAGGGCGTGGTATCCACTGTGAAAGGGCACAATGTGAAATAGCAAGGGTTTGGATCTGTAGTTATTGGGTGTGCCGAACACAACGTCTAGGGTTATGCGTCCCGAGTAGTGTGCCTCCCTACTGGGTATTATACCTCAGAATGTGGTGTGGCTGCGTTCGATGCGAGATCTGTTGAGCTGCATCTTGTCGAGAGTATCCTCATAGATGAGATTGAGGCCGCTGCCTCCGTCCATTAGCACTTTAGTCAACCGAAAACCATCGACAATTGGGTCGAGGACCAGTGTGGCCGGTGCATGGTTGCTACGTGGACTTGGCTCGTCCTTCTCGTCGAAGGTAATAGGCGCGGCTGCCCATGGCTGGGCGGCCGTCACTTGATATATCTGGCAGAGCTCTCGAAGAGCCTTTTTCCTTTTATTTTTTGAGGCGAACATCTCGTATACCGTAAGGACATTGTGGTCCTGTGATGAAGTCGCAGACTGCTTATCTGGAGGTGTAAGGCCCAAGATTGGCTCGCCATATTTGGCCAGTTGTCTTACCACCCAACAGGCTCGAAGTCTGTGGGTTGGGTTTGCGTCTAGAAAGACTGAGTGTATTGGGCATGGTTTATCCAGCAACTCATCCAGCACTGATCTAGGCCTAGTCTTCTTTTCGTCAGGCTCGCATTCCGGCAACCGATTTGTGTATGCCCATTTAAAGCGAGACTTTCTGTGCTGCGCAGCGGGCGGTGGCCCCATGTTCATCTGTTGCACCCTCCACGTGTTCTCCATGGCGCAATACTTGGGTACCATATCTGATAGTTCGGTGAAGCTTTGAATTCGGTGACGAGCGAGGGCGTTTAAGAGGCCCTCGTCCTTGCAGTTGAACTGGAAGGCTTTAATTATCTCTTTGTCACAGCAAGGCGCCATCCTGTTCTTCACCAGGAGAAATCTAGCCCAATAATGATGGACTGTCTCGTTTGGCAGCTGTTTGACATACATGAGGTCCCATATGTCTGGGTTTCTCGAATCCGGGGAGTATTCCGTGTGGTGGGTGGGTGGGAAAAAATCGAGGATTCCCTCCTGCAGTGGACCCGGACTATCCTTGATGGGTGGTTGAGTCATGTCCGGTTCTGATCATGCAGGACTCAGATCCGGACTGGTGCATGGCTGGATCGGCTCGAGGCCGAATCTTGCATTGGGGCTCAAGTCTGGGCGTATCTTTGGGTTGGTGTCTGACTCCGAGCTGGATACCCGAGTGTACACTGTTCTTAGCTTGTAAGGCTACGGCCCCTCCTGGGCTTCTTCGACGGTGGCGACGAGGTGCGTGACCGGAGGGGTGTTGATTTCTCGGTCATCGGGTTTAAGCCCGATTCGATCATAGGTCGTGGGCCTGATAACGGAGATTCCCATTGCACGGAATAGACTCACCAAGTGGTCTGCCGGCTGGGCACACGGGGGTGTCGGACACTCCAGCGATTCGGCGGGAGATCTTGCAGGCAGTCTGTCGGAGTTAGGCTTCAAGGCCGGAATCTGAGAGATACCTGATTCTTGTATGTCTGCTGGTCCCGGGGTTGATGCCCCTGAACTGGTGAGTCCCTCTATGGGGACGAAGCCTTCGATCTGGTCAAGCCGACCAGCGGGATCGGCGCGCAGTAATATGCCACCGAAGACGAGGAGATGACCAGGGGCGGGGAAGCCCTCGGAGCGGGTGTGGTCTCCAATGACCGGTTGAGCCATCGATCCTTTGGGTGATCCAGTAGTAGAACTCTCAATGAAAGCACCAATGTTAGTGTCAAAACCGGTAGACCTCGGGGTAGGGGGTCCCGAGCTGTGGATCTAGGATCGATGGGGAACAAGGGACGATGAACATGATGTTTACCGAGGTTCGGGCCCTCTCGAAGAGGTAATACCCTACATCCTGCTTGATTGTATTGGATGTATAGTATGATTTACAGAGTAGATCTACCTCGAGATCAGCATGAGCTAAACCCTAAGGTGATGAGGTGACAAATATAGCTCTAGCCCTAAAGACTACAACCCTCGATTTATAGAGACACCGGTAGGGTTAGGGTTACCGGAGATAGATTACAATAAGGGATAAAGAGATCCTGCCTATCCTTGACTTGGAGGGCACATCACGGCTTCATAGATCTCCCTTCACTATACGACTTCTCCAGTCCGGCCCATATTCACTGGGCCGACGCCCCGAGGACCCCTTAGTCCATAACCCCCTTACTCGCCATGTCGGTGATCTCATCCAGGACTCTGAACAACATTCAGTCACCAACATACATAACTCATATAATACTATATCGTCAACGAACGTTAAGCGTGCGGACCCTACGGGTTCGAGAATGATGTAGACATGACCGAGATGCTTCTCCGGTCAATAACCAACAGAGGGACCTGGATGCCCATATTGGTTCCTACATATTCTACGAAGATCTTTATCGGTCGAACCTTTATGACAACATACGTAGTTCCTTTTGTCCGTCGGTATGCTACTTGCCCGAGATTCGATCGTCGGTATCTCCATACCTAGTTCAATCTCGTTACCGACAAGTCTCTTTACTCATTCCATAATACATCATCTTGTAGCTAACTCCTTAGTCACTTTGCTTGCAAGCTTCTTGTGATGCTGTATTACCGAGAGGGCCCAGAGATACCTCTTCGTCATACGGAGTGACAAATCCCAATCTCGATTCACGCCAACTCAACAGACACCTTCGGAGATACCTGTAGAGCATCTTTATGATCACCCAGTTACGTTGTGACGTTTGATAGAACACAAGGTATTCCTCCGGTATTCGGAAGTTGCATGATCTCATGGTCGAAGGAATATGTATTTGACATTAAGAAAGCAGTAGCAATAAACTGAACGATTATATGCTAAGCTAACAGATGGGTCTTGTCCATCACATCATTCTCCTAATGATGTGATCCCGTTATCAAGTGACAACACATGTCCTTGGTTAGGAAACCATAACCATCTTTTGATCAACGAGCTAGTCTAGTAGATGCATACTAGGGACTTGGTATTTGCTTATGTATTCACACATGTATTTAAGTTTCCAATCAATACAATTCTCGCATGAATAATAAACATTTATCAAGATTAAGGAAATATAATAATAACAACTTTATTATTGCCTCTAGGGCATATTTCCAACAGTCTCCCACTTGCACTAGAGTCAATAATCTAGATTACATAGTAATGAATCTAACACCCATGGAGTCTTGGTGCTGATCATGTTTTGCCCGCGGAAGAGGTTTAGTCAACATGTCTGCCACATTCAGATCCGTATGTACTTTGCAAATTTCTATGTCTCCATCCTTGACCTTTTCACGAATGGAGTTGAAGCGTCTCTTGATGTGTTTGGTTCTCTTGTGAAACCTGGATTCCTTCCAGTGTTGTCACAAAAGAGTCATTGGACCCGATGCACTGGGTACGTATTACAACCAGATCGGATATGAACTCCTTCATCCAGACTCCTTCATGCGCTGCTTCCGAAGCATATATGTACTCCACTTCACACGTAGATCCCGCCATGATGCTCTGCTTGGAACTGCACCAACTGACAGCTCCACCATTCAATATAAATACATATCCGGTTTGTGACTTAGGGTCATCCGGATCTGTGTCGAAGCTAGCATCAACGTAACCCTTTACGACGAGCTCTTCGTCACCTCCATAAACAAGAAACATATCCTTGGTCCTTTTTAGGTACTTCAGGATATTCTTGACCGCTGTCCAGTGATCCACTCCTGGATTACTTTGGTACCTCCCTGCCAAACTTATGGAAAGGCACACATCAGGTCTGGTACACAACATGGCATACATAATAGAACCTATGGCTGAGGCATAGGGAATGACTTTCATTCTCTCTCTATCTTTTGCCGTGGTCGGGCTTTGAGTCTGACTCAATTTCACACCTTGCAACACAGGCAAGAACCCTTTCTTTGACTGGTCCATTTTGAACTTCTTCAGAACTTTGTCAAGGTATGTGGTTTGTGAAAGTCCTATTAAGCGTCTCGATCTATCCCTATAGATCTTGATGCCCAATATATAAGCAGCTTCACAGAGGTCTTTCATTGAAAAATTCTTATTCAAGTATCCTTTTATGCTATCCAGAAATTCTATATCATTTCCAATCAGTAATATGTCATCCACATATAACACCAGAAATGCTACAAGCTCCCACTCACTTTCTTGTAAATACAGGCTTCTCCGTAAGTCTGTAAAAAACCATATGCTTTGATCACATCATCAAAGCATATATTCCAACTCCGAGATGCTTGCACCAGTCCATAAATGGATCGCTGGAGCTTGCACACTTTGTTAGCACCTTTAGGATCGACAAAACCTTTTGGTTGCATCATATACAACTCTTCTTTAAGAAATCCGTTAAGGAATGTAGTTTTGACGTCCATTTGCCAGATTTCATAATCATAAAATGTGACAATTGCTAACATGATTCGGACAGACTTAAGCATCGCTACGGGTGAGGAAGTCTCATCGTAGTCAACCCCTTGAACTTGTCAAAAACCTTTTGCGACAAGTCGGTCTTTGTAGACAGTGATATTACCATCAGCGTCCGTCTTCTTCTTCAAGATCCATTTATTCTCAATGGCCTACCGATCATCATGCAAGTCCACCAAAGTCCACACTTTGTTCTCATACATGGATCCTATCTCAGATTTCATGGCCTCAAGCCATTTGTCGGAATCTGGGCTCATCATAGCTTCTTCATAGTTCATAGGTTCGCCGTTGTCTAACAACATGACTTCCAGGACAGGATTACCATACCACTCTGGTGCGGTACATGCTCTGGTCGACCTACGAGGTTCAGTAGTAACTTGATCCGAAGTTTCATGATCATCATCATTAGCTTCCTCTCTAGTTGGTGTAGGCATCACGGGAACGGTTTTCTCTGATGTGCTACTTTCCAATTCGAGAGAAGGTACTATTACCTCATCAAGTTCAACTTTCGTCCCACTCACTTCTTTTGAGAGAAACTCGTTCTCTAGAAAGGATCCATTCTTAGCAACAAAGATCTTGCCTTCGGATCTGTGGTAGGAGGTATACCCAATAGTTTCTTTAGGGTATCCTATGAAGACGCACTTCTCTGATTTGGGTTCGAGCTTATCGGGTTGAAGCCTTTTGACATAAGTGTCGCATCCCCAAACTTTAAGAAACGACAGCTTAGGTTTCTTGCCAAACCATAGTTCATACGGTGCCATCTCAACGGATTTAGATGGTGCCCTATTTAACATGAATGCGGCTGTCTCTAATGCATAACCCCAAAACGATAAAGGCAAATTGGTAAGAGACATCATAGAATGCACCATATCTAATAAAGTACGGTTACGATGTTCGGACACACCATTATGCTGCGGTGTTCCAGGTGGCGTGAGTTGTGAAACAATTCCACATTGTCTTAAATGAAGGCCAAACTCATCACTCAAATATTCGCTTCCGTGATCAGATCGTAGAAACTTTATTTTCTTGTTACGATGATTCTCCACTTCACTCTGAAATTATTTGAACTTTTCAAATGTTTTAGACTTGTGTTTCATCAAGTAGATATACCCATACCTACTCAAATCATGTGTGAAGGTTAGAAAATAATGATACCGCCGCGTGCCTCAACACTAATCGGACCGCATACATCAGTATGTATTATTTCCAATAAGTCATTAGCTCGCTCCATTGTTCTAGAGAACGGAGTTTTAGTCGTCTTACCCATGAGGCATGGTTCGCAAGTATCAAATGATTCATAATCAAGTGATTCCAAAAGTCCATCTGCATGGAGTTTTTTCATGCGCTTTACACCAATATGACCTAAACGGCAGTGCCACAAGTATGTTGCACTATCATTATCAACTTTGCATCTTTTGGCATCAATATTATGAATATGTGTATCACTACGATCGAGATTCAACAAGAATAGACCATTCTTCAAGGGTGCATGACCATAAAAGATATTACTCAAATAAATAGAACAACCATTATTCTCTGACTTAAATGAATAACCGTCTCGCAATAAACAAGATCTAGATATAATGTTCATGCTCAACGTTGGCACCAAATCACAATTATTGAGGTCTAAAACTAATCCCGAAGGTAGATGTAGAGGTAGCGTGCTGACGGCGATCACATTGAACTTGGAACCATTCCCGATGCGCATTGTCACCTCGTCCTTAGCCAATCTTCGTTTATTCCATTGCTCCTGTTTCGAGTTACAAATATGAGCAACCGAACCAGTATCAAATACCCAGGCGCTACTACGAGCATTAGTAAGGTACACATCAATAACAAGTATATCAAATATACCTTTGTTCACTTTGCCATCCTTCTTATCTGCCAAGTATTTGGGGCTAATACGTCTCCAATGTATCTATAATTTTTTGCTTGTTCCATGCTGTTATATTATCATTCTTGGATGTTTTACAATCATTTTATAGCAACTTTATATCATTTTTTGGGACTAAACTATTGACATAGTGCCCAGTGCCAGTTGCTGTTTTTTTGCTTTTTTTTACTTCGCAGAATATCAGTACCAAACGGAGTCCAAACGCAGCGAAACTTTTTGGAGATTTTTTCTGGACCAGAAGACACCCAGTGGGCCAAAGAAGTACAAGAGGGGAGGCTCGAGGTGGGCACAACCCACCAGGGCGCGCAAGGAGGCCCAGGCGCGCCCAGGGGGGTTGTGCCCCCCTCGGTGACCTCCCGCACCGCCTGTTTGCCCTATGAATTGCCAAATATTCCATAAACCCTAGGGCAGTCGACGAAAACACAATTCCAGCCGCCGCAAGTTCCAGAACCACGAGATCCAATCTAGACACCATCACGGAGGGGTTCATCATCCTCCTTGGTGCCTCTCCGATGATGCGTGAGTAATTCATCATAGACCTACGGGTCCGTAGGCAGTAGCTAGATGGATTCCTCTCTCTCTTTTGATTCTCAATACAATGGTCTCTTGGAGACCTATTTGATGTAACTCTTTTTTGTGGTGTGTTTGTTGGGATCCGATGAACTTTGAGTTTATGATCAGATCTATATCCATGAATATTATTTGAGTCTTCTTTTAATCTCTTATATGCATGATTATTTATAGCCTCGTATTTCTTCTTCGAATCTTTGGTTTAGTTAGGCCAACTAGATCGATTTTTCTTGCCATGGGAAGAGGTGCTTTGTGATGGGTTCAATCTTGCGGTGTTCTTTCCCAGTGACAAAAGGGGCAGCAAGACGCGCATGTATCATTGCTATTAAGGATAACAAGATGGGGGCTATTCCTACATGAATAGATCTCGTCTACATCATGTCATCGTTCTTATTGCATTACTCCATTTCTCCATGAACTTAATACACTAGATGCATGCTAGATAGCGGTCGATGTGTGGAGTAATAGTAGTAGATGCAGGCAGGAGTCGGTCAACTAATCTTGGACGTGATGCCTATATATTGATCATTGCCTTGGATATCGTTATAATTATTCGATCTTCTATCAATTACCCAACAGTAATTTGTTTACCCACCGTGTGCCATTTTCTCGAGAGAAGCCAGTAGTGAAATCTACGGCCCTGGGGTCTATTCTTTATCATATTTGCTTTGAGATCTATTTTCATTCGCTTTTATTTTCAGATCTACTATTCCAAAAACGCAAAAATACCTTGCTGCACTTTTTTTATTACCTATTTTATTTCGGATTTTTTTGAGATATATTTATCCAATCTACACAAATTTTATCCCGTTAACTTGACAATTTCTGGCGCCGTTACCCGAAGAGGGATGGACAACCCCTCATAAGCATCGGGTTGCAAGTATTTATTCTTTGTGTGCAGGTATTGTTTACATAGTGTTGATTGGTTCTCCTACTGGATTGATGCCTTGGTTTCATAACTGAGGGAAATACCTACCGTAGCTGTACTGCATCATCCCTTCCTCTTTGGGGAAATACCGACATAGTTCAAGCGACATCAAAAGGAATTTCTGGCGCCGTTGCCGAGGAGACATCATCAAACATTTATCAGGTTCCTAATCACAAATCTCATTTCCTTGCAATTTACATTATTTTCCATTTGCCTCTCGTTTTCATCTCCCCCACTTCACAAAAATTTGCCATTTTATTCGCCCCCTTTTTCTCATTAGATCTGTTTTTGTCTGCAATCTTGTTTGCATAGTTGCGATGTCTCAGAGAAAGTACTATGAAGTTCCTTACCCCAATACTTTTCTTGAAATTGAGAAAAGTACTAAGGAATATATGACTACACAATTTGAGCATAATAAATATTTTACCGAAGAACTTAAGGAACACTATGTTGTGTTAGATGCTATAACAAAGCAACTTGATGATATTAGTAGAGAAGTTTGCAATCTCCAATCCAAGTATGCTCATGCTAAAAATTTACTAGGCAAAATATCCGATGCACAAGCTACCCTAGTAAATCAAATGGCCGCTAAGCCAATTTCCTTAGAAGATAAAAATGATGAAGATCTTAAAGTAATTGGTGTTTCTTCTATTGATTCCTTGTTTAGTAAAATTAAAATTGATGATAAAGGGACTGAAGAAGAGTCAACTTTAGTTATAAGGCGTCCCGATAATTTGGAGGGTGAAAATCTTGATGAAACTATTGATAAAAGTGGGTTTGGAGAGGTCAAAACTTTAACTAGTGATGTGCCTACTCTTATGGATTACAAAGACTTTAATTATGATAATTGCTCTTTGATTGAATGTATTTCTGTGTTGCAATCCATGATAAATTCACCCCATGCTAATGAACAAAATAAAGCTTTTACTAAACATATCGTAGATGCCATGATGAAGGCTTTGGAAGAAAAATTGGAATTAGAGATTTCAATTCCTAGAAAATTATATGATGAATGGGAACCTACCATTAAAGTCAAGATTGAAAATTATGAGTGCTTTGCTTTATGTGATTTGGGTGCTAGTGTTTCCACAATTCCGAAATCTTTATGTGATGTGCTTGGTCTTACCGATATTGAAGAATGTTCTCTCAATTTGCACTTGGCGGATTCTACTATTAAAAAGCCTTTAGGAAGAATTAATGATGTTCTTATTCTTGCAAATAGGAATTATGTGCCCATAGATTTTATTGTTCTTTATATTGATTGCAATCCGTCTTGTCCAATTATACTTGGTAGACCGTTTTTACGCACTATAGGTGCCATGATTGATATGAAAGAAGGCAATATTAAATTTCAATTTCCACTAAGAAAGTGTATGTAACACTTCCCTAGAACAAGAATTAAGCCACCATATGAATCAATCATGAGGGCGTCCTATGGATCAAAACTAAAGATGACAATACTTGAATCTATGCATTATGCCTAGCTAGGGGCATAAAACGATAGCGCTTGTTGGGAGGCAACCTAATGAATAAAATTTATTTTTGCCTTTTTATTTATGTTCTTGAGTGTTTACACAGTTATGCTACTGTTATGATTGTGTTTTTATGTTTTAATTAGTGTTTGTGCCAAGTAAAGCCTTTGGGATCATGTTGGGTGATAGTTGATTTGATCTTGTTGAAAAATAGAAACTTTTGCGTCCAGTAGCCGAATTTTGTAAAATCACAGAAGCAACAAAAAGTTCTGAATTTTTAAAAAAGATTGATATACAAATTTATCACGTTTTCCTAATTTTTCAGAATTTTTGGAGTTACAGAAGTATGGTTAGAGTATAGATTACTACAGACTGTTCTATTTTTGACAGATTCTGTTTTCGTTGCATTGTGTGCTTATTTTGATGAATCTATGGATTGTATCGGGGGGTATGAGCTATGGTAAAGTTGGAATACAGTAGATATAATGCAATAATAAAATATTAATGGGTTTGCAACAGTACTTAGAGTGGTGATTTGCTTTATTATACTAACGGATCTCATGAAGGGATTGTTAACTTTTGTGTGATTGAAGTTTTCAAGTTTTGGGTGAGATCACGATGGATGAAGGAGTAAGGAGTGGAAAGAGCCTAAGCTTGGGGATGCCCCATGGCACCCCAAGTTAATATTCAAGGAGAACCAAGCAACTAAGCTTGGGGATGCCCCAGAAGGCATCCCCTCTTTCTTCTAACGACCATCGGTATTTTACTTGGAGCTATATTTTTATTCGTCACATATCATGAGTTTTGCTTGGAGCATCTTGTATTATATGAGTCTTTGCTTGTTTTGCTTTTTAGTTTGTCACAAATATCCTTGCTGGACTCACCTATTTGAGAGAGCCAGAATTATGCTATGATTTGTTAGAATTGCTCTTTATGCTTCACTTAATTATTTTTGAGCTATGGAATTGCTCTAGTGCTTCACTTGTATCTTTTTGAGCACGGTGTGCTTTAATATTTTTGAAGAAATGCTCTCTTGCTTCACTTAGATTAATTTGAGAGTTAGTAATTTTTTTGAAGAAATTCTCTCATGCTTCACTTATATTATTTTGAGAGACGAATTTTTTTATGCTCATGTTCTTCACTTAAACTTGTTTGAGCTTGTCAAAAGCAATTGTAGTATATGAAACTAGTCCCAAAGTGATAGATATTCAAGAGCGATATAATAAAAACTTTCATGAAGATCATTGGACAAAATAAACTTGATTCTTTGTAATAGTTTTGAGATATGATGATAGTGATATGTTAGTCATGTTGGTGAGTAATTATGCTTTAGTAAGAATATTGGTGTTAAGGTTTGTGATTCCCTATGCAAGCACGAAAGTCAATAGTTATGCAATGAAATTACATCCTACTTATGGTGCATTATTCGGTGTTAGTTATGCTTAATGCTCGCTTATGTGATTTTTCGTTTCTTGGTTGGTTGCTTCTCAATCTATTTGCTAGCCTCCACTTGTACTAAGTAGAAGTACTACTTGTGCATCCAAAATCTTTAAACCCAGTTTTGCCATATGAGTCCACCATACCTACCTATATGTGGTATTTCCGTGCCATTCTAAGCAAATTTGTATGTGCCATCTCTAATTTTTGAAATGAATTTCCTTTTTGTGTACCCGTACCGCTCATGAAGCGGCAGGGGATGGCCAATATTTTCCATGCTAGATGTGTTATTCTCAAGATGAGTGTTTATTCACTTGTCATTGCATGAGAGTACAGCGGTAATAGGGATGCCCAGTCCTGATATGAAAAAGAAATTTACTTTATGTTGTCAAATAATAAATTCCTTGGAAAGTGTTGGTATGGAAGGCACCCGTGGATACGGCTAGCCATGGATTGTGAAAGAATGGTGGAAAAAGGAATAAACTTTATTTTATGTTTGGGAACCGCCTATGAAATATCTAGCATGGAAAGTGTTGGGAATTACTGGATCGCTTTCGTTGACGGGAAAAGTATGCCTCTCAAAAAAATTTATCTCTCAATTTAAGCTTTGAGCTCTGGCACCTCTACAAATCCCTACTTCCCTCTGCGAAGGGCCTATCTATTTACTTGATGCAATTTTTATTTTTTATTTGAGTTTCTATCTTCTCTTATAAAGCACCAACAAGGGAGCACTATGATCGTACTTGAGCATTGGATGTAGCTAATATGCGAGTGTGTTTCATAAATGGATCATTGATTGAGCATGATGGGCTAGGGATAACTTTCTTTAGTGTTGATATTTTGAAAGACATGGTTGCTTGTTGAGTATTGAAATCTTCATGTCAAAACTAGACTATTGCTTTGAACCATATAAAAGTCCAAATGTCCATGCTACAAAAGAAAACAATATGTGATGAACATGTTAGGCAGCATTCCACATCAAAAATTCTATTTTTGTCATTTACCTACTCGAGGACGAGTAGGAATTAAGCTTGGGGATGCTGATACGTCTCCAATGTATCTATAATTTTTTGCTTGTTCCATGCTGTTATATTATCATTCTTGGATGTTTTGCAATAATTTTATAGCAACTTTATATCATTTTTTGGGACTAACCTATTGACATAGTGCCCAGTGCCAATTGCTGTTTTTTGCTTGTTTTTTACTTCACAGAATATCAGTACCAAATGGAGTCCAAACATAGTGAAACTTTTTGGAGATTTTTTCTAGACCAGAAGACACCCAGTGGGCCAAAGAAGTACCAGAGGGGAGGCCCGAGGTGGGCACAACCCACCAGGGTGCGCCAGGAGGCCCAGGCGCGCCCAGGGGGATTGTGTCCCCCTCGGTGACCTCCCGCACCGCCTCTTCGCCCTATAAATTGCCAAATATTCCAGAAACCCTAGAGGAGTCATAAAAACATAATTCCAGCCACCGCAAGTTCCAGAACCATGAGATCCAATCTAGACACCATCACGGAGGGGTTCATCATCCTCATTGGTGCCTCTCCGATGATGCGTGAGTATTTCATCATAGACCTACGTGTCCGTAGGCAGTAGCTAGATGGCTTCATCTCTCTCTTTTGATTCTCAATACAATGTATCTGTTAACTAATATCAGTATCATATCACAATCTTATTTGAACAACTAAGCTTTGGAATTATGAGTGCTGTGTTGTTTAGCTTGAAGGGTGGAGTACTGCTAGTACGACAGAAAGCACCTACGCAGATCATAGTAGTGTAGATAAAAGGGGAAAACCCTAAGCATCACGAGTAAAATCAGGAAAGTGGAACTAGCTGGACCATATGGGCTTGTATTACCGGTACGGCTAGAAAGGGTTCGGAAAGGCTTCGGCCCCAATAGGGGTAGCTCTACTCAACTGAAGGCACAATACTGTTACTATCAGTCTAGACTCTCAAAGATGACATAGCTCCCAACATTTCCCGGATATTATGGGAGACCATCTAGAATAGTTGAAAGCATCCATCTGAAGCGACCCAACAGACCTGTCGACTACAAATGTCCCTGCTCCACTTCCTGACAAGGAACATACTATACTACTCCCTCCATTCCTAAATATAAGTCTCTTAGAGATTTGAATGCAGACAACATATGAAGCAAAATGAGTGAATGTACACTCTAAAAAATGTCTATATACATCCGAATGTAGTTCTTATTGGAATATCTAAAAAGACTTATGTTTTACAGAAAAAGGCTTTTGGCCCGCTTTATAAATAAACAAACGACGAACAACACCTGGTACAAACGCACGACACCACAACACACGCATGCACCCAAGGCAGTTTAGGAACGAAGGAAGTAATATACTTATTAAGAAGAAAAGAAGAGGAACATGATAACAAAGAGCAAGTAGATTTTAGATAATACAATGTGTGTTGCCCACCCATGATGAACCAGAGCGCACAAAGAAGTACTATTCCTTCCGGTCTCTCCATATGTGGCTCACATGCATTTCGAAACTAAAGTAGGAACATTTAGCTGACCAATTAAACCTGTCTTAGTTTTACTAATATCAGCATCATATCAGATTCGAATTTATACAACTAAGCTTGTTTAGCTTGATGGGTGGAGCATTGCTATTACACCATGAATCACGTAGGCTGATCGTGGTCATCATAAAAATGGGGAAACCATAAGCATGATGAGTATAGTGTTGACCGTGGAAGCAGCATGGCAGATCTGAAGCTGCAAACCGTGCAAAGGGTACTTAGCAACCGATGTTTGCTTTGAAATAACAACTAAGATTTGGTACGGACAAGATAGTACAGTCAACAAGTGACAAAGAAATGCAATTCCTGCTGTCTCTCTATATGTCACGACATGCATTTGGAAACTCAAGTGGGACCTTTAGCTAACCAATTAAATGTGTCTGTTAACTAATATCAGTATCATATCACAATCATATTTGAACAACTAAGCTTTGGAATTATGAGTGCTGTGCTGTTTAGCTTGAAGGGTGGAGTACTGCTAGTACGACAGAAAGCACCTACGTAGATCATAGTAGTGTAGATAAAAGGGGAAAACCCTAAGCATCATGAGTAAAATTAGGAGAGTGGAACTAGCTAGACCATATGGGCTTGTATTGCCAGTACGGCTAGAAAGGGTTCGGAAAGGCTTTGGCCCCAAAAGGGGTAGCTCTATTCAACTGAAGGCACAATACTGTTACTATCAGTCTAGACTCTCAATGACGACATAGCTCCCAACATTTCCCGGATATTATGGCAGACCATCTAGAATAGTTGAAAGCATCCATCTGAAGTGACCCAATAGACCTGTTGACTGCAAATGTCCCTGCTCCACTTCCGACAAGGAACATACTGTACTACTCCCTTCATTCCTAAATACAAGTCTCTTAGAGATTCGAATGCGGACAACGTACATAGCAAAATGAGTGAATGTACACTCTAAAATATGTCTATATACATCCGTATGTAGTTCTTATTGGAATATCTAAAAAGACTTATGTTTTACCGAAAAAGGCTTTCACCCCACTTTATAAATAAACAAACGATGAACAACACCCGGTACAAACGCACGCCACCATAACACACGCACGCACCCAAGGCAGTTTAGGAACGGAGGAAGTAATATACTTATTTAGAAGAACAGAAGAGGAACATGATAACAAAGAGCAAGTAGATTTTAGATAATACAATGTGTGTTGCCCACCCATGATGAACCAGAGCGCATAGAGAAATACTATTCCATTCGGTCTCTCCATATGTGGCTCACATGCATTTCGACACTAAAGTAGGAACATTTAGCTGACCAATTAAACCTGTCTCAGTTTTACTAATATCAGCATCATATCTGATTCAAATTTGTACAACTAAGCTTGTTTAGCTTGATGGCTGGAGCAGCGCTATTACGACACGAATGACGTAGGCTGATCGTGGTCATCATAAAATTAGGAAACCGTAAGCATGATGAGTATAGTGTTGACCGTGGCAGCGGCATGGCAGATCTGAAGCTGCAAACCACGCAAAGAGTACTTAGCAACCGATGTTTGCTTTGAAATAACAACTAAGATTTGGTATGGATAAGAAAGTATAGTCAACAAGTGACAAAGAAATGCAATTCCTGCTGTCTCTCTATATGTCACGACATGCATTTGGAAACTCAAGTGGGACCTTTAGCTAACCAATTAAATGTGTCTGTTAACTAATATCAGTATCATATCACAATCATATTTGAACAACTAAGCTTTGGAATTATGAGTGCTGTGTTGTTTAGCTTGAAGGGTGGAGTACTGCTAGTACGACAGAAAGCACGCCTACGCAGATCATAGTAGTGTAGATAAAAGGGGAAAACCCTAAGCATCACGAGTAAAATCAGGAAAGTGGAACTAGCTGGACCATATGGGCTTGTATTGCTGGTACGGCTAGAAAGGGTTCGGAAAGGCTTCGACCCCAAAAGGGGAAGCTCTATTCAACTGAAGGCACAATATTGTTACTATCAGTCTAGACTCTCAAAGACGACATAGCTTCCAGCATTTGCCGGATATTATGGCAGACCATCTAGAATAGTTGAAAGCATCCATCTGAAGTGACCCAACAGACCTGTCGTCTGCAAATGTCCCTGCTCCACTTCCCGACAAGGAACATACTGTACTACTCCCTCCGTTCCTAAATATAAGTCTCTTAAAGATTCGAATGCGGACTACATATGAAGCAAAATGAGTGAATGTACACTCTAAAATATGTCTATATACATCCGTATGTAGTTGTTATTGGAATATCTAAAAAGACTTATGTTTTACCGAAAAAGGCTTTCGCCCCGCTTTATAAATGAACATACGATGAACAACACCCGGTACAAACGCACGCCACCACAACACACGCACGCACAGAAGGCAGTTTAGGAATGGATGAAGTAATATACTTATTAAGAACAGAAGAGGAACATGATAACAAAGGGCAAGCATATTTTAGATTATACAATGTGTGTTGCCCACCCATGATGAACTAGAGCGCACAGAGAAATGCAAATCCCTGCTGTCTCTCTATATGTGGTGCACATGCTTTTCGAAATGAATATAGGAACATTAGCTGACCAATTAAACATTCTCTATTTTAGTAATATGAGCATCATATCAGATTCGTATTTCAACAACTAAGCTTTGGAATTATGAGTGGCATGTTGTTTTGCTTGATGGGTTGAGGTCTTGAGGAGTAGTGCTAGCACGACACGAAGCACCTACGATGATGGTAGTGAATATAAAGTGGGGAAACCATAAGCTTTACGAGTATAGTGACCGTGCCATGGTGGATCTGAAGGTGCAAACTAGACAAAGGCTACTTTCGCAACCAATATTTGCTTTCAACTAGCCACTACGAGTTGGTATGGTCGTATGGACAAGAAAAGAAACAACTTATGATCTATTTTCTGGGTGAGATCAATTACTTAAGTAGATATGAAAGAGTACCACCTCTCTTGTGATGCCGTGCAGGCCCCTGCTGATATGTTGAGGGTGCTGTGGGTGCGATGGCTGTCGGCGGCACGGAATTAGACTTGAGATGGTAGACGGCCGGATTGGGGGATAAATTCTGTTGCCGTGGACGAGGCGGTCGTAGGAGTGGCAACGACAAGGTGGAGAACGACGCCGATGAAGCGAGAGGACATGATGAAAGGATCCTGGTCCGGCGCCGTGGATGAGAGATGTCCATCTCTTGCAGTGGACGACGAGTACGGGTAGCGGCTCCGGCAAGGTGGAGGATGGGATGGCGGACGGAGGAGGCTGGCCGATGTGGGGAGGTTGTTGTGGCGCCGACGGTGTATGAATGGGGAAATGGAGGGGGAGGGGGAGGGGATCTCAACCTTTGGGACGCACTTGTCTAAAATATGGGAAAGTTACAAACTTAGCCCCCGTTTAAAATTTCGGACATCTCGTCTGTTGGGGATAGGACGGTAATCTCGCATCTCCCCAATATATGCCGATAGTGATTTCGGGCGAGGATAGGGTGTTTTGCCGCCCACGGTGTATGAATGGGGCTGACAGGTAGGGCAGTTGTGTCACGTCTAAGGGAAGTTACACACCTGCCCCTATTTAAATTATTTGCCTACATCGATTTCGGACGAGGTGAGTTTGTTTTGCCGCTCACGTGTATGAATGGGAAAATGGAGGGAGAGAGAAAGGTCTTTCGGATGAGTTTGAATCAAATGTGTGTTTGCCGCCCATCGTGTCTGAATGGGGAGACAGGCGGTCGTGTCACGTCTGATTGAAGTTACTAATCTACCCCTATCCACAGCAGTGGAAATCAGGCCGATTAGGATGTGAAGTGTCAAGGGTAGACAGTAATTTCCATCTCGCAAACACTGGCTTCGGGAGTCGACAAAAGATAGTGGGTGTTTTGCCGCTTCGTTCAAAATTTGGGAGATCTTCGAATTTAGTAGGTTGGATACACTTTGAGTCAAACAGTTATTTCATCCAATACAATATGCTCACATGAAAAATAGTTCACCTTATGTCAATCATACAAGTACTGAGGATTACCTCGCCTAAAAAATTCAGATCATTACAACACATGGACAACAAAGGGGGTCTTACAACATAATCCATTCAGAGACATGACACAACATGCAAGTATACTAATCTAATGACAATTTCAACTGGTATCTAAAGAAGAACTGGGATTACCCTGGGCTTCAGATAGCAGAAGTAGCAGGACCTCCTCCGTCTTCAAATGCAACATTCTTACTTCCTCCAATTCTTGGCTTGCTTGCATAATGCGTGCAGCTAATTGCATAATTTCCAGCCTCAAGATCAAGATTACCTCATTCATGGCAGCCACACCATCTCTTTCTGCCTCAAGTAGAGCCTCAAGAACTATAATATCTGTGCTCAGACTGCTCTCCAACGATGTTGCCTCTGAACTGCTACCATCTGGTAACATGGATGGCGCACTGCTTCCACAAATAGATTCTGGGGTTGTACATTGTGTCCTAGTGTGAACGGCATCCTGAAACGTTTCCGCTGGACATAAGTAAGAGATAGTTATCGCATGATCCAGGCAGTAAGCTTACATGGTAAACGACATACGAATTATTGCCGAGCATGGCAAGCTATATTTAAATGGTTCGAAGCAGCATCAGCCGAAAACAAATTAAAATGGTAAGATGAAAGGCAGTGTACCACCGCTATATTTAAGTTGCCCAGGTATCTAAGCAGTTAAAATAATCTAAGAAAGCACTTAAACAGTGTGGCCTCATATAAACTATGAAGACAGTCTTGTGATGAAGTTCATAGGAAAAGTTAAGTTGTCAAATGAATTAGGCATGCATTTCTTTATGATAGTACAATAGGCACTGCTGACATATTGGCCAACTCAGGTATAGCCTGACAAGTAACAAACAAGCATTCGAATCAAGCAATACAGTAAAGCAGACAACTGAACTATTTGTAATTCTGTAGGATTACAGGTTGAGGGCACAAGCCAAGAAAGCAGCCCACACTCATTACATTTCACATGTACTAAAACACACTGGCTTACCATATGTTGCTGTGAAGCCTCGCTGCTGTTGCAATGTTCTTTGAAGATATCGTCAGCATCCCGTGGTTGCAAATCTAGTCATTGTAGTTTATTCTTCCCCCTCTATTTAGGTAAAACTAATTTTAATCACATGCACTGGTTCGAATTGATCATCAATGGTTAATCTAAACTAATGAAAGAAGGGTGTGTGCTTACACGACAATATATGTGCTTCACTCTATTTTTATGCTTGTTCGAGGTTCCAGCCCCAAAAGAACAAATATTTTGCTTGACGGGGTTGGCAGCTTGTCGTGGGAAACCACGGCCACCTATGGGGCCATCAGCCCCTTGTGGTTCGGCAGGGGGGATGAGCACATTACACAAAGAGCAGAGAACGTAACACAGCACGACAGAGATCACACGGGCAGTTTTACCCAGGTTCGGCCCGCCGCGAGGCGTAAAACCCTACTCCTGCATTGGTGGATTGATGGTGGATTGTGATGGAAACACAACGCTCTTGCCCGGTAGGGTTGCCTCGGGGCGAGGGCAGCTACGCGCGTACGAGTGTACAAGGGTCCGAATCCTCTCTATGGTTGCCATGGCCCTCCTTTTATAGATCAAGGGGTCACCACAATGGAAAATCAGTCATTGCGTACTGATTAGATAGCGAACAGTGCTATCATACCTAACTCTGCAGACAGAGCAGAGCGCATTTAATGCGCCGCTTAATGTCACATCGTGGTATGCCCGAGAAGCCTGGCCGGGCTGCTCGGCCACCTTCTCGTCTGTCTGCTTGACACGTCTCTGGACGGGTGTCATTTGGAGGTGATTTCCATAGGAAGTGGCTGCCACGTGCCAAATAGCAGCCACTTAGTCACTTGGGGGCTTGACACCGCACCGATCGATGACTTGCGTCGCTGTGAGGTGGAGCGGTGGAGCCTTGGCAGGGTAGTTTGCCTTTGTCGCACCCGGCAGGCCTGCCGGGACGGTCTTGAGGCTTGTCTTCAGGGCCACCTCGACCTCGCCAGGCTCGCCTGCCCGGCAAGGGAGGTTTTCCCTTAGTGGTGTCTTGCCCATTTAACTTGTCTTGGTCTTCTTGATCTGCCCTTTGATTCCTCAAAGAGCTATCTCTTCAATTTGATCTTGACTTGGATGTTGCTACCTTGCTCTTTTAGGCCTGTGCACGGTCTAGGCAACAGACCCAGGGTTTGTTGCATCGACAGGAGCCCCCGGGCCTGGCCCGAACGCGCTGTCGGGCGTCGTCGTGGTAGGTCCTATCCAGTGCACAGGCAAGAGGGTAGCAGTTGCTTGTCCTTTGAGATCTTCTTTGCTTCTTCATTAACCTGAGCCCAGGTCAGTTTCCGGTTCTCCCGCACATCATGTAACGCCGATTGTAGTGGGAGAGATAATGGGCCGCGATCCATGGGGCAAGGCGTTTTTTCACACATCCTTCTCCTTCCATTTCCTACAGCGGTCCTTGCCCACCATGGCGAGAGGTCGGGGGCGCGGCGCTGCTCCAATGGCGGCGACGAGAACTTCTGCTCGACGGTGTCTCCCTCCTCCCTCCAAAAATACGAGGGCGGAGCCCGCCGCAAGAGGAGGTGGGAGGGAGCGAGGTCGTGGTCATCGTGTCACCCGGGGCCGAGGAGGACGGGGTGGCGCTCTGATTGCGCCCACACCGGCCGCCCCTCCCCCGATGGAAGGCCATGTTGGAGACCAACCCTTGGAGTTCATCATCAGATTGTACAAGCGTCCGGGCGGCTGCCTCCGTCTCCCCACTCCATTCGTGAGGGCGATGGAGCTCGAACAGCCGCGCGCATTGAAGCTGCACATGAGGGGTTGCGGGAACGGTGGCATGCGGGTGGATGTGGATTTTCCTTCCCCTCATGTCATGTTCTTCCAACGCGGCTGGAAGACCTTTGCTCGCGCCCATAGCTTGTTGGAGGGGCACGTCCTCCATTTTAAATTAATGGAGGCCGACCTGCTCTCCGTCAAGGTCTTTGGGCGCTCGGGTGCTCGCTTAGGGTGCTGCGTGGAGAGCTCGACCGATGATGAATGCTCCTCCTCGAGCGACAACAACGAGGAGGACAATGACGGCGATGACGACAACGCTGATGGGGAGGACGACGGCTTTGACTCCGGCTGAACACCAGCCGCACCGTCACCGTCAGGCCGGGGCACCAATATCTACACCTGCACTCCTTTCCCGGCAAGGTGATTTGCCGGGGAGTTGGATGCAGAGGTGGGAGTGGTGCCTCGGGCTCCTCCGGCAGCCCCCAGCTGGACCCCGGTAGGCTTCCTCGTGGGCTGCAGCTCTGATCGCCCTGCCGCGTCCTGCTGGCCTTGGTGGTGGCGGCCGGGGGGGCCATCTCCGCCGATCTCTTCACCATCACCTTCGCCTGCGCCCTCCCGCCCCCGCCAGACTCCTTTCCAAAGGGCCTGACGGGGTCAGGCTGGGCTCCTGCCCAGGCGCTCTTTTCGCCTCCCACCGCAGTGCCTAGGAGGAGAGGGACAAGAAAGGGCATCACGGGGCACTTATCTTTTTTCAATCTAAAATATGTAGGCATTTGCCAAACTTTAGTCTAAATTATGTAATCTTCTTTATCCATGTCTGTGTTTTGTAAGATTTGTACTTGTTAATCAGCATATTAATGAAAAAGACAAGCCTTGCCGGGTACTTGTGCATGTAACATATCCATGCAGAGGTGAAATGCCTCTATACATTAAAGTAAACAAGTTTTCCCCGGCAGGCTATCCTGCCGGCACCCTCAGTTCGTTGCCGCGGGGCCAGGCCTGCCGGGCACAAACCACAGGGAGGGACCAGCCCCCCACCAGATCTTTTCCGCCAAAGGCCACCACAACCATCCTGACCAAAGCAACATTCGAGTCAAGGGATGGGAGCACCTAGGTTTCAAAGGTGGCGAGGTTTTCATATGCACAAGTCTCTCTTTACAGAACACGTATGGATAAGAGATAAAACTTATCTATTTGGCTTGCCGGGGATCGCGGCGTAGGCTTGTCTTCTCTTCTCTTCTTCAGGACCAAGTCCATGGTAAGAGCCCTGCAACCTAGTGCAGATGAAAATGATGCCATGTGCGATATGATCTACATGATCATGCTATGCTCATGATATGCTTATGCATGCATGCAATTTTCGGGGGCCCCCCAGCGCTTCGTTTATTTCTCTGTTGCTCAGGGTCTGCGCCTGGCTTTGTACAAGGGGTTACATGCAGCATCGGCAAGGCCTGTACAAAAGGGTGGCTGCCGGGCAGGGCCCGACAGCCGTGCCTTACGGGTAGAACTTACGGAGATGCTCAATGTTCCATGAGTTTTGCAATTGAAAGCCATCTCCGGTCTCCAGACGGACTGTGCCAGGTCTGGTGACTCGTACTACCCGGTAAGGGCCTTCCCACTTCGGCGTTAACTTGTTTGTATCCTTAGCGGACTAAACGCGCCTAAGGACAAGGTCGCCTTCCTCAAAACTCCGGGCATGAACCCTGCGGCCGTGATAGCGACGCAGGGCTTGCTGGTAGCGTGCATCACGTGTAGCAGCTCGGAGACGGTTCTCTTCAAGTAGCACAGCGTCGTCATGCCGGTGCTGTTCTTGCGCCACTTCATCGTAGGCAAGCACTTGAGGTGACTCGTAAATGAGTTTCGTGGGGATAACTGCTTCTGCCCCATAGACTAGGGAGAAGGGAGTCTGCCCGGTAGCTCGATTTGGTTTCATTCTGAGGGACCAAAGAACCACCGGCAGCTCGTCGATCGATCGCCTGCCGCACTTCAGCAGCTTATCAAATGTTCTTGTCTTGAGTCCCCTCAACACTTCAGCGTTCGCCCTCTCAGCTTGCCCGTTGCTCCTTGGATGAGCGATATAGGCGAATGATATTTTGCTTCCGAGGGCATGAACATATTGCATGAAGGTGTGGCTCATGAATTGGGTGCCATTATCGGTGATGATCCGGGCAGGGACCCCGAAGCGGCACACCAATCCTTTCAAGAACTTGATAGCTGACTGAGCAGTCACCTTTCTCACGGGCTCTACTTCCGGCCACTTTGTAAACTTGTCGATTGGAACGAACAAGAATTCAAAGCCCCCGGTAGCATAGGGGAAGGGGCCCAAGATGTCGAGCCCCCAGACCGAAAATGGCCATGACAAAGGGATTGTCTAAAGAGCTTGGGCAGGCAGATGAATATTCTTGGAATGGAACTGGCAGGCTTCACATTTGGTGACCAACTCAACTGCATCTTGGAGGGCCGTGGGCCAGTAAAATCCTTGCCGGAAGGCTTTTCCAACCAGTGCCCTCGATCCAATGTGTGAGCCGCACATACCCTTGTGTATTTCTGCCAACAGTTCCTTTCCTTCCTCCCAGCAGATGCACTTCAATTTCACACCGTTGGGCCTTCTTCTGTATAGCGTGTCATCAATGAACTGATACATACTGGCCCTCCGGGCTACTCTTTCAATTTCTTCTTGCTCTTCGGGAAGTTCTCCAGTTTGGAGGAAATGGACTATGTGCCACGCCCAAGTTGGAGCCTGGGGCTCGGCAACAAGGACTAGCGGCACCTCCTCATTCGTGGGAGTGCATTCCTCGACCGCAGGGACCGGTGGTCTGGCGGGAGGGCACAGCTTAGCGATCGAAGGGGAGTTGTTCCCGCCAAGCCCTCTGCCTGGGGCCTCGGGAGGCTCTGCCGGGAGAGGCTTGCTGGAGTCTAGTTTCCTCCTCTTTCTGGCCATTGTTGCCGGGGATATGGAGGGCTGAGTCAGATGGAGAACAAAAGTCCCTGGTTCCATAGGGAGTTTTTGCGCTGCGCACTTCGACAGATGATCAGCGATGTTATTTTCCGCACGGGGTAAGTGCTCTATTTGCAATCCATCAAAGCGCTCCTCCAACTTCCTCACTTCCTCAACGTATGCCTCCATCAATGGACTTTGGTAATCCTTGTTCACTTGTCTCACCACAAGTTGCGAGTCTTCGCGGATGATCAGCTTCTTGATTCCCAGTTCTGTCACAATCCTGAGCCCGGCAAGGAGCCCTTCATACTCTGCAGTATTGTTGGTGGCCTCCTCCCGGGGGAAATGCATCTGGATGGTGTACCTCAGGTGCTCCCCAGTGGGTGCAACGAGAAGTACGCCAGCTCCTACACCTTGTAGGGAGAAGGCACCATCGAAATACATAATCCATTCTTGGGGCGCCTCCTTGCCGGGGATAACTGTCTCCAACACTTCTTCATCAGGGGTTGGCGTCCACTCTGCAATGAATTCTGCTAGTGCTCTGCTCTGAATGGTTGACGTGCTTTCAAACTTTAAACCAAAGCTGGACAACTCCAAAGCCCATTAAACAATCCCACCAGTGGCCTCAGGGTTCCGGAGTATGCGTTGCAAGGGGAAGCGGGTGACAACCATGATCTCGTGGGCTTGGAAGTAGTGGCGCAGTTTCCTTGAGGCCATTGTGAGGCCAAAAATCAACTTTTGCATGCCAGAGTACCTTGACCTAGCCCCCTGTAACAGGGAGCTGACGAAGTACACTGGGCGCTGCACCACTTTCTTCTTTGCTGCGACCATAGAATTGCTTCCGCTGCCCTGCCTTTCTTTGCTCTGGACTGACTCTGGTCTTGTCGGGACGGGTTCACTTCCTTCTCCAAAGGGGACGACGGTGGCTGCCGCTTCATCTACTTCCCGCTGCGCCACCAGTGCCGCACTAACCACTTGGTTGGTTGCCGCTAAGTATAGCAGCAACGGCTCTTATGGTTTGGGAGAGACCAAAGTGGGCACAGAGGAAAGATAGGTCTTCAAATCTTGTAGCGCGGCGTCTGCCTCCGGGGTCCACTCCATAGGACCTGCCTTCTTCAAAATTTGGAAGAACGGCAAGGCGCGCTCGGCAGACCTGGAAATGAACCTGCTAAGCACGACAACACATCCAGTCAAATGCCTCACATCCTTAACTGCCTTGGGTGCTTGAATTTGCTCGATAGCCTTGATCTTGTCGGGGTTGTGCTACTTCTTGAGCTTGCGTTGGTTTTTCCCTTGAAGAGGAAAGGGTGATGCAGCAAAGTAGAGATAAGTATTTCCCTCAGTTAGAGAACCAAGGTATAAATCCAGTAGGAGACAACGCACAAATCACCTAGCACCTGCACAAACAATCAAACAACTTGCACCCAACGCGATAAAGGGGTTGTCAATCCCTTCATGGTTACTTGCAAAAGTGAGATCTGATAGAGATAAATAAAACTAAACAAAAGATAAAGTAAATATTTTTGTGTTTTTTTGGTTTATAGATCTGAAAATAAAAGATTGCAAAATAGTAGATCGGAAAGTAATATGATGGAAAATAGACCCGGGGGCCATAGGTTTCACTAGAGGCTTCTCTCAAGATAGCAAATAATACGGTGGGTGAACAAATTACTGTCGAGCAATTGATAGAAAAGTGCAAAGTTATGATGATATCCAAGGCAATGATTATGAAATATAGGCATCACGTCCGTGTCAAGTAGACCGAAACGATTCTGCATCTACTACTATTACTCCACACATCGACCGACTCCTGCCTGCATCTAGAGTATTAAGTTCATGAAGAACAGAGTAACGCATTAAGTAAGATGACATGATGTAGAGGAATAAACTCAAGCAATATGATGTAAACCCCATCTTTTAATCCTCGATGGCAATAATACAATACGTGCCTTGCTGCCCCTACTGTCACTGGGAAAGAACACCGCAAGATTGAACCCAAAGCTAAGCACTTCTCCCATTGCAAGAAAAACCAATCTAGTTGACCAAACCAAACCGATAATTCGAAGAGAATTACAATGATATCAAATCATGCATATAAGAATTCAGAGAAGCTTCAAATAATATTCATAGATAAGCTGATCATAAATCCACAATTCATCGGATCTCGACAAACACACCGCAAAAGAATATTACATCGGATAGATCTCCAAGAACAACGAGGAGAACATGGTATTGAGAATCAAAGAGAGAGAAAAAGCCATCTAGCTACTAGATATGGACCCGTATGTCTGAGGTAAACTACTTACGCTTCATCCGAAGGGTAATAGAGTTGATGTAGAAGCCCTCCGTGATCGAATCCCCCTCCGGCAGGGTGCCGGAACAGGTCCCTAGATGGGATCTCACGGGTATAGAAGGTTGCGGAAAAGTCTTTTCGTGGATGCTTCTGGTGGTTTGGGAACATATGTGAATATATAGGTGAAAGAATTAGGTCAGGGGAGTCACGGGGGGCCCACAAGGCAGGGGGGCGCGCCCTACCCCCCTGGGCGTGCCCTCCACCCTTGTGGCCGCCTCATGGCTCCTCCGACTTCATCTCCAAGTCTCCTGGGTGTCTTCTGGTCCAAGAAAAATCATCGCGAAGGTTTTATTCCGTTTGGACTCCGTTTGGTATTCCTTTCCCACGAAGCTAAAAAACAAGGAAAAAAACAAAAACTGGCACTGGGCTCTAGGTTAATAGGTTAGTCCCAAAAATAATATAAAATAGCATATTAATGCATATAAAACATCCAAAACAGATAATATAATAGCATGGAACAATAAAAAATTATAGATACGTTGGAGATGTATCAAGCATCCCCAAGCTTAATTCCTGCTCGTCCTCGAGTAGGTAAATGATAAAAATATAATTTTTGATGTGGAATGCTACCTAACATATATATCCATGTAATTTTCTTTATTGTGGCATGAATGTTCAGATCCATAAGATTCAAAACTAATGTTTAATATTGACATAAAAACAATAATACTTCAAGCATACTAACAAGGCAATTATGTCTTCTCAAAATAACATGGCCAAAGAAAGCTTATCCCTACAAAATCATATAGTCTGGCTATGCTCCATCTTCATCACACAAAATATTCACATCATGCACAACCCCGATGACAAGCCAAGCAATTGTTTCATACTTTTAGTGTTCTCAAACTTTTTCAACTTTCACGCAATACATGAGCGTGAACCATGGAGATAGCACTATAGGTGGAATAGAATATGGTGGTTGTGGAGAAGACAAAAAAGAAGGAGATAGTCTCACATCAACTAGGCATATTAACGGGCTATGGAGATGCCCATCAATAGATATCAATGTGAGTGAGTAGGGATTGCCATGCAACGGATGCACTAGAGCTATAAGTGTATGAAAGCTCAAAAGAAAACTAAGTGGGTGTGCATCCAACTTGCTTGCTCATGAAGACCTAGGGCAATTTGAGGAAGCCCATCGTTGGAATATACAAGCCAAGTTCTATAATGAAAAGTTCCCACTAGTATATGAAAGTGACAAAATAGGAGACTCTCTATCATGAAGATCATGGTGCTACTTTGAAGCACAAGTGTGGAAAAAGGATAGTAGCATTGCCCCTTCTCTCTTTTTCTCTCAAATTTTTTTTTGGCTTGGCTTCTTTGGCCTCTTTTTTTTATTTCCTCACATAGGACAATGCTCTAATAATGAAGATCATCACACTTTTATTTACTTACAACTCAAGAATTACAACTCGATACTTAGAACAAAATATGACTCTATATGAATGCCTCCGACGGTGTACCGGGATGTGCAATGAATCAAGAGTGACATGTATGAAAGAATTATGAAATGTGGCTTTGCCACAAATACGATGTCAACTACATGATCATGCAAAATAATATGACAATGATGAAGCGTGTCATAATAAAATGGAACGGTGGAAAGTTGCATGGCAATATATCTCGAAATGGCTATGGAAATGCCATAATAGGTAGGTATGGTGGCTGTTTTGAGGAAGGTATATGGTGGGTGTATGGTACCGGCGAAAGTTGCGCGGCACTAGAGAGGCTAGCAAAGGTGGAAGGGTGAGAGCGTATAATCCATGGACTCAACATTGGTCATAAAGAACTCACATACTTATTGCAAAAATCTATTAGTCATCGAAACAAAGTACTACGCACATGCTCCTAGGGGGATAGATTGGTAGGAAAAGACCATCGCTCGTCCCCGACCGCCACTCATAAGGAAGACAATCAAAAAATATCTCATGCTCCAACTTCGTTACATAACGGTTCACCATACGTGCATGCTATGGGACTCACAAACCTTAACACATGTATTTCTCCAATTCACAATTACTCACTAGCATGACTCTAATATCACCATCTTTATATCTCAAAACAATCATAAGGAATCAAACTTCTCATAGTATTCAATGCACTTTATATGAATTTTTTTATTATATCCCTCTTGGATGTCTATCATATTAGGACTAAATTCATAACCAAAGCAAATTACCATGCTGTTTAGAGACTCTCAAAATAATATAAGTGAAGCATGAGAGTTCAATAATTTCTACAAAATAAAGCCACCGCCGTGCTCTAAAAAGATATAAGTGAAGCACTAGAGCAAAATTGCCTAGCTCAAAAGATATAAGTGAAGCACATAGAGTATTCTAATAAATCACGATTCATGCGTGTCCCTCTCAAAAGGTGTGTACAGCAAGGATGATTGTGGCAAACTAAAAAGCAAAGACTCAAATCATACAAGACGCTCCAAGCAAAACACATATCATGTGGTGAATAAAAATATAGCCTCAAGTAAAGTTACCGATAGACGAAGACAAAAGAGGGGATGCCTTCCGGGGCATCCCCAAGCTTAGGCTCTTGGTTGTCCTTGAATATTACCTTGGGGTTCCTTAGGCATCCCCAAGCTTAGGCTCTTGCCACTCCTTATTCCATAGTCCATCAAATCCTTACCCAAAACTTGAAAACTTCACAACACAAAACTCAACAGAAAATCTCATAAGCTCCGTTAGTATAAGAAAATAAATCACCACTTTTGGTACTGTTGTGAACTCATTCATTATTTATATTGGTGTAATATCTACTGTATTCCAACTTATCCATGGTTCATACCCCCCGATACTACCCATAGATTCATCAAAATAAGCAAACAACACAAAGAAAACAGAATCTGTCAAAAACAGAACAGTCTGGGAAGATCTGAATTCTTATAATACTTATGTAACTCCAAAAATTCTGAAATATTACGAAAACATAGGAAATTTGTATATAAATCTCTTGTAAAAAATTCAGGGTTTTTAAACTCTCCAGTGAATTATTAAAATTCTGTGAATGGACGCAAAAGTTTCTGTTTTTCAGCAAGATCAAATCAACTATCACCGTAAGCCATCCCAAAGGTTTTACTTGGCACAAACACTAATTAAAACACAAAACCACATCTAACCAGAGGCTAGATGAATTATTCAAAGCAAAACAGGAACAAAAAGCAAAAACAAAAATAAGTAGAGATAAGTATTTCCCTCAGTTAGAGAACCAAGGTATCAATCCAGTAGGAGACAACGCACAAATCACCTAGCACCTGCACAAACAATCAAACAACTTGCACCCAATGCGATAAAGGGGTTTTCAATCCCTTCATGGTTACTTGCAAAAGTGAGATCTGATAGAGATAAATAAAACTAAACAAAAGATAAAGTAAATATTTTTGGGTTTTTTGGTTTATAGATCTGAAAATAAAAGATTGCAAAATAGTAGATCGGAAAGTAATATGATGGAAAATAGACCCGGGGGCCATAGGTTTCACTAGAGGCTTCTCTCAAGATAGCAAATAATACGGTGGGTGAACAAATTACTGTCGAGCAATTGATAGAAAAGTGCAAAGTTATGATGATATCCAAGGCAATGATTATGAAATATAGGCATCACGTCCGTGTCAAGTAGACCGAAGCGATTCTGTATCTACTACTATTACTCCACACATCGACCGACTCCTGCCTGCATCTAGAGTATTAAGTTCATGAAGAACAGAGTAACGCATTAAGTAAGATGACATGATGTAGAGGAATAAACTCAAGCAATATGATGTAAACCCCATCTTTTTATCCTCGATGGCAACAATACAATACGTGCCTTGCTGCCCCTACTGTCACTGGGAAAGGACACCGCAAGATTGAACCCAAAGCTAAGCACTTCTCCCATTGCAAGAAAAACCAATCTAGTTGACCAAACCAAACCGATAATTCGAAGAGAATTACAAAGATATCAAATCATGCATATAAGAATTCAGAGAAGATTCAAATAATATTCATAGATAAGCTGATCATAAATCCTCAATTCATCGGATCTCGACAAACACACCGCAAAAGAATATTACATCGGATAGATCTCCAAGAAAAACAAGGAGAACATGGTATTGAGAATCAAAGAGAGAGAAGAAGCCATCTAGCTACTAGCTATGGACCCGTAGGTCTGAGGTAAACTACTCACGCTTCATCGGAAGGGCAATAGAGTTGATGTAGAAGCCCTCCGTGATCGAATCCCCCTCCGGCAGGGTGCCGTAAAAGGTCCCTAGATGGGATCTCACGGGTACAGAAGGTTGCGACGGTGGAAAAGTCTTTTCGTGGATGCTTCTGGTGGTTTGGGAACATATGTGAATATATAGGCGAAAGAATTAGGTAAGGGGAGTCATGGGGGGCCCACAAGGCAGGGGGCGCGCCCTGCACCCTTGTGGCCGCCTCGTGGCTCCTCCGACTTCATCTCCAAGTCTCCTGGGTGTCTTCTGGTCCAAGAAAAATCATCGCGAAGGTTTTATTCCGTTTGGACTCCGTTTGATATTCCTTTCCCACGAAGCTAAAAAACAAGGAAAAAACTGAAACTGGCACTGGGCTCTTGGTTAATAGGTTAGTCCCAAAAATAATATAAAATAGCATATTAATGCATATAAAACATCCAAAATAGATAATATAATAGCATGGAATAATAAAAAATTATAGATACGTTGGGGACGTATCAGGTTGGCCTCTATCCCCCGATGGGACACAAAGAAGCCAAGTAGCTTGCCGGAAGGGACGCCAAACACGCACTTCTCCGGGTTCAGCTTCAAGTTGATCTTACGCAAATTAGCAAAGGTTTCTTCCAAATCCTGGATGAAGGTTGATCTGTCCTTGGTCTTGACCACGATATCATCCATGTAAGCTTCTACGTTTTTGTGCAGCTGGGACTCAAAGCCAATCTGTACTGCTCTTGCAAAAGAGGATCCGACGCTCTTCAACCCGAAGGGCATCTGTATGAAGCAGTACGTGCCACATGGGGTTATGTACGCGGTCTTCTCCTCGTCTTCCTTGGACATGAAAATCTGGTGGTATCCAGAGTATGCATCCAGAAAAGAGAGCAAGTCACACCCGGAGGTGGAATCCACAATCTGGTCGATGCGCGGCAAGGGAAATGGGTCCTTCGGGCATGCCTTATTCAGATCCGTAAAATCTATGCAAAGCCTCCATTTCCCATTAGCCTTGCGTACCACCACAGGATTTGCTAACCATGTTGGATGTAGTACTCCTCTGACCAGACCAGCTGCCTTAAGTTTCTTGATCTCCTTGGCAATGAATTGATGCCGCTCCAAAGCTTGCTTCCGGACCTTCTGCTTGACGGGTCGGGCATGTGGGCAGACAGCAAGGTGGTGCTTGATTACCTCCCTGGGAACACTGGGGATATCAGATGGTTGCCAGGCAAACACATCGATATTCGCCCGCAGGAAGGCAACGAGCGCGCTTTCCTATTTGTCATCAAGGGTGGCACTGATAGTGAAGGTACCATCAATGCCAGCCAGCCCTACCGGGACCTTTTTCATAGCGGGTGTAGCAGCCTTGGGTCGCTTGCTATTGGAACTCTCCGGCACGTCATCAACGGGCGCAACATACTCCGAAGAGGCACATTTTCAGGATTCCTTGCAGGCATCCTTGCTATCTCTCTTCTTCTTCTTGTTTTCCTTGGCGGGAACACTGGCTTCCGCGGCCTCTGTCGTGACTGCTTCCCGGTACATCTTGTCCACACAAATGACTACATCCTTCTTGTCTGACGGAATGGAAATGACGCCTATTGGCCCTGGCATCTTCAAGGTATTGTAGGCATAGTGGGATGCCGCCATGAATTTGGCCAGGGCTGGGCGGCCAGGATTCCATTGTACGGCAGGGGGAGGTCAACCACATCAAATATGATCTTCTTAGTCCGGTAGTTTAACTCCCCCCCGAACGTCACCGGTAGCTTGATTTTCCCCTTAGGACGGCTCCTGCTGGGGTTGATCCCTTGAAACGTGCCAGTAACCTTGAGCTCTTCCTCTGCAATCTGAAGTTTGCTGATGACCTTTGGGGAAATCAGATTCAACCCGGCCCCGCCGTCCACCAACATATTTGTGACCTTGAGTTTGCGGATTGTTGGTGAGACCAACAACGGCAAGCACCCTACTGCAGTGGTGCGGTCAGGGTGATCCTCTTCGTCAAATATGATGGGCGTGCGGGACCACTTGAGCGGCTTCCGAGAATCTGCCGCTGGCTCCATGACATTGACTTCACGTGCCCACTGTTTAAGTTGGCGGTGAGAGGAGTGCAGATATGTACCACCGTCAATGCACAGGGCGTCAGTGGCTTTCTGGAACTCATGCTCACTGGTTTCCTCTTCATCTCCTCCATCACTCTCATCATTGCAATCCTCCTTCTTACGGCCTCTGGCGGGTTTCCCTTGATTCTGAGGAGCCTTGCCGGGGCAGCTTGCTCCACCACCTTGTCCTTTCCCACCAGCGCCATCTTGGCCTTTATCCTTATCACGCTTCTCGTATTCAGCCCTCTACTTCTTGACGAGCTGCTCGACCTGATGACACTCCTGGAGATCGTGGCCCTTGGTCCGATGGATCTTGTAGTACGGCCCATCACCTTTCCCAGCCTTCTCGGCAGCCGCAGCTTCCCGGCAATCGGTGCACGCGGCAACTTCCTTGCCGGGAACTTCGGTCTTGGCCTTCTTGCCGGTACTAGGTGTGCCCGATCCCTCAACGGTCATCACTGCCTTGTCCTTGCGCCTTTTGTTGCGCTTCTTGTTCTTCTTCTTCTGACTGGTGGCCTCGTCGTCATCCTCTGAGTCGATGTCGATGCCATCCTCTTCACCGGGGAGCCATCTCCCCTCCTCTACCCGAGCACACTTATCCACTAGAGTGTAAAGCTACTTCACAGTCTTGAGCAGTCGAACATTCATCTTGGAACGTATTCGGCGATTGCGCATGTTGGACTGGAACGCAGCTATCACAGCTACCGGGTGGATGTCTGGAATGTTCCTGTGTACTCGGCAGAACCTCTGCATGTACTTCCGCAGGGTCTGTCCTTCCTTCTGCGGGAGGAGCTTCAAGTCGCTAGGCCTCCCTGGTTCTTGATGGCCGCCCGTGAAGGCGCCAACAAACTCATGGCACAAGTCAGCCCAGGTCAAAATGGAGTTCTCCAGCAGGCGCATTGGCCAAGACCTCAGATTTGGCTTGAGTGCCAGAGGGAAGTAGTTGGCAAACACCTTCTCGTCTCTTCCCCTGGCAGCTTGAACAACGATGGTGTAGATGCTCAAGAACTCTGCCGGGTTTAGTTTCCCGTCGTACTTCTCTGGTATTTCTGGCTTGAACATGCGGGTAGATGGCCAACGGACTTGTCGCAACTCACGAGTGAAGGCGGGGCACCCAACCTCGAAAGGCAGGTACCCACCTTAACCGAGAGTGGGCTCGTCGACGTCAGGGCCATTGTGCCTATCGGACTGGCGGTGGGTGTCGCGGCGTCGCTCGATGGTGACGCGCGCACCTTCCCTTTGCCTATCCTCCAGGACTCGCCGTTTCCCTTGACGCGCTTGAGGGTCGGACGAAGCCATCGAGACGTCGTCAGGTTCTTGATCGTGTGGCTCCGACTGTGGCCTCTGCGCAGGCTACCGCGGAGGGGACTACATCGTGGGGGTGGCCCCTTCGGCACGGCCAGCAGCGCAAGCCGTCATCGTCACCTAGGGAGGCCGTGGCGGGCCAGCTCGCTGTGATCCTCCCGCCTCGGCGAAACCAATCAGGCTTTGAATGGTGGCTCTCCACTCATCCATCTGATCGGCTGCCGGCGGAAATCTCAACAGCAGCTGGGCCCGCGCCATGGCCTCCGAAGCGGTGCTTGGCATGGATGACGACGTAGACCGTAGCGTCGCCTGGCTCCTTATGGTGCTGGTAGTAGCCACGCCATGTTCTCGTCGTCGTGAGCCCGTCGCCAGGGTGGTGTGGTGACGGGGTGGAGGCGCTTGAGGGCCAGCGGCTCCGTTTGGCGCATTGGCTAGGTCAGCTCATTCCGGGAGTAGCGCACGCCCTGTGGCCGCGCTCGCAGCTGGAGCGGCCGGAGAGTTGCGATTCGCCCCAGAGCGAGTGCCACCGCTGCGGCTGTGCCCTTCGGTCGGGCGAAGAGGTGCAGACAGAATGATTTCTCCACCCATACCTCGTGGAGCGTGGCCGCTGGGATGCTGTTGGTGCTGTCCTTCCCCTGTGCCTTCTGCCCTCGTTTCGGCCGCAGGGGAGGTGGTGACGACGACGCCTGCGCCGGCCACGTCCCCCGCAGCGTCCATGTCTCCGTGCGTCCCCGTAGCCCCCGCGGCGTCGGCGGCCGCGTGCGATGGGGCCTTCGAAGTGGACGGATGGGCCGCAGCACCGGGCTTCTTCTTGGGTGCCATGGACGATGGAGCCGTCGACGAAGAAGATGGTGAAGATGATGAAGATAATGACGCGCTGGGTACGCTTCTCGGGTTCGCGCAAGTGCTTCCCCCCTACCTGGCACGCCAAAGATGTCGTGGGAAACCACGGCCACCTATGGGGCCATCAGCCCCTTGTGGTTCGGCAGGGGGGATGAGCACATTGCACAAAGATCGGAGAACGTAGCACAGCACGACAGAGATCACACGGGCAGTTTTACCCAGGTTCGGGCCGCCGCGAGGCATAAAACCCTACTCCTGCTTTGGTGGATTGATGGTGGATTGTGGTGGAAACGCAACGCTCTTGCCCAGCAGGGTTGCCTCGAGGCGAGGGCAGCTACGCGCGTACGAGTGTACAAGGGTCCGAATCCTCTCTATGGTTGCCATGGCCCTCCTTTTATAGATCAAGGGGTCACCACAATGGCAAATCAGTCATTGCATACTGATTAGATAGCAAATAGTACTATCATACCTAACTCTGCAGACAGAGCAAAGCGCATTTAATGCGCCGCTTAATGTCACATCGTGGTATGCTCGGCAAGCCTTGCCGGGCTGCTCGGCCACCTTCTCATCTGTCTGCTTGACACGTCTCTGGACGGGTGTCATTTGGAGGTGATTTCCATAGGAAGTGGCTGCCATGTGCCAAATAGCAGCCACTTAGTCACTTGGGGCTTGACACCGCACCGATCGATGACTTGCGTCGCTGTGAGGTGGAGCGGTGGAGCCTTGGCGGGGTAGTTTGCCTTTGTTGCGCCCGGCAGGCCTGCCGGGACGGTCTTGAGGCTTGTCTTCGGGGCCACCTCAACCTCGCCAGGCTCGCCTGCCCGGCAAGGGAGGTTTTCCCTTAGTGGTGTCTTGCCCATTTAACTTGTCTTGGTCTTCTTGATCTGCCCTTTGATTCCTCAAAGAGCCATCTCTTCAATTTGATCTTGACTTGGATGTTGCTACCTTGCTCTTTTAGGCCTGTGCACGGTCTGGGCAACAGACCCAGGGTTTGTTGCACCGACACAACTCCATAATGAATAGAAGCATCAAATTAGTCATGCAACTTGGGAAGATCAGGAATGCACAAAAAAGTAAAGAACAGAGGCTCGTAGCAGTGATGTAATAGCTAGCATCAGAAAATGTAGGGTAAAACGAACAAAAAGCAGCGGAACCACAAGCTAGTTTGCTAATGTGTAATTAAGCATAGAGAAAATAGAAGCAATCCAATACAATAATTGTTACCAACAGGTGGCATCAGAACAACACCATTATCATAAATATAGCATGCAAGAAGTAAAATAGTAGGCAGTGATATCTAGGAAGTACAGTAATACTTAGGACAAAACAAAAGCATTGTAAATATATGTGCACTGGTTTGTAATTTAGAATATGTGACCTGTTCACTGCCAGCCGTATGGCCCTACAGGTGCAAGCAGAATAACGCGTCTCATGAAAAATTGAATGATGCCCTGAAGAAATTCAGAGGTGCGGTGCTTATGCTAAGAAAGTGAACGTAGGCGCCGGCCGTTGGATAATAGTACCTGATTCTCAGCGGCGTATGGGCATCATTGTCATACATGAAAGCTAAGGATCATCGATGGTGCTCATGTTGCGGTTGAGTTTGGGCCGGCTGTCGCCATTGCTGAAGCGGCTCCGATGCTTCGGTTGCGGCGCCTGTCGACATACAAGAAAGCTGATCCATGGTAAGTGAACAGTTCCACGATAAAGAAGAGAAAAACCGAAGGAGTACAAATCGAAATAACCTGATGAGGCTGCAACATCAGTAAAGCAGGGCCGATGGACTTGAATATGGTGTTCGTGGAGCGGGTCCGGTGTAGTGACGAAAGCGTCGGCGAAGCACATCCGGTGCGGTGTACAGTGCTTTCGGTGAGGCGGATCTGTTGCGATGGACGAGGGCTGGTATGAAGGGCCAGCGATGTGGCGGACGAGGGAGTCGGTGAAGGGCCTACACTGTGGTGGACGAGGGTGCCGGTGAAGCAGATCCGGTGCGATGGACCATGATGGCGATCAAGGAGATCTGGAGCGGTGGAGAAGCTAGTCGCTAAAGCGGCTCCAGTGAAGTGGTGAGTTGGCAGTTGGAGGTTCCAAGGTGTGGAAGGTAGATCCGGCAGGGTGTGAGGTCCACCGCTGTGGCAGAGGACTAGATTCGGCGGCTTGGCAGGGTTAGGGGGAGGAGGCGGGGAGGGGAAGGGGAGGGGCTCTGGGAAAGAATGTTGGGGGTGAAGAGGGGAAAACAATGGAGTTACCAAAGCAGCCCTTTTCCGTTCATGTGGCAGGGGTAAAACAGGAATATCGCAGAGCTAAACTTTCGGGCGCGAGATATTTCGATGTGAGCGGGAAGTTTGAAAGCGTTTGGCGGCTGAAATTAAGTGTTCTGCTCTTGTACGGCCGATATGATATCATGGCCGAGAATTTATTTGTTGTGCACGCAAAAAAAAGTGCAAGTTTCAAAAATCAATGTCTCCAACTCGAAACTTAGATTGTCCATTCAATTCAAATATGGATCATTGAGCTAGTGGAAGCAAATACCATCATATGCTCCAATTCAAATGAAATTCCAAATGTGTTTATCCTAAATATGATGACAAAAAAATGTGTATGTGTATGAATAAAATGGATGATTATAAGGTTTAAACATGACCGTATGTGTATATCTCTAGGTTTGATATATGAATTTGAAATCACGAAATCCCGGCTTAAAAAATTTACCCCCATTTAAATGAATTACGAAAGCTAATAATGGAGTCAAATTCCAAAATCCCAATCTTAGGTTTGTAATTCTGGTACTTCAAAGTATATCACGTATGTTCAAAAGTATCATTATCTCATAGTCCAAACTGTGAAACAAAATGATCAACCATGAGTGCACACACTATTGACCATATATATATCTCAATTACGCTTATGTCTCTCAAATATAGACACCTCACTCTTTATCTGAAGCCCACCACCCCATCTCCACTCCCCCCCACAAGCCTTTCTCTCCCCCGGACATGAACACGGGAGCATATTAACCCCCCTCTCTCTTCTAAGTCTGGACCCCAATATAGGTCTCTATCACTTTGTCTCTCGGGCATGCACACATCTCTTCCCCCACTCTCTAGGTCTCCCGGCATCTCTCTTTCCCAAGCACATGCACTATATAGCAGTGTATCTTTCCCATACACACAAATCATCACCCCCAAACGTCTATCTCCCTAGTTATGTGGTTCTTGCACACTCTCCACCACCTCTCTATCTCTCTCTCGCATTAATTGATACACACCTCACTCACCACCCACACTACAAACAAGCACCTTTTGTCTCCTTGTGCACAACTCTCCTCTTTCTATCTCCCCCACATGCGGACCCGACCCAACTCCTTCCCTATATACATATATGTCATGACTCTTTCCATAGCTCCCTAGCGTATCATCGATCTCAATCTCGCACGTTGTTCCCTACACCATCTATTCTAGATATCTCATGAAGTCTCTGTCACGCACACGATGACTCGCTTTCCTTGCGTCTCCGTACATAGGCCACTTTTGAACAACATCAACCTTGTCTCCCTATCTATGCGCCACTTCCGCACACAAACGACCCCTCTCTCTCCCCCTCTCTTCTTCTCTCTCTCCCTCGCTCGCTCTCTCTCTCTCTCTCTCTCGCTCTCACACCCCTCTCCCACACACACTCGGTGTCTCTTCCAAATAGTCTGCTCCCCGCCCACACCCATGCTATCCCGTTAGTACACATGCCCTTCTCTCTCTTGGACACACATGTCACACCATTGCCCCTTCCCTACTAGGTTTACATCATTAGTGGTCTCTTTTCTCCACATACACACACTCCCTCTCACACACACGCGCGCGCACAAACACACACAAACATGCACAACACCCATCTATCTAGATCCTTCTTTTAAGACACACACCCTTGCATATTCTCTCTAGCTCTAGGTATATATATATATCCCCCTCTCTCTAACTCACATGCACACCAAAATTCTCCGTCTCTCTAACTCACATGTCTCTCCCCATGTCCGCATGTGTATCTCACACGCTCACTCTCTGATTATGTCTTTGTGTCTCCACGTTACACAACACAAAGCCCCATGCACATGTCTCTCTCTATCCTCCACACACACAGACACACAAAGAATCTCTTATCATTGCCTCAGTCTCTACATATCACACACACACGCTATCTCTCTCTTGCACACATGCTCAACCAAGGTTTTCTCGTGAATAACTTACCGTCTATTCATCAATAGTCGTGGCAGTACGATGAACACGAGACATTAAAAAGAATACATCTACACATCCGTAGACCACCTAGTATGACTACTAGGACTAGAGCGAGCCGAAAGCGCGCCGCCATCACCCCCTCCTTATCGGTGACGGGAAAACCTTTGTTTTACATAGTCGGGAAGTCATCGTGCTAAGGCCCCACATGCTCAACCGTTGAATAGATTGTAGATGCAAGTTTATGAAAACAAGTATTGATAATACGCATGTATCTCCATACTTATATACTCCTATAAAAGACTTAGTTGGTGATGATGGTGTGTCTGCGATTTGTCATTTCTGACCATTAGATCTACATCTAATGGTTGTGAGGTAAGTTGTTGCCTTTTTGCAAGAACATCCCACTTCTCTACCCCAATTTGAAGAAAACCCCTTAGTATCTTAAAACCAACCACATCCCTCCCTCACCTCATCAAAACAGCCCAAGGAATATATTCTGATTGAAATATAGTATATTTTTAGTGATATATGTATATCAAAATTAGAGTGTTTTCTATCAAGTTTGTGAATAAGTATTATTCTACTTATGACCCGTTGCAACGCACGTGCACATTGCTAGTATTTCCAACCATGCAAAAAATGCTAGTATTTCCATACTTTTGAGTTTTCCATCAAGATATTAGTCACTCATGGTCAATATTTAGTTTGAATGACGTACACATAGGCACTATGTAACTAGCCGTGCTTATTGGCTTCCAAAGCTTAACTTTTACTCCTACTTACAGTATATATATAAAGTATTTAACAAAAAGCTACCACTTTCAACCAGCCCTAGGAAGAAACTACTGTACAAAAAATAGCAAAACATACCCAAAATTTCTTAATCCGCGCCAAAAAACTACTACCTAGTGCCGATTAGGCTCGTTTAAACCCGTTTATGACAGAGTTGGCCCACACGTCCGTGCTGACAAGGCACCTTAAACCAACATTGTCTGTTTGACCGTTGTGTTGACCGTTAAGACACGAGGGACCCACATCTGAGCATCTATCACTACAAAAAAAAGACACACCCGTGACATTTTGGGCCGAACGATTTTTTTCCTGTCATGCTTATGACACTTCTATGACGATAATTGTGACAAAAGCACGTATCATCATAGATATGGTGGGCTCCTACTTCTATGACAAAAAATCATGATAGAAAATGGGCTTTTCGTCCTGGGCGAGCTGGGGACGCACCTGCATGACATTCTTTGGGCCGTCCATGATGAAAAAAATTGTGGTAGAAGCAAGGGCGAGGAAAATATCGGGGAGTTCCCGGTTACGGTGGGTGGTCGGGGCCGAGTGATGCACGGAGGTTTGCGCGTGTACGCGCGTGTGTGTGAGGCGTTGGCTAACTGAACCCGAGCGATCACACTAGCTACATTACTGAACCCGAGCGATCGATCCCTTGGCTGTTAACTGAACCCGAGCGATTCATTCGCTGCTGACTGAACCCGAGCGATTCCTTCGCTGCTGCTGCTAACTGAACCCGAGCGATCGATCACTAATGCTGCTTACTGAAGCCGATCGAGCCCCCATGCGAGACGTAGCCAGCCGGTGTTGGGTTGCCTCTCGATGAATAGTGACCGTTGCTACAGTGTGCGCGGTACGTAGAACCAGTCGAGACGTGGTGAGTCGAGCCGGTTGGTTGGCTGTGGATGAGCAGTTCCCTGTGGGGGTTGGATGAACAGGACCACGTGGTAGTAGGCCGTTGCCACTGGATGAACAAGACCCCGAGGAGGCCGCCACACCCCAGCCGGTTGGGGGTGGATGAACAGGACACCGTGGAGGCTCTATGAACAGTAGCCGATGGAGGCTGGATGAACAGTAGCCCCCGTGGATGAACAATAGCTGGTGGAGGCGGGAGGAAGTCGGCGGTGGATGAATAGTAGCCCGTGGAGGCTGGAGCGAGGCAGTAGACGGTGGATGAACATGACCCCCATTTTGACCGTAGGCGCTCCAACAGAAGTCCATTTCCTCCGTTTTGCGTTACGCCAGACCCCTCCTGATCAACAGGACCCCGTTTCGACCGTAGGCCCTCGGGCAGAAGTCCGTTTCCTCCGTTTTGCGGCACGCCAGACCCTTCCCGATGAACAGTACCCTGTTTCGACCATACGCGATCGAACAGAAGGCCGTTTCCTCCGTTCTGCGGTACGCCAGACCTCGTTTCGGCTGTTCTGTCCAAGCCAGTTGGCTCTCGATGAACACGACACATTTCGTTCCCTCCCAATGAACACGACGCAGTTTCTCCGTTCCGACCCAGCCGGTTGGCTGCCGATGAACAGGACGCCATTGATGTATGCATTCGAGACCCCGCCCGTATGTACGTACGTAGCCGTATTTACTTTTTTGCAGCTTGGCTGTATGTACATGTACATAATTTATACAGGACTGCCTCAACTACTACGTCACACGTGCCGCTCCTTGCTCGGCCACGGTTCATCCTTGCAGAGAGAACGATCGACCAGTATGTACGTACATGTTCGCTACCAGAGAGACAACCTTACGTACGATTCGACCCGATGGGTCCCAGCTGTCTGCGAGGATAAGGAGGCACTTCCTTGCGTGCGAAGATATAGCTGATGGGTCCCAGCTGTCAGGGGGAGGAATCATTTATTTTGCCCGTAATAAGGACGCACTTCCTTGCGTGCGAAGATATAGATGATGGGTCCCAGCTGTCAGGGGGAGGAATCATTTATTTTGCCCATAATAAGGACGCACTTCCTTGCATGCGAAGATGTAGCTGGTGGGTCCCAGCTATCAGAGGGAGAAAACATTATTTTTTAGGGTAAAAAGGATGCAGTTGCATGCATGCGTCCATGGGCGTGGTGCATCCCCGCTGTCAGCCTCTCATGTACAGTCATCTTCCGATGACTCTCGTTTGTTGACCACGTTGACCACACCATGCCGAGCGCACCAAGGCCGGTGGACGACGGCGAGGCCCCAGACTGGAATGACCCAGAGATGGGGAAGACGCGGCAGTGGAGTCGCAGATGGAGAGGAGTGGGAAACTTGACTGGTTCGGGTGTGGGGTGGGCCTACACTCGGCAGAGAATAACAGGAGGTGCAGAGGAGTGGAGGGATGGCCTGGCCGTCGGTGGGGTAGCGTTTCGCTGCGAGGCGCGCGAAACAGTGCCGCTGGACGTCGGAGGCTGGAGCAGGTGGTCCCGGCAGCACTGGAGGAAGAAGACGAGAGATTGAAGAAGAATGTCGGCCGTTGGATGTAAATCGAACGCCTTGGTTAGGCTTCGACCTTTGTATTTTTTTTTGTGAAAGTGCTTAGGCTTCTATCTACTGGCCCACATGTCAGCCAGTCCATTTGGTTTTTTAGTCCATTTAGTGGGCTGGGTGAAACAATGACGTAGAGTCTATGCAGCCCGTTTATATATTATGTTAGAATTTAAAGCCCATTTGCATTTTTTTTGAAATCCACAGACTTGCTGGGCTGGGGGAAAATATCATGTTGGGCTGGACAGAGAAATGTTATAAAAACATAAACACATGATTGCACGTCTATTACTGATTGGTCAGTAAAATCTTTGCAAGCTTACGTACGCAATCACCAGGAGTTAACTTGCCAAGTTATATATAAACAATTATTATTATTATTATTATTTTGTAAGAACTTTTGATTTACGAAATAAAATATCATTTTAATTTGATGAGTTAATAGGATGTGGGGTATTATTAATTTTTAGGCTAGACGTGGGACAGTTGAGTTGGTTCTAGGGAAAACTACTGGGAGAAAACTCAAATTACATCGAAAAAGAAAGTGGGAGAAAATTCAGATATAGGATTAATATAAACGAAAAATAAAGGAAGTGGGAAGGTCTATACAATGGTTGGACGAACGACAGGTTTAACGGAACCTTATGTTGTTTCTATTATATATATGCAATAAAATAAGATATAAATATAATTATAAGTATATATATACTATTATTGAAGGGAAAAATAGGTTCAGTTTAGCATTCTTATAGAAAAATAGAACTGAGCTGTGCATTGTCTTGAAAAAACAAACATAACTTGGGCTGCTGATGTTATAGACAAGCTAGGCTGGGAGGCCCAGAGGCCGCTTGATACCTGCTGGACCCAAAAAAAAGTTGAAACCTGCTGGATCAACTGTGTCTGCATGTCATGGGCTGCGCGTGTTAAACAACAAAACCTAGGCCATGGACCTGGTGGGCCCGGACTGTCAGCCTATCGACGAACAGTCGTCTCCCGATTCCTCTTGTTTTGTTGACCATGTTGGGAGCGACAGATGGCGGCGCCACGGCAAGAGCACCAAGGCGGAGGACGACATCGAGACCTCGGACTGGAACGAACTGGAGCCGGGGAAGACGCATGCGGAGGGGAGTATGAGGGTTGACTTGTTCAGGTGCAGGGTGGGCCGGTGGAGCTGCCGCTGCCGGAGAATGTGTGGGAGTAGAGGGATGGCCTGGCCAGCACCATAGGCTAGGATGGGTCACCGAGGCATGCGCGGCAGCACCGCCAGTCACTGTAGGAAGAGGACGAAAGATTGAACAAAATAAAGAAATACAAATGGATAGGTGGTTGGTCCCAGATGTCTGTGTACGAGACCTGCTGGGTCCACCTAAGAAGGGGAATATGTTGGGAGGAAGGAGATTCAAAGCACGGCAGCCCAGTGAACTAGTTACATACATAAGAAAATAGCCAATAAAAAAAAGCAAACAGGTTAATGGGTTTTTAGATGAAATATTTCGGACAAAATAGATAATTACGACACATAGGCTAATGCATGAAACACCCAGATGATAAAGGTGCTTAAACAGAAAAGTACATCATCTAGACCTTCCTAGCACGCTTGATCATGACGATGCGGCTGTCCGTGTACTCGTCGGTTACGGGAAGCAGACACACCCTCATGTCCAAGATCCGCCTATACATATCGTAGCATGCATATGCGTCCTTGGCCGCGTAGGTTATGTAGGCTAGATTCAGAGGTACCTCCCACGTGTTCAGGTCCTTGGTATCGACATCTTCTTTCATGTTGGCGTAGCAGGGGTCGATGATCGTCGCGGCGAGGTCAACTACGGAGTCCTTCTCCTGCCCGTTGCCGATAATCTTGTATTGCTTCTGGATGTCGACAAGCTTGTTGAACCAGATGGCCGAATCGTAAAGCACAGTTGCGTTCTTCCTGCTCTCCACCGCAGCAAAGTTGCAGTCGGCTGTGCCGATGAAATGGGCGAATGCTCCAGGACCTCTGATGGCCGTACAACAGTGGTAGACGAGAACCTCATCCTGCACGCATACCTGGGCGACGATGATCCGCTGGTCCCTGTCAGGAGATGAATGGATGGGCACAAGGTCTAGCACCGTGACCTTGTGCTTTCTCCTCCTGTAGGTACTGCTTGAACTTGGCAAGGCAGAGCTTCACCGAGTCCGGATCATTGGTGTACATCACATTCAACTTGGTGCTGCCATGGGTCTGAACAACGAACTCAAAGGTGAACTCCTTGCTGAAGTCCATATCCAGCAGGCTCACACCTCGGATCGCCATTGGAGTCTCTTCTCACGCAGAGTTGATGCGGCGGTTCTTGTTTTGTGGGGATTGGGGGCAGGGGGATGATGAAGACGATCACTGTGTACTGGGGTACTAGGGGGCGGCACCGCGGCAGCAGCTGTTTGTTTTTCCAATCTTGGGGAACTGCAATCAACGGTGAACGAGTGGGTAGGCAGCGACAGCAGTTCATTTTTCAGCTCTTGGGGAACTGCATCCAACAGTAAACTGAGTGTGTACAGGCGACATCAGTTACTACCCCTCCCTCGCCCGCTGCACGCCCGGCAGAACATGCCCCCTCGGGTTCACGAGCGGGTCTGTATTGGTACCGTAATAGCAAGTGTTAGTTGTCACTTTACTTAAATTTTATTAGCTTTAATTAAAATTTATTCTTAAAACAAGCAAAACATTGGCTTGTTCTATCAGTGCAACAGGATCAACATGCACATCAATTAGAATTATTATTCTCAGGACACAAACGATAGGCTCATTTACTGCACTTTCGCAGACAATTCTACCAAGTTTGAACAACTTGTTATGGTTGCTGTCCTCTGCATCATCATGCCGTGTTTCCCAGCTTGCAAGATTCAGAACCAACCAATAAGATTGAAATAATAAGTAAAACAAAGATGCCTACACATCACAATGATTCCCAGCTTGCAAGATTCAGAACCAACCCATTAGATTCAAATAATAAGTACAAGAAAGATGCCTACACATCTCAATGATTCACAGATCAGAGCCAATCATAACTGTACAACTCAAACGTTGTGAGAATGTGAACAAATAAATAAAAATTGATCGATGCTTCATGTAAGCAATTTGATCCAAGTACATTGAAACCAGTCCTTTTTAAGGCCACATAGGTCAAACATTGGCAGCTGAAATATTTTGTATCACTGGTGGCACTACCACTTACAATATATGCACAAGAGGGCCTTCTAGATTTTGAAGTAGTGTGTATAGAGCCTCATCCTTAGTATTTAACAAATACACATAGAAGAAACTAGTGGAATCATCAATTAACGTCCTGAAATATCTCTTTCCACCTTGCACACACGCGTGGCACTTTAGAGCCTTTGGATAAAGTGAATCTCGGGATTAAATCCATCTTGGCTAGCCGTGTCATACAACCCAAGAACTTGGCGAATGCTTTTGACCATCACAACATCTGTAGTTGAGTATTCCTATTTGCATAAATAAGAAAGGGCATGATTACTATAATATTGGCACTAGTTAAAGCAACTTTATTTCCAAAACGAGAAAAGATTGCGATAGAATAGCTTTATTAAAAAAAATACAACGTTAGCACAGTATGACAAAGCACAATCATGTTGATAAAGGACAGTACTAACTTGTGTGAGATGACTTTGGGAGATCAAGTTATTTTTCATGTCCCCGTATCTTGCCATGAAGGAGATTTGTTGACATCCATTAACACCTTAGTGTGGCAGTAGAAGGAGGAGCGTCGACTCATTTCAATCACTTTTTTTGTGCAATTCAACTAAAATTATGGCGCCCGTCAGCTAGAGAGGGGGCCCGCGCCACCTCAACGGTAGGCGTGATGGACTCAACTAGTTCATTGCAGCTATGTGATTGATGCAGTGCACATGGACTTGATTCTGCCGGATAGGCCTTCTGCAAGTTATCTACATTGGAAATGAAATGGTAGCTAAGACAGTAGCTCTATTTTAAATGTATTATTACTTCATTTTATCAGTGGCAGTAGCGGTGCCAAAAGATTGCCACATATTATTAGTGGCATTAAATTAAGATGCAAAAACAATATCATTATTGCTTTCTCATAGTAGTGCCATAATAGTAGCACAAGATCACTAGCTGGATGCAGAGTCAAAATCAACCAAGAAGGAACATACCCTGTCATGGAAACCATAACTGATAGAGGGGCCCTACGCCGCTACGACTCGATGTGGTGAACCTGCAGATCCACTCGGATGATTCAATTCAGGCGACCTTTTTTTGCAGTTCGCCTGAAATGAAGCAAAGATTGTATCATGCAGCTAGCAAGAAGTACTTGCTCTCATGAGCTGGCAGTTTTTCTTTAGTAGTTGCACTAAAATTGAGCAACATTAAGGTTGGTTGTCCTGCTCATGCAAGGTGCAACTATAATTTGCTTATCCTTTTGTGCAGTTCCACTAAAATAAAGTGCCATTGTGGTGACAGTGACGGCTCATCTTGCAAAGGCTAATAAAATGTTGCACGAGATTACCAGCAGAGTTTGACGGAGATGTTGGAAACCCCAATCAACCTTTATGCAGTTGAACCAAAATTGAGAGACGTTGCCCACATGACATTTTAGTTGAACTACACAAGACACTCATTCCAAAAAAAGTGTTTTGTGCAGTTCACCAAAAGGTCACAATAGCAACTTGGTGAAATGGATATCCCTATCCACACAAAAAGATAGAAAGAAAACAGTTACTGGTCAATAACAATATACGAAACATACACGAAATGAAAAGAAGCATCTTGATTATGTTCATGGCAATCACGCAAGAACAGTAGAAATTTTAAAACAACAGCATTGCTTCATGTTACCGGAAGCATTACGATCGACAATGACATTCGTCAAATATGGGATTACTTTAATGGTGGCATTGCTTGTTTACCAGATACAGTAGATCAACAACAACTAAAGAGTGGTTTAAGGCCATGGGACAGTGGGGACACCAGGACACTCAGCAGCGTAAAGAAGCAACTTACTTATCATACTGGGAAAAATTGCAGGAGTACCATTTGTAACACAGTTTAATTGCATCGTATTACTGGAGGCATTAGATTAACAATAACATTGGTTAGACATGTCCTTACAGTAACAGTGTGATTGCTTCATTTTACATGCGCCCTTATATTAACAACTGCAAAACGTTGGTATAAGGACCTGCGACAGTGGACGCATCAGCACAATGTACCTACAAGGAGGCATAAAGTGGTGATGCCGAGTTTGTTCATACTCTATGAGGGCAGCAAATCTAATCCTGGATACCTTTTACTATGTGAGGGCAGCAAATCTAATCTTGGACATACTCTATTGACTTGTCCACCAGCCGCCACTTTCTATCCTTTTTTCAACCAATAATAGATTTGTTCCTTATCCAGTTTTACTACCTTTTCCCTTTATTTCCCTTTTTAACCAAGAGACCGGTTGGGTATCCAGCCTCTACTACTTCCCCCATATTATTTCCTCTTTGAATCAAGTCCTAGATTCATGCTACAACTTTCCCCCCTTCCCTGTTTGAACCAAGTCCTAGATTCGACTGCATGAAGTAACTTTACCTCTAATAATACTAAAAATTTAGGTGGCTTTGGAAGAGCTGATGGAAGTAGAAAAAGATCCACATGCAGACACGTGGGGAGCTGGGGCAGTAGAGCAGGGCCACTTTTGAAGCAACTTATACCTGAGGGTCGTCGGGATGTGGCTAGGAGGCCGGCGGCAGGTCGGATCTGCCCACAATACGGCAGGGAGGAAGATGGGGTCGGAGGACCTCCCAAGCCGGCGCTGTGTCAGAGAGAATGGCACGGGCAGAGGATCGGGACCTGCCGACAGCTGTGGGTTTCCTCCCTCACCACCGATGACCGCGTGAACGATGCACCTAGTCCCCTACACACACCGGCCGAAGGGATCCGGCCGGATCTGTGACCTAGCGGTCAGCAGAGAGAAAATGTCACTACCGCTGTCTTGTTTAGATCTGGAGAGGATGAGAGAATGAAGAGGGCAACCCTAGTAAAGCAAGCGCTCAGGCCCCTGCCTATATATATAGTGGAGTGATTATCTTTTCCTCTCCACAACAAGCGTTTCGATTTGTGTACGTGGCATTAAAGAAAAGAAACTCTCTATTTAACATGACTGACTGCAATTTGCACTTTGTTCACTTGTCCTCCCCGTCCCTCCATTCATTGAACAACCCCACGGGTGAATAAACATACAATACTATTTATATATAACGAACAAGCTCGAACTATTTTGGCTTTGAGATATCGATGGTACAGTTTGACCACATTGCATCAATGCACTCAGTACTTTGAAGAAACCTATATGTTTAAACACATGCATGGTTTACGTTCTAAATTGCTAGCTAGAGCTTGAACTGTATTTGTTTACATGTACCACCTTTTTCTTTTGGTTTTCTACTCCATGGCGCAATTCATCGATACAAAATTATACTATGGGTATTTAAAAGTTGAGGGCGGGGCTTTTCCCGGGCAGTATGCGCGGCAGTTTTCGCGTAGCCGGTTTGATAGAGAGGCGAGGAGGGTGAGGGAGTAGCAGATTCAACTTACTGCTGGAAAGGTAGGGCTGTGCGATTTGATGGCTTGTTACTGCTAGAAAGATGGGGTCTTGTGATATGACTACTCACTATAGTCATTATTACTCCGGCGCTACGACCGGGGTGATGCCCCCCTTCCGTTCCTCACTCTAAATCTGGTGCATGACACGTCGACCCGGATGCTGGCTCTCCCACATGTCGGCGAAGTAAGAAGGAGCAAAGAATCATGCGGTATATATACAAATAGTACTACGTAGTATATACTACTACTCATGTCGGAGGAGTGTGAAACACGGCAGCCCAGTGATAGTCGGTTTGCTCAACTACGGCCCCACCTGACAGTGAAAATGCTAAGACAACAAGCATTCCCTTGCTAGAGCAGCGTGCCGGACAGACCGTGTGGGGGTGCGATGCGAACGCGGCAGTCTTTACCTTTATAACTTGTACATAGAAAATGCCAAGCCAATGCGCGATGAGCGGCGGGCCGGAACGATAGTGTGGGATGCGACGCGAACGGCATAGACGTGTTGTAGTACTTGTTCCACTTTCTCATTTTGAACTCATGACATGTAGTAACGCTCAGTTTTGAATATATAAGTTTGGTTGTCGCGCCAATATATATACTCCCTCCATGTAGGTTGGGTCGCTGAAGTCAAAATTTGACACAAAACATGATGGTGACTAGTCTACCTCCGTCCCGGTTTATTGCTCCCCATCATAATCTGTGCCAAAATTTGACCATAAATTTGACTAACAAAAGGTTCATGCATGTCACCAAAATTATATCATTGAAAACTATATTCAAATACAAATCAAATGATATAATTTTTGTTGACATGCACTAACATTTTGTCAGTTAAATCTTTGGTCAAAATTTATTACAAAAGGGACTAATAAACCAGGACCTAGGTAGTACACCAGGACGAAGACAGTGATACTACATATAATTAACGCCAAATAAGAGCAAGGGATTACACATGTCATTTACAAATGGAATAAAAATGCCATACACTAATAAAACATCAAGGCCATGAGGCGATGCAGTGCTGGTTACATGAGGCGAGTAGAAAGATGCATCCATCGACGACCTCCTCCTCCTCGACTCAGGGCGCCGGCCCACCGAACGGCGGCTAAGTAGTAGCGGCTTTCATGGTCAGGTCAACGTGCTTCTCAGCAATGGCGTCCAAAGATTCCAGCCGGTGGAAGAAGGCCAACATCTTTCTGTCCTCCCTGGCCTTGTAGTGGCCTATGTAGACAATTTCCTCGTAGACGTGGATGTGTAGGTTGATGGTTTCTTGCATGGCGAGGCGCTGCGCGTCGAGCATGGCCTCGAGGTGCACATTCTTCATCGTGACCTCCGGCAGCTGCAAGGCCACCAGGGCTTGAAAGAGTTCGTCACCATGGAGGCCGATGAGGGTGGCAGGAAACAAGGAGCCTGGGCGCGCGGGCTGGAGCAGTACGGCAAGGTCGTCCGTGCGCTTCTTGACGGTGGTGAACTTGCGGATGGAGCGGGCCATCATGTCGTCCATGCGAGAGGCGAAGCCGGCGTCGGCGAGGGCTACGACGCTGGCGGTCGCCAGCACCGTCTGGAAACGCTGCGCAGTGTGGGGCCGCAGGCCGACGTCTTGGATGATCTGGCATAGCCGACTGCCGCTCGCGTCCATCGCCTCCATAGGTGCTTGTGGTTCTGGTCACTTGGTCTTGGATTGGAGTGAGCAGTGTTGCGTAGAGACTAGGAGTAGATGGATTGGAGTGGTGGGGCACCTTTATATGAGACAAACTGTGTTGCATTACATCATGCTGGCTCCATTCTGCTTTTCCAATTAATTCCCTCTGCATGCTAATTGAGGATGCATCATTGACCGTTCAACATCTCGGGAACTGCTACCCTCTCCCTCCTTGGCATTCAAGCCGTATCAACGTAAATGCGGGTCAAGAAGAGACTAGTCATTACTACATTGTGCACCGTGACCAAGGCGGAGGGGAAAATGAGAGAACTTAATATTTTTACTGTAGTACTACCATTTCATGCAATGAACTGACCGCAGCATGCCGTGCTAGGTAGTCTCAAGGCATTAAAAACATACACGGCCCACGTCTCTTATTGGTTGATTCCTTTATTCATATCAAGAAACAAGAAACGAGGTCGAGTTAATCCACCACGCCTAAGTGTTTTGGGATTATAAAGGTTTTTGTAAGCGATCGACACAATAACCGTAAGATCTGCATCCGACGGTGGCACCTATTTGATGCAAACAGCAATAGAGAAGAAATGCCACAAAACTGCGACACCACGCCCCCCTCCCCTACACATAAGACTGGCACACGAGCGTACGCAACTCCCACGTTCGTGTTGCGCTTGGCTCTTCGCCTCTTCGAGAAGTTGAACAATGATGCCATTTACGACTGGAATATAAATGCCATACACTAATAAAACATTAAGGCCACGAGGCGATGCAGTGCTGGTTACGGCATGCAAGAAGAAAGATGCATCCATCGACGACCTGATCCTCCTCAACTCAGGGCGCCGGCCGACCGAACGGCGGCTAAGTAGCAGCGGCTTTCGTGGCCAGGTCAACATGCTTCCGAACAATGGCGTCCAAAGATTCCAGCCGGTGGAAGAAGGCCAACGACTTTCTGTCCTCGCTGGCCTTGTAGTGGCCTATGTAGACGATGTCCTCGTAGACGTGGATGTGCAGGTCGACGGTTTCTTGCATGGCGAGGCGCTGCGTGGCGAGCGCGGCCTCGAGGTGCACATTCTTCACCGTGACGTCCGGCAGCTGCAGGGCCACCAGTGCTTCAAAGAGTTCGTCACCTTGGAGGCCGATGAGGGTGGCAGGCAACGAGGAGCCTGGGCGCGCGGGCTTGAGGAGTACTGCAAGGTCATCCGCACGCTTCTTGACGGCGGTGAACTTGCGGATGGAGCCGACCATCATCTCGCACATGCGAGAGGCGAAGTCGGCATCAACGAGGGCTATGACGCCTATGGTCGCCAGCACCGTCTAGAAACGCTGCACGGTGTGGGGCCGGAGGCAGGCGTCTTGGGCGATCTGGCACAGCCGACTGCCGCTCGCGTCCATCGACGCCATGGGTGCTTGTGGCTTCTGGTCACTTGGTCTTGGATTGGAGTGGGCAGTGTTGCGCAGAGACTAGGAGTAGATGGATTGGAGTGGTAGGGCGCCTTTATAAGAGAGTCCAAACTGTGTTGCATTCACATCATGCTGTCTCCATTCTGCTTCTCCAATTACTTCCCTCTGCATGCTAATTGAATGAGGAGGCATCATTGACCGTTCAATGTTTCGGGAACCGCTACCCTCTCCCTCGTTGGCATTCAAGCCGTATCAACATAAATGTGTGTCAAAAAGAGAAGTTGAATGGTCAAACTAGCCCTCATGTGTGGATACTTTAGGGCTATTTGAGCCCAAACTAGCTCAAACTAACTCTAACCCCTGGATTCAAACAGTGCCAAAGAAGAGAGAGAGGGTTAGAGCATGGTTAATAATATAGCCAACTGCTGGCTATAAGATGTTGCCATATCATCTATAGCCAACACATATAGTCACTCATACAACAAGGTTAGCTATAAGGTTGGCTATAAGATTAGTACTTTTTCTCATCTTCTCTCTATCTCTTTCCTCACATTTATTGCATCTGCCTTGGAGCATGCATATAGCCAGGATCTTGCATGTAAGCAGGCTATAAGCCCACTATTGTACTTGCTCTTAGAGTAACAGAGTTGGTAGATACCGTATCATGTTACTTTGTGTCATGCATGGCAATAAATATGATCATCTATGATACTACTATGCACTATGGAGATAGTATCATACACTAGTATCATATGCATGATACTAGTATATGATACTCCCCACTCTGAGTAGCCTTAATATTTACTCCCTCCGTTCCTAAATATTTACGGTGTAGATTCACTCATTTTGCTCCGTATGTACTCATTACGGTGTAGTCACTTGTTGAAATCTCTAGAAAGACAAATATTTAGGAACGGAGGGAGTATTTGCAAACTAATACCATTGCATGCAATGAACTGTCCACTGCATGCCGTGCTAGGTACTACGTCTCAAGGCATTAAAAACATACACGGTCCACGTCTCTTATTGGTTGATTCCTATTCATGTCTAGAAACAAGAAATGTGGTTGGGTTTGTTTTGGGATTATTTGATTTTCGTAAGATGACTATAACTAGCAATCGCCACAATAACCGTAAGATCTGCATCCGACGGTGGCACCTATTGGACGCAAACAACAATAGAAAAGAATTGCCACAAAACTGCCACGCCACACCCCACCCCTACACATAAGACTGCCACGCGAGCGTTCGCAACTGCCACATTCGGGTTGCGCTTGGCTCTTCGCCTCTTCGAGAAGTCAAAGAATGATGTTACTACTTCTACAGTATCGAATCAACTACTGCATGTCCCGTCCACCGCGTGGGCGAGGGAGAGCTTGTTGTAGGAGTAGTAAAAGCAAAAGGTTCTCCTTGTCTGTGAGCCACCGAGCGCATATGCGAGGGAGATGGCGTACTACTAGCAATCAAGCTTCTCCTTGTTGTACGAGTTGACGCGACATATCATAGCACGGGCCCCACATGCTTGCCTCTAAACTTGGCTAAAAGACACACATTGTACAATATTTGCTGCAACCTCTAACATTTACCCCACCACAAATTAAAATATATATTCCTCTGTTGACCAGATCAGTGTGCAAACTACAATAACCAGGATGACAGGTAGGGCCAGAAGATTATTTTAATCAAAAAAATGCTTCAAGACGGCCTCATAGCATGGAGCCGACTCCAACGATTTTAAGCTTAGAGGCATGATACACTCTATCCTAGACTATGTTACTATACTACCTCCCCTACACATGAAACTGCCACACGAGCATTCGGGTTGCGCTTGGCTCTTCGCCTCTTCGGGAAGTCGAACAATGATGGTACTACTATAGTGGAGTACTACTAGTATGCTTCAGGCCATCTAACACCGAATGAACTACTACATGTCCACCACGTGCGGGAGGGAGAGCGTGTAGCAAAAGCTTCTCCTAGTCCTGCGAGCCACCATGCTCATGGGCGAGGGAGAGGGCGTTGTAATCAAACTTCTCCTTGTTGTACGAGTTGATGCGACACATTAAAGCAGTGCACTCGATATATTTCAATAATTTGCATTTACAGATGCATTAATTACAACGCATGCATGCCTGCCGTGACTTTCCTTTTGATACTTGCATGTGTTGCTTTAATGCACCTTGAAGTAGTATGAATATGTGATGGTAAAACTTTCTAAGCAAGTATAATAAGGTGACATGGGCGGGCTGTAAGGCTTAAAATAATATATTGTTGCTGAGTTGGCAGAGAGAGAAGAGGAGAGAGAAGAGAAGCGGGCTACTAACTAACAGCCGGCTGTAGCACGTGCTCCTCGACACTTTGTGAGAGAGGAAGGTGGGCCATGTATCAATAAAGTAGTACTTATTTGTATCTGACTATTATACTTGCTGGCTATAAACTTGGATGTAGATGATGTGGCAACATCTTATAGCCAGCGGCCGGCTATACTATTAACCATGCTCTAAAGCGAGAGATGGTGGTGCACAAGGAGGGCGAGATCATGCCGACGGAACAGGACCCGACGATGGAGCTCTCTATGGTCTCTATGGACCTCACCTTGCTCCACTGCCCCTTGTGCCTCCGCCCCTTAAAGCCTCTAGTGTACGAGGTTCGAATACACCTCGTCCGTTCGGCTGATCGAGCAAGGTGCAGGTTTCTTGATTGATGTGCTGTTCGATTGATTTGTGTAGTGCAAGGGAGGGCACCTGGCCTGCGCGGACTACCACGGAGAGCGCCCCGGGAACCAGCGGCAGTGCCAGAAGTGCGAGCGTGGTGTCGGCTTCAACGTGCGGAACACGATGATGGACGCCGTCCTCTCCTTGATGAGGGTGGAGTGCCCGCACGAAGGCTGTGGGCTCTACGTCACTTACCACAAGCTCGTCGATCACCAGAGCGTGTGTCCGCTCGCGCCCTGCAAATGCCCCGTGCCCGTCTGCGGCTACGAAGGCTCGCTGCCGGCGCTCCCCCACCATATCAGCACCGTGCATCCCATGCCCGTGCACAGGATCCAGTACGGCAAGGTGCTCCAGCTGCAAGTGCCAGTGTTGAAGCCGTGGCTCTTGCTGTTCGTGGAGGTGGATGGCCGCACGATTTTCATGGTCGGCGGCGTGCTCGACATCGGCGCGCCTATCGCCGTGTCGGTCGTCTACATCAGAGCGGGGGCGTCCCCACCACCGCACTACGCGGCCAAGCTATGGGCGAACGACTCGCCGGGGGAGCCCAAAGGCAGGACCGACGCCGTCAAGGTGGAAATCGAGGTGACAAGCAGCAAGGATCCCGACGCCGTCGCCGTGCAGGAGCTGACCTTCTTCACAGTTCCGCCCAAGCTGCTGGCCGGGGCTGGGTTGTCGAGGACGGTGTCCCTCCACATTCAGATTGACAAGATCACCTCCTAAATGATTCTACAGTGCCTTCTGTTTATCTTAGTAATATGCTAATATAGTGGTTAGCTTGATCTGCTTTAGCTTAAGAGATGGTGGATTTTGGTGGCGATGCAACAATTACTTCGACATCAGATCAACAGTTAAAGTAATTTCCAATAGTCGAATGGATATTTTGTGTCTGTTGGATATAAAGATCCTTTGGGTAAGGAGTATAAGCTGCTTATATGCTTGTTTGTTGAGGAAGTGTTGCATACTTCTGTGAGTTGACGCGACACATCAAGGTAGTACTACTACTAGTAGTACTCACCCGACTGCGCACCAGGTAGACGAAGCTCGTGTTGTGTTGGTGCTATGTGTGGCCTGCACATTAACCAAAACCTCGCGCCTCTAGCTTAGCCTCCGCGTTTTGAACTTCTCAATCTCAAGGACAAGGAGCAACGGGAACCTATGATAGAGCCAATCGGATGGTTGAGAACACTACAATTCGTAGCTACAGATGCGTGTGTGAGAGAGGACGAGTGCGTGCGTGCACCTCTTCTCTTCCTGTATAACATACTAAACTCAGAGTACAAGTGTATTTGGGTGGCATCGACCTAGAGAGCTAGAGATGGTGCGTGCGAGAATTCCTGAGAGACTAGGTGTGTGCGTGGGAAAGAGGGAGAGAGATGATATGTGTCGATGTAATGCATGTGAAAAAAAGACTAGTCTATAGCTCGCCACGATGCTATTCCTAGCAAACGCCCCAATAACCGTAAGATATGTATCCGACAGTGCCAGTTATTGCACATACACAGCAGTAGAAAAAGAAGTACCATGACATATTACAAAACTGCTACACCACGGCTGAGAACGCGTGCCCACGTTACGCCATCCGGGAATAGTGCCGCACTTCGAAACTAGAACCGTCAATAAATTTTGAGCTTGCGTCTCGTCATATTCCAAATTATACAACTAGCCACAATGGAGAGTAACATACACATATCCTTAGACTATGTTACTACCTTCATAGTGGGTAGTAACATAAGTGTGGTGTCATGCAAAGCTTCATTTATTAGGTTATAGACTCATATTGCATTGGGACATGTGATGTTACAGTAACTCATTGCCACTCTCCTCATTAACTCATTGCCACATAAGCAAATTTGCTGAGTTGGACTCGATGTTACTGCTGAAGTTACTCCCACTATGGCTAGTCTACTACCACGCTATATTTAATTGCAAACCTGTTCACACCGATCAAAACCTAAACGGTTTCCCACGTAGGAGCGTATTAGTACTCGGTTATAAATACTCTACTCCAAGATGACTGCACATTCCTCCTCAACTCCTCATCCACAAAAACAAATGAGTGTTTCATCGTTGCGTCTGCCATGGCCCGCATGAGTTCTGGGTCGAGAGATTACTACCAGGGAGAGGCGAGCATGGAAGCGGAAGCACGAGAGATGTCCCACCTCGCCGCGAAAGCAGCCGACATGTCCCGCCACGCCGCCGTAGCAGCACGGAGGTCCCGCCGTGCCGCCAAAGCAGCACAGAGGTCCCGCTGCGCCGTCGATGCAGCAGACTGGTCCGGCCGTGCCACGGAAGCAGCAGAGATGTGCCGCCGCGCCGTGAATGCAGTAGGGAGGTCCTCCCATGCCGCGGCGGCCTTGGAAAATGTCTCGCGGGCAGGCAAGGACTCTCACAGGTGCATGCGCGCTATGCTCGATGGCCTGATGGGTCGGATCTCTGGCTGGATGAAGCTACAGGACAAGATGAATGCCTCATTTGAAAATGCTACCGGCGTCATCCGGCGGCTAGGGGAGGACAAGGCGAAGCTCCGCACTGAGCGCGACCTGTTGAGGGCGAAGATCGCCGGAAGGGCGAAGCAGGCGGAGGAGACTGCTACCTTGTTGAAGAGGACGGGCGTCATCGTCAAGAAACTTATGGACGAGAATGCCATGCTCCGCATCGAGCGCGAAAGGCTAGTGGAGGAATCCGTGGATGCTGCCAAGCAGCCTATTGAGGACATGAAACTGATGAAAGATATCATCGCCACTCGCCACGGGAACTAGTCTCCGTGACCTGCAGTGCATCAAGAAGGTAGAGATCAGCAAGCCAGATTGTTGTATGCGTCTTCCTTCTTCTTTTGCCCTTGTGTATTTCGGGCGTAGCCGCATGTGGCTTTTTTAATTATGTTCCTAAATATGTAAGACAATTATTATCCACTGTCATTGTCCTTTATATATTCATCAGTCTTGCTATAAGTCGCAGTAGATGCTATATAGGTCCGTCGGATCTTACATCAAGATTCATGCAAAATTTTCTTTTCAGATTTTCTTTTCTCTCTCTTAAATCTCAGTCGAGTGAGACATAGCCACGCCATTAAATAGGGGCTCGGGCGCCATTAATGGAGACGTTGGGAGAGAGGTGGGCGTCAGATGGAGGTCAAAGGGCTCTCCTCCCGATAAGCACGCGCAGGGGTTTGATCGCACGCCTCCCGTACTCAAATAGCTACCCCGCACGACGCCTCCTAGCCAATAAAAAATGGGACGCGTGGCAACACGTAAATGGTAAGTAGAACGCCCATGGTTTCAATAATACTTGTGTTTCCAATTGTAACGTGACAACACTTGTTCCAAAATGACTTTGTTGATTGTTAATGTGTGCGCCTTCGCAAACCGGACAACAAAATTACCATAGCATGTTGGTGCCATGTCATGACACCAAGCCAAGTTTCATGATTTTCATGCGTGTTTTGGATTTACAGGCATTAGAAAACCAAGTTTCTCAATGTTTCCGGCCAAGCCACGATGCCCAGATGTTTGAATTTCAGTCCCATTTCTTGCATGGGACCTAGAAATTCACCCGAGGACACACATGTGATTTTTCAACCAACTTTGATGCACTGGAGCATGTGCTTGTAGTTCAAATTTGAATTATGCACATTAAATGACCAGAAACTCAATTAATGTATAAAAAAGGCCAAACGAACCCGGAATAATTCCAAAATTTAACACGGCACTCATATAGTTCTATGTTGCCTCTGTAAAGAAAATCAGGGGGGCAGCGTATTTCGTTTCGCACACAAAGGTGACACATTCCCCCTCAGAACCACGAGCCTTTTTGAGAGAAGCTCCAGTTTGCAAGAAGCTTATACCAAAACTTGTTCCAATTCGGCCAATTTTTTTACCACAACATGTTAGTTCCATGACATGACACCATGCCAAGTTTCATGATTTTCAGGTGAGTTTTGGATTTACAGGAATTTAAAAACCAAGTTTCTCAATGTTCTCGGCCGAGCCACGACGCCCAGATGTTTGAATTTCATTCCCATTTCTTGCAAGGGACCAAGAAATTCACCCAAGGACACACATGTGATTTTCAACCAACTTTGGTGCACTGGAGCATGTGCTTGCAGTTAAAATTTGAATTATGCACATTAAATGACCAGAAACTCAATTAATGTATAAAAAAGGCCAAACAAACCCGCAATAATACCAAAATTTAATACAACACTCATATAGTTCTATGTTGCCTCTGTAAAGAAAATCAAGGGGAGGCAGTGTATATCGTTTCGCACACAAAGGTGACACGTTCCCTCTCGGAACCATGAGGCTTCTTGAGAGAAGCTCCGGTTTGCAAGAAGCTTATACCAAAACTTGTTCCAATTCGGCCAATTTTTTTACCACAACATGTTAGTGCCATGACATAACACCATGCCAAGTTTCATGATTTTCAGGCGAGTTTTGGATTTACAGAAATTTAAAAACCAAGTTTCTCAATGTTCTCGGCCGAGCCACGACGCCCAGATGTTTGAATTTCATTCCCATTTCTTGCATGGGACCTAGAAATTAACCCAAGGACACACATGTGATTTTTCAACATACTTTGGTGCACTGGAGCATGTGCTTGCAATTCAAATTTGAATTATGCACATTAAATGACCAGAAACTCAATTAACGTATAAAAAAGGCCAAATGAACCCGGAATAATTCCAAAATTTAACATGACACTCATATAGTTCAATGTTGCCTCTGTAAAGAAAATCAGGGGGGAGGCAGCGTATATCGTTTCGCACACAAAGGTGACATGTTCCCTCTCGGAACCATGAGAATTCTTGAGAGAAGCTCCGGTTTGCAAGAAGCTTATACCAAAACTTGTTCCAATTCGGCAAAAAAATTTTACCACAACATGTTAGTTCCATGACATAACACCATGCCAAGTTTCATGATTTTCAGGCGAGTTTTGGATTTACATGAATTTAAAAATCAAGTTTCTCAATGTTCTCTACCGAGCCACGACGCCCATATGTTTGAATTTCATTCCCATTTCTTGGATGGAACCTAGAAATTAACTCAAGGACACACATGTGATTTTTCAACCTACTTTGGTGCACTAGAGCATGTGCTTGCAATTCAAATTTGAATTATGCACATTAAATGACCAGAAACTCAATTAATGTATAAAAGGCCAAACAAACCCAGAATAATTCCAAAATTTAACACGGCACTCATATAGTTCTATGTTGCCTCTGTAAAGAAAATCAGGTGGGGAGGCAGCGTATATCGTTTCGCACACAAAGGTGACATGTTCCCTCTCGGAACCACGAGGCTTCTTGAGAGAAGCTCCGGTTTGCAAGAAGATTATACCAAAACTTGTCCCAATTCGGCCAAATTTTATACATATGAAAACAGGGTTTAGATTATCCCGAACATCTCGCTACCTAGACCAATGTATTGTGATTTGAATTCAACATAAAATGGATACAAATATTTGAATTGGAGATTGTATGGTACATGTAGTTCATATTTAAATATGATTACTACTATATGCATGTTTTCTGTTATCAAGATATTATTTAAATGATGGTATAACCTGACAACAATCATATTCAAATAAGGAAAATTGATTCAAATTTAGTCCATATGGTAGACGACAATATATATATATTCATAGGGTGGAGTAAAATGTTCATATAAGATGGAAGATAAAATTGTAGGACTACATCCATTGTAAATCGCAAGATCACCTAATGATATATTCGAATTCAACATAATGTGGATTCAAAAATTGAAATTCGAGATCCTGGCATTTGTAATCATATAAAAAGGGACATGACTCTTTCTTGTGGTGGGAATTGATTTGTTTTTTGTTGTTGTTGAGGGAAGTGCGAATTGAATTGGTACTGTTCATGCTAATCTTGTTCTCCCAATTTTTTATTTTTTTCTTGTAGTTTTTCAATGGCATTTATAGCAATATAGTAAAAGGGGACATGACTCTCCTGTGTCTTGTATGAATTGTCTTTTTTTTGTACACGTTAAGTTTGTTCTGCCAAACATGGAATCCGCGCCTTGTTATCCTGAAATTTTCAAGCTCGAGTATTTTTTGTCTCTTCTGCTGCGAAACTCCCGCCTCTTCAACCCGCATCACGTTATCCCAAAATTTTGATGCGCGCGAAAACTCCCTCCTCATCCGAAATCGGTCCCGCATCCTAGACACGTGAAATCCCCCTTCTACCCCTCAGCCGAAAGTGTCGCCTCGATGTCGCGTGGTCAAAACCGGTGGGGGTACATTCGTAACTTACCCCACATTTTAGGCAAGCGCGTCCCTAAGACATGGCTACCCCCCCATTCGTACACCGAGGCCGCTAAAACCCGCGAAACCCCACGCTCCTCCATCGGCCTCCCGACCGCCGCCCAACCGGAGCCTCTTCCCCGACCCGTCCTCCACCTCCAAGGAGCTGCCCAGACGTTCGCCTCGTCTATCGCACCGTCTTGACCTGCCCCACCGGAACCACAACACCCTCACCAATTCCTCTGATGAAGCCGAGGCCTACTCGGCGCCACGAAGGAGGTTCTGCACTCACCGCTGCATTTTAACTTTTATTCGATCTCACGGGGCTGCCGATGATCGATACTGAGTAGCCATGGCGGGTCTCCATTGACGGCGCCATCTCTCCCCCATGTCATCGCTTCCTCGGCGGCGACTTCCACACCAGCACTAGCTGCTGCTACTCCGGCTCTCAATCGCGCTGCTGCTGCTACTACTCTATCTCTCGCTCACGCTGCGGCTCTACTCCGGCTCTCGCTCGCGTTGCGGCTCTGCTCTTGCTGTCGGTCGCACTGCTGCACTGCTCTTGCTTTCGTTCGTGCTGCTGCTCTGCTCTGCTCTTGCTGTCAGTTGCACTGCTGCTCTGCTACTCTACTCTTGCTCTTGTTCCTGCTGCTGCTCTGCTCTTGCTCTCGCTCACGCTGCTGCTGCTGCATGACCTGCGGCAGCTACATGAGTTGTTGCTTTAGCACTCGCTCGCGGTGCTGCTGCATGAGCTGCTCTCTGCTAGTACGTTCCCTACTCGAGCGGCTGCTGATTTAGATCACTGCTTCTCTGCTACCAGTGCTCGAACGCCTTAAACTTCTATTGCAGTACTTTGCTACTAGTTCAATCAGTTTTGTCAGTAAAATTCAGTTTCGACAGTAAAATTCAGTTTTGACTGTAAAGTTCAGTTTCTTCAGTTAAGTTCAGAGTCAACAGTATTTACAACATCTGTTGGAGCGGCCGCGGCGTGGCTGATGCATTTTACATCTAGCACTTTTTGGTGATGTATTTTACATCATCTATTACACATGCTATTAGACTCCCACTTCAGATTAACGTTGTCTGTCTTGTCCTGCTTTAGCCTAGCCATCGTACACCTCACCAGAGCTGCTCCAACAATGGAACCATCCATCACAGTGGAGCAGTACCCTCGGCGCCGTCTCCAGAGGCCTAAGATCTTCTTCCCCGCCTCCGACAGTCACACCAGCATCACCATCCTCCACGTCCAACCCAATGATGTTGAGGTCGACAAGGCTATGTGAAAGAGCTTGTCCACTCGTCGCATCACTTTGTTACTCTACATTCATGTTGATCCCTCAGGGATCCTTTGGTTCAAAGCAGTTGCAAATCTAGAAAGAAATGAATGGTGGTCATAAAGTTAAGATGGAGAAAACTAAATGCCCTTTTGAACCACAATTTGAATCAGTTTAGCAAGATAGCCATTGTATGATATTCATGGGGACCAAATCTAAGCTCACAAAACATTTCGAGGGCAGGCTTTAGCCTGTTGAAGACTGCCTACTAGAATCACCACTAGTTCAAAGAAAAAGTGAAGGAAAACATAGGAATTGGAAACTTTACTATGGTACTACTATTTGTGCATTTGGTTAGAAGGAATGGAGCAAAGCCAAACTGGAGGATTTTTTTCCTTTGGTGTCGCTTTCAAAGAAAAAACGTAGGAATTTTAATATCCACTTGGACATCCTTTTCAAATTAATATGCATAAAGAACAGGACTAAGTGCATTACCGGCATAATAAGATTCTTATTTTACATTTTCATGTGGTTTGACTTTAATTTAACCATGTTTCTCCATTGAAGTGTTCTTCCAATTCATGTGAACCAAACACCCAGGTTGACAGAAATCCTATGTTTGCAAATGCTCTGTTTTGCATGTGCATTCCTATCCTATTCCTGTGTTTTTCCTGTCCCTGCGTTTTTAGAATCCTCTAATTCTAAGGAGCCCTTACAGATTTACTTCATTTTTAGATAGGTGTCAAAGAAAACTCTGTGTGTTTTGTCCCGCTCCTACCGTGCCGTCATCCACCACACCTGAGGTGCACCATCGACAAAAGCATTCATGGCAGCAGAGATCCCCCCTGCAGACCTTCTTTCGCCGCCTCAGATCATCTTCCCCGTTGCCAGCAGCCACGCCAACTGCATTACCATCATCGACTGAGCAGATGAACCTGAGGACTACACAGTTCCGGAAGAGGGGTCGCACTCTTTCGTGTCTGCTTACGTTATACATCGGTTATTATTACCTGCTACTTTATCGTCCTATTCACCTCTTAGACTCTGAGTCAGATCCAAACTAATGTTCCAACTTGAGTTTTAAAATGCCGGTTGGCCACATATCGAGGTAGCAACGAATAGTATCTATCTACTATCTGTTTCATCTGGGGTCTTCTATGTGGTTCATGTTCGGTGGGCAACAAACAGTAGATGAGCCATCGTCTATGTTTTTAAACTGAAGCTATCATCTGCCTGCTATCATTAGTTTTGGATCTATCCACTCGTTTGCTACCATCAGTCTTGATTTCTGCATGCACCCCTTAGGCCTTACATAATCTAACTATGTTTTTTTATTATGTATGTCAGTTATTGTACACAATCGTACTGAACATGTGGAGAAAAAGAGAAGACTGTTGCGTGGGAATATAATGTCATGTAGACGCCGCTCCATGGTGGGCGAAGTGGGGGCCCCCCTCCCCCCATTCCAGATTGTATTCCAGTGGAAGATAACTGTTCAGAGGGGGATTCAGAGGGAGCTGTCCACTCCTACTTACCCCCTGAGGTGTTTGCTCTAACCTGGCATGCTGATGTTGGTCATATCGTGCATATGGTGCCTCACATTGCTTACTTTATACATCTTATATGTCATCAGCTTAGTTTAGATTTGCTTTGTGTGAATGCCATCTGTTTGGTTTCTATATCATACTCCCTCCGTTCCTAAATATTTGTCTTTTTAGAGATTTCAACAAGTGACTGCATACGGAGCAAAATGAGTGAATCTACACTCTAAAATATGTCTATATACATCCGTATGTGGTAGTCCATTTGAAATCTCTAAAAAGACAAATATTTTGGAACGGAGGGAGTATATGTGAATTATGCAATGCCATCTTCTTTAGCCAGGCAACATATACGTGAATCATGCAATGCCATCCTGTTTAGCAAGTCATCGTATATGTGAATTGTATCGTGCCATACTATTTTTTTTCATAATGTATTCTATTTGTCAACAATGTTTGTATATTCATCTACTCTTCCTGTGCATCAGCCATTTGAGTCGGTGATGGGAAAATCTAGAGTGAAAACAAGGTCTTCTGAGCAGTCAGTGCTACCTGTCGATGCAGATTTCTTGCTGGTTACAGATAGCTCCTCAGAGGAGGATTCAAAGACAGATGACCAGTCGTATTCCCCACCCCCCCGAGGTGTATGCTCTAACTTGGCAGGGTTATATTGCTCATATCATGCATATGGTGTCTTGCATTGCCATGCCATCTGCTTAGATTAGACTTGCTTTGTGTGAATGCCTCCTGTTTGCTTTCTATATCAGATATGTGAATTATGCAATGCCATGTTTTTTAGCCAGTTATCATATATGTGAATTATGCATCGCCATCCTGTGTAGCCAGGCATCATATATGTGAATTATCTCATGCCATCCTTTTTTTTCATTATGTATTCCATTTGTCGATAATCTGTGTATATTGAACTACTCTTCATGTGTATCAGCCATTTGAGCCGGTTATGGAAAAATCTGGAGTGAAAACAAGGTCTTCAGAGCAGGCAATGGTACCTCTTGAAGCAGATATCTCGATGGTTACAGATAGCTCGTCAGAGGAGGATTCAGAGACAGATGACCAGTCCTGTATCCCACCTGAGGTGTATGCTCTAACTTGCAATGTTTATATTTCTCATATCATGCATATGGTGTCTTGCATTGCTTAGTTTAGACATCATATACACAATATTCAATGCCATCTTCTTAGTTTAGAGATCATACATGCGAGTGCCAGCTGCTTAGTATATGAATCAATTATGTGAATTATATCATGCCATCCTGTATACTTAGACAACATGTATGTGAATTATTTCATCCCAACCTATTTTAGAAAGACATCATATAGTTTTGTCATGTCATCCTGTTTAGATACTCATCATATGTTGAATTATGCCATTATATCCTGTTAAGTTATCCATCATATATCTGAAACTGTGTCATGCTATCCTATTTAGTTAGCCATCATATATGTGAAAATGTGTCATGCTGTCCTGTTTGGTTAGACAACATATATGTGAATTACCACATCTGTCTATCAATACAATGTCTGTACATTCAATTTATTTTCTTGTTTATCAGCCATTTGAATTGGAGGGGGTGATGGCAGTATCTAAGGGAGTAAAAACCCGTTCTTCACAAAAGATGGTGCTACCCATCGATGCAGATAGAACCATGGTTGTACTGGCCCACAAACTAGAGCCACCACACATAATCGAGACTCTTCCAGATTGTACACTTACACCGTTGGACAGAGAACCAGCTACACCCCATCTAACCCCAACCCCAACAGATAGTAACCCACTTCTAGTTGACACAGCACCATGTCCACCACAGAGTACCCCCACACGAGCAGTTTGTAAAGCAACTGCAGTGCCCAAAGCACGAAGACCACCACAGCGAACCCAAACTCCATGTTTCAAGCAGAAGAGCAACTGTTCTCAGGTCAGATTCCGTAGCTATGGTCCATACTCCTTTTCTCTTGCATCATTGTATTTACTCATACCAACTAATTTCGAATTTGAAGGATCCAATTGAAACTCCAATGGCGCAACAGGTATGTTTTAAACCTATTTATTTAACCGGATTGCTGTTCTAACTTCTTGCTCTATGTTGATTTCAGTTTCAGTTGTATAAATAGTTGTTCTCATGTCATGCACATTACAAGTGTTGCCAGTGCTGTGTAGTTTCCCACACTTATATTCTGTCTATGCTGCCGTGTCTTTAAAAGATATGATTTGAACTGTGTCTCTATCTTGATTTGGCAACATAAACTAGAATGATATAGACAATACAGTGACCATAGTACATAGATATATGTTTGTTTCATGATGTTATCCTGTCCACCTTATTACTGAACCGGTTTTACCAAAATGAGTTTCATATACTACATGCTAAACCTGTGATGTGTTTGCTTGTTTCTCTTGTAGAATGCGAATAGAATATTGGAGAAGAGCACCCCATTATGAAATGGTAGAGAAAGTAATGCAGATAAGGTTCAAGATAGTGAGACAACCCTGTTGGTCTCCAAGAAAGGTGATAAAAACTATCTTGTAGATAGTGAGACAACCCCAAAGTCCTGCGTTGATGTAGTGTTCGAGTTACTGGCCACTACCGCTGGCAGAAGCTCTTCGAACTTGCTGCCTGAATCACTTCGGCTTCTTCAGTCTCAGCTACAAGGTGAAAGGCATCAGTCAGCTGTGCTGCAGCAAGAAGCCGAAGGACTGAGGAAGTCCCTGCAGAATTCAGATGCAAACTTTCTGATGCAACAACAAGCGCTGGACGATCTTAGCGCCAAACAAGAGAAAACTAATAAGCTTGCTATGCTTCTTGCCAGCATGGTGGGTATCCAGGATATCATTTCTTGAGCTCTTCCGAAGTGGTTTCAGTTCTGGACTTGTTTTGTTGCCGCGTTTATTTTCACTGGTGGCCAATTTAGACGCCCAGTGTATGTAATATGCTGATTTGTTCACTATATTTGCACTGATGGCGAACTTTGATGCCCAGTGGATGTAATATTTGTAATAGCCGTAATAGCCTAGCGTAAGTTGCTTGCTCATTTATTTCCTTATTGTTTTGTTTATTTTTTTGCTTGTAGTCGCTGCAGTTCTTTTTCCGCACTAACCTTTTTATTTAGAACTAGGTCACAATAACCATGGGCAACATACGGACCATTGTAACCATGGTCCTGCTGCCTGCTGTAGTGGGCCTCCTAAGGTCCGTATGATCCATGGGCCTTCTACGGGACGTAGATTCAATGGGACTTCTACGGGCCGTATGATCGATTGGCCAAACATGGGCCGTACCTTCATGGACAATTAACAGACCGCAATATGGGCCGTAAACGGGCTATAATGGGAATCCTCTGTTTATGGGCCGACCATTGTCGGCGTTCTGGGAACCAGGGTACCTAGACTTGCCTGCTTGTGGCCCACAGCGTGGCCCCATCGATGGCCTGGTATGGCCTGTCTACAAGACCGCCAAGGCAAGACCCTCGCGAGGGGCCAAGCCTCACGAGGCGGACGACACCAAGACCTCCCGAGGGAGTGGCCTCCCAAGGAGCAGAGATTTCTATGCAAGTACCCAGCCTCATGGGGCTACCATGACGCAAGCCATGATGACCAAGGCAGGAGGGTGCCAGCGAGCGCAGAGGAGGCAGTTTTCTCTTTGGTGCTAAGGAGGCAAGGACAGGCATGGGTTCCCGAGGAATATGGCAAAGGTTTCCATTCTGGTGCAACGAGACCAAGGCCGCCAGCACGGCAGGTTGGATGTCATCGCCGAGCCCACCGCTGCGTCACGACCAGAAGCTTTGCAGGCGAAGACCACCTTTCGTCAGGATAAGATGTACTACTTGTCCCCTTTCAAATTGGCCTCTGTGGGATCCCTTCCCGCCTATGTTTTGGGGGAAGAGGACTGAGGCCACTATAAATATAGGTTAGCCACCACCGTAGAAGGGGTCGACTCATTCCCTCACCCCCGAACCTCGCGAGGTTGTTCATCCCTTGTACTAGTCCACCCTCGGCCCCTCGTGAGGCCAATCCACGACAAAGCAGGAGTAGGGTCTCACACCGCAAGGTGGCCCGAACCTGGGTAAACTGCCGTGTTCATCTTCTTCCTTGTTCGTGTGAATCAAGCTAGGTCGTGGGGCGATGGGCTGGTAGGCTGGATAGGTTGAGTTCTTCGCACAAGCCCCAGAGTTCGAACCTTTCTTGGGTCTGCGGAGCCCTGAATCCGACATTTGGCACGCCAGGTAGGGGCATGTCGAAGTTCAGCCTCTTCATCAACCACGCTCTGCTCGCGCTTCGCGGCTCTCATGGCGGGCCTCCAGCCCTTCACCCCCAACCTGCAGCGGGTGCGGTGGCTGCAGAAGTTCAGGGCGGCGCTGCCCCCATGGTACGACGGCATGGGGACCCCGAGGAGTTCCTACGTTTGTACGCGCAAGCCATCTGGGAGGCGGGCGGCGACGACAAGGTCATGGCGAACTGGCTCCCGATGGCCCTCTTGGGGCGCGCCGCGCTCCTGGATGCTCAGCCTGCCGAAGTCTTCGGTGGACTCCTGGGAGGAGCTGCGCGGTCTTTTCACCGCGCGTTTCACGGCACTAGTGCCCCACGTCATTGCGTCCATCCTCGGCGGGTCACAGGCGCCATCCTCGGGCCGCCATGTCAAGCAACTCCTCCGTCGGTTGGGAGCTGCTCAGCCGTGGCAGGGGGCTCCTCCGGGCCGCGTTGTGCCTGAGACCGCCATCACCTTCGACTCCAGGGATCACCCCAGGACCACGGTCGGCGCCGGCGCGCTCCCCTTGCTGTGCATGCCTAGCATCAGCAACATTGCGGTCACTAGGACCCTCATCGATGGCGGTGCTGGCCTCAACATCCTCTCCGTGGAAGCCTTCAGTCTGCTCCAAGTGCCCTACGACCAGCTCACCCCCACCAGGCCCTTCTCAGGGGTGGTCAACGGCTCCACTGTCCCCCTAGGGCTGATCCGCCTCCCAGTCACCTTCGGCACATGCTACAACTACCGCATCGAGCTTATTGACTTTGACGTTGCCCGCATTGGCCTCCCGTACAACGCCATCCTCAGGTATCCGGCCCTTGCCAAGTTCATGGCGGCGACGCACCCCAGCTACAACGTTGTCAAGATGCCATGAAGTAGCGGCATCATCACCATGGCTGGGGACGCCAAGGATGCACTCCTAGCCCTCAAGCTCGCCTTCAAGGCCGCGGTAGCCACACGACCAGGCGCTAAAGACACTCCAAAGATCTCGGAAGCCGCGCCCACAAAGAAGAAGCAATTGTTCTCTCAGGATCGGGCCGAGACGAAACAGGTGCCGGTCGACAGCGAGGGTTCAGGCCCCACCTTCACCATAGGCGTCGGCCTTCCCTCAGATCAGTAAGAGGCACTAGTCAGCTTCCTCCGTTCGAACAAGGATGTGTTTGCAAGGGAGGCGACAGACCTGGTCAGCATCCCACGAGATGTGATCGAACACCATTTGATGGTGTGCCCCGGTGCGCGCCCGGTGAAGCAAAAGGCGTGGCGGCAAGCCCCGGAGAAGCAATCGTTCATCATCCAGCAGGTCCACAAGCTGCAAGAAGCCAGCGTCATTCGGGAAGTACGGCACCCGGATTGGTTGGCCAACCCGGTCATCATCCCCAAGAAGGGCGGGAAGGAGCGCATGTGCATCGACTTCACGAGCCTCAACAAGGCGTGCCCTCAGGACCCATTCCCTCTTCCATGCATTGATCAGATCATTGACTCCACCGCCGAGTGCGACTTGCTGTGCTTCCTGGATGCCTTCTCAGGCTACCACCAGATCAAGATGGCGGTGCGGGACATCGAGAAGACAACCTTCCTTTCCCCGTGCGGGGTATACTGCTACACCTGCATCACCTTCGGGCTGCGGAATGTCGGCGCGACCTTCCAGCGATTGATGCACATCGCCCTAGGCTAGCAGCTCGGGAGGAACGCCGAGGCGTACGTCAACGACATAGTGGTCAAGTCGCGGGAAGCAAGGACCCTTGTCGAAGACCTGGAAGAAACGTTCGCCAACCTACACAAGGTAAACCTGCGGCTCAATCCAAAGAAGTGCGTGTTCGGTGTCCCGTCCGGCAAGTTGCTGGGTTTCCTGGTGTCGCATAGAGGGATCGAGGCTAACCCGGATAAGGTCAAGGTGATAGAAAGGATGAGCCCGCCACAGACCCTCAAGGAGATGCAGAAGCTCGCGGGCTGCGTGAGCTCGCTGGGCGTTTCATCTCCAAGCTTGGTGAGCGAGCCCTCCCGTTCTTCAAGCTGATGAAGAAGAAGGGCCCCTTTGAGTGGACTTCGGAGGCCGAGGCAGCCTTCTAAGACCTCAAGAGGTACCTCACAAGCCCGCCGGTGATGGTGGCGCCTCGCCCTCTTGAGCCCCTGGTGCTTTATTTGGCCGCCACGCCCCACTCGGCTAGTGCTGCACTCATGGCAGTCAGGGAGGAGCGCACAGGTGCGGGTGCGCGGCGTAGCGCCCACCGCGCGGTCGCGCCCTCGCTGCCTCAAGGTGGTGCTCCTGAGGCATCAGCTGCTTCATCGGGCGGCAAGGCTCGCGAGGCCCCCTTATCTCAAGCGGAGCAGGACGCCATCGACACCTCTTCCCTCGTCGAGCACCCCGTGTACTTCGTCAGCAGGGTGCTGCGTGACGCGCGCTCGCGCTACCCCATGCCACAGAAGCTCCTACTCGCGCTCCTCGTTGCTTCCAGGAAACTGCGCCATTATTTCCAAGGCCACCCCATCAAGGTCGTCTCCGCGTACCCCCTGTAGAAGGTGCTCCGTAGCCCTAATGCCGCGGGGAGGGTTGCTCAGTGGAACATCGAGCTGCAGGCGTCCCAGCTGGAGTTCAGCACCACCAGGGTCATCAAGGGTGCGACCCTTGCTGACTTTGTGGCGGAATGGACTGACGCCCCTGACCGGGGGATGGGTGAAGATCGCTCCCTCGCGCCAGGAAACGAGGCGCCCGATGGCTGGGTCATGTACTTCGACGGCGCGTTCGCACGCCAGGGCACAGGGGCTGGGGCCGTACTCATCTCGCTGACCCAGGACAAGCTATACTACGCCGTGCAGCTCTGCTTTCAGCATGGTGAGAAGGTCTCCAACAACATCATGGAATACGAGGGCCTGATCGCTGGCCTCAGGGCCGCGGCGGCCCTGGGGGTCAAGCGTCTCACCATCAAGGGCGATTCTCAGCTCCTCGTCGACTTCTCCAACAAGGAATACAAGCCTAAGGACGAGCACATGGAGGCATACCTAGAAGAGGTACGCAAGATTAAAAAATGATTCTTGGGCTTGGAATTGTAGCACGTCCCACATGGCATGAACAAGGAGGCAGATGACATTGCCAAGAGGGCATCCCGATGCGAGCCCCAGAAGCCTGGTGTCTTCGAGGAGCGGCTCTTCAAGCCCCCCTCCCCCCGCTGCAGGCCCTGCGCTGCTTCGGGAGGAGCCTCCCCTGGCCCCCTCCAGAGGCGCTCGGCCTGCGGTCTGACCTCAGGAGCCCACCTGCTCCTGGCACTCGATCCTCAGGAGTGGAGCTGGGCCGAAGAGTTCAAGGCGTACCTGCTCCGAGGCACCCTGCCGAACAAGGAGGAAGATGCAGAACGCGTGGCCCGTCAGGCCACCGCTTACTGCTTGCAGGACGACGAGCTCTACCGAAGGCGCCCAAATGACGTCTCGCTGTGATGCATCTCCAAGGAGCAAGGGCGTGAGTTGCTGGCTGACGTCCATGGCGGGGATTGCGTGCACCATTCTTCATCGCGCACCCTCGTGGGCAAGGCGTTCCACAACAGGTTCTACTAGCCCACGACGCTCAACGATGCCACCGAGCTGGTGTGATCATGTGAGGCCTGTCAGTTCCATGCCAAACAGATCCACTAGCCCATTTAGGGCCTCCAGACCATCCCGTTCTCATGGCCGTTCGTGGTCTGGGGGCTGGATACCCTGGGCCTGTTTCCCCGAGCAGCCAGGGGCTACCGCTACCTCTACGTCGCCATCGACAAATTCACCAAATGGGCGGAGGTGGAGCCCGTGTGCACCATCCCAGCTGGCTCGGCCGTCAAGTTCATCAAGGGCCTCGTGAGCCGCTTCGGAGTCCCCAACTGTATCATCACTGACAATGGCTCTCAGTTCACGAGGAACCTCTTCAAAACATATTGTGCTAACCTTGGAACGACGATATGCTACGTTTCAGTGGCGCACCCACGGAGTAACGGCCAAGCCGAACACGCCAACGCGGAGGTCCTGAGGGGCCACAAGACGTGGAGCTTCAAGAAGAAACTCGAGGCCCGCGGTAGGGGTTGGCTCGGTGAGCTTCAGTCCATGCTGTGGTCCATCTGCACCACCGCGACTAAGCCCACCGGCGAGACCCCGTTCTCCCTTGTCTACGGGGCTGAGGCAGTCCTCCCACACGAAGTCAAACATCGCTCCCCGAGGGTCTTGGCATTTGACGAGGCACGCCAGGACGCCTCGCTAGGGACATATCTTGTGCTCGGGGAGGAGGCCCGCCGCCAAGCCTCGCTCCGTGCTATGAGGTACCAACAGGCGCTGCGGCGGTATCCCTGCCGCAGCGTCCGCTCCAGGACCCTCGAGGTAGGCGACCTTGTCCTGAGGTGGGTGCTCTCCAGGGAGGGGCTTCACAAGCTCTCGCCTGTGTGGGAGGGCCCGTTTAGGATTGCCCGTGTCTCCAGGCCTGGCGCCGCGCGCCTGGAGACGCTGGACGGGGTCCCCATCCAGAATGCCTGGAACATCCAGCACCTTCAGAAGTTCTACCTATAACAGGCGAGCGCCATGCGCCTGTCAAGTCTCCGCTCGTGACACTCTCACGTAATAATGAGTGGGGCTGTACATGCCCCGGAGTCTCCTGAGTGCTGCCCCTGAGCCTCATGGGGGCTCCCACCCACGTCTTAGTGGAAGCCGCATGCTCTGCGCTGGCGGGAAGACCCAAAGACTAGTGTAGGTGCCGGACACGGCTGTTCTTTTGCTTGCTTTCTGTAGCTGGTTTGCCACTTCTTGGAATGAAATTCCAAGTTCTCGTGTCTTTATTTTAAAGGGATGGGACTTTTTCTCCTTGCAGCGTTTACTTTTTCAACCTTGCTTTCGGAGAGCGGCAGCTGCCCGTCGCTCTTCCCCGCGCGTCTCACGAGCGGGGCTGGGCATGGTGTGTACGTCTGGGTCCGCCCATGAACACACCTTGCCAAAGCCTTGGTGCCCTAGCCTTTGGCGTCTTGATCCTCGCGCGAAGCTCGTGAACGAGCGAATGGGCGTGTGCGTTCCCCATGAGCCCTCATCCCCTGGCCTCGCCGGGCATCGCGAACTTGCGTACCAGTGGCGATCGGTCCTCGCGGGGCGCGGCGCCCTGTGGAACATCTCCGGAGGCCCTATGGCTCGCTAGAAACCTCGCAGCCACCGGGTGCCTCCTGAGGCCAGAGGACCTTTGGATCCTCAAGAAGGAAACCCCTAATAGGATCCCTCTGGAACAAGGGGCGAGCAGGAAATCCAAGCTCTAGAGAAGCACGCCCTCGCGGCATGGGACTCTACCGCAAGCACACTAAGCTAAGGTATCCTAATCATGATCGACAAGAACCCGTCAATTAGTAGCGACACAAATGCCAGTATGTGATATAAAAATGTTAATATAATGGCGCAAGCGCCATGGTCCATTACATGCCCTGGCAGGGTTTTCTACTTCTTGATGCAGGGAAAAGAAAAAAAAAGCAACCTCGCGACCACCACGACTCTCGAGGCCCGGCTCCAGCGATGCCCGTGCTAAGTCGGAGTCCTCCTCCTGCTTCACCGGAGTGCGATGGCGAGGCGGCTCGTCGCCCTCCCCGGTCCGAGCTCGGCGGCATGGCGGCTCGTCGTAGTCGCCGTCACTCGTACTATCCCCAGAGGGGGAGCCGCTGCTGCTAGAGGCGTCGCGACCATCTCCAAGGGCGAGCTCACCCCCGAGGATGCCAGCGGCCCCCCGGCCGTCGCCGTCGGAGGAATGGATGTTGTTATCATTGTCGTCGCCCTCGGGGCAACACCCCCGACGCCCGCCGTCCTCCCCGAAGACCCTGACGTAGAGGGCCGCAGCGCCGTCATGCCTGAAGTGCAGAGTACACCTCCCCTACAGGCCACGTGCGCGGGCAAACGGCTGCCACCCGCGGTTCAGGAACACGTTACCGGCAGGGGTAACCTCGACCTCCACCCACGAGGCCTTGCTGCAGCAACCATCGGCCTGCAGTCGGAGGCCGCCAGGTCACCCGGTCGGCAGCGCACCCACAAAGAAGCATGGGAGCTGGAACCAGACGCCTGCAGGCCTCTCCGCCCACACCACGAACTCCGACGACGCGTCGGCTGAATGGGATCGAGGGCGCGGTGGCCGAATGGCTGCCACATGCCTTCCTCCTTGGCTGCGGCCACCTCGGCCACGGCTGCCTCCGGCGCGGGAGGGAGCCTTCCCACGGCTGCCAGAGATGGTGCCAGCCTTCAAGGGGGTGCGCCCATGCCCTCGGGGAGCCACCGCCGGCGTCGCGGCATACTTGCGGGGACAGCCGCAGCCCCTCTTGGGTGGTGGCGAGCCTGGTCCCTCCTTGGGGGCCTTTCCCTTCTCGGCAGCCGAGAACCTCCTCGCTGGCGCCATGGATGCCCTGGCGATATGGCAGCACGACGAAGAAGAAGGAGTGAGCAGCAAGAAGATGAAGATGGGCTGGGGGCTCCGCCCCCCTTCCCTCATTTATAGCCGGAGGAAGGCTGACCGCCGGCCTCTCACGTTCCAAGCAATGATGGCCCCTCTGCATGCACCAGGCAGTTTCCGAGGTGGCTTGGGGAAGCGGAGACGCCCATGTCCCGTCGAGCGCCACTTGTCAGCCTGGCCCGCAGGCGATTGGGGCCCGCGGCGCTTCGAACTTGCCCCTTGGCTTCACCTCGAAGCCAAATCCGAGCGCGCCTTGGGCCCGGGGGCTACTGTCGGCGTTCTGGGAACCAGGGTACCCAGACTTGCCTACCTGCAGCCCATGGCGTGGCCCCATCAACGCCCTGGTATGGCCCGTCTACAAGACCGCCAAGGCAAGATCCTCGCGAGGGGCCAAGCCTCGCGAGGCAGACGACACCAAGACCTCCCGAGGGAGTGGCCTCCCCAGGTGGCCTCCCGAGGAGTGGAGATTTCTATGCAGGTACCTAGCCTCATGAGGCTACCATGACGCAAGCCATGACGACCAAGGCAGCGGGCGCCAGCGAGTGCAGAGGAGGCAGTTTTCTCTTTGGTGCTAAGGAGGCAAGGACATGCGTGGGTTCCCGAGGAATCTGGCAAAGGTTTCCATTCCGGTGCAACGAGACCAAGGCCGCCAGAACGGCAGGTCGGATGTCATCGCCGAGCCCACCGCTGCGTCACGACCAGAAGCTTTGCAGGGGAAGACCACCTTTCGTCAGGATAAGATGTACTACTTGTCCCCTTTCAAATTGGCCACTATGGGATCCCTTCCCGCCTACGTTTTGGGGGAAGAGGACCGAGGCCACTATAAATATAGGTTAGCCACCACCGTAGAAGGGGTCGACTCATTCCCTCACCCCCGAACCTCGCGAGGTTGTTCATCCCTTGTACTAGTCCATCCTCGGCCCCTCGTGAGGCCAATCCACCACAAAGCAGGAGTAGGGTCTTACACCGCAAGGTGGACCGAACCTGGGTAAACTGCCGTGTTCACCTTCTTCCTTGTTCGTGTGAATCGAGCTAGGCCATGGGGCGACGGGCTGGTAGGCTGGATAGGTTGAGTTGTTCGCACACGCCCCAGAGTTTGAACCTTTCTTGGGTCTGCGGAGCCGTGAATTCGGTAACCATAACGGGCCGTTAATAGGCCCATGTGTACAACAGGCTTAATTCTATCGGCAGGCATAACGGGTCGTTAATGGGCCATATTTGATGACGCTATAAAAATGGCCCAACGGATTAAAGGGCCATAGACGGGCCAACTTTAACCATGGGCTGAATATGGCCCACAAGCGGAACAGGCCAGTAATGGACCATAAGTAATCGAATGCCGGAAATGAGCCCAATAATAAATGGGCCCTTAGAAGGCCGAAAGATAACACGGGCTGAAATGGCCCAATGGAATAATGGGCTGTTAATGGGTATAAAGCGATATACTATTCATTATGGGCCAGTTTCACCATGGGCCGTTTATGGGCCAAGATTTACAAAGGGCCTCATATGGGCCGAAAGACGTCATGGGCCGGAAGTTACAACTGGCTGGAATCATATTGGACGACCCATATGGCGCTACTGGGCCTAATTCGGATAGGCTATAACGGGCCGTGAGTTAGCGGGCTGTAAATGGGCTATATGCGAGCAGGCTGTTAACAGGCCTTCCGTGGGCCAGGCCGCTACCTTTTAACTAAGTCAAACGGGACAGCCTTTTGACCTGAATGGGCCACTGTTGGGCCGAGCCACGTGTCGACGTATCATAGGCGTGTCCCCTCCATTTGCTGGATGACATCTATCCTAGCACTGAGCTGACACGTGTATACTTCGGTGAATGAGAATTTTACACGTGGAAAATCCCCATTGGTCGGGGCTGTTAACGGGTTATCGGATCCAAACTGGAACTCGATAGCTTAACGGCGACCCATTACGGTGGATGCCACGTGTCGGTTACCCTTGACGAAAATACTTCCTTGACGCGCGATTTATCGTCATGGAAGTGGACAGTTCCGTGATGATAATTTTGGTATTGTCATGGAACACTTCTACGATAGTACAGGTATAACTATCTTGATTCTGTCATAAAATTGTCATGGATGTACATGCATGACAGAAAATGTGACTTACTGTGACAAACACGTATCATCACGGAAGTGTATTTCTTTGGTAGTGTATCCTATTCTTCCTCCTCCAATCATTATTTTTCCTGAACATTACTTCAAATAGTTCGTATGCGTGTTCATCGATGGTGCCAGTGATGAGCGAGCTGGCCGCCGCTCCGCCGAACGGGCCGGACGCCACGCTGGCCTCCGCACGGGTTGGCTGGCTGGCCCGAGCGTGGCTCACATGCGAGCAAGCCGCCGTGGTGGCCTTCGCTCGAGCCAGATGGCTGGCCTTAGCGCAGCACGCACGAGCAAGCCGCCGCACCATCGTGCCAACCTAGCTAGCAAACCTTGCAGACAAGCAGCTGGATGGATCCAGTAGGGTGTGTGCTAGCTTGGCTAGCTAGCGGCCACGAGCGCCGCACGAAGCTGGCATCCGGGCTGCTGCAAGATGGGCTTCACGCCGCCGATGCTTTTGACCTCGCCTTCTGCTGGCAGCCATAGCTGCCTCCCATGACCGAGGATGACTAGGTGGATGGGCCGAAGGTAGGAGGTGACTCAGGGATTTTTGTCCAGACTGACATGTAGGTCCCACAAGTCATAACGCCTAACTTGTCGGTCAAATAGACGGTGTTGACTTAAGGGGCGACATGGGTTGAAACGTGTCCATAACGACACTTGGTAGTTTATTGCGACAGATTAAGAAAATTTTGGTATGTTTTTACTAATTTTTGTAGAGTAGACATGGGTTGGAAAGTGGTAGTTTCTTGGTAGTGGTTTCTTGAAAGGAACAATGTACTACCGACAAAAGGCGATTCTAGGTTGTGTTGTACTACTAGTGGTCGCGGGAGTGTATAGCTCGTTTTATGGGTTAGATCCCGGCCAAACGCATGGCGGACTTTTTTTTAAATATTAACCTTGCTGTGAGCCAATATTGTACACTGGTAGTTTGACTTTTGAAGTCGAACGGACGTGTTGCACCACAATCTGGGTGCACTGGATAGCCCAGCCACGTGAGCGAGTTTTCCCTCCCATCATCTCGTTGCTCGCGTACTAGAGTAGTACTAGTACTCCTGCGTAAAGTAGTAGTACTCCTATATATCAATTCACACTGTGCAATGTTTCTCGCCTGTGTGCTCGCCCTAGCCTCACCTCGCTTGCTGCTTCCTCATCAGCTACCATCTTTACTAGGGGTATAGAAACTAGCGCCTCCCAATTAAGCCCGAGGAGCCGGAAAAGCCTGGTGCGGCATTGGGAACTATGCAATATGGCTCTGTACATAAAGTGCTATACTCTGTAGCTTGTGGCGTTGCACGCATGGACTTATCTCCATTATCTCAAGGCCAGCTACGCATTTGAATAGAGCATGGAGAGTACGCATGTGTACTTTCCCTGCATTGATAGTACAGCGATGGTTCTAGAGAATAGTAGTACCCTCCACTTGCAACTGTAGCTCCTTGGCACTACCACTATGAGATTCAAGAGTTTAAAATTGGTGCACTATAGAAGTACAGTACATAGAGAAAGTACTGCTGCTACTATACGTAGTAAATAATAACCGCACCATCGCACTACCACTATGTGTGCCCGCATAACTTCCTTAATGAAGGGACGAAGCCCGGCCCTGCGGTTACGCTCTTATCTCCTCCTCGCCAGTTCCCCTCCCCCCCAAATAGACCAAGGCAGTTCATCGCTGCTACCATGGATTCGCCAGGCGGTTCTCCTCCTCATTGGGGCTAGGAGACCTTGGACGATGATCCTCTAGGAGAAATCGCACGCCACTCCGACGTCCTCACCGCTGCAAGACTCGATGCTTCCTGCACCAAGTTTTTTAAGATGGTGCATAAACAGGCTTGGGAAAAGGCCATGCTTGTTGGTCTTCCATGCGTTCTCGAGCAGAAGGTTATTCTATGGGACAATCCAGCGAACAGTCCACCGCTACCTGGCCGTGGTTGCACGTTGACTCCACTAGAGTTGCCGATGTTGAGAGGTAGTTGGATTTTGTCCGATGAGCATGTCGGTCATGGAGTTTGATCATGTAGTGTATACTCTAAATATAGTACTTAGTTATTCCATCCCGTAATTTCTCTGCTGCCCACCGTCTTATATATAGGTCTGGGATGGTGCCAACGGAATTGGCTTGCATACCTCCGGCCAGATACCACCATCATTTTGCACAACATCCACAGCAGTGCGGCCGTTCCCGTAGACCCCTTCTCCGCCATTGGGATTGGCCTTCCGGACTGCCTGGGCTTGAATACATATGATGATGCCTACATGAGATTGAAGAAGATAGCAATTACGGACCCGCCGACAAAGCGATGCAGCTACGACGATTACTATCTCATCGCGGTGTTTGACATAAGGATTGCCATCAATACAAATGGCTGTAATGGCAGAGGCTGGTGGCCGCGGCAGATTTGTACCCCTACACGTTCGAAGATGTCGTGTGCCATGTAGGCCGCATCTTCGCGGTGACAAGCCAGGGGACTTGTTTCATCTGGTTGCCATCCTACGGTACGGGAGATTACAAACAGAATGCACAAACCATCATTTGCATCCCTAATGGTACTCCATTATTTTGCAGGGACTAGTCATCCCCCGATCAAAATAAGATTGCCGATCCTGGATGTGCATTTGCATCTGCGATTCGGTCTAACCTGGAACCTTATAGCTGACTTTGGCATATTGGGATCAACTATCTTAGCAGTCGTTACCCATGGTACCACTGATGTGCAACATGGTCACACGATCTACCACGATCGGACCGTCACCGTCTACCCATGTATTCCATTTTCTCATTGTTGTGTGTTAGAGTAGTAGTACTTGTTAGTTCTTTTCTTTTCTTGACTGGGACATTTTTACTAGTACAGTACTACAATTTGGTATTAATTTTTTTAACCCTCTCGCCTTCTCTTTCATTGTAGTAGTAGTAAGGAGTACTTACTAGTACTAGTACTTTTTACCTTGGAGGACGCGTATAGCTAGCTAGGCCCTTGAAGACTTGAACCCACTAAGCTCCTACCATTTTTGTTTTTCCATGCCTTACTATCTCATCCATGTAGCCAAGAGTGGCTATACTAATATGCCGGTTATTTTACTTCCTCTATACTGGAGTAGTACTACTTGCTGCACAATATTATTGACCGCCATATTTCAGCACAACATTATCATGCATGGACCTTGACCATGTACGTCACCATGTGTCCCGATCTGAGATGTCGCATGTACCAGATGAACGGCGCCGAGTTCAACCCCTGTGATGCTATGTGGGTGCCGAGGAACACTCTTGGAGAGTACTCACTTTTCATTGGGGACAACTACCTCATTGTGAAGCAGATGGCACCTTCCGTGCACGACACTGAAGGCCTGCCATTCATGAAGCATGGTTGTGTCTTCAGTGCGCACCGCTGGATGATCGACATGCTGGGACACGTTATCCCTGATTTATGCCGCTTCAGCTTGGATGAGTCCCCATCGTGTGGAACCAGACTAGAAAGCTGCAACAATTATTCCCATTGCCCACCGCTATGGATCGTGCCATCTATGAAGAACACCTAGGAGTGGAACCTAGAGGAGGACATGGAGCCCATCTATAACGTGTAAGTGGAGTATGGTAAATTGTGAATGGTGGCGCTGTAAATATATGTAGAGTAGTCGTGCACAAATTTATCACATGAAGTGGAGATGAACTTGTGTGGCATGCTGGCATTTGTCCTTTAGAATTTATTACTAGTAAATGTGTTATGTGTACGTGCAACTTGTGTGGCTGTTGCACGGGCTCCAACACACTCTCTGAGAAAAAAAAGGTGGCACAGCTTTGGCTATAGGTGACGTGGCGGCATTATACAAGTAGCGATCATTCACTATAGTTGTAGTACTAGCACGACAACTCCTACAAACCTTGCGCTTGGCTCTTCGCCTCTTCGGGAGGTTCTACAGTTCATACTCCTGTGAACCTTGCACTTGGCTCTTCGCCTCTTCGGAAGGTCCAACAATGTCAGTACAATATGCTTCTAGCAATCTGACACGGAATGAACTGCTACACGTCCACCGCAAGGGCGAGGGCGAGGGAGAGGGCGCTGTAGTCAAAACCCTCTCCTCGTCCTGTGAGCGACCGCGCGCGTGGGCGAGGGAGAGGGCGTAGGCGTACGTAGTAAGCAAGCTTCTCCTCGTCCTGTGAGCCACCGTGCGTGGGCGAGGGAGAGGGCGTAGTAAGCAAGCTTCTCCTTGGCGAGTTGACGGGACACATCAAAGTAGTACTAGTCCATACTGCGTCCTTTCTGTTAATATGGCTTAATTTGAAACAAGAAAAATACACTGGCGGTTAACGTATGTGACAATACGCTCATTACGGTCACTATATAGTTTTGCGGTGATTATACGGTCACTAGCTCACGTAGAGCACCGTATTGCACCCTGCTGACCGGCCACATAGTCGACGTGGCACTTTGTTGACTGGTTAAATTGACACCTGGTTTCTGGGTCCCACCTGTCAGTTGGCGGAGCAAAGAAATCAGTTAAACAAAACTTTACGTAGACGCGACCGGAGTCCAACCCTTGCGCGCGAACCACCCTGGCTATGTATGTGAGTGCATGCACGTGTACTCCCTCGGTCCGTGAAAAACTGCACATCTAGCATTAGAAATTTTTTCCAACAAAGAGTGTACATCTACACTTCCAATGCACTTAGCCTTTAATCTAATCGATATTGATTGACTAATACACCAACTTGTGCTCTAGCTATAGGCTGCATGTCTATCCTTAATTACAGCATGCAACAACCTTCATTTAATCTTCTTCTCTCAATGGTCGCATGCACACATAAGTCTGCTACTTTTGGGCGTTCATTATGCCATGAAGTTCCGGTTCCTCTTGGTCAATGTGTAAATTTCTATATGTACAGTCTTTCACAGATGGAGGGAGTAGGTTGAGCACTTGAGCGTGAGCGTGTGTGTTGCGCCGTGTGCTGTGTGCCGCATGGATGCGTGAGTGTTGCGTGCGTGCATGTGTACGTGTGAGTGTTGCATGCATGCATGCATGCATGAGGCTTTTACTCCCTCCCATTGACATGTTCATATTTCAAGCTTCAATAAAACGTTGCATGCAAGAATTAAGAGAAAACTTACCAATGCGTGTAAAAGTTTTGGTCTTTTGTTCCTCACGCATGCATTCCAATTAATATGTTCGTAAACACAATTTTCTTGAGGAAAACGAGCCCATTATTGAGTACTTTTGGAAAAAATTCTTCGGGCACTCATAATTTACTACTACCTTGGTTGATGATTTTTCTATTGACCTGTATATAAACCTCCGTCCTGGTTTATTGGTCCCTTCGTACTTAGTGTAAAATTTTGACCGTAAATTTAACTAACAAAGTGTCAATGCGTGTTGTAAAAAACTATACCATTAAAAACTATGTTCAAATACGAATCCAGTGATATGATTTTTGGTGACATGCATTAACATTTTATTAGTTAAATAGATGGTCAAAGTTTGACACAAAATACTAGTAGTACTCCTACATTATTGGCACCGGGTGCCTTGGCCAATGTTTCATGTTGTTGGATAGGATGAGAGTAGAGGCATAGGGATACTGTAGATAGGAAGTCTTGGCGATCCATTATGCCCCATCTCGGTCAGAGAGAACTATTCAACTAGTCTTCACACTGAAGTGACAATACACGCTGCAGCAGATGGGACACTTAATTAATAAGCTGAACCAGCATGTTGGTGTTACTAAATCAGCCTTACCCTGTACTGCCATCATGTTTGCCCGTGGAGCACGCTTCCGCAAATACGCATATGCACCTCTCTCTTCCATTAACTGACATATGGGCCCTCTTGAGGTAGACCCACATGTCATCGGCTCAACTATTTACACTCCGAAGGATGGTATATCCTAGAAGTAGTACTAGTAGAATTGAGATTTAATGCATTTTCTTTCCCGTCTTTCCCTCTTCTCCCTCCTCTCTTCTACTTCCTCCCGTCTTCCCCATCATCGGCCGCACACCATTCCCCCCCGCTCACTGCGCGGCCACACACGCCATCTTCTTCGCTCACTCGCCCGCCCGAATCCACTTCCCCGCTCGCTCGCAGGCACCGAAAACCCCAATCACTCAGCCCCTAAAAAACCCTATGGCAGAACCGACTGACACGCAGAGCCGCAATTGGAATTCGCTCCCCGATGTTCTCTTGGAGCAGATTTGTAATCGTATGGACCTGCTCAGCACCGTGCGTCTGGCCGCATGCTCGGTGTCTATGTACCGTCTACTCGTCTGCAACCGACTGGCCCTTTTCAATATACCCTGCTTGCTGATGCCCGATCCTCGTAGGTGGCCCAAACACCGACTTGATGATCCTACGGAGGTTGCCATTGTGCCCCTCGACATGCTACCGCTACCCGCCCACATGTCCTTCACGCGCAGCCACTACTGGGTGGGCATGAAGGCTAACTGGATCATCCTCATCCACCAATCCGGTAGTCCGTGGCGTCTCGTGGATATCTACACCCAGCGAGAGATCACCCTTCCATCGTTGGATACCGCCGGCATCGAGCCTCGCGGCCCGCCGGACACTCTTGCCTACTACGCACGAGACGCGTCGAGCTTTTGGTACGACCTCCATTTGCTGAAGGTTGTAATCTGCGAAGTGCCCACACCATTAGAATACTACATGGATTACAAGCTCATTGCCTTGTTCGACATGGGATTAGTCTATCTGGAATCCAGTCGCCATACATGGTTATGGCTCATCATCAATCCTGTTGACCCTCCATTTTTGTCTGATGCCATAGTGCATGATGGCATCGTTTACGAGGTCGACGCACAGATTGGCTGCATATACTGGTGGAATCTATCATCGTGTAATTGTTCTATCTCATCTCATCTTTACCTTATGAATACGACTGCCTGTTGATTGTTAGAAATTTAGAATAGATAGTATGTCTATAACCACATCATTGCTATATGTTCCTTTCATTTCCTAGATTTTTATGACCACACATGTTATTGTTAGAGTTGATATGAGAACAATTGGCATCTAATGATTGTTAGAATAGATATTATGAGTATAACCTCATGATTGCTATATGTTACTCTCATCTATAATACCTAAATAGTTCATCCCCACTACCCTATTTCTCTTGACATGCAGCCTATCCACCTCAGCAGCCTTGCCACATCATTTGTTACTCTTAATTATTTGGATCAAGTAGCTCACCACGTCAGCAATTTTTAACAAAAAAATCATGTAATTCTACTCTCTAGAAACCGAAGAGGCCTGTTTGGTCTTCCGTAACCGAAGAGTCGCTGTACTAACTGATAAAGAAGCCCGACAGAAGCCCATCCCTCCATCACTTTGCATTTCTTATTCTTCCTCTTCCCCGTATCGTCACAGCAGATAGGGCGGCGCAACACCGTCAACCACCACCCAATCACCGTCAGCCGGTGCGCCGCAACCCACAGTAGATCCGGTGTAGGCCGCCACTGCCTCCGGACGACAAGGATTGAGCCCCACGGATCCAGTCGCACCGGCCAGATCCGCCGCCGAGGGGACGACCTACACCACTGCCCCACTACCCTGCATCCTCGACGCCCAACCCCGACCACCTCGACCTACATCTTTCATGCGTAATCAAAGATTGATTAGATTAGTTCGTTACATAATGTTCTAGTTTCTCTTCCGTTCTTATAATCTACCTGTTCATCATGCAGATCCATTTCCTTCCTTTACTTTTGCTGTTATGGATGACCTCGTGTACCATCATCTCTTAATTTAGAAGCAGACTGCATGCCACCGGCAATCCGACAATTCTTACTAAATCTACCCTACGGAGGTAAGCACTGATGCGTCAACCTGCGATTGAGCTTTCAAACCCTTGCTATATTCTAATTTCTTTCCCTTTTCCCTTACTGTTGTTCATTGGGATTGTGCCATCTACCTGTTCCTTTTGATTTCTCTTCAACCATCTGGTCACTGGCAATCCTACCCCATAGATGTAGGCATTGATTCTTCTTGATGCATTTTAATTCTTCTGCTGATATTAAAACTATCACTGTATGATGACATATTCTATTGTAGATTTCTATACTAAAATCTGGAAGCAATAAAATGGCCGGTTTGTTTATGCTTGCAGGTATACAGTGGAGTCTAGACATTCTATTTTTGTATTTTACCCAAATCAGTATGGCCACACACAGCACTGAGGACGAACACATTTCTTTGCTCCTGAATCAGTATCTCACATTCAAATGACTGATGAAGATTTTCTTACTCTTGAATCTGACTAAGCTTTATCAGTGCTAACTTCAGTCACTTTCAGGTTTGACTTGAACTTCTAATGCATGTATTTAGTTTGCAGACACATTGTCCATGTATCATCCTTTTGGCTATATTTTCATTAGTATATAGTCACAGGCCCTCAGTTGAGAGAAGACATGATAAGTGGGTGGCTTAAATATGAATGACATAAAAATGAATCATATATAGCCCACTTCAAACAAGTTAAGAGTGCATGCATTTTATTCATTTGAGATTATAAGCACATGTGCGGAATTCTATGGCAATTCAACCTCTAATACTTTATGATAAGGTACGAATTGCATCCAAATGAAAAGGGAAATGAGGACTTGCGTGATTGTTCCAGTTCTATAAACAGAACATTAAACATCAATTTTGAATGAACAGAAAAGGATTGATAGCTGCAAGGTCAAACAGAAAATAAACTCCACATGGTAAGTATTAATCCCATCGTAACATACCATAAGGAGGAAACAAAACATAGAATCAGTTAGAGCAAACTAAATAGTAGATTACATAACACTGAAATAGAGGCCTAAAATTACTTCATTATCGCTATACTGAGAACTGAATGTTCTAGCAATAACATGGTTTATTCATTTATGCTTGCAGGTATGTAGTTAGGCATTATTTTCTATCGTTCCCAATCAATATGACCTCAGAGAACAATGATGGCCGACAACCTTCGCTGTCCTGTAATAAGGAGCCCACATGCATCTGATGGAAGAAGATTTTTATCTACTCTTGAATCCATGTTTATCATAGCAACACTTCAACCACTTTCAGAGAGACAACTAACTTAACCACCAAATTTAATCAAAGCATCTGCGCCGTGACATACTACAGATCATTTCATGTCATTCCAAAATAACATGTACATGTAACATGCATATTTTGCTCGCACCTCTTACACCTATGTAAGTATGCACATGTTTTGTAATTTGTATCTCCGATAGTATGTTTTTGATACACTAATAGCTTAGTACAGGCCGGTATATCTGTATATCTAATTTTGAACTTATTTTCCTTTTCGTTCAGAATATTGTTTGTCAATGCTACCTGATAAGCTTTCTCATTTGTAAACTATAATACCATAGATTTTATATCTCCATTCATATCCATTAAATCCATGGACAATACAAAGTCTTCCGGAACAGTAGTTTGAACAAAATGAAGTGCAATCTTACTATATGCAAAACTGCAGAGATGCAAGATTCTCTCTGAATTTTACCTCACTATTTATTATGAATGCTTAGACATCTATTTTCTTTGGATTTCCTATAAAAGGGGCAAGAGGCCCCCCACAAAATGTAAGCATAAATCCGTTTATGCTACTTATATTCTGTTTTACTTCTCATTCTCACTAAGATATATCACAACCAATTCCCGCAGCAACGCACGGGGTATCATCTAGTTTCCAATATTTTTATAACCCCGCATGTTATTGTTAGAGTTGATATGAGAATAGTAGTAACTGCTATATACGGTAGAATATGAGTAGGCCCTGGCATAGCTATTTTCCTCTCATTTTTACATGATGTTTGAACCATGACATATTGCTAGAATATGAAAGCCATTGGCTTATTTTTTTAAACTTGGGGTATGATTATGACCACAACATTGCAATTCTCTGGCTATAATTTGTGTCACTATTATAATAATCTTAATTCCACACATACTCTGAAAATGGTTGTATATTTTTGTCCTTTTGGTCTCCAATTTGATTTGTTGCAGCAGACGCAAATGCGCTGGCCTTCATAATTCCAGGACCTGGAAATATACAAGTTAATGGGTGATGGTTTATCGCTCGTTCAACTGACGGTGGTCATTTGATGCTCATTCGCATGTACCAAATTGACCAAACCATTTCATCAAACCACATGCAGTACAATGCCTAGGACGTTTGTGACTGTGATGGCTATGGCTGCTTTGTGTTCGAAAAAGATCCAAACTCCGTTGGGCCAGGCGTATTCAACTGGAGGCGGGTTTACAGCCTCGGCAACCACTCCATGTTCCTCGGGCTCAATTATCTGATCATCCAACCAATCATCGATCATATCACCGGCGATGATTACCGTGCTATGCAACTTCCATTCGCCAGGGGAACTGTGTTTACACATTGTACCATGGGTTTCATGAATCACCATATCCAGAGATTCGTCGACACAGCTTATTGCCAGATGATCTTCAGTGTGTGAAAGGCATCAAGATTCCAAGCGATGAATGGCTTTTGCAAACCCGACATGCGGCGATGTGGTTCATGCCAATAGCAAATATGCACAACTTGATTCGTAGTGATATCTAGACTGAGCCATGTATCCAGCTGTTGTAGCATGACCCTCTTTTGTTGGATATTATGTACTGTAGTTAGTTTGAAGGATAGATACCTTTCTGGGATCAAGTGCATCCTAACTCACCTGCGTAGCATGTACTGATAATGATGATGGAGATGATGTGTAGAAGCCATATATATCAATTAGGCTTCAAGTGCGTACTTGTTGGTGAAAGTGTTGTCCAATGGGAATTATATTTTGTATTACTCATGTAGCCTACAAAGTCTGTCGCACAGCCTTGTAACTTCATACTCCATTTATAAATTTGTACTCGTAATAGTAGTCCTCTATACCGTATATTGCGCTAGTTGTACTACTACCTCTCTCCTAGTTTATTGGTCCCCTTCGTAATTTGTGTCAAATTTTGATCATAAATTTAACTAACTAAATGTTAATGCATGTCACAAAAAATTATATCGTTGGATTCGTATTTGAACATAGTTTCCAATGGTATAATTTTTGGTGACATGTATTGACATTTTGTTACTTAAACCTATGGTTAAAATGTGACACTAAATACAACTAGTAAGTAGTACAGTAGTACTAGTATACGTCGGTCAAATTATTCATCATGTCCTCACATTGCATTGATTTGACAACACGCTGCGCGTGAGGTGACACAAGAATCCCGGTGGCGTGTTCGGTTCACCAAAGTGAGCCTCACCCCGCTCGTCGTACAACAACACTCTCCCATTCTCTACGAAATCACTCTCCCGGTCTCCCCGCCTCCCAGCCGCCGCCTTGTTCCAATCCATTTGGTACGATGAGCGATGAGCTATTGGAGCAGCTATACTTCATTGCAAGTAGTCAAAAGGAAGATGCTAAAAAAATTGATCTCAACAAGGATGCTCTTCAAGATAGCCGGATGAAGGAAGGAACCAGCGAGGCCGCTCCTGTGAGTATTCGTCCCGTCGCCCTGTATGATGATTTCGATCTTTATGGGGGTTTTCAAGTCTTTAGAGTCTGCATGTAGTAATGAAGCCGAGACCCCAGTTTGTTCGGGTATTGTGGACTTCAGATTTGGAGTACCACTTATCTGTCGAAATATTTCATCATTTACATAAAACAGTTGATTGATCATACATTAAGTACCATTTAACTAGAATTAACCGATGCAAGTCCAAGAAGGATTGGCCGGTGTTGCCGGCTGGCATCAAGTTCGATCCCACGGATCAGGAGCAGATCGAGCACCTTGAGGCCAAAGTGACTGCTGACAGCACGAGATCTCACCCTCTCATCGATTTGTTCAGACCAACCATCGACAGCGAGCACGGCATATGCTACACCCATCCTGAGAAACTTCCAGGTGAGACACCAATCGGCCGTCTACTTGCACAAACATATTCCTTTGTTTATACCTCTATTTTTCTTTTTAGATGCAGACCTAGTGAAGCAATTACAATTTGACAGTTAATAAAAAGTGAAGCAAGTGACTGCAACATGCCAAAGATGTTATGAAAATGCCAACTATGTGCCCTAAAACTTGTATTCGCCAATACTGCAGGTATCACACTGAGTGGCCTAAGCAAGCATTTCTTCCAACGCAACTCCAGGGCATTCAAAAGGGGCACGCGGACATGTTGCAAGATACAGTCGGAGTGCGGCATGCACGAGATGTGGCACAAGATTGGCAATACCTTTCCGGTGATGGTCAACGGCCGGCAGACGGGCAGCAAAAAGGTTCTGGTGCTGCACACCAACAAGAACTTCGACCAGCAGAGGACCAACTGGGTGATGCACCAGTACCACCTCGGGGACCTGGAGCAAGAGAAGGAGTGGGAGCTGGTCGTCTGCAAGATTTTCTACCAGACGAACACTAGGGCCAGGACTAAAAAGATTATAAGTTAGTTTGGTATTGGTATACTTGTAGTACCTGGTCGTCTGCAAGTTGGTATTGTTGTTAAGGATCTTTCGGTATGAACTTGGCATTTGCTTCTAACCATCATGTCGAGGGTCGATGTGGATATAAAGCTGAATCATTTGTTTCGAAACGAATTTTCAGCCACCTGATTTTTATTTGATGGGTAGCATAAGCACCTGCCGTTCGAATTCCCAGTTCTCCAAATATTTTACATCTTCGAAGTACACACGGGATCCATCCGGTTTCACAGGCTAATAGTTGGATGCAACACGTCGGAACTGGGTTGTGGCATGCCAAGCCCAGCTGCAAATAGTTAAAAGAGAGGAGCGATGGATTTGGGCCTTCCAGAACAGTTAAGTCCCGCGACCTCGATCACGTGAAGCGCCTCCCATGGACTAAAAAAAAGGCCTAGTCGGTTATTATTAGTTGAAATATGTAAAATATTCCATAATAAAAAGAAATATGTAAAATGCAATGAATTTAGTCCGGTTTCACTGAAAACCATCCGATTTGAATGAAATTCGTCCGTGGAACCACAAGACGGCTGTCCATACAGAGCCTAACCGTACGAAACCAGCAGGTCCATGGCCGTATGCAAGCAAGTGCATGCACTTATTATCATGATGGAAAAATAATGTTGACGTCTGAGACACCCATGAAGTTTTCAACGTAGTCAATAAATGAGAGAATTCTGCAAGTACAGACTGATAACTGGGATCCAGCAGGTATATTGTTTTTTCAGGTAGAGCAAGTTTCAACTGGGCTGTAGATTGCCCAGGCTTGGTTTTGTTTTTAACAGGCCCAGCCCATGACGACAATGGGGCACAAAGATCCAGCAGGTATCAACTGCCTCTGGCCCGCCATCCTTAGTTATATTTTCTCTTAGAACGTCCGCAGGCAGCTTTTTTACTGAAGAAAATACACAGCCCAGTTCTATTTTCCTCTTGAAACGCCATGTCCTACTTCAATTTTCTAATTTCTACCTATAGTTTTACTAGTTCATATACATGTATTATTATATTGAAAATACGTAAAGTTCCCTTTTAATCTTTACATCCTTATTTTTTGTTGTTGTTTTCCCTCCCAGCGCTGATTTTTTTACCACTGGTTTTCCCTAAAACCAACTCAATCGTCCCACATCTTATTAGCTTACAAAAATAAAATAATATTTTATTTAGAAAATCAATAAGTTCTTAAAAATAATTTTTTTATCATTTCTAGATTAAAACAATTCGGACTCCACCGAAATATGCAAAATTAGGTTGAACTTTTTGACCGTGGTCCTGGGCAGAAAATGGGCTGTAATAAATTCCTTAAGAATTAGCAAACGGGCTGCAAATTATTAACAAAATAGCAAATGGGCTCTATGTTGTCTGCCACAGATTTGGAGGCTAACTTGTGGGCCTACTAAGCTCATGCGTACACAAGGTTTCTCAAAAAAAGAAATTTATTCACCAATCGACTCTACCAGCGTCAGACCGTTAGATGTCAATCCAACGACAATCATGCTTCTTCAGTCTCTGATCTTCCTGCTCCAGCCGCCCAAACCAGCGCCGGCGGAACCACCTTCCCGCCTCCCGTGGCCGGCGGTGCTGCTGGGCAGGCCTCATGGCCCCACCCTACTCGCATCCCTGGCCGGCCATCCCTCTACTCACCCACACCTCCTGTTATTCTCCGGCGACGGCAGCCTCACACTGCAGCCGAACCAGTAAACCCTCGTACCCACTCCGTGTGGGAAACAACTGCCGAGTCTTCCTCGGCTCCGGGTTGTTCCCTTACTTGGCCTCACCGTCGTCCACCGCCTTGGTGCTCTCGGCACGGCGTGGTCAACGAACGACATCCATCGGAAGAGGATTGTACGTGGAGAAGCTGACAGCTGGGTGCACGGCCGCACGCAAGGAAGTGCCGCCTTTTTTGCGAGTAGGAAGTGCCTCCTAATTACGTGCAAAATAATGATTCCTCCACCTGACAGCGGGGACCCACTGGAAGGGCCTCTGTATTTTGCGAAAAAACCATTCCCTCCACTGACAGCTCGGACCCACCAGCTATATCTTCGCACACAAGGAAGTGCCTCCTTATTACGCACAAAAAAATGAATACCCTCGCTGCTAGGTGGGACCCACCATTTTTGGAGGCTGACTTGTGGGCCTACTAAGTTACGTGGATGTAGGGCTTTGTCAACTTAGTCAATATAAACGATTCTAGTTGCGATGACCGTATGATGTCCATCCAACGGCCGTCGTGCTTGTTCAACCTCTGGTCTTCTTGCTCCAGCCGCCCAAACCAGCGCTGGCCGTGCTGCCTGCTCCTGCCTCCCGTGGCCGGCTGTGCTGCCGCGCAAGCCTCACCGCCCCCTCCTACTCCAATCGCTGGCCACGCCATCCCTCTACTCACCCACACCCTCTATTATTCTGCGGCGACGGCAGCCTCACACCGCAGCCGAACCAGTCAACCCTCGTACTCCCCTCCGCATGGGCATCAACTACCGCGTCTTCCCCGGCTCTGCGTCATCCCCTTCCTAGGCCTCGCCGTCGTCCACCGCCTTGGTGCTCTCGGCGCGGCGTGGTCAACGTGGTCAAGGAACGACTTCCATCGAAAGAGGACTGTACGTGGAGAGGTTGACAGTTGGGTCCACGGCCGTAGCAAGGAAGTGCCTCCTTATTACGCGCAAAATAATTATTCCTCCACCTGACAGCGGGGACCCACCAGAAGGGCCTCTGTATTTTGCAAAAAAAAATGTTTCCCCTGACAGCTGGGACCCACCTGCTACATCTTCGCACGTAAGGAAGTGCGTCCATATTATGGGCAAAAAAATGATTCTTCCCCCCTGACAGCTAGGACCCACCAGTTATATCTTCGCACGCAAGGAAGTGCCTCCTTATCCTCCCTGACAGCTGGGACCCACCCCGTCGAACCACACGTAGGGTTGTTTATCTGGTCGTGAACATGTACATACATACTGGTCGATCGGTCTCTCTACAATGATGAACCATGGCCGAGCAAGCAGCGGCACGTGTAGTAGTAGAGCCCCCGACGTAGCAGTTCAGGCAGTCCAGTCAAAACCGTGTACACGTACGTACAGCCAGATGCCAAAAAATACGACCACGTACGTACATACGGGCGGGGTCTCGAACGCATACTCGCGCATACGTACGGCCAGAGCTCGTGTACATGGAGAGGCAACAGACGGCAGCAATAGCGTCCTGTTCATCGGCAGCCAACTGGCTGGGTCAGCACAGAGAAACTGCGTCATGTTCATCGGGAGGCAACAGAATGCGTCATGTTCATCGGGAGCCAACTGGCTTGGACGGAACAACCGAAACGGGGTCTGGCGTACCACAGAACTGAGGAAACGGCCTTCTGTTCGAGATCCTACGGTCGAAACGGGGTCCTATTGATTGGGAGGGGTGTGGCATACGGCAAAACAGAGGAAACAAACTTGTGTTGGAGCGCCTATGGTTGAAACGAGGTCTTGTCCATCGGGAGGGGTGTGGCGTTCCGCAAAACGGGACTCCATGGGCTACTATTCATCCACCGTCTACTGCCTCGCTCCAGCCTCCACGGGCTACTGTTCATCCACCGTCGACTTCCTCAGCCTCCACCTACTACTGTTCATCCACAGTGTCTTCCTCCTCCCTCCACCAGCTATTGTTCATCCATGGGCTACTGTTCATCCAGCCTCCACCAGCTACTATTCAACCAGCCCTCCACGGGGTCCTGTTCATCCACCCCCAACCGGCTTGGCGGCCTCCTCGATCGGGGTCCTGTTCATCCAGCGGCAACGGCCTCTACTACCACGGGGGTCCTGTTCATCCAACCCCCAAAAACGGTCACTGTTCATCAAGAGGCAGCAGTTGCGAAGGAATCACTCGGGTTCAGTTAACAGCCAAGGTATCGATCGCTCGGGTTCAGTAACATAGCTAGTGCAATCGCTCGGGTTCAGTAAGCGAACGCCTCGCTCGGGTTCAGTTAGAGCCCAACACCTCGCACACACACGCGTACGTGTACAAGAGAAATGCGGAAACCTCCGTGCATCGCTCAGCCCCGACCACCCACCGTAACCGGGAACTCCCCGATATTTTCCTCGCCCTCGCTTCTACCATGATTTTTTCCGTCATGGACGGCCCAAAGATTGTCATGCAGGTGCGTCCCCGGCCCGCCCAGGACGAAAAACCCATTTTCTGTCATGAGTTTTTGTCATAGAAGTAGGAGCCCACCACAACTATGATGATACGTCGTTTTGTCACAATTATCATCATAGAAGTGTCATAAGCATGACAGAAAAAAAAATTGTTCGGCCCATAATGTCACGGACGTGTCTTTTTTTTGTAGTGATTGATACCTTGGTTTCATAACTGAGGGAAATACCTACCGTAGCTGTACTGCATCATCCCTTCCTCTTTGGGGAAATACCGACGTAGTTCAAGCGACATCAGGGGTAGTTCCGCTTCCAGTGACCAATTCCCTTGTAGAAGCACTCAATTTCAGGCTTGGGTCCAGCTTTGGGTTTCTTCATGGGAGCGGCAACTTGCTTGCCATTCTTCTTGAAATTCCCTTTCTTTCCCTTGCCCTTTTTCTTGAAACTAGTGGTCTTGTTAACCATCAACACTTGATGCTCCTTCTTGATTTCTACCTCCGCTGATTTCGGCATCGCGAAGAGCTCGGGAATCGTTTTCGTCATCCCTTGCATATTATAGTTCATCACGAAGCCTTTGTAGCTTGGTGGTAGTGACCGAAGAAATCTGTCAATAATACTCTCAACTGGAAGTGTAATTCCCAGCTAAGTCAAGTGGTTATGATACCTAGACATTTTGAGTATGTTTTCACTGACAGAACTGTTATCCTCCATCTTACAGCAATAGAACTTGTTGGAGACTTCATATCTCTCAATCCGGGCATTAGCTTGAAATATCAACTTCATCTCTTGGAACATCTCATATGCTCCGTGGCGTTCAAAACGTCTCTGAAGTCCCAGTTCTAAACCGTAAAGCATGGCACACTGAACTATTGGGTAGTCATCAGATCGAGCCTGCGAGACGTTCATAACATCTGCAGTAGCTCCTGCAACAGGTTTGTCACCTACTGGTGCATAGTCATCAGATCGAGCCTGCCAGACGTTCATAACATCTACAGTAGCTCCTGCAGTAGGCCTGTCACCTAGTGGTTCATCAAGGACATAATTCTTCGCTGCGGCAATGAGGATAATCCTCAAGTTACGGACCCAATTCGTGTAGTTGCTACCATCATTTTTTAACTTAGCTTTCTCTAGGAACGCATTAAAATTCAAGGGAATGGTAGCATGGGTCATTGATCTACAACATAGATATGCAAAAACTATTAAGACTAAGTTCATGATCAATTTTAGTTCAAATAATCAAATTACTAATGAACTCCCACTTAAATCAACATCCTTCAAGTTGTCTAAGTGATACATGATCCAAATCAACTAACCCATGTCCGATCATCACGTGAGATGGGGTAGTCTTCAATGGTGAACATCTCTATGTTGATCATATCTACTATATGACTCATGTTCGACCTTTCGATCTCCAATGTTACGAGACCATGTCTGTACATGCTAGGCTCGTCAAGTTTAACCCAAGTATTCTGCATGTGCAAAACTGGCTTACACCCATTGTATGTGAACGTAGAGTCTATCACACCTGATCATCATGAGGTGTTTCGAAACGACGAACTGTAGCAATGGTGCATACTCAGGGAGAACACTTTTATCTTGAAATTAAGTGAAGGGATCATCTTATAATGCTACCATCGTTCTAAGCAAAATATGATGCATAAAGGATAAACATCACATGCAATCAAAATATGTGACATGATATGGCCATCATCATCTTGTGCTTTTGATCTCCATCTCGAAAGCATCAGCATGATCTCCATCGTCACCGGCAGGACACCTTGATCTCCATCGTAGTGTCGGGGTCGTCCCGCCAACTATTGCTTCTACAACTATTACTAACGCATAGCGATAAAGTAAAGCAATTACATGGCGCTTAGTGATTGACACACATGTCATACAATAATTAGAGACAACCCTAAGGCTCCTGCCGGTTGTCGTACTCATCGACATGCAACTCGTGAACTTATTACAAAACATGATCATCTCATACATCAACATATATCAAATCACGTCTTGACCATATCACATCACAACATACCCTGTAAACACAAGTTAGACGCCCTCTACTTTGTTGTTACAAGTTTTATGTGGCTGCTATGGGCAACTAGCAAGAACCGTTCTTACCTACGCAAAACCACAATGGTGATTATCAAGTTGCTATTTAACCTTCTGCAAGGACTGCCATTAGTCAAATCCAATTCAACTAAAGTAGGAGAAATAGACACCCGCCAGCCACCTTTATGCAAAATAAGTTGCATGTCAGCAGGTGGAACTGGTCTCATGTGCGTGGACATGTAAGGTTGGTCCGGGCCACTTCATCCCACAATGCCGCCGAATCAAAATAAGACATTGGTTGGAAGCAATATGAACCACACCGCCCACAACTCCTTTGTGTTCTACCCGTGCATATCATCTACGCATAGATCTGGCTCATGATGCCACTGTTGGGGAACGTTGCATGGAAAACAAAAAAAAGTCTACGCACACGCAAGATCTATCCATGGAGATGTATGGCTAAGAGAGGGGGAGAGCATCTACATACCCTTGTAGATCGCTAAGCGGAAGCGTTTATCAACGCGGTTGATGTAGTCGTACACCTTCACGATCCGTCCCGATCAAGTACCGAACGTACGGCACCTCCACATTCAGCACACATTCAGCTCGATGACGTCCTCGCCTTCTTGATCTAGCAAGAGGGGCGAAGTAGTAGATGAGTTCCGGCAGCACGGCGGCGTGGTGATGGTGGTGGTGAAGAACAATTTCCGCAGGGCTTCACCAAGCATAACGGAAACTATGATGGAGGATAAACTAGATGGGACGGGGTTGCCGGCACACGGCTTGGTGAATCTTGATGTGTTCCGGGTGCTAGCCCTGCCCCTCTATTTATATCTTGAGCCCAGGGGTCATTTTATGGAGAAAGAGCCTCCTCAAAGTCGGTTTAGCCCGCAAGGCAAGAGTCCTTCTCGGACTCCAGGACCAGACGCCAGGGTCCCTGGCGTCTGGCACCTTGGCCTCTGCAAAACTGCCTTTTGCACCTTCCTAAAGCCCCGTGGGCTTTACCCCTTGGCCCAAATAAAGTGTTCTCATACCCAAACATTTCGGGAAACATCCGAAACCCCTTCCGGTGAATTCCGGAACCCTTCCGGATACCAAACACTATTATCCCATATATCAATTTTTACCTCCGGACTATTCTGGAGCTCCTCGTCATGTCCGTGATCTCATCCAAGACTCCGAACAACATTCGGTCACCAACATACATAACTCGTATAATATTATATCGTCAATGAACGTTAAGCGTGCGGACCCTATGGGTTCGAGAATGATGTAGACATGACCGAGACGCTTCTCCGGTAAATAACCAATAACGGGACCTGCATGCCCATATTGGTTCCTACATATTCTACGAAGATCTTTATCGGTCGAACCTTTATGACAACATACGCAGTTCCTTTTGTCCGTCGGTATGTTACTTGCCCGAGATTCGATCGTCGGTATCTCCATACCTAGTTCAATCTTGTTACCGGCAAGTCTCTTTACTCGTTCCGTAATACATCATCTTGTAACTAACTCCTTAGTCACTTTGCTTGCAAGCTTCTTGTGATGCTGTATTACCGGGAGAGCCCAGAGATACCTCTCCGTCATACGGAGTGACAAATCCCAATCTCGATTCACGCCAACTCAACTCAACAGACACCTTCGGAGATACCTATGATCACCCAGTTACGTTGTGGCGTTTGATAGCACACAAGGTATTCCTCCGGTATCCGGGAGTTGCATGATCTCATGGTCGAAGGAATATGTATTTGACATTAAGAAAGCAGTAGCAAGAAACTGAACGATCATATGCTAAGCTAACGCATGGGTCTTGTCCATCACATCATTCTCCTAATGATGTGATCCCGTTATCAAGTGACAACACATGTCCATGGTTAGGAAACCCTAACCAACTTTTGATCAACGAGCTAGTCTTGTAGAGGCATACTATGGACTTGGTATTTGCTTATGTATTCACACATGTATTTAAGTTTCCAATCAATACAATTCTAGCATGAATAATAAACATTTATCATGATTAAGGAAATATAATAATAACAACTTTATTATTGCCTCTAGGGCATATTTCCAACACTATGCTCAATCATTGATTCATTCATGAAACACACTCAAATATTAGCTAGATCCAATGCACAAGTATGATCATAGTGTTCTAGTTGGTGCTTTGTAAGAGAAGATGGAGACTCAAAATAAAAATAAAAATTGCATAAAGTAAATAGATAGGCCCTTCGCAGAGGGAAGCAGAGATTTGTGGAGGTTCCAGAGCTCAAATCCTAAATTGAGAGATAAAATATTTTGGGAGGCATGCTTCTCCCTTCAACGAAAACGACCGGGAATTCCCATTACTTTCCATACTAGATACATCATAGGCGGTTCCCAAACATAAAATAAAGTTTATTCCTTTTTCCACCATTCTTTCACAATCCATAGCTAGCCTTATCCACGGGTGCCTTCCATACCAACACTTTCCAAGGAATTTATTATTAATAACATAAAGTAAATTCTTTTTTCATTTCGGGACTGGGCATCCCTATTACCGGTCACACTCTCGTGCAATGACAAGTGAATAAACACTCATCTTGAGAATAACACATCTAGCATGGAAAAATATTGGCCACCCCCTGCCGCTTCATGAGCAGTACGGGCACACAAAAAGGAAATTCATTTTGAAAATTAGAGTTGGCACATACAAATTTACTTGGAATGGCATGGAAATACCGCATATAGGTAGGTATCATGGACTCATTGGCACAACTTGGTTTAAGGAGTTTGGATGCACAAGTAGTATTCCCACTTAGTACAAGGAAAGGCTAGCAAATAGATTGAGAAGCAACCAACCACAAAATGAAAACGATCATAAACGAGCATTGAACATAACTAACACCGAATAATGCACCACAAGTAGGATGTAACTTCATTGCATAACTATTGACTTTCGTGCTTGCATAGGGAATCACAAACCATAACACCAATATTCTTACTAAAGCATAATTACTCACCAACATGACTCACATATTACTATCTCCATATCGCAAAACTATTGCAAGGAATCAAGTTTTAATATCCAATGGTCTTCATGATAGTTTTTATTATCCCTCTTGAATATCTATCACTTTTGGACTAGTTTCATATATTACCACTGGTACAGCGAGCTGCTATACACACGGTTTTTAACCCCTTTCCGCGACGGCATTTTGAACCGTCGCCAAGTGAGTGACTGCGATAGGGGGTCCTTCCCACACGACCCAGAAACCGTCGGGGATAGGGAGCCATGATGCAGAGGCCTTGCCAAATGTAATCGTATGCGATGCAGCACACACTAAATTCTTTCGCACATGTGGCATCGATGATTAAACGTTTCTAATGACGCAGTGAAACCAAACGGAGTGTCGTAAGGAACCGTTTGGGAAACAATATGTAAGGCACACGGGCCAACATATGAACTGTGTGTGATATGTGCCCCATCACACACGAGTTTTCTGCGGAACTCGTCTGCCATGCAAGACTCCATCGAACACGTTTCCCAACAATTACCGTGTGCGATAATGTTCTATCACAAACGGTTCAGGAGCCACTTCGCACACATACAAGTGCTGTAGACCGTTTGTGATTTGTTGTGTATCATCGATGGTTGCGGTAAGAGTGACGTGTGCTTTTCGTTTGGGATCCCACACGTTTCCTGAAAAATTTACGACTAGGATTGTATTTTACATTGGGCACGGTTTACTCCGAGCTCTCGTGTGCGATAATGTGATATCATAAACAGTTCCGGAGCCCCTACGCACACGTAGTACTGCTGCAAATCGTCTACGATCTGCTGTGTATCACCGACGGTTCCGCTACGATTGACGTATGCTTTCTGATGTGGATCGCACACACTCATTTTGTTGAACCGTGTGCGGAGCAATTGCCAGGTTAAAACAAAAAGATCCCATTTGAATCGGCATGCAAAAAGCAAATTCGCCACAATATTCAATTGAACAAATAGTGTCCACAGGAAGAACATTCATCAGATTTCGCAACAATTGCATTGAACAAATGGTAGCTAAATTCCAATGATTTTTCGAAATATTGATGTCTACTACGCGACTTTATTCTTGTAGACTCGTGTTGGTCCTCCAACCACAGACTTTTGTAGGACAGTAGCAATTCTCCTTCAAGTGGATGACCTAAGGTTTATCAATCCGTGGGAGGCGTAGGATGAAGATGGTCTCTCTCAAACAACCCTGCAACCAAATACCAAAGAGTCTCTTGTGTCCCCAACACACCAAATACAATGGTAATTTGTATAGGTGCACTAGTTCGGCGAAGATATGGTAATAAAAGCGTAGTAATGATAGTAGATATTGGTTTTTGTAATAGGAACAATAAAAAAACAGCAAGGTAGCAATTGATAAAACGGAGCACAAATGGTATTGCAGTGCTTGAAAATGAGGCCTAGGGTCCGTACTTTCGCTAGTGCAATCTCTCAACAATGCTAATCTAATTGGATCATATAACCATCCCTCAACGTGCGATGAAGAATCACTCCAAAGTTCTTATCCAGCGGAGAACATAAGAAGAAATTGTTTGTAGCTATTCTTTCCGATCGATCTATCCAAGAGTTCGTACTAAAATAACACCAAGTTATTCTTTCCGATCGATCTATCAAGAGTTCGTACTAATATAACACTAAGTTATTCTTTCTGATTGATCTATCAAGAGTTCGTACTAAAATAACACCAAAGCAAATTCAGATTCATAATACTCAATCCAACACAAAGAACCTCAAAGAGTGCCCCAAGATTTCTACCGGAGAAATAAAAGACGAGAACGTGCATCAACCCCTATGCATAGATTACCCCAATGTCACCTCGGGAATCTGCGAGTTGAGTACCAAAACATATCTCAAGTGAATCAAGTATGAGGCGATACAGCTGAGATCAGCCAACGGTTCAAGCACTTAGCACAATGTGCCACTTAACTGGATGAGCGCAAGACCGGGTCTACCTACCTTTGACATTTATGAAAAACGAATGTTGTATTAAGGGGTTTCTATCAGTTAGTAACAAAGCCGGCAGTATCCTTGAATTCAGGGGTCAGCTACGGGAGGTATGTCTCCATGTGTGCCGAAGAAGCGTCTATCATTATTTCCTGCTTCCACCTGAACCTGCTTGCATGCCTTATAGAAAAGTCTTGTATAAGATAACTAGCTTGACAACAGGAATTCTCTAACTTACTTGTAGATAACGAACTTGCTGAAGGAGGTTAAGATAGTTTTCCGTTAATGGGGAGAGAGAAAAAGAGTCCTCGCTTTCATAATCGGTAATCAGAGTCCCCCATTGTCACCACGGGTATTCATATGCAAGACATACATCAAGTGTTCTCAAATCCATAAAAGTATTCAATCCGATAAAACAAAATCTCAAAGGGAAAACTCAATTCACAACAAGATAGAGAGGGGAAAACACCATATGATCCAACTATATTAACAAAGCCCGCGATACATCAAGATCGTGACATCTCAAGAACACGAGAGAGAGAGAGATTAAACACATAGCTACTGGTACAAACCCTTAGCCCCGAGGGTGGACTACTCCCTCCTCATCATGCCGGCCACCGGGATGATGAAGATGGCCACCGGTGATGATTTCCCCCTCCGGCAGGGTGCTGGAACGGGGTCTAGATTGGTTTTTCGTGGCTACATAGGCTTGCGGCGGCGGAACTTCTGATCTAGGGTTATCTTCTGGGGTTTTGGAATATTTTGCAATTTATAGGGCGAAGAGGCGGTGTGGGAGGCCACCGAGGTGCCCAGGCGCGCCCTGGTGGGTTGTGCTCCCCTCGAAGCTCCCCTCTGGTACTTCTTTGGCCCACCAGGTGTCTTCTGGTCTAGAAAAAATCTCCTAAAAGTTTCGCTGCATTTGGACTCCGTTTGGTATTGATTTTCTGTGATGTAAAAAACAAGCAAAAAATAGCAACTGGCACTGGTCACTATGTCAATAGGTTGGTCCCAAAAAATGGTATAAAGTTGCTATAAAATGATTGTAAAACATCTAAGAATGATAATATAACAGCATGAATACTTCATAAATTATAGATACGTTGGAGACGTATCAGCATCCCCAAGCTTAATTCCTACTCGTCCTCGAGTAGGTAAATAATAAAAGAAATAATTTATGAAGTGTGAATGCAAAATGACATTCCAAAAATAGCACACATCATGTGAAGAAGCAAAAACTTAGGCTCAATCGATACTAACCGATAATTGTTGATGAAGAAAGGTGGGATGCCTACCGGGGCATCCCCAAGCTTAGATGCTTGAGACTTCTTGGAATATTAACTTGGGATGCCTTGGGCATCCCCAAGCTTGAGCTTTTGTGTCTCCTTAATTCCTTTTATATCACGGTTTCCCTAAATCTTAAAAACTTCATCCACACAAAACTCAACAAGAACTCATGAGATAAGTTAGTATAAATCAATGCAAAACCTTATCATTATCTACTGTAGAAAATCACTAAAATTATTATTTAACATTGCATACTAAATGCCTCTGCATATTTAATAGTCCTATCCTCAAATAGAATCATTAAATAAGCAAACATATGCATACAATGCAAACATAACAGCAATCTGTCTAAACATGACAGTCTGTAAAGAGTGCAATATTCTTCTTACTTACCTAACTCAAAAACCTATGAAAATTTACCACACTGTATAAAATTTATCATAACTTATTGTGCAAAAAATTTCAACATTTTATCACATTCTGACTTTTCTGGAGAATTTTTGCAACAGCGATAAACTTTTTGTTTTGAAACAACAACTCATATACTTGCAAAATAAGCATGGTGAAGGCTATCCTTGCCACTTTTATTGAAGTAAGAGATGCAAAAAATTATTCTAAATAACATCAAGCAAATCCTAATAAAATAATATGATGCTCCAAGCAAAACACATATCATGTGACGAATGAAAATGTCGCTCCAAGTGAGGTTACCGATAATGTTGGAGACGAAAGAGGGGATGCCTTCCGGGGCATCCCCAAGCTTAGTTGCTTGGATATTCCTTGAATATTACCTTGGGGTGCCTTGGGCATCCCCAAGCTTAGGGTCTTGTCACTCCTTATTCTCCTCATATCGATATCTCACCCAAAAGTTGAAAACTTCAATCACACAAAACTTAACGGAACTTCGTGAGATGGGTTAGTATGATAAAGACAAATCATTCACTTTGGTACTGTCAATATAAGATTCATAATTGTTCTCACACAATTCCTACTGTACTCTAAAATTTTCACAATTTATATTAAGCAATATAAGCCATAGAAACCATAAAACAAGCAAACTATGCATTGAAAACAGAATCTGTCAAAAACAGAACAGTACATAAAGATATGAATTAAGGTCATACTTATGTAACATAAAAACTTCTGAAAAATTAGGACATCGTAGAAAATTTGTATAAAAATTAACTGTAAAAAATTCAGAATTTTTAGACGTTCCACTAAAATACAGGAATTTCTGCACTGGACTCAAAAGTTTCTGTTTTTGCACAGAATCAAGTCAACTATCATCCACACTATCCCAAAGGCTTTACATGGCACTTTATTGAAACAAAAGCTATAAAACAAGATCACTACAGTAGCCTAATAATGTGAACACACAAAAACAGTAGGTAAAAATGTTGGGTTGTCTCCCAACAAGCGCTTTTCTTTAATGCCTTTTAGCTAGGCATGATGATTTCAATGATGCTCACATGAAAAATAAGAATTGAAACACAAAGAGAGCATCATGAAGCATATGACTAGCACATTTAAGTCTAACCCACTTCCTATGCATAGGGATTTTGTGAGCAAACAACTTATTGGAATAAGAATCAACTAGCATAGGAAGGCAAAACAAGCAAAGCTTCAAGATTTTCAACACATAGAGAGGAAACTTGATATTATTAAGATATGTAAAAGCATATGTTCCTTTCTCATAATAATTTTCAGCACCATCATGAAGGAATTCAACAATATAGCTATCACATAAAGCATTATTTTCATGATCCACAAGCATAGAAATTTTATTACTCTCCACATAATCAAATTTATTCTGATGCATAGTAGTGGGAGCAAACTCAACAAAATAACTATCATGGGATTGAAAATTAAAATCATGATGACAAGTTTCATGGTTATCATTATTCTTTATAGCATACATGTCATCACCATAATCATCATATATAGGAACTTTGTTGTCATAATCAATTGCAACCTCCTCAAAAATAGTGGATTCATCATTAAATAAAGTCATGACCTCTCCAAATCCACTTTCATCAATATAATCATCATAAATAGGAGGCATGCAATCATCATAGTAAATTTTCTCATCAAAACTTGGGGGACTAAAAATATCATCTTCATAAAACATGGCATCCCCAAGCTTATGGCTTTTCATATCATTAGCTTCATGGATATTCAAAGAGTTCATACCAACAACATTGCAATCATGCTCATCATTCAAAGATTTTTTGTCAAACATTTTATAGAATTATTCTTCTATCAATTGAGCATAATTTTCCTTTCCATCATTTTCACGAAAGACTTTATAAAGATGAATAATATGATGCAACCTCAATTCCATTTTTTTTGTAGTTTTCTTTTTATCGGTGCAACAGACCCTGGGTCCATTGCACGGACTGTGCACAGGCCAGAGAAAAGATTACAAGACCAAGATCGTACCAAAACAAGGAGGATCAATTCCTTTGAAGGATCCAAGTGCAAGTCAAGAATGCCAAGGTGAGCCAGAGGAACAAGGCATCACTAAACGAAGGACCTACCTTGCCGGGCAGGCGAGCCTGGCAGGGTTGGGTTTTACCCCGGAAGCAAGCTCCAGATCGTCCCGGCAAGCCTGCCGGGGCTGGCGGAGGCAAGCCACTCCACCGCTCCACCTCACAAGCGACGCAAGTCATTAATCAGAGCGGTGTCGAGCTCCAAGGTGACTAAGTGGCTGCTTTTTGCCACATGGCAGCAACTTCCTACAGCAAACACCTCCATATGACACCCGTCCTGAGACGTGTCAAACGAGCAGGCGCGAAGCTGGCAAAACAGCCCGGCAGGACCTGCCGGGTGAGCTGTGATGTGACACTGAGCGGCACATTTAATGCACTCTGTCGGCCTGCAGAGTTAGGTATGATAGCACTTTTAACTATCTAATTGGTACGCAAAGACTGATCTGGCACTGCGGTGACCCCTTTATAAAAGGAGGCCCATGGCGACCGTAGAACGGGTTGGTCGGTTGGACCCTCGCATATCCATACGCGCGTAGCCACTCTCGCCCCCAGAGCAACCTTGCTGGGCGAGTGTGCTACGTTCACCACCATTATCCACCATCAATCCACCAAAGCAGGAGTAGGGTTTTACGCCTCACGGCGGCCCGAACCTGGGTAAAGACTGCCCGTGTGATCTCTGCCGTGCTGCGCGACGCTTCTCCGCTCTTTGTGCAACGTGCCCATCCCCCCGCCGAACCAAAAGGGGCTCATAGCCCCATAGGTGGCCATGGTTTCCCACGACATCTTTGGCGCGCCAGGTAGGGGGATCACTTGCGCGAAACCGAGAGCGTACGCTGCACGTCATCTTCATCGACATTTTCATCATCGACGGTGTCATCGACTATGGCGCCCAACAGGAAGCCCAGAGCTACAAATCACCCATCCACCTCGAAGGCTCTGCCGCCCCGGCCGCTGACGTCGCGGGGAACGCGGGGCTTCGCGAGGGTGTGGATGCTGCGGGGGACGTGGTCGGCGCAGGCGGCGCCGTCACCACCTCCCCCATGGCCGAAGCAGGGACGGGAGGTATCGGGGAAGGACAGCATCAGCGACATCTCGACGGCCATGCTCCATGAGGTACAGACAGAGGGATCATTCCGCCTGAACCCCTTCTCCACGCCGACGGGCACAGCCGCAATGATGATGTTCACTCTGGGGCGAATCGCAACCCTCCTGCCGCCTCCGCTGCGGGCGCGACCGCAGGGCACGCGCCACCCCCGGGGCGGGCTGACCCAGCTACTGTGCCCAACGGAGCCGCTGGCCCTCAGGCACCTCTGCCGCATCATCATGCCATCCAAACGGCTGGTTCGCAGCAGCAAGGGCGCGGCACGATCACCACCGGCAACGCTAGGAGCCGAGCGACACGACAATCTACATCGTCAGCACCTATGCCAAGCACTGCCTCAGAGGCCATGGCGCGAGCCCAACTGCTGTTGAGATTTCCACCGGCGGCATACCAGATGGATGAGTGGCGAGCCACCATCCAAAGTTTGATTGGTTTCGCCGAGGCGGAAGGATCACAGTGGGTCGGACCACCACGGCCTTCCCAGGCGGCAACGACGGCTCGTGCGGCTGGTCGTGGGGGAGGGGCTACCCTCATGATGCAATCCCCACCACGGCAAGCCGCCCGGGAGCCGCAAAACCAAGCGCCCGATGATGTCTCGATGGCCTCGTCAGATCCTCGAGCGCGTCAAGGCCGAGAGCGTGCCCCGGAGGGCAGGCGAAGGGAAGGCGCGCGCATCATCGACGAGCGGCGCCGTGACAACCCCCGCCGGTCCAATGGGTGTGATGGCCCCGACGTCGATGAGCCCGCGCTCGGAGATGGCGGGTGCCTGCCTTTCGAGGTTGGGTGCCCTGCCTTCACCCGTGAGCTGCGGCAAGTCCGTTGGCCATCCACTCGCACATTCAAGCCAGAGATACCCAAGAAGTATGATGGGAGACTAAACCCGGCAGAGTTCTTGAGCATCTACACCATCGCTGTTCAAGCTGCCGGGGGAAGAGATGAGAAGGTGTTCACCAACTACTTCCCTTTGGCCCTCAAGTCAAATGTGAGGTCTTGGCTGATGCACCTGCCGGGGAACTCCATCTCGACCTGGGCTGACCTGTGCCACGAGTTCATTGGTGCCTTCACAGGTGGCCATCAAGAACTAGGGCGACCCAGCGACTTGCAGCTTCTCCGGCGGAAAGAAGGAGAAACTCTGCAGAAGTACTTGCAGAGATTCATTCGAGTCCACAGAAATATCCCAGGTATCCACCCAGCTGCCGTGATAGCTGCCTTCCAATCCAACGTGCGCAACCGCAGGATATGTTCCAAGATGAACGTTCGGTTGCCCAAGACTGTGAAGGAGCTCTACACTTTGGTGGACAAATGTGCTCGGGTGGAAGAGGGGAGGAAACTTCCTGGAGAGGAAGATTGCATCAACATCGACTCAGAGGATGACGACGAAACCATTAGTAAGAAGAAGAAGAACAAGAAGCACAACAAGAAGCGCAAGGATAAGACAGTGATGGCTGTTGAGGGGTCAGACATGCCTAGTACCGGCAAGAAGGCCAAGGCTGAAGCCCCCGACAAGGAGGCTACCACATGCGCTGACTGCCGGGAGGCGGCGGCTGCCAAGAAGGCTGGGAAAAGTGATGGGCCGTACTGTAAGATTCATCGGACCAAGGGCCATGATCTCGAGGAGTGTCATCAGGTTGAGCAGCTCGTCACGAGACAGAAGGCTGAGTATGAGAAGTGCGATAAGGAAAAAAGGTCAGAATGGCGCTGGCAGGAAGGGCCGGGGTGGTGAAGCAAATCGCCCCGGCAAGGCTCCTCGGAACCAAGGGAAACCCTCCAAGGGCCGAGAGAAGGAGGATTGCAGTAACGAGAGTGATGGAGGGAATGAAGAGGAAACCAGCGAGCAGGAATTCCCGAAGGCCACTGACGCCTTGTGCATTGACGGGGGTGCATCTTTGCACTCCTCTCACCACCAACTTAAACAGTGGGCGCGTGAAGTCAATGCCATGGAGCCAGCGGCAGATTCTCGGAAGCCGCTCAAGTGGTCACTCACGCCCATCATCTTTAATGAAGATGACCACCCCGACAGCATTACTGCGGTAGGGTGCTTGCCGTTGTTGGTCTCACCAACAATTCGCAACCTCAAGGTCACAAAGATGCTGGTTGACGGCGGGGCCAGGTTGAATCTGATTTCCCCAAAGGTTATCAGCAACCTCCAGATAGCAGAGGAAGAACTTAAGGCCACAGACACGTTTCAAGGAGTCAATCCCGGCAGGAGCCGTCCTAAGGGAAAGGTTACGTTGCCAGTGACATTTAAAGGAGAGTTGAACTACAGGACTGAGAAAGTTGTGTTTGATGTGGTTGACCTTCCTCTGCCGTAAAACGGGATCCTTGGGCGCCCGGCCCTGGCCAAATTCATGGCAGCATCCCACTATGCCTACAACACCTTGAAGATGCCAGGGCCGATGGGCGTCATTTCCATTTCGTCGGACAAGAAAGGCGCAATTATTTGTGTGGATAAGATGTACCAGGACGCGGTCGTGGCAGAGGTCACGGAAGCCACAGTTCCCATCAAGGAAAAGCATAACAGAGGCACTGGCAAGGAATCCGGGAAGCGTACCTCTGTGGAATGTGTCGCGCCCGTTGATGACACGCCAGAGAGTTCCAACAGCAAGAGATCCAAGGCTGCTCCACCCCAAGTGAAAAAGGTCACGGCAGGGCTGGCTGGCGCTGATGGTACTTTCACTATCAGCACCACCCTTGATGATAAATAGGAAAGCGCGCTTGTTGCCTTCCTGCAGGCGAATATCGATGTGTTTGCCTAGCAACCATCTGATATCCCCGGTGTTCCCAGGGAGGTAATCGAGCACCACCTTGTTGTCTACCCACATGCCCAGCCCGTCAAGCAGAAGGTTCGAAAGCAGGCCTTGGAACGGCAGTAGTTTATTGCCAAGGAAATCAAGAAACTTGAAGCAACTGGTTTGGTCAGAGGAGTACTGCATCCAACATGGCTAGCAAACCCAGTGGTTGTGCGCAAGGCTAATGGAAAATGGAGGCTTTGCATAGATTTTACGGATCTGAACAAGGCGTGCCCAAAGGACCCATGTCCCTTGCCGTGCATCGACCAAATCTTGGATTCCACTTCAGGATGTGAGGCGTTTGACAGGATGCGTTGCCGCGCTTAGCAGATTCATCTCCAAGTCTATCGAGCACGCCTTGCCGTTCTTCAAGATTTTGAAGAGGGCAGGACCCATGAAGTGGACCCCGAAAGCAGATGCAGCGCTGCAGGATTTGAAGACCTACTTGTCTTCTGTGCCTACTTTGGTTGCACCCAAACCACAAGAGCCGTTGCTGCTATATCTGGCAGCAACTAATCAAGTGGTTAGTGCGGCCCTAGTAGCGCAACAAGAAGTGGAAGAAACAACAACCTCAGCAAGTGTCCTGCCCGGGGAAGAGAAAGAGAGCGGCCCGGCAAGGTCAGATATGGATCAGGACAAAGAAGAGCACAGCAGCGGAAGCAACCCCAAGGACGCGGCAAGGAAGAAGGTGGTGCAACGCCCAGTATACTGATGCGGCTTGAAGCTACGTCGGTATTTCCCCAAAGAGGAAGGGATGATGCAGCACAGCGGCGGTAGGTATTTCCCTTAGTGATGAGACCAAGGTTATCGAACCAGTAGGAGAACCAAGCAACACTACGTAAACAGCACCTACACTCAAATAACAAATACTCGCAACCCGACGTGTAAAAGGGGTTGTCAATCCCTTTCGGGCAACGGCGCCAAAAATTGGCAAACGGACGTGAGAGAGTAGTAAATATTGATAGATCGAACGCCAAATAAAATAAAGTGCAGCAAGGTATTTTTGTATTTTTGGTTTAATAGATCTGAAAATAAAAGTTGCAAATAAAGAAAAGAGCGAATAGCAAAACAGATCTTGAAAGCAAATATATTGGAAAAGAGACCCGGGGGCCGTATGTTTCACTAGTGGCTTCTCTCGAGAAAAATAGCAAACGGTGGGTGAATAAATTACTGTTGGGCAATTGATAAAATTTCAAATAATCATGACGATATCCAGGCAATGATCATTATATAGGCATCACGTCCAAGATTAGTAGACCGACTCCTGCCTGCATCTACTACTATTACTCCACACATCGACCGCTATCCAGCATGCATCTAGTGTATTAAGTTCATGGAGAAACGGAGTAATGCAATAAGAACGATGACATGATGTAGACAAGATCTATTTATGTAGAAATAGACCCCATCGTTTTATCCTTAGTAGCAACGATACATACGTGTTGGTTCCCCTTCTGTCACTGGGATCAAGCACCGTAAGATCGAACCCACTACAAAGCACCTCTTCCCATTGCAAGATAAATAGATCAAGTTGGCCAAACAAAACCCAAATATCGGAGAAGAAATATGAGGCTATAAGCAATCATGCATATAAGAGATCAAAGAAGACTCAAATAACTTTCATGGATAAAAACATAGATCTGATCATAAACTCAAAGTTCATCGGATCCCAACAAACACACCGTAAAAAGAGTTACATCATATGGATCTCCAAGAGACCATTGTATTGAGAATCAAATGAGAGAGAGAGAAAGCCATCTAGCTACTAACTACGAACCCGTAGGTCTACAAAGAACTACTCACGCATCATCGGAGAGGCACCAATGGAAGTGGTGAACCCCTCCATGATGGTGTCTAGATTGGATCTGGTGGTTCTAGACTCTGCGGCGGCTGAAATTGATTTTCGTCGACTCCCCTAGGGTTTCTGGAATATTGGGGTATTTATAGAGCAAAGAGGCGGTTCGGGGGGTACCCGAGGTGGGCACAACCCACCAGGGAGCGCCTCCGGCCCACTGGATGTCTTTTGGTCCCAAAAAATCCAAAAAAAGTTTTGCTGTGTTTGCACTCCGTTTGGTATTGATTTCCTGCGATGTAAAAATCATGCAAAAAACAACAACTGGCACTTGGCACTATGTCAATAGGTTAGTACCAAAAAATGATATAAAATGACTATAAAATGATTGTAAAACATCCAAGAATGATAATATAACGGCATGGAACAATAAAAAATTATAGATACGTTGGAGACGTATCATATACTTTGTCAGCTCCCTTTTGCAGGGGGTTAGATCCAGGTATTCTGGCGTGCAAAAATTGATCTTTGGCCTTGTCATGGCCTCAAGGAAACTGCACCACTACTTCCAAGCCCATGAGATCACGATTGTCACCCGCTTCCGATTGCAAAGGATACTTCGAAACCCAGAGGCCATCGGCAGGATAGTGGAGTGGGCATTGGAGATATCTAGCTTTGGCCTGAAGTTTGAAAGCACGTCAACGATCCAGAGCAGGGCGTTGGCAGAGTTTAATGTAGAATGGACGCCAACCCCTGATGAAGAAGTACAGGAAATAGTTATCCCCGGCAAGGAAGCGCCCCAAGAATGGATCATGTATTTCGATGGTGCCTTCTCCCTACAAGGTGCAGGGGCTGGCATGCTTCTTGTGGCTCCCACTGGAGAGCACCTAAGGTACGTTGTCCAGATGCACTTTCCCCGGGAGGAGGCGACCAACAATACATCAGAATATGAAGGGCTTCTTGCCGGGCTCAGGATTGCCACAGAATTGGGAATCAAGAAGCTGATCATTCAAGGAGATTCACAACTGGTGGTGAGACAAGTCAACAAGGATTACCAAAGCCCATTGATGGAGGCATACATCAAGGAAGTGAGAAGATTGGAGGAGCGCTTTGACGGGTTGCAAACAGAGCACGTACCCCGTGCGGAAAATAACATTGCTGATCACCTGTCGAAGTGCGCTGCGCAGAAGCTTCCTGTGGAACCAGGAACTTTTATTCTCCATCTTACTCAGCCCTCCATATCCCCGACAACAATGGCCTGAAAGAGGAGAAAATTGGACTCCGGTAAGCCTCTCCCGGTAGAGCCTTTCGGGGCTCCTGGCAGGGACCCTGCCGGGAACAACTCCCCTTCGCTTGTCGGGCTGCACCTTCCTGCCGGGCCACTGGTCCCCGCAGATGAGGGATGCACCCCCACGAATGAGGAGGTGCCGCTAGTCCTCGTTGCTGAGCTTCAGGCTCCAACTTGGGCAAGGCACATAGTCCATTTCCTCCAAATCGGAGAACTTCCCGAAGAGCTAGAAGAAGCTAAAAGAGTAGCCCGGAGGGCCAGTATGTATCAGTTTTTCGATGACACACTGTACAGAAGAAGGCCCAACGGTGTGAAATTGAAGTGCATTTGCCGGGAAGGAGGAAAGGAACTACTGGCAGAGATACACAAAGGCATGTGCGGCCCCCACATTGGATCAAGGGCTTTGGTTGGGAAAGCATTCCGGCAAGGATTCTATTGGCCCACAGCCCTCCAAGATGTGGTTGAGCTCATCACCAAGTGTGAAGCCTGTCAGTTCCATTCCAAAAATATCCATCTGCCTGCCCAAGCACTCCAGACAGTCCCTTTGTCATGGCCATTTTCGGTCTGGGGGCTCGATATCCTTGGCGGGCAGGAAGACGCCGCCGTCCTTAGCAAGAATGCGAGGTCCGCCGGAAGGAGCAGTGCTGAGATTACCAAGGACCCCATATACTGCATCCCAGGCGAGCATCAAGAGCCCCGGACACCTCGCCAACAGGGTGGTGACCCCCGGCGACGCGCGGCACCAGACCAGACTCACTCCCCAAGCGTTAGCACGAGAATTTGACATCGTCAACAACTCCAAGCTAGGGCCCGGGGCCTGGCCCCGGGCTCTCCCTTTCAGCATACCCAGAAGAAGGAGAAGGTGGAGGAGGAGAGGAATGTGGATGAATGCCTCCGCTCCTCCCCCGCTCCTTTTATAGGCAAGCTGGGGGAGGGGGTCTGATTCCCCAGCGAGTACCCACCATCCTCCTCCACCAATCCAAGAAGATCGGGCCCCTGCCTTGATGATCTCCCGCACCATGCGCCTCCATTTACCTACCCCACTCAATGCATGCGGCATACGTCGCTAAGGATAAGGGCGCGGTGGGAAGAGTGAATTGGCAGTTACCGCCCGTGCGTTAAAGTCATTCACGGGCCATTACAAGAATGGCCCCACCACAATTAGCGCTGCACGACGCGCGGGAAAACCAGAAACTGACCCGAGCTCATGTTCATGAAGAAGCAAAGAAGATCTCAAGGGGCGGGGCTGCCCTTACATTTCTGCCTGTGCACTTGTTAGGGCCTACCCCGACGACGCCCAGCGGCGCGTCTGTGCAAGGCCCGGGGGCTCCTATCGGTGCAACAGACCCTGGGTCCATTGCACGGACTGTGCATAGGCCAGAGACAAAATTACAAGACCAAGATTGTACCAAAACAAGGAGGATCAATTCCTTTGAAGGATCCAAGTGCAAGTCAAGAAGGCCAAGGTGAGCCATAGGAACAAGGCATCACTAAAGGAAGGACCTACCTTGCCGGGCAGGAGAGCCTGGCAGGGTTGGGTTTTACCCCGGAAGCAAGCTCCAGATCGTCCCGGCAAGCCTGTCGGGGCTGGCGGAGGCAAGCCATTCCACCGCTCCACCTCAAAAGCGATGCAAGTCATTAATCATAGCGGTGTCGAGCTCCAAGGTGACTAAGTGGCTGCTTTTTGCCACATGGCAGCCACTTCCTACAGCAAACACCTCCATATGACACCCGTCCTGAGACGTGATAAATGAGCAGACGCGAAGCTGGCAAAACAGCCCGGCAGGACCTGCCGGGCGAGCTGTGATGTGACACTGAGCGGCGCATTTAATGCGCTCTGTCGGCCTGCAGAGTTAGGTATGATAGCACTGTTAGCTATCTAATCAGTACGCAAAGACTGATCTGCCACTGTGGTGACCCCTTAATCTATAAAAGGAGGCCCATGACGACCGTAGAATGGGTTGGTCGGTTGGACCCACGCATATCCATACGCGCGTAGCCACTCTTGCCCCCAGAGCAACCTTGCTGGGCGAGTGTGCTACGTTCACCACCATTATCCACCTTCAATCCACCAAAGCAGGAGTAGGGTTTTACGCCTCACGGTGGCCCGAACCTGGGTAAAGACTGCCCGTGTGAGCTCTGCCGTGCTGCACGACGCTTCTCCGCTCTTTGTGCAACGTGCCCATCCCCCTGCCGAACCAAAAGGGGCTCATAGCCCCATAGGTGGACGTGGTTTCCCATGACACTTTTATAAACCAAACTAGTGATAAAACAAGAAACAAAAAGATTCGATTGCAAGATCTAAAGATATACCTTCAAGCACTCACCTCCCCGGCAACGGCGCCAGAAAAGAGCTTGATGTCTACTACGCAACTTTATTCTTGTAGACTCGTGTTGGGCCTCCAAGTGCAGAGTTTTGTAGGACAGTAGCAATTTTCCCTCAAGTGGATGACCTAAGGTTTATCAATCCTTGGGAGGCGTAGGATGAAGATGGTCTCTCTCAAACAACCCTGCAACCAAATAACAAAGAATCTCTTGTGTCCCCAACACACCAAATACAATGGTAATTTGTATAGGTGCACTAGTTTGGCGAAGAGATGGTAATAAAAGCATAGTAATGATAGTAGATATTGGTTTTTGTAATAGGAACAATAAAAAATAGCAAGGTAGCAATTGATAAAACGGAGCACAAACGGTATTGCAATGCTTGAAAATGAGGCCTAGGGTCCGTACTTTCGCTAGTGCAATCTCTCAACAATGCTAATCTAATTGGATCATATAACCATCGCGCAACGTGCGATAAAGAATCACTCCAAAGTTCTTATCTAGCAGAGAACATAAGAAGAAATTGTTTGTAGCTATTCTTTCCGATTGATCTATCCAAGAGTTCGTACTAAAATAACACCAAGTTATTCTTTCTGATCGATCTATCAAGAGTTCGTACTAAAATAACACTAAGTTATTCTTTCTAATCGATCTATCAAGAGTTCGTACTAATATAACACCAAAGCAAATTCAGATTCATAATACTCAATCCAACACAAAGAACCTTAAAGAGTGCCCCAAGATTTCTACCGGAGAAACAAAAGACGAGAACGTGCATCAACCCCTATGCATAGATTACCCCAATATCACCTCGGGAATCCGCGAGTTGAATACCAAAACATATCTCAAGTGAATCAATATAATACCCCATTGTCACCACGGGTATTCATATGCAAGACATACATCAAGTGTTCTCAAATCCATAAAAGTATTCAATCCGATAAAATGAAATCTCAAAGGGAAAACTCAATTCACAACAAGATAGAGAGGGGAAAACACCATATGATCCAACTATATTAACAAAGCCCGCAATACATCAAGATCGTGACATCTCAAGAACACGAGAGAGAGAGAGAGAGATTAAACACATAGCTACTGGTACAAACCCTCAGCCCTGTGGGTGGACTACTCCCTCCTCATCATGGTGGCCGCCGGGATGATGAAGATGGCAACCGGTGATGATTTCCCCCTCCGGCAGGGTGCCAGAACGGGGTCTAGATTGGTTTTTCGTGGCTACAGAGGCTTGCGGCGGCGGAACTTTTGATCTAGGGTTATCTTCGGGGGTTTTGGAATATTTGGCAATTTATAGGGCAAAGAGGCGGTGCGGGAGGCCACCGAGGTGGGCACAATCCACCTGGGCGCGCCTGGGCCCCCAGGCGCGCCCTGGTGGGTTGTGCTCCCCTCGGAGCTCCCCTCTGGTACTTCTTTTGCCCACCGGGTGTCTTCTGGTCCAGAAAAAATCTCCAAAAAGTTTCGCTGCGTTTGGACTCTGTTTGGTATTGATTTTCTGCGATGTAAAAAGCAAGCAAAAAACAGTAACTGGCACTGGGCACTATGTCAATAGGTTAGTCCCAAAAAATGATATAAAGTTGCTATAAAATGATTGTAAAACATCTAAGAATGATAATATAACGGCATGAATACTTCATAAATTATAGATACGTTGGAGACGTATCACATATATATGCATTACATAATTAATAATAGTGTACGAAATACGAAGACCTCATCAGATGGAAAACAATGGATCCATGCGTATATGTTTAGCGGCTAACTCTTACTCAATGTTTCAGAAGAACACATGCTGAAATCTTCATTATCACCAGTGGGATTGATGTAGTGATTCAGGAAGAAGTCGCTGATAAATCTCTGAACCATCAGCAATTCACCAGCGGGGAGCGGTTCAGGGGTCCTCGGTTCTAAGATGAGCTGCATTATTTTTAAGATCAGAATGTGCCATATGAGTGGAGTAGAAGATATTAATTAAGATAGACTTACTGGTACTAATTCGCGAGCATCTTCACAACTATTAGCAGATTTGCAGATGGAGATCGTGTGTCTGAAAACATAGTATCCACAAAGGTTGGTCCCTACTTGTTGCTGAGGACACTGAAATTTTTTGTACATAATTAGTCATGTATTTGTCCTGTTAGGAACAACCTAACCGGTGTTAGATGTCTTTTTTTTTCTTTGGACAGAAATAGAAAGAGGTTTATTTAGAAGCTTGAACATTTGACTAGCGTAAGAAAAGGTATTTGCAGACTATTCGATACATTTTCCAAAAATAATGGATTTCGGTGTGTTACCGGAGAAACGATCTCGTGCTGCATAGGTAGTTCCCTCTTGAATAGGTTCCCTGGTTTAGTTTTCCACAATGCGAGCACACTGCAAATGAAGATGAATTTTGACAACATCAATTATTGAACCAGATATGAATGCAAATTAATTTCAACATCATAGAATTCAAGACCTATCCATGAATTGCTGAAGATGCGTCAGATCCTGAGCGTTTGTTGACTCTCTAAGAGAATCCATGTAGTAAACTGTGTTCTTGTTTGGAACAATGAATACCAATATCCAGTCATTGCTACATATTAAGAAAGCCATGAACTTACGAATTATGTCAAAATCTAAAAGACAATCAGTGTATGCGTGGTTGTTTACTTGACTTACCGTTCATGATATGGCCAGAGAAATGATTCTGCATGGGACATGTTTTCGAAGATACAGACGACCGTGTTAATGACCCACTCCCGTTGATCCTTACCATCTAATGTTGTGCCATTCGCTAATGCAAGATTTATGAAATACACACTATCCCTTTTTCTTCTCTGCACTTCAATCCCTTGAGAGGAATAAATGCAGTTAGCTATTTATCATTTACAGCCTTGTATGGAGAATTTGATCAGAGTTTGTTAAGTACTTACAAAATCAGGCATCTAACAAGAGTGGCATCAAGCTCGTTGAAGTTGAAGAAGAGATGTAAGTCCTCGAAACTCACACTAATGGAACCAGCATCGTGTCAGAAATGATCTCTATTGTAGTGGACTAGCAGAACATGATGACCTGCTAACATTTGATCCATGCAATATTTATGTAACTCGCGGCAACTGGAGCTGCACTCATCAAAGTATTCGCCAACAAGAAACGGTAGGCCATGGACGTAATTGCATGCTTCAATTATGTCTGCTTTATTTTTAGCAAGCAGCAAAGCTATTTCTTCATCATCCATGCCGTCAGAAATAATGTAACTCCCCAATTCGAACAACTTGTTGTTAATTTGGTTCTGGGCGATAAGTGCTTTAAGTAAGAGGCGATCGTTCTTTTTTCCTCTTCGATCTCAGGGCGCGCTTCCTCACGGGTGCAGTCTTTTTGCCCGCTTCCTTCTTGGTACTTGAAGCACTTATGGTACAAGGTCTGGTTGGCTGAAAGGTAGACTGCCGAGCAGACGGTGAAGCTTCGATGGACTGCTTAGTAGATGGTTTAGCTATGCCAGACCACTGAGCTGGCGGTGCTGCTGTGACGGACTGCTGGGCTGTAGGAGCAGAGGCATCGGAATGCTGACCATGCTTTGAAGCTATGTCGGGTTTCTGCGCAGGTGGTGCCAACTTGTCGGTGTGTTGAGGAGGTCGTGCCAATGCGTTGGTTTGCCGAGCAGGAAGTGCTGACGCATTGGTATGCTGATCACGCGGCTGCGGACTGACGGACTGATGAGCAGTCGGTTCTGGACCAATAGACTACTTAGCAGGCGGTTCCAAAGCATCAGACTGCTTAGCAGTCCGTTCCACCAGGTTGGTCTGCTGAGCATGTGCTGTAGCTGGTTCTCCCCCCGCTGCTTCAGCGGCCAGCATCTGAACCGGTGATGCATCTTCAGCAGTTGTAGGCCTTGCCACTAGCTGCTCTCGGGTGGACGATGACATGGCCTGTACGGCACAAAGTCAGGCTGGCTGATCACAGGTTGATGCGAGAGCTGCTGTAGCAAGGAGAGCGTCACTGGTTGAGGGGCAACATTGGTTTCTCTTGGCGGGGCTTCAGGGATCTCATCCATGAACTCTATTTCCTTTCGTGGCCACTGGATGTGATGTAACAGTGTTTGTCCCAAGGTCCTTTGCTTATCAAAGTCTCCTAGGACATTCTTCAGGGCAAATTCATTGAATCCAGGCTTTACTTCCGTCACGTAGCACTTCACACAGCCCGGCTTCAATGGCACATTGTCCAACAAGAGGCCCTCTTCCAAGAAGGGTGGGCAAACCCAGGCTGTTGCACATTTTAATGTACCTTCATAATGTGTAAGCACGCCCTTCAGTCTATCTTTCATTCCAGATAGATCAAATATAGCATCATCATGAGCAGCTATAGTCTCAGTGTCGCTGGGGTCAGCTGATGCATAGCTACTCTTGTGCGGTGTTGTCGCGCAATAACCAGCATCCTCCATGCCCGCCTCCCCTCCCATCTGCTGGCTATCTGTCAGTGTTAGAGTCTTCTGCATCATCATTGAATCCTCAATATCCTTTCGAACAGCCGGATGCATGTCCTTCCTCAACCTTTTGTACAATTCTTTCTGCTTCATTTCACTCCTCGCTTTTTTCATGCTGAGCCTCTCTTCTTTGCTGAGTGTCAAAGCCCTCTTGTGCGGGACATTAACACCTACACCCCTTGCACGGCCAGGGGGCTCTCTTGTTTCTAGAGCATCGGACAGAATGTCACATGGCCCTGAGTTCCTGTAGAACCTTCCAGGGATATGGGAAGCCTTTAACATCACGCGATACAGTTTTTCGTCATGTGAGTTTTCAAAGTAATAAGTTCCGTCATTACGCCTCCTTGCACGTGCCCGCAAGTAGTCTCTAGCGCGTTTGTCCTTGATTTCACTAAAGGCCGGTTTCCCACCCGCAGCTACTGCTTCTTTGTCCTCCTGGTCCCATATCGGTTTCATGCCATAGTATCCTGCCAAACCCATACGGTGCGGGTGTGTGTTCCTCTTCCGAAGTTCCGATTGCTTGGCACTCTTCGTAGCAAACTCTGTAGTTGCCTGACCCTTTTGAATTCTGGCCAGTCTGCCTTTGTAATTTGGGGGTATGTGGGGATTGGGTCCTTGCCTTCACTCAAGTACTTCTTGTACAGCACATGCTTCCAGTTTCTCCAAGCATCCCTAGCCTTCTTCAGTGCAGCGTGTTCTACCTGCATTCTCCACTGCTCTAGAATGTTGAAGTGATCCATGATCTCCCAGACTATTCTTTGCCATGTTTCTGTGTCAGCCTTCCGAAACCCCGGCAGATTAATGTTCAGCCTTGCCCTGCCAACAAATCCACACACACTCCTGAACATCGTGCGTGCTTTATTTGGTTTAGTTGGAGCCCAAGACTTTAAATCGACCTTAGTTACTTCATATACACCTTTAGGCTGGTGTGTGGGCTTCCTTGGAGCGTTCCTTCGTGTCCTGACCGGAAGGGTAATTGCTGCAGCTCTATCCCGTCCAGATTACTTGATCCCTCACCATCTGCTGAAGACCTAGGGTTTGTCGGAATCAGATGAAGATACATCGCCTGAAGCATGAGTGATGTCGCTGCTACTCGGCATCTACAGAGAACACATGCGAAACTCAGGAAAGGAGGATAAGCATAAAGCTAACAACTTGGTATCAAGCTGTCTAAACATGTTATGCAATAATTTAGAAAATGTACGGCTTATTTGTTAAGTTTGTGTGACTCGGGCGCCCACGATCTGTAAATCGGCAGTAACTTATTGGAACAAATACATCTTATATGTACTAGTTAGGAAGGTAGATAATGAACATATATATGCTCTCCATTATTTTATAGCCAAGTTGGGAACATACGGAACGAAATAGGAAGAGGGATTGCGAGGAAATATGCCTCACCGCGATGGAGAGCAGTAACTAATAGGTTTCTTAATGCAAACCCCGCAGGACCACAAGAGAGGCGGGGGTTACAAGATCGATATTCTCGAGGGTGGCTAGCAAGCAAACGAAGACGGCGAGGTGCGGGCAGCCGCGTGTTGGGAACGACAGTGGAGGTAGGTTGACGCCGAAGAGTGGGCACACGGCCGGGTTGAGCACGCCGGCGCCGCAGAGGGTTCTGCTGTGGTTCTGGGGGAGGGGGGAGCTGGCGATGGAGATCGGGTGGACTAATTGAGTGAAACGCGGGCGGGCGGTGGGGGGGTGTTGGCGGCCTAGGTGAAAAGGGTGAAAAAATATCCCCGGTCGCCGCGCGGAAATGCCTATGCAAACGGTTGCCTCTAAGCGCTCGTGTGCACAAACAGCATAATTTCGTTTGAAATGAACACGTGCTAATTTTGAAATGAAGACATGAGTTCATTGTTTCGTCTGTAATATTTTCCCACGGTAAGCAGTCACCATTATACCATAGGTTTCATTTGCTGGCGCATTTTAGGTCTCGTGTGCTATATTTAAGACATTTTTTGGCATTTACCATGCATTTTGGCATATAAATCAAATCCTAGCCATAACTGTATGTGTTGATGAAAGGGATGAGGATTGCCGTTCGATCTGGCAGCATCCAATGGTGCAGACGTATGATCCATGGGGTTTGGGTTCTGGCCAATTAGAATGCACGACTCAGATCGCGCGCGCAGCAGGGGGGCATCGGCCACGGTTTGGTAGGCACACGACTTTCGTGAGTGAACAGTGTGCTATTTGAAAACATTTACATGAACTAACATCATATTTTGGTTTGAATGAAAACATGAGTTCATCATTTCGCCTCCAAATTTTTTTCCACGGTAAGAAATCACCATTGTACCCTATGGTTCGATTTTCTGGTGTATTTGAGGTATCGTTCGCTATATTTGAGTCGTTTGCTATAGTCGCAACTACACGTGGGTGCTAGCAAGATCATTTGTGTGTCACTTTGGGAGTTTTCATTCATTGTTCGAGAAACGGGAAAAAATTCAAACAGTTCGGCCGCAGGGTGCGGCCAGAGGCGTAGGCCTTGTTGGTATTTTAATTACAGGAAATGCATATAGAGTCCAGAAATAACGAAAATCGGTGTGTCACCGTGGCGTGCTCTCAGGATCCCATGGAAATTTTTTGGTAAAGTTTGGCACAAGTTTTGATGCTCACACCTTCCAAATCGGAGCATCTCACAAGAAGGATCATAGTTTCCAAAAGGAAACGCGGCACTTCGGACTCCAATCGTTGGTGACTACATCGTTCCGCCTTAATTTTTTTTCACGGTAAACAATCACGTATATACCCTAGGTTTGATTTTCTGGCCCATTTTTGGTCCCGTCTGCTATATTTAAGTCATTTTTTTGCATTTACCTTGCATTTAGTGCATATAAAATCAAAACCGTACTACAAGTACATCTGGGTGTTAGTTAGCAAAGAAGGTGTACAAATCATTTGTGTGTCGCTTTGCGAGTTTTCATCCATTGTCCGAGAAACGGGGAGAGGTTTCAAACATTTCGGCCGTGAGGTGCGACCACCGGCGTAGGCCTAGTTGGTATTTTAATTATAGGAAATTCAGATGGAGTCCAGACATCATCAAAATCGGCGTGTGCCCGTGGCGTGCTCTCACGGCCCTGTGGAGAAAACTTGGTGAAGTTTGGCACAAGTTTTGATGATCGCTCCTTGCAAACCGGAGCATCTCATAAGAAGGATCATGGTTTCCAAAAGGAGACATGTCAATTCAAACTCCAGTGGCCGGTGACTTCATCATTTGGCCTCATAAAAAATTTCATGGTACGCAATCACCATTATACCACGGGTTTGATTTTCTAACACATTTCAGGTATCGTTTGATATATTTATGACATTTTTTGAATTTAACAAGAAATTTGTGGATATAAATAAAATCACAACCGGAACTGCATGTGCTGTCGAAAGGGATGAGGATTGCCGTTCGATCAAGGAGAATCCAACGATGCAGATGTACGATCCGTGGGGTTTGGGTTCTAGCCAATCAGAACGCACGACTCAGATCGCGCGCGTGGCAGGGGGTGGGCATCGGCCACGGTTTAGTAGGCACACGGCTTTCGTGAGTGAACCGTGTGCTATTTGAAAACAATTACATGAACTAACAACATATTTTCGTTTGAATGAAAACATGAGTTCATCATTTCGCCTTGAATTTTTTCCCACGTTAAGAAATCACGATTGTACCCTATGGTTCGATTTTCTGGTGCATTTGAGATCTCATTTGCTATATTTGAGTCATTTTTTGCATATATATATATATATATATATATATAGTCGCAACTACACGTGGGTGTTAGCAAGATCATTTGTGTGTCGCTTTGCGAGTTTTCATTCATTGTCCGAGAAACGGGGAAAAACTTCAAACAGTTCGGCCGCAGGGTGCGGCCAAAGGTGTAGGCCTTGTTGGTATTTTAATTACAGGAAATGCATATAGAGTCCAGAAATAACGAAAATCATTGTGTCACCGTGGTGTGCTCTCACGATCGCATGGAATTTTTTTGGTAAAGTTTGGCACAAGTTTTGGTGCTCGCACCTTCCACACCGGAGCATCTCATAAGAAGGATCATAGTTTCCAAAAGGAGACGCGGCACTTCGGACTCCAAATTGTCAGTGACTACATTGTTCCACCTCGAAAAAAAATCATGGTAAACAATCACGGATATACCCTTGGTTTGATTTTCTGGCCCATTTCAGGTCTCGTCTGCTATATTTAAGTCATTTTTTTGCACTTACCTTGCATTTAGTGCATATAAAGTCAAAACCCTACTACAACTACATGTGGGTGTTAGTTAGACTAGTCACAATGGGTAGTAACTTAGACTAGTAACATGCATATGTTACTAGTCTATGTTACTACCTCTATAGTGGGGAGTAACATATGTGTTGTGTCATGCAACACTTCATTTATTAGGTTGTAGACTCATCTTGTCTTGGTATGTGTGATGTTATGATGACTCGTGTCCGTGTCAGTATTTTGCCCGAAGAGGAAGGGATGATGCAGCACAGCTACGGTAGGTATTTCCCTCAGTGATGAGACCAAGGTTATCGAACCAGTAGGAGAACCACACAACACTATGTAAACGGTACCTGCACACAAAGAACCAATACTTGCAACCCGACGCGTAAGAGGGGTTGTCAATCCCTCCCGGGTAAAAGATAGATAAATTTGTAGTAGATTGGATAAATAGATCTCGCGGAAACACGAAATAAAATAAATAAAAAAAAATTGCAACAAGGTATTTTTGGGTTTTTGGAATAATAGATCTGAAAATAAAAGAGGCAAATAATAGATCGGAAAGCAAATATGATAAAGAATAGACCCGGGGGCCGTAGATTTCGCTAGTGGCTTCTCTCGAGAAAAATAGCATACGGCAGGTAAACAAATTACTGTTGGGCAATTAATAGAACTTCAAATAATTATGATGATATCCACGTAATGATCATTATATAGGCATCACGTCCAAGATTAGTAGACCGACTCCTGCCTGGATCTACTACTATTACTCCACACATCGACCGCTATCCAGCATGCATCTAGTGTATTAAGTTCATGGAGAAACGGAGTAATGCAATAAGAACGATGACATGATGTAGACAAGATCTATTCATGTACGAATAGACCCATTCTTGTTATCCTTAATAGCAACGATACATACGTGTCATGTCCCCTTCTGTCACTAGGATTGAGCACCGGAAGATCAAACCCATCACAAAGCACCCCTTCCCATGGCAAGAAAAATAGATCTAGTTGACCTAACTAAACCAAAGATTCGAAGAAGAAATACGAGGCTATAAGCAATCATGCATATAAGAGATCAAAAATAATAACTTTCATGGATAAAATAGCTCTGATCATAAACTCAAAGTTCATCGGATCCCAACAAACACACCGCAAAAAGAGTTACATCAAATAGATCTCCAAGAGACCATTGTATTGAGAATAAAAAGAGAGAGAGGAAGCCATCTAGCTACTAACTACGGACCCGTAGGTCTACAATGAACTCCTCACACATCATCGGAGAGGCACCAATGAGGATGATGAACCCCTCCGTGATGGTGTCTAGATTGGATCTGGTGGTTCTGGAACTTGTGGCGGCTGGAATTGTGTTTCGTCGACTCCCACAGGGTTTTTGGATTTTCGGGGTATTTGTAGAGCAAAGAGGCGGTGCGGGAGGCCACCGAGGTGGGCACAACCCACCAGGGCGCGCCCAGGTGGGTTGTGACCCCCTCGGGGCACCCCTATGGTACTTCTTCGGCCCAAGTTGTTACTTTTGGTCCATAAAAGATCTCCAAAAAGTTTTGCTGCGTTTGGACTTCGTTTGGTATTGATTTTCTGTGAAGTAGAAAACAAGAAAAAAACAGGAACTGGCACTAGGCACTATGTCAATAGGTTAGTCCCAAAAAATGATATAAAGTTGCTATAAAATGATTGTAAAACATCCAAGAATGATAATATAACAGCATGGAACAAGCAAAAATTATAGATACGTTGGAGACATATCAGCATCCCCAAGCTTAATTCCTACTCGTCCTCGAGTAGGTAAATGATAAAAACGGAATTTTTTATGTGGAATGCTGCCTAACATGTTCATCACATATTCTTTTCTTTTGAATCATGGGCATTTGGACTTTTATATGATTCAAAGCAATAGTCTAGTTTTGACATGAAGATTTCAATACTCAAGCATATCAACAAGCAACCATGTCTTTCAAAATATCAACACTAAAGAAAGTTATCCCTTGCCCATTATGCTCAATAATTGATCCATTCATGAAACACACTCGCATATTAGCTATACCCAATGCTTAAGTACGATCATAGTGCCCCTTAGTTGGTGCTTTATAAGAGAAGATGGAGACTCAAATAAAAAATAAAAATTGCATAAAGTAAATAGAAAGGCCCTTCGCAGAGGGAAGTAGGGATTTGTGAGGTGCCAGAGCTCAAAGCGAAAAAGATAGAGATAAAGTATTTTGGGTGGCATGCTTTTCCTGTCAATGAAAACGATCGAGTAGTTCCCAATACTTTCCATGATAGATATATCATAGGCCGTTCCCAAACAGAAAATAAAGTTTATGCTTTTTTCCACCATACTTTCACATTTCACGGCTAGCCGTATCCACGGGTGCCGTCCATACCAACACTTTTCCAAGGAATTTATTATTCGACAACATAAAGTAAATTCATTTTTATTTCGGGACTGGGCAACCCTAATACCTTTGCCGTACTATCGTGCAATGACAAGTGAATAAACACTCATCTTGAGAATAACACATCTAGCATGGAAAAATATCAGCCACCCCCTACCGTTTCATGAGCTGTACGAGCACACAAAAAGGAAAATTATTTTGAAAATTAGAGATGGCACATACAAATTTGCTTAGAACAGCACAAAAATACCGCATATAGGTAGGTATAGTGGACTCATATGGCAAAACTGGGTTTAAGGATTTTGGATGCACAAGTAGTAGTCCCACTTAGTGCAAGGGAAGGCTAGCATAAAGATTGAGAAGCATCCAACCAAGAAACGAAAAATCACATAAGAGAGCATTAAGCATAACTAACACCGAATAATGCACCACAAGTAGGATGTAATTTCATTGCATAACTATTGACTTTTGTGTTTGCATAGGAAATCACAAACCTTAACACCAATATTCTTACTAAAGCATAATTACTCATCAATATGACTCACATATTATATCATCATATCGCAAAACTATTACAAAGAATCAAGTTTATTTTGTCCAATGATCTTTATGAAAGTTTTTATTATATCCCTCTGGAATATCTATCACTTTGGGACTAGTTTCATATGTTGCTTTTGATAGCTCAAACAAATCTAAGTGAAGAACATGAGTATAAAAATTTTCTTCTCTCAAAATAATATAAGTGAAGCATGAGAGAATTTCTTCAAAAAATTACTAACTCTCAAATAAATCTAAGTGAATCATGAGAGCATTTCTTCAAAAATATTAAAGCACACCGTGCTCAAAAAGATATAAGTGAAGCACTAGAGCAATTCCATAGCTCAAGAAAAATTTAAGTGAAGCATATAGAGCAATTCTAACGAATCATAGCATAATTTTGGCTCTTTCAAATAGGTGTGTTCAGCAAGGATAGATGACACAAACTAAAAATCAAAACAAGCAAAGACTCATATAATACAAGACGCTCCAAGCAAAACTCATGATATGTGACGAATAAAAATATAGCTCCAAGTAAAATACCGATGGTCGTTAGAAGAAAGAGGGATTCCACTCGGGGGCATCCCCAAGCTTAGTTGCTTGTTTCTCTTTGGATAATAGCTTGGGATGCCATGGGGCATCCCCAAGCTTAGGCTCTTCTTACTCCTTATTCCTTGATCCATCGTGATCTCACCCAAAACTTAAAAACTTCAATCACACAAAACTCAACAAAACCTTCGTGAGATCCGTTAGTATAACAAAGCAAATCACTACTCTAAGTACTGTTGCAAACCCATTCATATTTTATTATTGAATTATATCTACTATATTCCAACTTTGCTATGGCTCATACCCCCCCGATACAACCCATAGATTCATCAAAATAAGCACACAATGCAATGAAAACAGAATCTGTCAAAAAGAGAACAGTCTGTAGCAATCTGAAAACTTCGTATACTTCTGTAACTCCAAAAATTCTGAAAAATTAGGAAGATGTAGGAAATTTGTATATCAATCTTGTGTAAAAAATTCAAAAGCTTTCGTCACTTCTGTGATTTTTCAAAATTGTTTTACTGGATGCAAAAGTTTCTGTTTTCCAACAAGATCAAATCAACTATCACCCAACATGATCCCAAAGGCTTTGCTTGGCCCAAACACTAATTAAAACATAAAAAACACAATCATAACAGAGGCATAATTGTGCAAACACTCAAGAACATAAAGAAAAAAGTCAAAAATAAATTTTATTCATTGGGTTGCCTCCCAACAAGCGCTATCGTTTTACGCCTCTAGCTAGGCATTGAGATTTTTATGATGCTCACATTAAAGATAGAAATTGAAACACGAAGAGAGCATCATGTAGCATGTGAAAAAAAAGTTTAAGTCTAACATACTTCCTATGCATAGGCATTTTATAGGAAAACAATTTATCAAGGCAAGCAAAAACTACCATATGCAAGGAAGTAGAAAGAAACTATATCATTCTCAACATAACGAGAGGTAATTTGGTAACATGAAAATTCCTACAACCATATTTTCCTCTCTCATAATAATTACATGTAGGATCATACTAAAATTCAAAAATATAGCAATCATATAAAATCTTCTTTTCATGATCCACATGCATAAAAGTCTTATAATCTTCCAAGATAGTGGGATTAACATCAACTGAAGTCATGACCTCTCCAAACCCACTTTCATCAAAAAATTCATAAGATTGAACACTCTCCAAATATGTGGGATTATTTTTAGTTAAAGTTGACGCTCTTCCAAACCCACTTTCAATATTATTGCAAATATATTCATCATGAGGCTTAAATAAACTTTCAAGATCATAAGAATCATTATCACCCCAATCATGATCATTGCAATAAGTAGTAGACATATCAAAATTAGTATCCCCAAGCTTCGGGTTTTGCATATTAATAGCACAATTGACATTGATAGAATTTGTAATAACACCGTTGCAATCATGCTTTTCATTCAAGGAACTATCATGAATCACTTTATAAATTTCTTCTTTTAGCACTTCATCACAATTTTCATATTCACGAATCTCAAGCAAAACTTCATAAAGATAATCTAGTGAACTCAATTCACTAGCAATTGGTTCATCATAATTGGATCTCTTAAAAAGATTAGAAAGTGGATGAGGATCCATAATAATAGATTTTTAGCAAGCGATGATGCAAGCAAATAGAAGACACATGGCAACACAAGCAAACAAAAGATCCAAAAAGAAAAAGGCAAACGAAAAGAAGGCAATTTTTTGTGAAGTGGGGGAGATGAAAATGAGAGGCAAATGGCAAATAATGTGAATTGCAAGGAGATGAAATTTGTGAATAGGAACCTGATAGATAGTGATAATGTCTCCCCGGCAACGGCGCCCAAAATTGGCACGTGAACGGGAGACTATCTTGACTTGATCCTCCCCGGCAACGGCGCCAGAAATCCTTTATTGATGGCTCATGTCCGCATCAGTATTTTCCCCGAAGAGGAAGGGATGATGTAGCACAGCTACGGTAGGTATTTCCCTCAGTGATGAGACCAAGGTTATCGAACCAGTAGGAGAACCACGCAACACTATGTAAACAGTACCTGCACACAAAGAACAAATACTTGTAATCCGACGCGTAAGAGGGGTTGTCAATCCCTCCCGGGTAAAAGATTGATAAATTTGTAGTAGATTGGATAAATAGATCTCGCGGAAACGCGAAATAAAATAAATAATAAAAAATTGCAGCAAGGTATTTTTGGGTTTTTGGAATAATAGATCTGAAAATAAAAGAGGCAAATAATAGATCGGAAAGCAAATATGATACAGAATAGACCCGGGGGCCGTAGATTTCACTAGTGGCTTCTCTTGAGAAAAATAGCATACGGCGGGTAAACAAATTACTGTTGGGCAATTGATAAAACTTCAAATAATTATGATGATATCCACGCAATGATCATTATATAGGCATCACGTCCAAGATTAGTAGACCGACTCCTGCCTGCATCTACTACTATTACTCCACACATCGACCGCTATCCAGCATGCATCTAGTGTATTAAGTTCATGGAGAAACGGAGTAATGCAATAAGAACGATGACATGATGTATACACGATCTATTCATGTAGGAATAGACCCCATCTTGTTATCCTTAATAGCAACAATACATACGTGTCATGTCCCCTTATGTCACTAGGATTGAGCACCATAAGATTGAACCCATCACAGAGCACCTCTTCCCATTGCAAGAAAAATCGATCTAGTTGGCCTAACTAAACCAAAGATTCGAAGAAGAAATAGGAGGCTATAAGCAATCATGCATATAAGAGATCAAAACTCAAATAATTTTCATGGATAAAATAGATCTGATCATAAACTCAAAGTTCATCGGATCCCAACAAACACACCGCAAAAAGAGTTCCATCAAATAGATCTCCAAGAGACCATTGTATTGAGAATCAAAAGAGAGTGAGGAAGCCATCTAGCTACTAACTACGGACCCGTAGGTCTACAATGAACTACTCACGCATCATCTGAGAGGCACCAATGAGGATGATGAACCCCTCCGTGATGGTGTCTAGATTGGATCTGGTGGTTCTGGAACTTGCGGCGACTTTAATTGTGTTTCATCGACTCCCCTAGGGTTTTTGGATTTTTGGGGTATTTATAGAGCAAAGAGGCGGTGCGGGAGGCCACCGAGGTGGGCACAACCCACCAGGGTGCGCCTGGGCCCCCAGGCGCACCCAGGTGGGTTGTGCCCCCTAGGGGCACCCCTCTGGTACTTCTTTGGCCCAAGTTGTTCCTTCTGGTCCATAAATAATCTCCAAAAAGTTTCTCTGCGTTTGGACTCCATTTGGTATTGATTTTCTGTGAAGTAAAAAACAAGAAAAAAACAGGAACTAGCACTGGGCACTATGTCAATAGGTTAGTCCCAAAAAATGATATAAAGTTGCTATAAAATGATTGTAAAACATCCAAGAATGATAATATAACAGTATGGAACAAGCAAAAATTATAGATACGTTGGAGACATATCATGTTACAGTAACTAGCTATGTTACCACATGCCCCTATTTCCTCATTAATTACTCGCCACATCATCTGTTTTGCCTAGAGATGTGTGATGTTACCACCTATGTTACTCCCACCATGGGTAGTCTTAGCAAAGAAGGTGTACAAATCATTCGTGCATCGCTTTGCGAGTTTTCATCCGTTTTACCGAGAAGCGGGGAGAAGTTTCAAATATTTCGGCCGTGAGGTGCGGCCACCGGCGTAGGCCTAGTTGGTATTTTAATTACAGGAAATTCAGATGGAGTCCGGACATCATCAAAATCAATGTGTGCCCGTGGCATGCTCTCTCGACCCCGTGGAAAAAATTTGGTAAATTTTGGCATAAGTTTTGATGATCGCTCCTTCCAAACCGGAGCATCTCACAAGAAGGATCGTGGTTTCCAAATGGAGACGTGTCAATTCAAACTCCAGTGGTCGGTGAGTTCATCGTTTGGCCTCATAAAAATTTCCACGGTACGCAATCACCATTATACCACGGGTTTGATTTTCTGGTGCATTTCAGGTATCGTTGCCTATATTTAAGACATTTTTTGAGTTTAACATGCATTTTGTGCATATAAATAAAATTACAACCAGAACTGCATTTGCTTTCGAAAGGGATGAGGATTGCCGTTCGATCTAGGAGCATCCAACGGTGCAGACGTATGATCCGTGGGGTTTGGGTTCTGGCCAATCAGAACACATGACTCAAATCGCGCGCGCGGTTTGGTCGGCACATGACTTTCATGAACGAACAGTGTGCTATTCGCAAACCAGATTGCATATCTTCTGTTCATACATACTGGAGTGAGATCAATTGAGTGTGCTACCTCTATGGTATAATAATAATAATAATAATAATAATAATAATAATAATAATAATAAACATTTCATATTCATTGTCTGAGCTGACAGCATATCATGGTCAACATATTAACAGTTCTTACATCAACAGAAAACCGGGCATAACTCACAAATTCAGTAGACGCGACAGTTCTAAATTGAACGAATTAAGTTGCAGGGTAGGCATAAAGACTAGTCTTACGGCTTAATTCCCATGTACATGGGGGAACTGGGATCATTACGTTGACCCCGAATGAACTTGGGTTTTCTGATGATTTTACGCTTCTCTGTTAGAGGGGTGCATGACCCCTTGGCTGGCAACTCAGCAAATTCATCGTACTCGTCCTCATCGGCAACATCCTCGACACCCAGTACCCTCCTCTTCCCATGCATCACTACATGGCAGTTCTTATGCAAGGGGTCTTCCGCATAGAAAATCTGGGTAGCATTGCTGGCAAGAATGAACGGGTCCGCGTGATATGCCATCGTTGTCCTTTTAACACAGGTCTTCCTGTAATTATCAACCTTTACCTGACCAAGAGGGATCCATGTGCACCTGAATAATGCCACCTTAACTTTCACCTAGTTAAGCTCCCAAATCTCTTTGATGGTTCCATAGTATACCCTTTTATCAGCTTCATTTACAGTCATGCATTCTATTCGAACAGAGCTGTTCTGATATGAGGTCTTCTCATCACGTTCCTCAGTGTAGAACATGTAGCCATTTATGTCATATGCTTGGTACGTCAACACCGTAGGTGATGGCTTTTGTGCCAACCACGTAGCAATGTCATCGATGGATCCTTGTGCCAAACGATTCTTCAGCCATTCAGCGTAGTTGTTAGTGTGCTCCTTCATCTCCACATCTGATGGATACACCATTGGTAAGAAGCTTTGGCGTATCTCCGCCAAGTGTTCTTCGGCATAAGCACTGAGAACTGGGCTGTTAAGCAGTACCGTCAAATGGGCTTTCTCTGCCAATTCTCCGGGGGCAGCCTTTTGCATGCCAGCAAGGACCGGCTTACCTTTCAGCCTTCCCTCGTGGCGAGAGAGGGGCAAACCTATAGGTCTTTGTTTCATGTATTCGGTGCAAAACTCAACCACCTCCTCCGCGGTATAACCTTGTAGGATGCTTGCCTCTGGATGGTTTCGGTTCCGACAATAGCGCAGGACCACAATACTTTATCTCATCGACAAGGTGCACAGTGAGATGGACCATGACATCAAAGAATGACGGTGGGAAAAACATCTCTAGGTTGGACAATATTCTTGCAATATCCTCTTGCATATGATCCAACTCTTCAGGATCTACAACTTTCTGCCATAGTTGGTTGAAGAAATCACAGAGCTCAATGAGTGTGTTTCTTATATATTTGTCCATCAGATTCCTGATGGCCACCGGGAGGATTTGTGTCAGCATTACGTGGCAATCATGTGACTTCATGTGTCCCAACTTCATTTTACCTGATCTCACATCCACGAGACTTCTGATGTTTGCGGAGTAGGAAGAGGGTGCCTTAACTGACAACAAATAGGAGAAGAACTCTGTTGCTTCTTTTGTACTGAAATTGTAACTCTGGCGAGCGTTCATGAATTTGTTACCATCTTCTGCTTCACTCTTGCGTTTTGATTGATCAGCAAGCATATCGAGCCGTGCACCATTACCATCCTTTATTTTACCTTTAATCTTGAGCAGAGTACCAAGGATGCTTTCACATACGTTCTTCTCTATGTGCATGACATCGATGCAGTGACGTACATGTAGAATCTCCCAGTAAGGTAATTTCCAGAACACCGATTTCTTCTTAAACACTTGACCCTTGGGTGTTTGTTTCACATTAATTTGTTTAGCCATGTTGTGGACCACCTCCCCAGCATAGGGTCTTGGGCCCACATCTACCTCTGTCATACCATCAAATTCAGCTTTCATCTTTCGGTATGGGTGATTTCTCCGTAAGAACCTACGATGACGCAAATACACGGTTTTGCGTGAGTTGGGAAGAAATCTACTAGCTGTCCTATCCATGCATGTGACACACCCTACATCTCCCTTTGTTTTCTGCCCCGATGTGTTGCCTAATGCCGGCATATCTTGAATGGTGTGCAGCAGCATCGCATGTAGATCGAAAATCTCCTTTTTGTAAGCATCATAACATTTTACAGTTAGCGCATCTATCCACACTGTCAGAAGTTCTTCTACCAGTAGCTGAAAGTAAATGTCGATGTCATTTCCAGGTTGCTTCGGGCCTTGGATAATCATTGACATCATAATGTATTTTTTCTTCATACACAACCAAGGAGCTAGGTTATATATGCACAAAAGCACCGGCCATGTGCTGTGATTGGTGCTCATATCGCCAAAAGGATTCATCCCGTCAGTACACTCCCCAAGCCTTATACTTCTAGGATCCTTGGCAAAGTCTTCAAACTTGTTGTCGATTAATTCCCACTGAGCCCCATCTTTCGGGTGCCTCATATATTTATCCACAGCTCGCTCATCATGATGCCACCGCAACCTTTTTGCCTCTCTAGGGTTTGCAAACAAATGCCTCAACCTTGGAATTAAAGGCAAGTACCAAACAACCTTGAATGGGATTCCTGTCTTGATCTCATCATCCAATTTGTACTTGTCCTTTGCTCTCCTGCGCTTGTATCGTGCATGCTTGCATGTGGGACATGCACACAAATCTTTGTACTCACCATGGTACAATATGCAATCATTCACACAAGCGTGTATCTTTTGTACTTCAAGTTCCAATGGGCAAACAATTTTCTTTGCTTCGTTCATGCTTCTGGGCAGCACATTATCTTCCGAAAGAATTTCTTTGAAAAGACCTAACATCTTTGTGAAGCCCTTGTCTGATAGACCGTTTGCTGCTTTAAATCTGAGAAGCGCCAGGGTGGCACTCAACTTGGAATATTTCTTTTTGCAACCTGGATACAATTCTTTCTTGGAGTCCGCATCAATAGTTGGCAGATCCTTGTACCCAATCATATCCTTTTTTGGGCCCTTGAAATCTGCAATCATAGTAGCAAAATCTGGCATATCAAGATCGTCGTCATCTACGTCGCCATCTTCGTTTTCCAGTGGGCATTTTGGCTTTCCAGTGTTCCATTGGTAGCTTGACGCCTCTGCCCCGATGTTAGATTCAACATCCATGTGACACTGGCCGGGGTTTGGCATCTTGCAGCCCTGGGTATATTCATCCATGACCTGCTCTTCACCGTGTCTGGTCCAACGTGTATATCCATCCATGAATCCCCGAGAGAGTAAGTGCCACTGGAAATCTGCAACTTCACGTGACTCTGTATTGGCACAATGAGTACATGGACACAGGATGTAATTCGCAGCACCAATTCTCCTCTTTGTACTTTCAGCCAAATTCATGAACTCTGTCATGCCACTGATAAAATCTGTGGTTCTCGGATTCTTCATCCATTCAGATCGTTCCATCTGCACCACACGAATGGTAATTAAAAACAAAACAACAACATTAATACATGGATTAACTAATGCCCAAAGATGCGTGCATAAATCACAAGGTTTTATTTTCATAATTACTGAGGGCGCTCCATATTGTTACCCAGATGTGCAATGCCAAAAATTAATGGCCTATCAATTTACACGCAGAGTACTACAGCACTACCCTTAAGAATTGAATACCTTAATTAAGCCACTCACGAAAAGAATACCTTAATTAATTAGCCGTGCGGCGACCTCCACCCAGCAGACAGAGAAGCGCGATGCGGTGGCATGCCGAGACAGCAGGGTCGAGGAGCAAAGCTTAGTGCGGCTGCCGCCTGAAGTTCGACCTCCACTATCCCGCCATCGACCGCGATGGATGTGCTCTAATCACACCTCCGGCGACCTCGATGGTTGAGCTCCTCCTATCTCCCGCCGCAGACTGAGGATTGACCTCCTATGACGCCGCCACCGCCCATCGACCGAGGATTGACCTCTTATCCGGTAGCCGCTGCCTAGGCCGCCGCCGCCATCTCTATCTGCAGAGCGGCTGTTTTATTTTTTGATGGATATCCGCAGAGCGGCTATTTACACGGTATCACTGTAACTCAATTATATGTACAGGGTAGTACATCACATATGGTTATGTCACGGCAACCGTGTCTCACCTACGTTGTCTTCTCACATGGTTTAGTGCGGAAATCGTGTGTGAAGTTGTAATACCTAACACAAACGACATGTATAAACAGTGTACCGTATACAACATATAGTGCCATAAGTAGTTCCCGACCGTTAGCTTATCCCCAGAGTTTCCCCATTTCCCCCAAATCCCTAGATAGCCTCCAAATTCCCTCGCGTGGCGCTGACATTGGGGGAATGCAGATGAGTGGTGCTGATGGATTCGGTGCAGCTGCTCCTGCTCGTATCGCCGCTCTCGGCAGCGCCGCCACGACGGCGGTCGCCGCCGAGCACTTGCCTAAGGTCATCAGAAGGAAGGTGTACTATGGATCCGAATCGTCCTGTCAGGTTCCAATCTATCCCGATCTTTTTTAGCATGTCCAAAGTAGCTCCTTGCTGAATCCGTCCTTAATGACCCCCCACCAGGAACGCGATCTGCAGCTGGATCCGGAGAATGACTCCAGACTCCCGCAACACGAGTTTGACTCCGAGTTTTACGCCAGCGAGAAGTACCAAAAGTTGAGTTGTGTGCATGGGCACACTCCCGCTCGACGTGTATGCACGGAGGGATTCAACATTGGCAGGCGGTTTCTCAGTTGCCCCTTAGAGGTTAGTGCTAAGTTCATCATTTTACTTGAGTTAATGCCACCGCTCATCCTGAATACTATTTAACATTGGCAGGGATATGAGGCTTGTGCCTTTGTTAACTGGTTGGATGAAGAATGGCATGGCAAGGCTCGCAGTGTTATCACCAAGCTCGCAGAAGATAACGTAAAGCTGAAGAAGAAACTGGCTGATCTGGAATGTACAATCAGTACGATGAAGCAAGAAAGAATCAATCACAGGCAACCGATGAAAGCAAGAGACAAGAATGAACTAGCATGTGTAGTTGTGGTTGTCGCATTAGCCATGTTCTATGCGCTGTTTGCAATGATGATTAGGGGTTTTGTTTGACAGTATTGCTAAAGCACATCTAGATGTGCTCTAAGTAATGCACATCTAGGTCCTGTGCCATTGATGTTACGCGAAGATTCGTGCAGATATTTTCCTTTGTCTTTTTTTCTTTTCCTTTGTAGTTTGATTATTACTGGCTTCATCAATAAGAAGAGCTCAATGTATTGCTTGCCAACTGTCCTACTCCGTTCGTACCGGTACCGGTGCATAATCCCAAAACTCGTTCCTTGTTTTTGTCCTGAAAAAAGAAATCAACCAATAGGAGTCCTGCGGCTAGTATGCATTCAATGACTTCAGACTACTTAGCATAACATGCATGCAATGGTCAATTCTCTGCATGCAATGGTATTGATTACCAAATACTCCCTCCATCGCAAAATAAGTGACTCAACTTTGTACTAAAGTTAGTGCAATGTTGAGTCACTTATTTTGGGACGGAGGGAGTAATCATCAAGTTCTCTCGTTTTTCCCCCACCTATGTTGCCGGTACGGAGGGAGTAGAAGTACTACGAAAAATGCTTGTTTCATATTTGGACGCACCAACGCGTGTGCGTAATTAATTATCACATTGAGATCTGCGCAACCCTGGGAATTTGGAGCGACTAGGTACAAATAATTGCGGTTGATTATATCAGCGGTTAGATAATACGTCAACCCCCGCTTCAATTGGCATTCCTCTTCTCTGCATACCCCTCTTAAGTGTCCACCATCTTCATCATCCCCGGCAGGCCGCGCTACACACTTGCACACACTCTACAATCTCGCTTTCTCATGGTTTTTATACGACCGTAGCCATGTCGAGCGATAACGAGGATGACAGTTCGGCCAGCAATCTGGTGCCGGATGATAGGTCAACATCGGAATCATCCTGCTCGTCTTCCATGAGTCCGGCGTCGAGCCCAGACCTCGATTATATCCGGATCATGGAGGGACGCTGCCTCCAGAGTTGTCAGATGACAATCAGGCGGACTAGGAGCCGTCGGAGGACGAAGAAGAGGACGACGATGATGAGGAGGAGGAATGGTCGAATGAGGAGGAGGACGACGACGACAACAACGATGATGACGATGGCGGCGGCGATGAAAAGCCAATGGTCAGCGGCAAGAAGTGTCCTCGCCAAGACGATGTCGCGGGGCCATCGAACAACAAAAACAACAACAAGAAGGACTAAATTAAGCAGACTGTATATATATCTCTATTTCCGTTCGCTCATATTAATTCGTTATCTCTGTTTATCCTGTCAATCTCATCGCAGACGGTTAGTAATACGTATTCGATAGAGATCTTCTACATTATCGCCCACAGGTTGGTTTCTTGAACTATGTGCCCTGACGAGCACACAATTCACAAAAAAAGACCATATGGGTTGTCTATAATGATCGCACACAATTCTGATTATCGACCTGTTTGCCGGGTATCACACACATCTTGTTACACCGAATCGTTTTTGTTCAACTCGATCATCGCAAACGGTTCATCGGAGCGAACTGTATGCCGTATATCGCACACACCTTGATCTGGCTGCCCATTTCTGTTGTTCTGTCTCATCACAAATAGTTCATATGGATCAACCGTATGCCCAGCATCACACACGCAACTAAAATCTGAACCATGTTCGATGTATCCTTCATCGCAAACGTTTTGCATCTTTTTGATGGTTTTTTTACATCACCGTTTGCGATTAATGCATCACACACAATTTCGTCAAAGGGTCTCTGATCATAGAGTCGCATTAGCAGCATCCTGCAGTAGTGTACCATTGCTTATAACAAGCTCTCAAACAAATTTAAGTGAAGGAGAAGAGCATACATATTTCTTCAAAAATTTCATCTCTCAAAATAATATAAGTGAAGCATGAGAGGATATTTCTTTAAAATTTTGTTAACTCTCAAATTGATCTAAGTGAAGCATGACAATATTTCTTCAAAATTAAAGCACCACCGTGCTCAAAAAGATATAAGTGAAGCGCTAGAGCAATTCCATAACTCAAAAAATTTAAGTGAAGCACATAGAGCAATTCTAACAAATCATAGCATCATTATGGCTCTCTCAAATAGGTGTGTCTAGCAAGGATGATTTTGACAAACTGAAAAGCAAGCAAGCAAAGACTCATATAATACAAGACGCTCCAAGCAAAACTCATGATATGTGGCAAATAAAATTATAGCTCCAAGTAAAATTACCGATGGTCATTGGAAGAAAGAGGGGATGCCTTCCGGGGCATCCCCAAGCTTAGTTGCTTGGTTCTCCTTGAATATTACCTTGGGGTGCCATGGGCATCCCCAAGCTTAGGCCCTTGACACTCTTTATTCCTTCATCCATCATGATCTCATCCAAAACTTGAAAATTTCAATCACACAAAACTTAACAAAAACTTCGTGAGATCCGTTAGTATAAGAAAACCAATCTTTATTTAAGTACTGTTCCAAACCCATTCATATTTTGTTATTGCGTTATACCTATTGTATTCTAACTTTACCATGGCTTATACCCCCCGATACAATCCATAGATTCATCAAAATAAGCACACAATGCAACAAAAACAGAATCTATCAAAAATAGAACAGTATGTAAAGACTCGAATTTTTCTCATACTTCTGTAACTCTAAAAATTCTGAAAAATTAGGACAACATGGAAAATTTGTATATCAATCCTGTGTAAAAACATCAGATCAAAAACATGTTTCTGTGAATTTAAACAATTCCAGAACTGGGTGGAAAAGTTTCTATTTTTCAACAGGATCAAATCAACTATCATCCAACACAATCCTAAAGGCTTTACTTGGCACAAACACTAATTAAAACATAATCATAACAGTAGCATAATTGTGTCAACACACAAAAAATACAAAGAAAAAGAGAAAAAGATTATTTTTGTAACATCCCAATTTTCAATTTGGATGTTAATCATTAGGTCATCATATGCATTCATGCTCTTTGCATTTTTATTTGTTTCTATTTGGACATTTTGGTCATAGAGACCTTAAGCAACTCAAGGACCATTTGAGAGAGTTGGAGGTTTTCATAAAATCCATTTTTGAATTTTTCAAAATTGGTAAATTGGATCAAAGTGATTTTTATTTGAAATTATTTTTCCGAATTATTTTGAAAATAAATAAAATAATGAGAGAAGATAATATGACTTCTTCAAACAGAGGAAATATTGGAAATTTATTTTTAAATAAAAATAAATTTTATTCAAATTTTTTTGAGATTTATTCGAGTAAATTAGAGAAAAATATGCATTTTAAAAAAAAATTGCATTTAGTCCAGAAAAATGTTCACAATGTCCCAAATATTAGGTAGGGATGGTGAAATTTTTTTCTGGAATTTTTAGAATTTTATATTATTTTTATTTTGGATTTTTCTCTGCGGCGGAATTTTAAAAAAAATTCCCGAACTTGGCCGGCCCAGCTAGCGCCAGGCTGCGGCCCAGCCACCGTCGCCCGCCACCGAGCTCGGGACGGAATCCCGAGCAGCGCCGCCACCCGCCGTGTCCGGCTCGGACTCCACCGCCGCCGCCTCCTTTGCCCCTCCTCCAAGCCGCCGCACCCCCCCTTCCCGCCTTTATAAGCCGCCCCGACCACCCCTCTCCACCCCGTCTCGCCGCCGCCGCACTTCTCGCGATGCCGACGCCGCCGCAGCCACGCCGCCGGCCGCCTGCCGCGCCGCGCCTCGCCTCGCCTCGACTCACCGGAGCCGCCGCCGCCGCCTTCGGTTTTTCTCATCGCCGTTTATCCGGTATAAAAACCCGATCCGACCACCGGTTTTTTTTGGTTTATTATTTTAGATCGGTTTTATTTTTATTAGTTCGTTATTTAGCGAACCGTTCGTCGGATTAGTTTCTGTAACAAGCGTTTTCGTTCATTAGTCTCTGTTAGCGGACGTTCGTCCGATAGGTTTTTCCTTTTTCTGTTTATTTTCAGCCAGGGACCCGTACGTAATTATCTTCTTCGCAGATTAGTCCCTGATCTTTAAACCCTCGCAACTTTTTGCTCGTTTATCCAAATCCAGTGAAACCAACACCAAAATCTTCGTCTTGTTCCCCTCTGTCCAGATTTTCAACTTGAACATGATTTTGAAAATTTAAAATTTGGTTTCAAGCAGATTTGAATTTGAACTTCTTTTAATCGTAGTTTGAGTTCCGTGACTCCGATTCGATTGATTCTTTTTGCAAATCGAAGCTCTTCACTTGAACTTTCTGTTCAGACCTTTTATTTTGGGTTTTACCCTTGCATATTATGCTTGAGTGCTTATGTATGCTATTGTTTGTTCACGATAGAGTTTCCGGAGTGCGAGGCTTGCTACTATGAATCACTAGGGTTTTCCAATCGTCAGCAAGGCAAGTAACACTTTGATCATATCCTTTTATTACCCAGTTTTTATGCATTAGTTTCAACCCTCAAACATTGCATGAGTAGGTTTGGTAACATGTGGGTTTTGTTAAGTAGTTGATGAGGTAGGAACCTATTGTCTTTTATCAACCCCGGGAATATACGTTATGCTCATACTGTTTTGCTATGCTCGTAGACGGGGATTGGTATGTGAGATTCATGAAAGTTGCGAGTGTAATTTTAACTAAGGGAAACTTAAGGTGGCTACTTAAATACACATCTGGGTGGATTGGTTGCGGGCACCTGGAGAATCCAGTGTTGTGCTAGGATATCCCGGAGTACCCGTGTGATCATCCTATGGAATGCCACCTAGGCTCAAAGGGATCATAAGATTATTCATGCTAGAAACTTCCGTGTGCAGCCACAAGCCATTATGGGCTCTGGCATAGTTGAGTAAGTTGTGTGAGCTCTTGAAGAGGTGGACTAGCAGATGTAGGGGAAGTAGGTGGTACTGTCTACCCAGAGTAAAGAGTTAACGCTTCGGAAAGACTGTGTCTCGGTCATCCGTTTCTCAAACACCGTGTAGTGCGAGAAATCCAACGGAGGAGATCGAGTCTTGTGGGGAAAAGTGCGCAAACCTCTACAGAGTCTATAAACTAATCATGATTAGCCGTGTCCCCGGTTATGGACATCTTGAGTATCTGGTACTTGAATTGTTGATTTGATCTCATCACTTTACGTAATGAAATTGTTGGGTTATTAATATTCTTTTGGGATTGAGTTTGAGGAACCTCCTCATTAATGGCATAAACTTGGTAGTAAATAAAATTTATTCCTTTGTTGTAGGGAAAAATTAGCTTTATGCAAAACCAAACTTAGAGCCTCCACCAGCCATATATGCATGTAGTGATAGCTGTTATTGTTCATTGCTCTGTAGTGTTATCTTGCCAGCATATTCCATGTGCTGACCTACACAGCTGCAACGTATCATGTTGCAGAATTTTCAGACGAAGAGTAAGGTGCGCTAGGTCGTTGTCATGCACTCAGCTATGCCGTTGGAGTTGATGGACTCATTTATCTTCGAAGCTTCCACAGTTATTTTATTTAGTTGGCCTTCAGCCATATTTATGTAATAAATACTCTTTATGAGGATTTTCGATGTAATAAGTGTGTGATTGAACTCTGTTATAAATCCTCGAGTACTGTGTGTGTCAGCATACCGATCCAGGGATGACACTTAAGCACAGAGACTTCGATCCATTGGGATCGGGTCACTACAAGATGGTATCAGAGCACACGCTGACTATAGGACGCGACCACTAGGAAAAGCCACATGATACTCTTCTCTACTCTTTTCTAACTCTTCTCCACTCATTTCTAACTCTTCTCTATTTCCACTCTATAGATGTCGGATCCCAGGAACAAGTTCACTCAGCTGGATGACGACACCCCTTTCGGACGCCACTTGAAGGAAGTCACCAAGTACCTGAACATCGGCCTACCAAGTTTCACCGGAACCTTCATTGGCACTTTACATGAAGAGGAGTGCTGGAGGATCAAAGTTCATGTACCTGGAAGGACATTTGCACCAACAACTGAGCCCATCGAGTTTACATTGGATGCACCAACTTGGAGCTTGGGAAAGAGCATGGCAGCCCACATCACTTTTGGACGCATTTGTGAGGAGTACCACAAGGATCTCGTAGACACCGTCTACCAGATATGTGGACACCGAGACGAGCAATGGGAGATGATTTGTACTAGGAAGGATGGATCTATTGCAGCGTACATTCAGGAGATGGATCAACACATTCGTCGATATGAGAACCAGATGTGCGCTATCATGAAGAAGACCAAGAAGGTGATGAAGAGGAATGTTGAGCTAGAAGAGGAACTCAAGTCAACACGCGATGGATATGAAGAAGAAATTGCCGTGCTACTGGAGAAGCAGGAAGAACTGAAGAAGAAGCTAGGAGTACCCGTGGTGAAACCAGAACCTGAAGTGGACATTCAATCGGAAGACTACATCATACTAGATGACACAGACACAGACACTAATGATGGAGATGAAGACAATGATGCAGATGAGGACAGTGATGACTATGAGGACGAAGCCGGAGCTGACATTATGGAGTCTTCCACCGATCAAAATTTCTAGTCGACCACCATGTTATTAGTAGTATTTCCTCCAAGTAGTTAGTATCGAACGATTTGTAATAGTAGCTTAGATCGATTGTTTGAATCTTGTTTGAAATTGAGTGGTGTGGATATGTTTGTCTCATATGCATATGGGTAGTGAAATATCTCATTAGACCTATTCTATTCTGTTCTCACCCCTCTAACCTAACAGATGCCTCCGAGACGTGACCCCGGATTCGCTTTCCCGCCGGAGCTCACCCAGTTGATCCAACAACAGAATGCCTTGATGCAGATGCTTATTCAGAACCAAGGCAACAACAACAACAACCCACCGCCACCACCCCCAGTTGACAACCTAGCCCGTTTCCTAAGGTTGAATCCGCCGGTGTTCTCTAGCAGCACCGAGCCAATTGTTGCTGATGATTGGCTCTGCAAGATTGGAAGGGAGCTGACCACTGCTGGATGCACGGATGCGGAGAAAGTGCGCTTTGCCACACATCAGCTTGATGGACCCGCAGCCTCTTGGTGGGAGAACTTTACCACCACCTACCCCATTGCTACTGTTACTTGGGATCAATTTCAGCAGGCTTTCCGCACTGCACATGTCTCAGCTGGAGCCATGAGTTTGAAGAAGTGTGAGTTTCGTAACTTACGCCAAGGGAATCGTACTATGGGGCAGTATGTGGATGAGTTCAGCAAGCTAGCACGCTATGCCCCAGATGATGTGGCCACAGATGCCGCGAAGTAGGAGAAGTTTCTTGAGGGACTCAATGATGAGCCGAGTATGCAGTTGATGGTGGCAACTTTCAACAACTACCAGGAGCTGGTAGACAAGGCCCTAATGATTGAAGGCAAGCAGCAGCAGATAGATAACCGCAAGAGGAAGTATGGACAGGGGAAGTATAATTCTGGAGCCCAGCAGAAGCCTCGCTATTCCCCGTACTCAGGAGGGCATACTCATCATAATCATGGAGGGCATAACCATGGTGGACATTCTCACAATGGAGGAAATTCACACACCCACAGTGGCCCTAAGAATGGCAATGGAAACGGAGGAAGCAACAGTCAGAATCATGCTAACCCCGCGACACCCACCAAGAAGGATCTGAGTCACATTACTTGTTTCAAGTGCGGGAAGACCGGACACTACGCCACTGAATGTTCTGAAGCCAAGAATGGAAATGACAACGGAATCTCAGGAAAGAAGCCAAATCCTTTCACCAGAGGTCAGGTGAACCACGTCAACATGGAGGAAGTTGAAGAGCAACCTGATGCAGTTATTGGTAAGTTTTTGATTAAGTCATTTATAGCCCTTGTTCTTTTTGACACTGGTGCATCGCATTCATACATATCAAGGGGATTTGTGGATAAGTTTGAGTTGGAAACCATAGCCCTTAGGTCACCCATGTTAGTGAGCTCACCAGGAGCGGAATATATGGCTAGACGATGGTGTTGCCAGTTGCCATTGACCATAGGTAAGCATGTTTTCCCCTTAGACCTCATTATTTTGGAATCTCAAGGATTGGATGTAATACTAGGCATGGATTGGTTATCGAAGTATGGAGGAAACATCGATTGTGCTAGTAAGTCGATTCTTCTCACCACCCCAAAGGGAAAAAGGATCAAGTATGTGTCTAGGCATGCGCCAAGCAGGACTCAAGTAAATTCACTCTCGGGAGTTGTTCAGGAGGAAGTGCCAGTTGTACAGGATTATCCCGATGTATTCCCGAAGGAACTACCAGGCATGCCACCAGACCGAGACATAGAGTTTTTGATCGAGCTATTGCCAGGCACTGGACCAATATCGAAGAGACCATATCGGATGCCCGCAAATGATCTGGAGGAAATTAAGAAGCAGATTAAGGAGTTATTGGAGAAAGGTTATATACGACCAAGTTCATCACCATGGGGAGCCCCAGTGCTCTTAGTTGAGAAGAAGGATGGATCCTTGAGAATGGTTGTTGATTATCGTGTGTTGAATGAGGTGACGATCAAGAACAAATACCCACTACCGATGATCAATGATTTGTTTGACCAGCTGCAAGGAGCTAAAGTATTTTTCAAGATCGATTTTTGATCAGGATACCACCAGCTGAAGATCCGAGAACAGGATATACCTAAGACAGCCTTTACCACGAGGTATGGGCTATATGAGTATACAGTTATGTCATTTGGTTTGACTAACGCCCCTGCCTATTTCATGAGTATGATGAACAAGGTGTTCATGGAATTCTTGGATAAGTTTGTAGTGGTGTTCATTGATGATATATTGGTCTACTCGAAGAATGAAGAAGAACACAAGGAACATTTGCGCTTGGTTCTCGAGAAGCTCAGGGAACATCAGCTATATGCCAAGTTCAGCAAATGCGAGTTTTGGTTGAAGGAAGTCGGATTTCTCGGACATGTTATATCAGGAGAAGGTATAGCAGTAGACCTTTCCAAGGTTAAATCTGTCACCGAGTGGATGGCACCCACCTCAGTTGGGGAGATACGCATTTTCCTTGGACTTGCAGGATATTATCGGAGATTCATTGAGAATTTTTCCAAGATTGCGAAGCCCATGACGGAGTTATTGAAGAAAGACACCAAGTTTAAATGGACCGGCGATTGTGAGGCCAGTTTTCAGGAGTTGACGAAATGGTTGGTTACAGCCCCAGTACTGATTCTCCCGAACATACGCAAGGACTTCCAAGTATATTGCGACGCTTCACGTCAGGGCCTTGGAGGCATTCTTATGCAAGAAGGAAGAGTTGTTTCATATGCCTCACGACAGCTTCAGCCTCATGAGTTGAATTATGCCACGCATGATTTGGAGCTAGCAGCCGTAGTGCATGCACTCAAGACATGGAGACATTTTCTTATCGGAAATTGTTGTGATGTTTACATGGATCATAAGAGTTTGAAGTACATCTTCACACAGAAGGAGTTAAACCTCAGGCAGAGGAGATGGTTGGAGCTCATAAAGGATTATGACATGAAGTTGCATTATCATCCAGGAAAGACCAATGTTGTAGCAGACGCGTTGAGCCGCAAGAGTTATGTTAACACACTCCTAACCGGAGGATTACCCCAGGAGCTAGCCGATGACCTCCGAGAACTTTGTTTGGAGATAGTTCCGAGAGGTTTTGTTGCGGCATTGGAAATTCAGTCCACTTTACTGGGAAGGATTCGAGAAGCCCAGAAGACGGACAAGGAGATTGCAGAGATAAAAGAAAGGATGAGCAAAGGAAAGGCTAAAGGTTTTCATGAGGATGAGCACGAAACTTTATGGTTTGAGGATCGTATCTATGTGCCCAATGACCCCGAGATCACGAAGTTAATACTTCAGGAGGCTCATGATTCGCCCTACTCGATTCACCCAGGCAACACCAAGATGTATCTGGATTTGAAAGAGAGTTTCTGGTGGACAGGAATGAAGAGGGATATTGCAGAGTATGTAGCAGTATGCGACGTATGTCAGAAAGTTAAAGCAGAACATCAGAAACCAGCAGGATTACTTCAGCCTTTGCCGATACTCGAATGGAAGTGGGATAAACTTGGCATGGATTTCATCACCGGATTACCCAGGACTCGTTCAGGATATGATTCTATCTGGGTTGTAGTTGATCGCTTGACTAAAGTGGCTCACTTCATCCCCGTGAAAACCACTTATACAAGTGCTAAGTTGGCGAAGATATACATGACCAGGATCGTATGTCTGCATGGAGTTCCAAGGACCATCGTATCAAATAGAGGAACCCAGTTTACCTCGAAGTTTTGGAATCAGTTGCACGAAACTTTGGGAACCAGGCTAGAGTTCAGTACAGCCTTTCACCCGCAGACAGACGGACAAACTGAGAGAGTCAACCAGATTCTGGAGGACATGTTGAGAGCTTGTGCGCTAGATTATGTATCTAGTTGGGATGATAATTTGCCTTACGCAGAGTTCTCATATAACAACAGCTATCAAGCTAGTTTGAAGATGACCCCTTTTGAAGCCTTGTATGGAAGAAGGTGCAGGACACCACTGTCGTGGGATGAAGTTGGAGATAGACAGTTGTTCGGACCAGACTTAATCAGAGATTCTGAAGAGAAGGTTAAGTTGATTCGGGATAGACTCAAGATAGCCCAGTCCAGGCAGAAGAGTTACGCAGATACTAAACGCAAGGAGATAACCTATGAAGTCGGAGACAGAGCATATCTTCGTGTGTCCCCACTTCGAGGAGTAAAACGATTTGGAGTCAAAGGAAAGCTAGCACCACGATTTGTGGGACCATACAGAGTATTGGAACGTATGGGTGAAGTTGCCTACAAGTTGGAGTTACCCGAAGGTTTGTCAGGAGTTCATGATGTGTTTCACGTTTCCCAGTTGAAGAAGTGCCATGCAGAGATGGCCGATATTCCTCTAAGAGATATAGTTCCCCTGGAAGCAATTCAGTTGGATAGTGATCTGACCTATGAAGAGAAGCCAGTTAAGATTCTCGAGTTTTCCAGCCGAGTTACTCGCAGCAAGGTTATCAAGTTTTGCAAAGTTCAGTGAAGCCATCATACCAAAGAGGAAGCCACCTGGGAACGAGAAGAAGACCTCCACAAAGACCACCCACACCTATTTTCTAGCCAACCCGAATCTCGAGGACGAGATTCATCTTAAGGGGGGTAGGTTTGTAACATCCCAATTTTCAATTTGGATGTTAATCATTAGGTCATCATATGCATTCATGCTCTTTGCAATTTTATTTGTTTCTATTTGGACATTTTGATCCTAGAGACCTTAAGCAACTCAAGGACCATTTGAGAGAGTTGGAGGTTTTCATAAAATCCATTTTTGAATTTTTCAAAATTGGTAAATTGGATCAAAGTGATTTTTATTTGAAATTATTTTTCCGAATTATTTCGAAAATAAATAAAATAATGAGAGAAGATAATATGACTTCTTCAAACAGAGGAAATATTGGAAATTTAGTTTTAAATAAAAATAAATTTTATTCAATTTTTTTTTTGAGATTTATTCGAGTAAATTAGAGAAAAATATGCATTTTTTAAAAAATTGCATTTAGTCCAGAAAAATGTTCACAATGTCCCAAATATTAGGTAGGGAGGTTGAATTTTTTTTTGGAATTTTTTGAATTTTATTTTATTTTTATTTTGGATTTTTCTCTACGGTGGAATTTAAAAAAAATTCCGAAGTGGGACGGCCCAGCTAGCGCCAGGCCGCGGCCCAGCCACCATCGCCCGCCACCGAGCTCGCGACGGAGTCCCGAGCAGCGCCGCTACCCGCCGTGTCCGGCTCGGACTCCACCGCCGCCGCCTCCTTTGCCCCTCCTCCAAGCCGCCGCACCCCCCTTCCTGCCTTTATAAGCCGCCCCGACCCCCCTCTCCACCCCGTCTCGCCGCCGCCGCACTTCCGACGCCGCCGACGATGCCGCAGCCGCGCCGCCCGCCGCCCCGCGCCGCGCCTCGCCTCGCCTCGACTCACCGGAGCCGCCGCCGCCGCCTTCGGTTTTTCTCGTCGCCATTTAGCCGGTATAAAAACCCGATCTGACCGCCGGTTTTTTTTTTGGTTTATTATTTTAGATCGGTTTTATTTTTATTAGTTCATTATTTAGCGAACCGTTCGTCGGATTAGTTTCTGTAACAAGCGTTTTCGTTCATTAGTCTCTGTTAGCAGACGTTCGTCCGATAGATTTTTCCTTTTTCTGTTTATTTTCGGCCAGGGACCCGTACATAATTATCTTCTTCGCAGATTAGTTCCTGATCTTTAAACCCTCGCAACTTTTTGCTCGTTTATCCAAATCCAGTGAAACCAACGCCAAAATCTTCGTCTTGTTCCCCTCTGTCCAGATTTTCAACTTGAACATGATTTTGAAAATTTAAAATTTGATTTCAAGCAGATTTGAATTTGAACTTATTTTGATCGTAGTTTGAGTTTCGTGACTCCGATTCGATTGATTCTTTTTGCAAATCGAAGCTCTTCACTTGAACTTTCTGTTCAGACCTTTTCTTTTGGGTTTTACCCTTGCATATTATGCTTGAGTCCTTATGTATGCTATTGTTTGTTCACGATAGAGTTTCCGGAGTGCGAGGCTTGCTACTACGAATCACCAGGGTTTTCTGATCGTCAGCAAGGCAAGTAACACTTTGATCATATCCCTTTATTACCCAGTTTTTATGCATTAGTTTCAACCCTCAAACATTGCATGAGTAGGTTTGGTAACATGTGGGTTTTGTTAAGTAGTTGATGAGGTAGGAACCTATTGTCTTTTATCAACCCAGGGAATATACGTTATGCTCATACTATTTTGCTATGCTCGTAGACGGGGATTGGTATGTGAGATTCATGAAAGTTGCGAGAGTAATTTTAACTAAGGGAAACTTAAGGTGGCTACTTAAATACACATCTGGGTGGATTGGTTGCGGGCACCTGGAGAATCCAGTGTTGTGCTAGGATATCCCGGAGTACCCGTGTGATCATCCTATGGAATGCCACCCAGGCTCAAAGGGATCATAAGATTATTCATGCTAGAAACTTCCGTGTGCAGCCATAAGCCATTATGGGCTCTGGCATAGTTGAGTAAGTTGTGTGAGCTCTTGAAGAGGTGGACTAGCAGATGTAGGGGAAGTAGGTGGTATTGTATACCCAGAGTAAAGAGTTAACGCTTCGGAAAGACTGTGTCTCGGTCATCCGTTTCTCAAACACCGTGTAGTGCGAGAAATCCAACGGAGGAGATCGAGTCTTGTGGGGAAAAGTGCGCAAACCTCTGCAGAGTCTATAAACTAATCATGATTAGCCGTGTCCCCGGTTATGGACATCTTGAGTATCTGGTACTTGAATTGTTGATTTGATCTCACCACTTTACGTAATGAAATGGTTGGGTTATTAATATTCTTTTGGGATTGAGTTGGAGGAACCTCCTCATGAATGGCATAAACATGGTAGTAAATAAATTTTATTCCTTTGTTGTACGGAAAAATTAGCTTTATGCAAAACCAAACTTAGAGCCTCCACCAGCCATATATGCATGTAGTGATAGCTGTTATTGTTCATTGCTCTATAGTGTTATCTTGCCAGCATATTCCATGTGCTGACCTACACGACTGCAACGTATCATGTTGCAGAATTTTCAGACGAAGAGTAAGGTGCGCTAGGTCGTTGTCATGCACTCAGCTATGCCGTTGGAGTTGATGGACTCATTTATCTTCGAAGCTTCCGCAGTTATTTTATTTAGTTGGCCTTCAGCCATATTTATGTAATAAATACTCTTTATGAGGATTTTTGATGTAATAAGTGTGTGATTGAACTCTGTTATAAATCTTCAAGTACTGTGTGTATCTGTCAGGACCCCGATTCCAAGTCACATCGATCTAGCCGGTAACACCTCATATCACTTTGCGGCCTCACGCACGGTATTCCCACGGGTGTCGCCTTACCATGGCCCGGGACCGTTTGCGCCTTTTGGCTCACGTATATGATAGTGTCGCTAGCATCCATATGACAGAGAACCCGAGCCGACATGACTAGTCGTGAACCCAAAGTGGCACTAACTTACGGGGACAGGCATACATGACCCAGCAACGAACGTGTCGGTCATCAGCGAGTGAATTCGGGCTGTAGCAACTAGGCTAGCAGGACTCCGGAAATCCGGGCTGTAGCAGGCTAACAGGACTTCGAAAGACACCGCGTGACGTTTCCCCGAAGGGACAGACACATGATCGAGGAAGGACACATGCTGGCCAGTCTAAGTGTTCCGGAGCAGTAGCAAGCTAACAGGACTCCGGTAAACCGGGCTGTAGCGGACTACCAAGGCTCAGTGGAAGCACCAGACTACATTTCCCCATAAGAGAGGCTACCAAGGATAAACAACTAGGTTGTCGGATCCCACACATACCAAGCATTTCAATCATACACACAATATGCTGGATATGGGCAAATACAACATGGCATCACAACAAGACTCTACGACTCAGAGTATTTATTCATTAGTCTCCGAGGAGCCAAGTATTACAAACATGGGTCTCATGACCCAACATTCAGAGCATACAAGTCAAAGCACATGCGGAAGCTTAACATGTCTGAGTACAGACATCTACAAATGAAAAAGGCTGAGAAGCCTAACTATCTTCCAGATCCTGCCGAGGGCACAAGATCGTAGCTGAGGTAACAAGCTAAACGTCGAAGTCCACGCGGAACTACTAGCGAGACTGAGTCTCTCTGCAAAAACATAAATTAAGCAAACGTGAGTACAAATGTACCCAGCAAGACTTACATCAGAACTAACTACATATGCATCGGTATCAACAAAGGGGGTGGTGGAGTTTAACTGCAGCAGGCCAGCTTTGACTCAGTGGCTAACCTGAACTACGACAGCAAGTAACTCTTTTGAGGTGGCGCACACGAGTCCACATATTCACCATATCAATACACCACTATGGATCCGCTCCCGTCTCCCTATGAGAACGCCATCCATGGCACTCACGCTTATCTTGCGAGTTTTAGAGTATCCACTTTCACTTGTCTATGAACTGTACAGGCAACCCAGAAGTCCTTTACCGCGGACACGGCTATTCGAATAGATCATATTAACCCTGCAGGGGTGTACTTCTTCACACATGTTTCCACCACTTAGCGTCTGCACACGACATGTGCTCGGCAGACTTCAAGCGAAAGCCGACGTGGGTGTAGACCACGACCTAACTAACCACACAAGTCTCTAGTCCAGGTTTATCGCCTATTCGGGTTCCATCCGCGAGGAGATCCGGCCGAGGTTTCGCTCACAGCCCCAAACGATGTGTGCAGGGTTCCTGAGACACCAAACGGGCGCTCGGTACACCGGGCCACGGTGTATCTACCGCAACATAGCCCACCCCTAGGGTCAGCGCTACGCACGGCCTCCAACACATATCCTACAAACACCAGAAACTAGTTGCAACTCCTGGACAGAGGACAGGGGCGGTTAATAAGTCGAGCGGGGTCATATTCCAGGGCCCTACGTGTGGCAGTAGCTGTTCATGGATCACAAACACAGAACTCAGTTCCTGAGGACGGTTTCAATGAGACAACCCACCATGTACTCCTACATGGCCTCTCACCGCTACCTTTACCAAATCGTGTTCACACACTTAGCTCACACACAGTAGGACATGTTCATCACCTCTGAATCATCCCCGATGAATCAGACCCGACTCAACTCTAAGCAGTAGCAGGCATAACAAACAGGCATGAATGAGTAGGCACATCAGGGCTCAAACAACTCCTACTCATGCTAGTGGGTTTCATCTATTTACTGTGGCAATGACAGGTCATGCAGAGGAAAAGGGGTTCAGCTACCGCAGCATGTAACAGTTGAATCGATGTTGTCCTAATGTAGTACAAGAGAGCAGGAGCGAGAGAGTGGGATTGTATCGAAATGAACAAGGGGGTTTTGCTTGCCTGGCACTTCTGAAGATAATATAGTTCTTCATCGGTGTCATCGAACACGTCGTCGCAACCATGTCTACTGAGAGGGAGCAACCACCGGCAAACACAAGAGGAACCACAATCAATGCAATGCACATTCATATGAATGATATGTCATATTAAGGTACTGAATTGACCTAGTGCAACAGTTAGTCATATTCATTGAAGTGGAAATCAAACCTATAGCAAATTCCAACTCCAAAACTAATTACTACTTATTCCATAATCATGAATTGTCCTATTCAGTGAGTTTAACTTGTTCAAACATGCATGAAAATGCCATATTCAGATTCTTTGGATTTTTCTGATAAAAAAACATATATAAATCTTTGCATTTGGAGTTACAGATTAATTTCTATGAATTTTTGAAGTTTTGGGCATTTTCTGGAATTTCCTGAATTATTCAAAACCAGAAAATGATTTACTGCGTCAGCATGACGTCGGTGTGATGTCAGTAGGTCAACGGAGACGGTCCAGGTCAAACCAGTGTGGCTCGGCTCCTGGTCAGTGTCACAGTTAGCTAATTAACTAAATTAGTATTAGTTTAACTCCTAATCTAGGTTTGACCAGGGGACGGGGCCCACATGTCAGTGTCACTAGGTGTTGACTAAGTGCGTCATTAGCCCTAACTAATCTGCCATGTCACCCTCGCCGGAGTTACGCCGGCGGCGACCAAAACGCGGCGGAGGTGCACTGGAGTGGCTCGGGTTTCGCCTACAGGCCATCGTTTGACGCGCGGAAGGGCGCGTTTGAAAGAGGGAAGCGAGGCGCATCTGTGGGTGGCCGTGGTTCGAGTGGGGGTGGATGGAGTCAACGGCGGCGAGCTCTTTTGCGGCCGCCAGAGTTCGGGCGTGCACCGAAACGGGGCTACGGAGCACGGCGTGAAGATCTGGTGGGTGTGCTCGGCTCCTGGGAGTTCTCTGAGTGCAGCGGTGGGCTCGGACGCGTGCTTGCACGGCCGTAGTCGCGGTGGCGACATGACCGGCGGCGAGGAGCTGTCGGCTCCGATGGCCACGGTGGCTAGAAGGCGCGGACGAGCACGGGGAGAGAGGGGAAAGAGGCAGGGGCTCACGGCGAATCCAGCAGAGGCAACGGAGAGGCCGGGGAGAGACTGGAGCTCGCGAATCCCCGAAGAGTTCGCCAGCGGCCAGAGGTTGAAGACGATGTCGGGGACGACGCTGCAGGGCTTCCGGCGGGGCGCGGCTCGGTGGAGAGGAAGAGGGGGTCGAGGCGGATCCTCTGAGCGCATCGATGAGGCGAGGCAGTGGCTGTGGCCACGGCGGTGCTCGTCGGCGGCGATGGCTGCGCTCGGCGCGGGTGAGAGAGAGGGGCAGAGGGGAGAGGGGCCACGGGAAGAGTGAGAGGGGTCAGGGGGTTGCGTGGCATCTCCGTGGCGTCGTCTAGGCACACCGGGGAGGAGCCAGGCAGGCAGGGAGGGAGGAGGTGGCCGGCGCGGGGCGGGCACGCGCCTCCGTCCTCCTGGCAGGAGGAAGAAGACAGGGGAGGGGCCAGGTGGGCTTTGCCAGGTAAGTCTCTCTTTCTTTTAATTCCTGTTTTCTATTTTTCTGCAACTTTGTGGCTTTATTAAAAATAGCTAGGCACTTTCAAAAATCACCAAACTGCTCATGCCCACTGTTTAGGATATAAACAACATGGAACATTTCAGTTTATGATTATTTGGACATTTAAAATATTTTATAGCATTTAAATGTCCAAATGCAAATAACATAAGATTTAATTCAGTGACCCAATGATGTCCTAGAAAATTGTGCACCATTTTTGTCAGAGGTTCTAGACCAAGGCAAAGATGATGAACATTTTAGAAGGGCATTTCAGGTTCATTGAAAAGGATTTTAGTAAACCCTAGTTGGTTTAAGTGGTGCTGGTGGTTTCTGTCATCCCCATTTCAACTTCATTTGAAATTAAACATGATGCACACATGAAACTGGCCTAGCTAGAACTAGGGATGTGACAACTCACCCCCACTAAACAGGAATCTCGCCCCGAGATTCAAGCGTAGGGTAAGATGTGGGGGGGGGGGAAGCAGACTAATACAATCTTCATGATCCAGGTTGCATCTCATAAGTATGTTGATTCGATCACCATCTTTGTCTCGATTTCTTGCTCCGAGAACTCCAACTAACATGACAACGAGAGGAGAGGGAAAACTCTAGAAGGATCGATCTTCTCGAAGATCGAACACCTCAGGATCAACTCACAGAATGAGACATAGCAACATCTCTCGAGCTGAGACACGAAGCCCACATCCAGAGGGATGGAGTGAAACAGATGACGGAGGTTCACTAGGTAGACAACAATTCCACACTTAACAAGGTGGTGAACGGTTGTCAACGTAGCGAGGAGTTGAGTTGCCATGATACCATAACGAGACACCTTAGAGGAGGTGACTCATAGAGTTATTTCCTTAAGTGGCAAAAAGAATTACTTTTGATATAGAGATCATTGAGACTCTCTATACCAGCCTAAGGCAAATCTCGAGCGATCGTTTGGAGGAGTTCGGTAGAATGGCATACTTGGACTAGTATGGATGATGTGGATTACCTTGTTGAAGACAACACAAGGGATGATTTTGCTTATCATCGAAAATGGATGGAATCTATGGTAGGACCACTTTGAAGATGATCCTAATCAGTAATTACTGGGAAAGGTAGTCCATAGGGGATGGCACAATGGCGGTGCAAGCTGGAACAAAATGCAAATGCTGGGAATGATTCTTAGTAACTGGGGAGAAGCTCAACAGTAGAGAGTGATTCCACTGTTGGAATGGTTATAGCATAACCGAAGAAAACTGGGAGCAAATCCCAATTAATGCCAATGATAAACCCAATGTTTGCACGTGCTCTCAAGAACTTGAGCATTTCCATACTCATCAAGGTTCTACCAACAACCGTGTCGAGGATCCTGGCAACCCAACATACTACCATGATGAATAGTGATGGATAATGCAGATGCAAAGGAAGATAACATCTACTCAGATTTCACCCTAGCGAGGCCAAGGAAACAAAATCTAGATGATCGACCGAGAGACATTTAGCACTCCGCTTCTAATGTTCTCCTTGATGTACTAGCGTAACCCATTTGATATGGTTTGGCATCTTGAACATCAAGTAGAAGGTCGGACTTCGGGAGCGCAAGAATCCATAAGGAATAACTACGGAAATAAATCCTGCGAGATCCTTATGGGGAGGTGGCCAACTTCCTCAATCAAGATACTACAATGATAGGTCTTCTGGCTGGGTGTGTTAGCCAAGACATCCACTTTACCGAGTTACAGAGAGACCGATATTACAGTTCTTGAGAAACGTTCCAACCATCATATCTGCCTGAGATTCAGATCTGGTTGGTGTCAGGATATTCCAGACTCATCATGTCTGAAAGGAAGGATTGCAACACAAATCGGCGAGATGACATTGCAAGATTCTCAGGAAATGGACTACGGTAGTAAGCTCCAAAACAAGAGCTAGTTCTGCTACACACATGTGAACACGCTGTCTCAGACAAGCATGACCACGTGGTAGTCTTATAATAAAACGCTACCGAGTTCAGGTGGGGAACCATCATCGAGGATATCGAAGTCCTTGCATAAGCCCCGGGTCTTAGAAAGGAACTTCTTCTCCTTGAACAAATCAATCAGTGGCTTGGTGTGCTACGGAATAAATATGGAGTGGAGGTAATTAATCTACCAAACCATGGTATACTTTGCACATGCATGACTGGCTTGGAATGATTCCAGAGGAAGCAAAACAAACTCTCTCGAATTCACGGTGGCAACTTGCATCGAACGCACATGAATTAGAGGAAGTCACTTCTTTCATCCAAACATATGCTCCATGAGCTAGCATGAAGAAATGCTTACAAAAGTTTCCAATACTAACTTAAATGTTCAACATGAATCATGGACAAGATAAGGATGTTGTCGATGGGCTCAACAACAATTTATCAAGATTCCCATAAGATGGGGTTACATGATTATGTGAACAAGATGATAGCATGGGTCAGACCAAAAGATATAATGGTGTATGCCCGAGGAAACAACCACGGATAAGACAACATTACGAACATCGTTGGTTCTGATTTGATTTGATGATAGCCCATACTCAAATCAAAGTTTGGATAAGATAATAGGTCCAACAATTGATCACAAGGATCAATCAATGAAAGTATCATCTTTCTTCAACACACACTCACGAGGATATCCCTTAGGAATGAACTGAGTCAGACAAGCTCTCATCTTCCAACTCTCCAAGTTGTTGTTTAGCTTAACCAACTAGCATCAGGGTATCCGACACAGATTCTTGGAGAAAGGGTGGTTTACAAGAAACCAACTTGATCAAGAACTCAACATAGAGGTCAGGTGACAACCTGGTAGCACTTCCGAGAAGATATTCGGAAAGTCACGAACCACCGATATGTAACTAAGCTCGAGAACAATCTTGCTTTTCAGGGCAAGATGATGTGATCAAATAAGCAAGGGATTGACATAGTCCTAACTCATTGATCGAAGGGTGCACCAGAAATAAGGACTAGGTCGCACGATAAATCTTAGGATGATGATTCAATAACCAACACACTAAGGATGAGAATATTGTCCTTTAACTACCAAGCAACGCAGTTGCTAGGAGTATTGCTTTCACACATCACGATTCCCTTGTCGGTATTCCGGTTGCAACAACACGGAGACCGAGGAATGAAGAACTATGGCGAGAAGTATCACTTCGTCAAGAATTCATAAGAGGTTGTGCAATTTTCATGACATTCTTGACATAAGACGGTAATACTTCAGGGTAGAACAAAATCAAAAGCTGGATTGGCATTTTGATCTGCGGAGCACCACTATTTTGACCCAATCCGGGATATGGATGAGGTACTGGAGTTTGTATCTCCTAGTCATTCCGGAATAGAACGGCTTGACGGACCACAAGAATAATAAGCATTGATAACACGAATGCACAATTAGTCCTGACTATCAATTGATAGACAGAGGTCAGAATACAACTAAAGAGAAACAACTCAAAGGAACATATACTTTCTGAGTTGTGGATGCATAGATTAGTATGTCGGGCAAAGCTCAACATTTCTTCCGGATAACCCATGCAGAAAGGTAGGACTGGCAGATTCACAATGTAGAATGGAGAACTCATCAAGAGCACTCTGGTTGTGATCTTGTAGTTCAAAGAACTTCTGCCTTAATGGTTCATGGTATTTGGAAGAAGGAAATACCACGGACCTCGAGGACTATCGCAAAGTTACTAATATCTTAAGGGGACTAGCAAACACTAACAACATGAAGTAGGGTGAATCTCGGGTTCAGAAATCCAGGAATAGAATGCCTACTAACTAAATGGCATCACGGGATGCTTTCGGGAATAATGGCCAGAATCATCACACGGAGGATACAAAGCATTGCTAGATTACTGAGTGGTTCTCTAAGACACCTAGGGTCATAACAATAGCTCCAACATATATGTCGAGGCAACAGAGTACCTCAACTCACTGATTGGTGTGGTTAAACTGGCCCAAAGAAACATCGGGAACGGAAAGAAGCGATTTGCAAATGCATCAGAATATTTAGAAACCTGGGATGACTCGGACAGCATAACGGCTGTAAATGCTCAAAAGATTTGAGACATCCTGCAATTGGTGGCATAACCACTTAGCAACACAATATCAAGGTTCTGAGATCAACTAGCAACACACAAAAGTAGTAGGAACAGAACAGAGGCTTGAAACCAACAATCCTATAAGTTACTACGGATTAGTAACACGTGATCCTGATAGAAAGATGAGAAGCCTAGTTCTTAAACCCCGTAGCAAAGAAGAGGTTGACTCAGATCAGAAAGGCATAAGGTAAAGGAGTAAAAAGAGCCTTACGTTCCCTTCCACAATCAATTCCCTTATATAACTAAAACATTTCTAGACTCAACTTCGACCAGTTTGGCTTGGTAATCCTACAAGCAGTCAGGCTCTGATACCAAATGCTGTCAGGACCCCGATTCCAAGTCACATCGATCTAGCCGGTAACACCTCATATCACTTTGCGGCCTCACGCACGGTATTCCCATGGGTGTCGCCTTACCATGGCCTGGGACCATTTGCGCCTTTTGGCTCACGTATATGATAGTGTCGCTAGCATCCATATGACAGAGAACCCGGGCCGACATGACTAGTCGTGAACCCAAAGTGGCACTAACTTACGGGGACAGGCATACATGACCCAGCAACGAACGTGTCGGTCATCAGCGAGTGAATTCGGGCTGTAGCAACTGGGCTAGCAGGACTCCGGAAATCCGGGCTGTAGCAGGCTAACAGGACTCCGAAAGACACCGCGTGACATTTCCCCGAAGGGACAGACACAGGATCGAGGAAGGACACATGCCGGCCAGTCTAAGTGTTCCGGAGCAGTAGCAAGCTAACAGGACTTCGGTAAACCGGGCTGTAGCGGACTACCAAGGCTCAGTGGAAGCACCAGACTACATTTCCCCATAAGAGAGGCTACCAAGGATTAACAACTAGGTTGTCGGATCCCACACATACCAACCATTTCAATCATACACACAATATGCGGGATATGGGCAAATACAACATGGCATCACAACAAGACTCTACGACTCAGAGTATTTATTCATTAGGCTCCGAGGAGCCAAGTATTACAAACATGGGTCTCATGACCCAACATTCAGAGCATACAAGTCAAAGCACATGCGGAAGCTTAACATGTCTGAGTACAGACATCTACAAATGAAAAAGGCTGAGAAGCCTGACTATCTACCAGATCCTGCCGAGGGCACAAGATCGTAGCTGAGGTAACAAGCTAAACATCGAAGTCCACGCGGAACTACTAGCGAGACTGAGTCTCTCTGCAAAAACATAAATTAAGCAAACGTGAGTACAAATGTACCCAGCAAGACTTACATCAGAACTAACTACATATGCATCGGTATCAACAAAGGGGGTGGTGGAGTTTAACTGCAGCAGGCCAGCTTTGACTCAGTGGCTAACCTGAACTATGACAGCAAGTAACTCTTTTGAGGTGGCGCACACGAGTCCACATATTCACCATATCAATACACCACTATGGATCCGCTCCCGTCTCCCTACGAGAATGCCATCCATGGCACTCACGCTTATCTTGCGAGTTTTAGAGTATCCACTTTCACTTGTCTATGAACTGTACAGGCAACCCAGAAGTCCTTTACCGCGGACACGGCTATTCGAATAGATCATATTAACCCTGCAGGGGTGTACTTCTTCACACATGTTTCCACCACTTAGCGTCTGCACACGACATGTGCTCGGAAGACTTCAAGCGAAAGCCGACGTGGGTGTAGACCACGACCTAACTAACCACACAAGTCTCTAGTCCAGGTTTATCGCCTATTCGGGTTCCATCCGCGAGGAGATCCGGCCGAGGTTTCGCTCACAGCCCCAAACGATGTGTGCAGGGTTCCCGAGACACCAAATGGGCGCTCGGTACACCGGGCCACGGTGTATCTACCGCAACATAGCCCACCCCTAGGGTCAGCGCTACGCACGGCCTCCAACACACATCCTACAAACACCAGAAACTAGTTGCAACTCCTGGACAGAGGACAGGGGCGGTTAATAAGTCAAGCGGGGTCATATTTCTGGGCCCAACGTGTGGCAGTAGCTGTTCATGGATCACAAACACAGAACTCAGTTCCTGAGGACGGTTTCAATGAGACAACCCACCATGTACTCCTACATGGCCTCTCACCGCTACCTTTACCAAATCGTGTTCACACACTTAGCTCACACACAGTAGGACATGTTCATCACCTCTGAATCATCCCCGATGAATCAGACCCGACTCAACTCTAAGCAGTAGCAGGCATAACAAACAGGCATGAATGAGTAGGCACATCAGGGCTCAAACAACTCCTACTCATGCTAGTGGGTTTCATCTATTTACTGTGGCAATGACAGGTCATGCAGAGGAAAAGGGGTTCAACTACCACAGCATGTAACAGTTGAATCGATGTTGTCCTAATGTAGTACAAGAGAGCAGGAGCGAGAGAGTGGGATTGTATCGGAATGAACAAGGGGGTTTTGCTTGCCTGGCACTTCTGAAGATAATATAGTTCTTCATCGGTGTCATCGAACACGTCGTCGGAACCACGTCTACTGAGAGGGAGCAACCACCGGCAAACACAAGAGGAACCACAATCAATGCAATGCACATTCATATGAATGATATGTCATATTAAGGTACTGAATTGACCTAGTGCAACAGTTAGTCATATTCATTGAAGTGGAAATCAAACCTATAGCAAATTCCAACTCCAAAACTAATTACTACTTATTCCATAATCATGAATTGTCCTATTCAGTGAGATTAACTTGTTCAAACATGCATGAAAATGCCATATTCAGATTCTTTGGATTTTTCTGATCAAAAAACATATATAAATCTTTGCATTTGGAGTTACAGATTAATTTCTATGAATTTTTGAAGTTTTGGGCATTTTCTGGAATTTCCTGAATTATTAAAAACCAGAAAATGATTTACTGCGTCAGCATGACGTCGGTGTGACATCAGCAGGTCGACAGAGATGGTCCAGGTCAAACCTTTGCATCTCCTTTTATATTGCAAACGCGGTAAGATTCCATTAACCTATACTAAGCATCTTTCAAATTTTCTCCTTGTCTTTGTTTGAAGTATAAAACTTCAAAATCCGGTGACAAAGGAGGGGTAGTTATGCTAGACATAGTGACAACGCAAACAAGATCACAAGCAAACAAAAGATCGAACGAGAAAAAGACAAACAAAAAGAAGGAAAATAAAAAGGCAAATATTTTTGTGTTTTTCTGAAAAGGTTTTAGAAGTGGGAGATATGAAAACGAGAGGCAATTGGCAAATAAAGTAAATTGCAAGGAGATGAGATTTGTGATTAGGAACCTGATTGATGTTGATCATTGCCTTAGATATCGTCATAATTATTTGTTCTTCTATCAATTGCCAAACAGTAATTTGTTTACCCATCATGCGCTTTTTTCTCGAGAGAAGCCACTAGTGAAATCTATGGCCCCCGGGTCTATCTTTTATCATATTGCTTTCAGATCTATCTTTTACCTTATTTGTTTTCAGATCTATTATTCCAAAAACCCAAAAATACCTTGCTGCACTTTTTCTTTACTTATTTTATTTCGTGTTTTATTCAGCTCTATTTATCCAGACACATACAATTTAATCTATCTTTTTACCGAGGAGGGATTGACAACCCCTCTTACCCGTTGGGTTGCGAGGATTTGTTCTTTGTGTGCATGTACCGTTTACATAGTGTTGCTTGGTTCTCCTACTGCATTGATACCTTGGTTTCATAACTGAGGGAAATACCTACCATAGCTATACTACATCATCCCTTCCTCTTTGGGGAAATACCGACGCAGTTTCAAGCCGCATCAAAAGGAATTTCTAGCACCATTACCGGGGAGACATCATCAACATCTATCAGGTTCCAAATCACAAATCTCATCTCCTTGCAATTTACATTATTTGCCATTTGCCTCTCGTTTTCATCTCCCCCACTTCACAAAAAATTGCCTTTTTATTCACCTTCTTTTTCGTTCGCCTTTTTCTCGTCAGATCTCTTGTTTGCCTACCTTGTTGTTATGGCTAGCTTGACTACCCCTCCTTTGTCACCAGATTTTGAAGTTCTATACTTCAAGTAGAAACAAGGAGAAAATTTGAAAGACGCTTGGTATAGGTTAATGGAATCCTATCGCATTTGCAATCTAAAGGGGGGCACAAAGATTTTGCTTCATAATTTTTACATAGGATTAGCTTTGCATCATAGACAACTCCAAGATTTTGTCTCAAAATGGAACTTTATTGAGCTTGATGCTAATGCTGCTTATGAAATCCTAGAGGGAATACTGGGAGTTCAACCACCAAAAAAGGGATTTTCTTTTACACAAGAAGGGGTTCAAATTTTAGACAAATTGGTTGATTTACATAAACTTTTTTTTGAGTTGCAGAAATATAGTGAACCTCCCAAACATATTAGTGGAAACCTCAATCGCATGAATACTTTGATTACTCTTTGCAATAAGCGTTTGGATATTTTAGATCTCAAGATGGTCTCTTTCCCTGAGAATATTGGGAAGCTTAAAGAGCCTCCCGGGTTTGAGAAAGCCCTTACCAAGGTAGCAAAAACCAAAGATGACAATACTTTAATCTATGCATTATGCCTAGCTAGGGGCATAAAACAATAGCGCTTGTTGGGAGGCAACCCAATGAATAAAATTTATTTTTGACATTTTCTTTCTGTTCTTGAGTGTTTGCACAATTATGCTACTGTTATGGTTGTGTTTTTTATGTTTTAATTAGTTTTTGTGCCAAGTAAAGCCTTTGGGATCATGTTTGGTGATAGTTGATTTGATCTTGTTGAAAAACAGAAACTTTTGCGCCCAGTAACAGAATTTTAAAAAATCATAGAAGCGCGATAAAATCCTGATTTCTGTACACAAGATTGATATACAAATTTCCTATGTTGTCCTAAGTTTTCAAAATTTTCAGAGTTACAGAAGTATGGACAAATTCCAGATTACTACAGACTGTTCTGTTTTTGACAGATTCTGTTTTTGCTGCATTGTGTGCTTATTTTGATGAATCTATGGACTGTATTGAAGGGTAAAAGCCATAGTAAAGTTGGAATACAGTAGGTATAATGCAATAATAAAATATGAATGGGTTTTGAACAGTACTTAGAGTAGTGATTTGCTTTATTATACTAACTGAACTCATGAAGGTTTTGTTAAGTTTTGTGTGATTGAAGTTTTCAAGTTTTGGGTGAGATCACGATGGATGAAGGAATAAGGAGTGAACAGATCCTAAGCTTGCGGATGCCCATGGAACCCCAAGTTAATATTCAAGGAGAACCAAGCAACTAAGCTTGGGGATGCCCCAGAAGGCATCTCCTCTTTCTTCTAACGACCATCGGTATTTTACTTGGAGCTATATTTTTATTCGTCACATATCATGAGTTTTGCTTGGAGCGTCTTGTATTATATGAGTCTTTGCTTGTTTTGATTTTTAGTTTGTCACAAGTATCCTTGCTGGACACACCTATTTGAGAGAACCAAAATTATGCTATGATTTGTTATAATTGCTTTTTATGCTTCACTTAAATTTTTTGAGCAATGGAATTGCTCTAGTGCTTCACTTATATCTTTTTTAGCATGGTGTGCTTTAATATTTTTGAAGAAATACTCTCATGCTTCACATAGATTTATTTGAGAGTTAGTAAATTTTTGAAGAAATCCTCTCATGCTTCACTTATATTATTTTGAGAGATAAAATTTTTTATGCTCATGTTCTTCACTTAAATTTATTTGAGCTCGTCAAAAGCAATTGCAATATATGAAATTAGACCCAAAGTGATAGATATTCAAGAGGGATATAATAAAAACTTTCATGAAGATCATTGGACAAAATAAACTTGATTCTTTGTAATATTTTTGAGATATGATGATAGTAATATGTGAGTCATATTGGTTAGTAATTATGCTTTAGTAAGGATATTAGTGTTAAGGTTTGTGATTACCTATAGAAGCACGAAAGTCAATAGTTATGCAATGAAATTACATCCTACTTGTGGTGCATTATTCGGTGTTAGTTATGCTTAATGCTCATTTATGTGAATGTTTGTTTCTTGGTTGGTTGCTTCTCAATATTTTTGCTAGCCTCCACTTGTACTAAGTAGAAATACTACTTGTGCATCCAAAATACTTAAACCAAGTATTGCCATATGATTCCACCATACCTACCTATATGCGGTATTTTCGTGCCGTTCTAAGTAAATTTGTATGTGCTAACTCTAATTTTTAAAATGAATTTCCTTTTTGTGTGCCCGTACCGCTCATGAAGCGGCAGGGGTGGCCAATATTTTGCATACTAGATGTGTTATTCTCAAGATGAGTGTTTATTCACTTGTCATTGCACGAGAGTATGGCGGTAATAGGGATGCCCAGTCCCGAAATGAAAAAGAAATTTACTTTATGTTGTCAAATAATGAATTCCTTGGACAGTGTTGGTATGGATGGTACCCGTGGATACGGCTAGCCGTGGAGTGTGAAAGTATGGTGAAAAAAGGAATAAACTTTATTTTATGTTTGGGAACCGCCTATGATATATCTAGCATGGAAAGTGTTGGGAATTACTCGGTCGTTTTCGTTGATGGGAAAAGCATGCCTCTCAAAAAAATCTCTCAATTTAAGCTTTGAGCTCTGGCACCTCTACAAATCTTTGCTTCCCTCCGTGAAGGGCCTATCTATTTACTTTATGTAATTTTTATTTTTATTTGAGTCTCCATCTTCTCTTATAAAGCACCAACTAGGGAGCACTACGATCGTAGTTGAGCATTGGATGTAGCTAATATTCGAGTGTGTTTCATGAATGGATCAGTGATTGAGCATGATGGGCTAGGGATAACTTTCTTTAGTGTTGATATTTTGAAAGACATGGTTGCTTGTTGATATGCTTGAGTATTGAAGTCTTCATGTCAAATTATAGACTATTGCTTTGAACCATCTAAAAGTCCAAATGTCCATGCTACAAAAGAAAAGAACATGTGATGAAAATGTTAGGCAGCATTCCACATCAAAAATTCTGTTTTTATCATTTACCTACTCAAGGACGAGCAGGAATTAAGCTTGGGGATGCTGATACATCTCCAACGTATCTATAATTTTTAATTGTTCCATGCTGTTATATTATCATTCTTGGATGTTTTACAATCCTTTTATAGCAACTTTATATCATTTTTTGGGACTAACCTATTGACATAGTGCCCACTGCCAGTTGTTGTTTTTTGCTTGTTTTTTACTTCGCAGAATATCAGTACCAAATGGAGTCCAAATGCAGCGAAACTTTTGGAGAATTTTTTTCGACCAGAAGACAACTTGGGAGCCAAGGAAGCACCTGGGGGGAGGCCCGTGGGGCCCACAAGACACCAAGGCGTGCATGAGGCCCTTGGCACGCCCTGATGGGTTGTGGGGCCCATGGGGGTCTCGTCCACCGCCTCTCAGCTCTGTAAATACCCAAATATTACAGAAACCCTAGGGAGTCGACGAAACACAATTCTAGCCGCCACAAGTTCCAGAACCACGAGATCCAATCTAACACCATCACGGAGGGGTTCATCATCCTCATTGGTGCCTCTTCGATGATGCGTGAGTAGTTCACCATAGACCTACGGGTCCGTAGGCAGTATCTAGATGGCTTCTTCTCTCTTTTTGATTCTCAATACAATGGTCTCTTGGAGATCTATTTGATGTAATGACTTGCGGTGTGTTTGTTGGGATCCGATGAAGTTCGAGTTTATGATCACATCTATATCCATGAATATTATTTGAGTCTTCTTTGATCTCTTATATGCATGATTATTTATAGCCTTGTATTTCTTCTTCGAATCTTTGGTTTAGTTAGGCCAACTAGATTGATTTTTCTTGCAATGGGATGAGGTGCTTTGTGATGGGTTCGATCTTACGGTGTCCTCACCCATTGACAGAAGGGGTAGCAAGGCACGTATGTATCGTTGCTATTAAGGATAACAAGATGGGGTCTATTCCTACATGAATAGATCTTGTCTACGTCATGTCATCGTTCTTATTCCATTACTCAGTTTCTCCATGAACTTAATACACTAGATGCATGGTGGATAGTGGTCGATGTGTGGAGTAATAGTAGTAGATGCAGAATCGTTTCGGTCTACTAATCTTGGATGTGATGCCTATATATTGATCATTGCCTTGGATATCATCTTAATTATTTATTCTTCTATCAATTGCCCAACAGTAATTTGTTTACCCACCGTGCGCTATTTTCTCGAGAGAAGCCACTACTGAAATCTACGGCCCCCGGGTCTATCTTTTATCATATTGCTTTCAGATCTATCTTGTACCATATTTGTTTTTAGATCTATTATTCCAAAAACCCAAAAATACCTTGCTGCACTTTTTCTTTACTTATTTTAATTCGCGTTTTATTCAGATCTATTTATCCAAACACATACAATTTAATCTATCTTTTTACCGAGGAGGGATTGGCAACCGCTCTTACGCGTTGGGTTGCGAGGATTTGTTCTTTGTGTGCAGGTACCGTTTACATAGTGTTGCTTGGTTCTCCTATTGGATTAATACCTTGGTTTCATAACTGAGGGAAATACCAACCGTAGTTGTACTGCATCATCCCTTCCTCTTTGGGGAAATACCGACGCAGTTTCAAGCCGCATCAGTAAACAAATTACTGTTGTGCAATTGACAGGCGAGCAAACAATTATGACGATATCCAAGGCAATGATCATGTATATAGGCATCACGTCCAAGATTAGTAGACCGACTCCTGCCTCCATCTACTACTATTACTCCACACATCGACCGCTATCCAGCATGCATCTAGTGTATTAAGTTCATGGAAAAATGGAGTAATGCATTAAGAACGATGACATGATGTAGACAAGATCTATTCATGTAGGAATCGACCCCATCTTTTTATCCTTAATGGCAACAATACATGCGTGTCATGTCTCCTTCTGTCACTGAGATTGAGCACCGCAAGATCGAACCCATCACAAAGCACCTCTTCCCATTGCAAGAAAAATCAATCTAGTTGGCCAAACCGAACCTGTCGTGGTTTTGTCACGGTAGGTGTCCTAGAGAAAGGACTTAGTCGTGAAGCCATCGCGACGTGTTAGCTTAAAGGGGTTAAGGCGGACAAGGGACGCAGAGAGTTATACTGGTTCGGCCCCTTGCGGTGAAGGTAAATGCCTAATCCAGTTGTTGTGGAATTGCTAGGGTTTCGATGACCAGGGAGCGAATCCGCTATGCCTGGCTCTCGAGTTGTTGTCTGTCCTTCTCAAACCGCCGTTGGGTCGTCCCCTTATATACATGGGTTGACGCTCGTCGGTTTACAGGATCCTGAGGCCGGCTCATGAACCTCTCTGGCTCGGTCTCTACTCTTTCTATCTTATAACATAAGTTTACATATCAATGTCGGTTTATGTCTACAGGCCTTAATCCGCCGTTGGGCCCCGGGCCTTCATAAAGCGCCTCCATCTTTGTCCAAGTGGGCTTCAAGTATAATAACTCATTATGGGGATAACCCGGCCTCTCCTGGCCGGTTTATACCCAGTAGTAATATCCCCAACATTAGGCCCCAGATTGATTTGAACTGGTTCATGTCAATCTTCAACTTGAGAAAAATTCCTCTTTCAGCATCTTCGCATAAATCTTGTAAACCGCCACGACGTCATCTCCCGGTATCTTGATAAACCGCCATGACATCACCTGTTATTAAAAATGGTATGTCTCTCACCTTCATTAATGAGCCTCCGACAATCGAGGCGACAGCTCTGCCCCATATCCCGCTTTGGGCTCCTCGATTCTCACGCCTGTCACTTATCCATTCGCCTTATAAATAAAGCCGAAGGGTCCGTTTCATTTTTCCCCTTGCCTCTTCGTCTTTCTCCTTCCTCGCGTCGACTCGACCGTCACTTGCAGCCGCCGTCGTCAAGCTCCGCCTTCTTCCTCTACTCCGGCCGCTGCATCAACCTGAACGGACCAGAAAAACAAGGCGCTCCTTCGCTGCTCCGTCCGCATCCGTAAGTCCCTTTCCTCTTTCTCCAGATTCACCATTAGGGTTTCGGTGTTCGTCGGAGTTCATAAAAGCTCCGGCGCTGTCCGTCCTTGTTTCTCTTAGTACCATAAATGGATCTGATATTTCTTGTGCGGTCGTAGTGATAGCCCCTTTTCTCCTCATTAGAGCATCCTCTTCGTATAAAAAAACTCATCTGAATCCGATGAACTGTTGAAGCACCTGTATTTTAGGTCCGAATATATTCTAGTTTTCTGTCGCACTGCAGATCTGAAATTATCATATCACTTTGTGAAACTTGTTTTTCCCTCACTTAGGTATTTTAGATCTGTATCTTTCATACCAATATAGGCGGTTTAGCTTTGTCAAGGAACAATAATCCGGTAGGCATCATTAGTCCCCTCTTAAACTGCCGATTCATTGATCTCTGCACCTTCTCCACTGTCAGACTCCGGTTTAGTAACACCAAACTCCGGTTTTACAATATGTATATACCTCTGCTTCTGCTTATCTTGCATTGCTTTATGCTCGCCCGTCATAAATCTTAAACCGACAATAAATGTGTTTCAGCTTCCCGTTGAAATGGCCAAACAAGTTTACGAGTGCAACTGGGTTCCTTCCTGGGTTACTGAAGAGCAATTAAACATATGTGTCACAACTGGAGCTTTAGCCAAGAAAGAAGTCATCCACTGGAGGGTCCCTGGTCCGGAAAATCCTCCTGAACCCAAGGACGGAGAAGTAGTTGTATTCACTGACCATCTGGGTCGAGGCTTTAGCCCTCCCGGTTCAAAAATTTTCCGGGACGTACTGGCCGGCTTCCAACTCCACCCTCAAGATATTGGACCAAACTCTGTGTCCAATATTTACAATTTCCAAGTATTTTGTGAGGCCTATCTTCAAGAGGAACTCACAGTTGAACTATTCACAGATTTCTTTTACTTAAACCATTGCACAGAGTTCACAGACGGACCCAACACCGAGCTTGGTGGAATGGCAATTCAAAAGAGGAAGGATGTCAACTTCCCTCATGCCAAGCTTCATAGTCACCCCAAGGACTGGAATCAGACTTGGTTTTATTGCAAAGACACATCTCCAACTGATGAAAATCCTCTGCCGGGTTACCGTCCCCACCGGCTTAGCAACACTCATCCCTTCCCCCAAAGGCTAACTGCCAAGGAACGGTCCAACTATGCACCACAACTGTCAAAGCTCAAAGCCTTTATGGCAAACGGTTTGACAGGTGTCGACTTTGTTCGCTGTTGGATAACTTGGAGTATTCTGCCCTTAAGCCGGCGCCCCGGTTTAATGTGTGAGTACACAGGGGATTTGAAAGACCCTCAACGACACATCGACATTCAGCTAACAGAAGCCGAAATTACTGAGGCTGTCAAGAAAATACTGAATGAACCGAAAGCTATCTGTAGCCAGACCGGGTTAAGCCCTTTCTGCGTCTCCAACAGGCCGCCCACTGTAAGAATCACAACTTTCTTGTTTTAGCTTACCCCTTTTCAAATAGTCTCAAAATTTTGTTCATCTTTCACAGGGCGATGACCCATTCTGGAAGAAAAAACCACAGGATAAACCGGCCAAACCACTTCGCCCGAAGACCAAGGTCACCAAGAAACCTGCCAAGAAGAGGATCACTGAATCTTCTGAACCAAATGCTGACGCGGATCCGGCTAATCTGGACTCAGAGGTAGAACTTGACTCTCTCGGTTCTTTCTTCATACACCTTATTGACAATGACTGTTATCAGGACGACGCCGAAGGCAGCCAGGCTGACGATGCAGAGGTAACTATCCTTTCTTCCGGTTCAGACCCTCTGCCAACACAGAAACTCCGTCAAGCAAACCGGAAAATACAATTTTCTCACCCCTTAGCTCACTTGGACCCAAACTTTCTTTTGAAGAAACAGCAACACGAAGCCCGCCGCACAACCCGGCACAGTGGCCAAGTAGTTACTTCTGCCGGTTTACCGAACACTCCAGTCCGGAAACGTCAAACAGAGGTCTCTTATACTCCTGATATTTTTTGCCCCAAGGCGGGTTGTTTTCGACAACCCCTTAATCCGTCTGATTCAAATTATCAGGGAACACCTAATTCGTCCTATGGCGAATCAACGGCCACTCAACTTCCAACCCTCAAAACGGTCCCTGGGTAGGTTATGCTTTAATCTTATCCTTAATGTGTTATGTTTGCATATTGTACTGATCTTTATGCTTGTTCTTCTCAGTGCCAAGCCTAGGCCTAGTAAGAAGGCCCGGTTAAATAGACCGTCTGATGACAATGTGGATATTGAACCGGAGAAGACTCCAGAACTGGAAAGAACAAATACTGATGTTACACATGATGATCCACCGCCTCAAGATTATAACTTCATAGTTGAACAAATAGAAGTTGACACCACAGGCCACACTGATAAACCGACTAGCCCAGCTCGCGTGGATGATAAGTCGGCCAGCCCAGCTAAGGCTGCTGATAAACTGTCAACTCCCGTGAAGGCTGCAGAAGATGATATTATGATTACTGGCGTTGGCCACACCGCTCCTGGCAATCCTGTTGCTTTATCGAAGCATAGTGCCAAGGACGAGGTTTCTGCTATGGGCAAAGGCAAATGGAACACAGATTTGTCATCCTATGCTCACCTCAACGCCCAAGACATCCATTCTGGTTTTTTAAACCGCCTGTACACAAGCCGCGACTTTGAAGCCGGTTTAGTGAATCTAATGAAGGAGCGATATGAGGTAACTGCATAACTGCTTCTCTCTTGTGTTCAATTCCAAATATTAACTCCAGTAGCCCCCAAGTGCCGGTTTATGATAGTCATCTAAACTGGGACTTTGTAATATCTCAACTTTGCATGCTTAGCCTCCAAGGGCCGGGTTATCTTTCTAAGATGAAACGGTACCTTAGAATTGCAATATTACAACTTTCGCCGGTATAGTCCCCAAGGGCCGGTTTAACTGATGAAGATGAACCGGGACTTTTAGAAGAATACTCATAATGTCACTTTGAACCAGCATACATTAGCCCCCAAGTGCCAAGAGTAATACTTGCATTGCACTTGGGACTTGCAGAAATTTCTGATTACGAGCAAATATGCATTAGCCCCCAAGTATCAGGTGCATGACCTGTTATGTGCCTGGTACTTCAAATATGCACTGCCAATTCATGATATGTTTGTCTCTTATAGGCTGAGCTGGGCAAAAAGGAAACTCAAATCGCTGATCTGCAAGAAAACATCAAGTCCCAGCAGGCAGAAACCTCCAAAACCAAAGATGAGCTTACCAGTGCCTTAGCCGCTATGGAAAAGCTGAAGGAGAATTTCAACAAGGAGCGGGCGGATTGGGACAAAGAAAAATCCGCATTGCAAAAAAGAGCCGAGGATGCAGAAGCAGCTCTCAAACCGGTGGTGGATGAGCTAACTGGTGTAAAGCGGCAAATACATGCCATGACTGCTGCTGTGTTTGGTAAATATCCTGGCTTTAAATTTTCAACATATCATCCCATACATTGCCGGTTTACTGATGTTTATAATGGCGCAGGAACTCGCATTAGTCATCTGGGCTCTGACGTACAGAAGAAGCTGAAGGCTGCCTATGCTCTTATAGAGCAGTTATATACCGGCGCACAACGGATCATCTGCACTGCTTCTCACAACAAGCCGCCCCCAACTTTAATCAAGGAGAGCTTAGAAAGGTTGTCAATACTGCCTGTCCGGGTAGAAGAGCTAAAGAGATCTGCTGCCAGGGCTGGTGCTCTGACCGCACTAACCCGGGCAAAAGCATGGGTGCCTGATCTTGATCCGGTGGATGTGGCTAAAGGCTATCCAAGCTTAAAAGAAGACGGATCAGAATTTGGCCATGAGGACCTCCGAGCAATAAACCGAGAAGTACGTCCACTGGCTTGCCAACTGGCTGAAGAAACTGATCTTTCCTATTACCAGGCGAGTTATGATGTCAACAACAAACGGGTTGCTGCACCAACCCCTGAGGCTAAAAATCTTATCCCGCCAATCCGTAAGCACACCTTTGCCCCTGACGTTGAACCGTCCACACTTATAACCGATGAAGCTGTGTTCCGAGCGTTAACTGGGATCGATTGGGCCACCATTGACTTCCAGCCGCTGGGTAGAGAGGAAGAGGATGAACCGGCGCAAGGCGATCCACAACCGTCAGGGCACCCTGGTGACGAGTCATGATCCAGAGGCCGATTTAACCTTCCGCGCGCTGCAATACTTGCCAAAAAACAATTATTCTTTTGGGCACTGAAACGCCTTGTAATAGGCTAGTTTAAACACTTGGTCTGCTATGCCATCGTGCATATTTTCTTTGCTTGATATTGTTAATTCACCATGCTTAAGATATATGATGTTCATAATCCAGAGCGATTTATTCAGGCTATTCCTGCATACAAAAAGTTGAACTTGTCCTGGCGGTTTACCACCGGACGGGTCATGATGCCCAAGCATATAGCCTGGGTTTATAAGCAAGGCTGTTTAAAAATAATCAAATATGAAAATAAATGATACCTCTGACTTTGAATCACATCGTAGGTTGGCCAACTTTTGTAGTAAGGGCGATACCCCAAACATGAGTATTGATAACTCCTTCCATATTGTGCCGGTTTATGACAAACCCATACCGGGTTGTGAAAAACACCGGATTACTCATATAATTCTGGCGACTTATAGTCAAAACCAGACCGGGTTAATAAGCACCGGAATACGACTAATCATGTACTGACAACTTGTAGTTGAAAGCCGAGCCGGGTTGATTAACGCCGGTTTACCAAAATCATCATAAATCTCATCAAAGGCGAAAAACTTGGCAAATAAAAACATATGAAAACTTGTAGTCGAGGCTTTTCACGGGCTGCCAGGCCCCAAATCCGAGGCTTTTCATGGGCTGCCAGGCCGCTGAGTTAAACCATTTTACAAAGCCTTTTAAGATGGACCTCAATCTTTAACCAATCGTCGTTTTAACTTTGACAAGTTCAGGGTCTTATGAGATTGACTTGTCGAAGTTCGACGGGTCATACCAGGTTTACCTGGACGGAGTGACTTACTTAAAAAGGCAGGTTAACCCGGGGTTTTAGGTGTATACACCAGGCTTCCAAGCCGTGGCTTGATAGCCTATTACAAGTGTAGATTCTTTGTTCATTGCGATAGCAAAGAATCCCCAAGCAATATTTTGAGCTGTGCTCAGTGGGTGCCTATGTTTGAGTTGTTCTTCTGGAACACTCTCTTTGGCCCCTAAGTAATTTTTCTTTTTGGCTCTGAGCCAATCAAGAGGTGTAGCTATGGTTCGAGTATGACCAAGCCCCCAAGTGATTTTTCTGGTGGCCTTGCGCCTATCAAGAGGTGTAGCTAAGGTTCGAATACGACCAAGCCCCCAAGTGATTTATCTGGTGGCCTTGCGCCTATCAAGAGATGTAGCTAAGGTTCGAATACGACCAAGCCCCCAAGTGATTTATATATATGGCTTGATAAGCTGAATCAAAGGATAAACCGGACGCCGCTTTATAAGCAGAAATCTCCATGTAACCACACCTGATGTAAAAAACAATAGATACCTCGCTTTAGCTGAGGCTCCGGTTTACTAAATTGATCATAATATATACATTGTCATAACTATGTACATGGCAGAGCCTAGGGCTCAGGTATAGTAAGGCCGTAGATGAGCGATATTCCACGGCCGGTGGGTCTCCTCCTCCGATTTACGTGAGTCTTTGTGCTCTCGAACATCGATTAGGTAGTATGACCCGTTGTGCAGGTTCTTGCTGACCACAAAGGGTCCTTCCCAAGGCGGGGATAACTTGTGCATATCTGTCTGATCCTGGATGAGTCGGGGCACCAGATCGCCTTCTTGAAAAGTTCTGGTTCTAACCCGGCGGCTGTGATAACGACGCAGATCTTGCTGATAAATCGCCGATCGAGCTACTGCAATGTCACGCTCCTCATCTAACAGGTCAAGTGCTTCCTGCCGTCCCTTCTCATTATTCGCTTCAACATAAGCCGCCACACGAGGCGAGTCATGATGGATGTCACTCGGGAGAACCGCCTCTGCTCCGTAGACCATGAGGAAAGGTGTGTAACCCGTAGACCTGTTGGGCGTGGTATTGATACTCCATAACACAGAAGGTAACTCCTCCACCCAACAACCCGGCGTCCGTTGCAAAGGAACCATAAGCCGGGGCTTGATGCCTCTCAAGATCTCCTGATTGGCTCTCTCCGCTTGACCATTAGATTGGGGGTGAGCCACTGAAGATACGTCAAGCCGGATGTGCTCACGCTGACAGAACTCTTTCATAGCCCCTTTGGACAGATTAGTACCATTATCAGTTATAATGCTGTGTGGAAAGCCAAACCGGAAAATCACCCTTTTGATGAATTGAACCGCTGTAGCTGCATCACACTTACTGACTGGCTCTGCCTCCACCAACTTAGTGAACTTATCAACCACCACCAAAAGGTGGGTCTTCTTGTCCTTGGACCTCTTAAAGGGCCCAACCATATCCAGCCCCCAAGTTGCAAACGGCCAAGTAATTGGAATCATTCTCAATTCTTGGGCTGGAACATGAGCTCGGCGTGAAAACTTCTGACAACCATCGCACTTTTTCACCAAGTCCTCCGCATCAGCATGAGCCGTCAGCCAATAAAAACCGTGACGAAAAGCTTTAGCTACCAGGGACTTTGAACTGGCATGGTGACCACAATCCCCTTCGTGGATCTCACACAGGATCTCACGGCCCTCTTCAGGAGATACACAATGTTGAAACGCCCCTGTTACACTGCAGCAATGTAATTCGCCATTGATAATAGTCATTGACTTGGATCGCCGGATTATCTGTCTGGCCAACGTCTCATCCTCTGGTAACTCGCCTCGGTTCATGTACGCCAGATATGGGACGGTCTAGTCCGGAATAGTATGAAGTGCTGCCACCAATTGAGCCTCCGGATCAGGAACAGCCAGATCCTCCTCTGTGGGAAGTTTAACCGACGGATTATGCAGCACATCCAAAAAGACGTTGGGTGGAACCGGCTTACGCTGGGAACCCAAACGGCTTAAAGCGTCCGCCGCTTCATTCTTCTGCCGGTCCACATGATCAACTTGATAACCTTTGAAGTGACCTGCAACAATATCCACCTCTCGATGATATGCAGCCATGAGAGGATCCTTAGAATCCCAAGTACCAGACACTTGTTGAGCCACCAGGTCCGAGTCACCGAAGCACTTAACCCGGCTCAAATTCATCTCCTTAGCCATCCGAAGACCGTGGAGTAAGGCCTCATATTTAGCTGCATTGTTAGTGCAAGGGAACATTAAACGGAGAACATAACAAAACTTATCTCCTCGTGGGGAAGTTAATACAACTCCAGCCCCCGAGCCCTCCAATTGCCTGGATCCATCAAAATGAATAGTCCAATAAGTATGATCCGGCTTCTCTTCTGGCGCCTATAACTCTGTCCAATCATTGATGAAATCCACCAGTGCTTGTGATTTGATTGCCGTCCGAGGCACATAATTTAACCCGTGCGGTCCAAGCTCAATGGCCCACTTAGCAATCCGGCCAGTTGCTTCCCTGTTCCGGATTATTTCCCCCAAAGGAGCAGAGCTGACTACAGTGATGGGATGACCCTGGAAATATTGCTTAAGCTTCCGGCTTGCCATAAAAACTCCATACACCAGCTTCTGCCAATGTGGGTACCTTTGCCTAGACTCAATGAGTACCTCACTGATGTAATAAACCGGCCGTTGAATCGGATATTCCTTTCCGGTCTCCTTGCGCTCCACCACAATAGCCACGCTAACTGCCCGGGCATTGGCAGCCACATATAACAGCAAAGGCTCTTTATCAACAGGAGCAGCAAGGACAGGCGGCTCGGCTAGCTGCCGCTTTAAATCCTCAAACGCTTCATTGGCGGCGTCGCTCCAGAAGAAATTGTCCGTCTTCTTCAGCATCTGATATAAAGGGATAGCCTTCTCCCCGAGGCAACTGATAAACCGGCTCAAGGCTGCAATCCGGCCTGCCAAGCGTTGAACATCATTGATGCACTTCGGTTTAGCCAAAGAAGTTATGGCCTTGATTTTCTCCAGATTAGCTTCAATGCCCCTGTTAGACACCAAAAAGCCCAAAAGCTTGCCTGCTGGTACACCAAAGACACATTTGGCCGGATTAAGCATCATCTTATAAACCCGGAGGTTATCAAAGGTCTCCTTCAAGTCATCTATCAATGTCTTCTTCTCTCTGGATTTCACCACAATATCATCCACATAAGCGTGAACATTGCGGCCGATCTGATCATGAAGACAGTTCTGCACGCAGCGATGATAAGTCGCCTGGGCACTCTTTAGCCCAAAGGGCATAGACACATAGCAGAAGGCTCCAAAGGGAGTTATGAAAGCTGTCTTCTCCTGGTCCTTAACTGCCATTTTGATCTGATGGTAGCCAGAATACGCATCCAGAAAACTCAAACGCTCGCAACCCGCCGTAGCATCAATGATTTGATCAATACGAGGGAGGGCAAAAGGATCCGCTGGACAAGCCTTGTTCAAATCTGTGTAGTCCACACACATACGCCAAGTGCCATTTTTCTTAAGTACTAGCACCGGATTAGCCAACCACTCAGGATGAAATACCTCCACAATAAAGCCAGCTGCCAAGAGCCTGGCCACTTCCTCACCAATAGCCTTGCGTCTTTCTTCATTGAACCGGTGGAGAAACTGCTTGACCAGTTTAAACTTGGGATCAACATTAAGAGTGTGCTCAGCGAGTTCCCTCGGTACACCTGGCATGTCAGAAGGCTTCCACGCAAAGATGTCCCGGTTCTCACGGATGAACTCGATGAGCGCGCTTTCCTATTTCGGATCCAAGGTAGCGCTGATGCTGAACTGCTGGGATGAATCGCCAGGAACGAAATCAACCAGCTTAGTCTCATCAGCCGACTTAAACTTCAAGGCCGGATCATGCTCTGTAGTTGGCTTCTTCAAGGAAGTCATATTTGCCGGATCAACATTTTCTTTGTAAAACTTCAACTCCTCTGTTGCACAAACCGACTCCGCATAAGCCGCATCACCTTCTTCACATTCCAAAGCGATCTTACGACTCCCATGTACCGTGATGGTCCCCTTATGACCCGGCATCTTGAGCTGCAGATAAACATAACAGGGCCTCGCCATGAATTTAGCATAAGCCGGCCGCCCAAACAGGGCATGATACGGGCTCTTGATTTTCACCACTTCAAAGGTCAATGTTTCTGATCTTGAATCATGCTCATCACCAAAAGCAACCTCCAGAGCTATCTTACCGACCGGATACGCCGATTTACCAGGCACCACACCATGGAAGACCGTGCTGGACGGTTTAAGATTTTTATCTGTTAACCCCATGCGACGGAAGGTTTCATAATAAAGGATATTAATACTACTCCCCCCATTCATGAGTACTTTAGTGAACTTGTAACCTCCCACCTGAGGTGCCACCACCAACGCCAGATGACCCGGATTATCAACCCGAGGTGGATGATCCTCTCGACTCCACACAATGGGCTGTTCAGACCAGCGTAAGTAACGGGGCACCACCGGTTCAACGGAGTTCACTGCCCTTTCATGAAGCTTCTGATCGCGCTTGCACAGGCTGGTGGTGAAGACATGGTACTGCCCACTGTTTAACTGCTTCGGGTTGCTCTGGTAACCGGACTGCTGCTGCTGCTGTTGGTTCCCCTGATGATTATAACCACCTTGGTTGCCTTGATTGCCTTGATTGCCATGTCCGCTTTGATTACCATGGAATCCTGAACCGGAACTGCCTCCACCATAACCCGGCCCATGAGACCCAGGGCCTGAACCGCAAGCCGGTCCATTATCATTCCGGAAAAAATCCGAATCTTTGAATTCTCGCATAATGTAACAATCCTTCCAGAGGTGCGTGGCCGGATTGTCCCGCGATCCGTGCTTTGGGCAGGGCTGGTTCAACAGGTAATTCAGGCGCTCCAGATTGGGACTTGGTTCTCTTCCACGCGGGGGCGGTTTACCCTTCCGACGCTGGCCATTACCCTGCGCGTTGGTATTAGCTACAGAATCTGAACTGTTATCCGCTTTACGCTTATCGATGTTTCCATGCCCCGCCGAGTTATGCTGCTGCCCTTTGGTGCTGCCCCCCTTCTTTCCCTTTCCTATCTTGTCATCATCAGATTCAGGGTCCTTGGTACTATCAGAGTCGGCGTAATTCACCAGAGCTGCCATAAGCATCCCCATGTCATTGCAATGTCGCTTGAGCCGAACCAGCTTCAATTTAAGAGGCGTAAACCGGCAATTGCCTTCCAACGTCAAAACGGCCATATCAGCGTTGATGCGGTCCGATGAATGCAAAATCTCTGAAACCCGGCGCACCCAATGGGTTGTTGATTCTCCTTCCTCGTGGACATAGGCAGCTAAATCCACAATTGACATGGGCTGCTTGCACGTGTCTTTGAAATTCTGAATAAACCGGGCTCTTAGCTCGGCCCATGACCCAATGGAGTTAGCTGGTAGATTTTTCAACCAAGTGCGAGCTGTCCCTTCCAACATCATGGTGAAGTACTTAGCACATGCCGCGTCATCTACGTCCAGCATCTCCATCGCCATCTCATAACTCTCCACCCACGACTCGGGGGATAAATCGGCAGTGTAATTCGGCACTTTACATGGGCCCTTGAAGTCCTTGGGCAGCCGTACATTGCGTAATGCTGGGACGAGACACGGCACCCCCAAAGAGCTGGAGGTAACCCCTGGTTCCACCGGAGTTGTTGGACGAACCGAAGTAAGCTGACGGGCCGTGTTCTGTGCTACTAACTCAGCCTCTCGACGTGCCCTAGCACGGTCCATCACATCCTGAACATCAACACCGCCACCCGTAAGGTTATGGCCTCGTAGCAGATTACGATCGCGGGCGCTGCTAGACACAGCCGGTTCATCAACGTGCCTGCTGTAACTCCGGCTTGGGCGGGGGGTGGAATGAATCCTCTCGCGACTGTACGAATAAGCCTGTTGCTGAGTTAAAGCTGTCTGAAGGAGCTCCCTAGCCCGTCGCGTCTCCACCGCTACAGGGGACTCTCCATCGACTGGAAGGGCCGCCAATCGTGAAGCGGCCGCGACTATGTTATCCAAGGGGTTGGAGTAATGACCCGGAGGCGTGGGCACATGCTGGGATGGCATATTATGAAGAGGCGGATCCATTGCGCGTGGCTGAACCGGCGTCCCCGTTCCAGGCGCTTCTACCCGGTTTACCACTGGCGTGTTGAAGAGATTCCTGGCTTCATAAACCGGGGGCAGGTGAGACCGGTACCGTCTCCTCATTACATCATTTGACGCGTTCCGATCCAATGTAAGCTGATAGGCCTGTGCATCTAACTCAGCCCGCTCTGCAGCCATCCTGGTGTTTTCAGCTGCCAGATCCATCTTGGCTTGGGCTATCTGATCCTTCACCTTCGCCACTTCTGCGTTGTACCGCTCCTGATCCGCCGGGCGGACATCGGTCGCTAACAGTGCTGCCAAGGCGTCGAATAAATCGGACAGAGCCTGAGCTGGTGATAGCGCAGGGCCTCCTGCCCCAGCGGCCGTCATCGCTGCTGAACCGGAGATCATCGCCGCAGCGGTCGAAGATTGTGGCGCTGACTGCGTACCGTCCATGAAGATCGCAACCCGGCTTGGCGGGTCGAGAGAGTCCGGAATACTGTCGCCATCGGAACAACCACCAAACCGGCCATCTTGCAGCTGGTACAATGACTCGGTCTCTCCAGTAGATGACTCGTCACCGGAATAAACAATGGTTTCGCCATCATACTCCGATCCATCTTCAGATTCCACTCCGTGGATGACTCCCACGAAGGCATGCTTCATGACAGGCTTAACCTTGGCAGACCTCGCACGCTGAGCCGTTTCGATGATGTCGGTGCAGATGTCCGGCTCAGGGCCCGGTTCGAGAATCTTGCCAATGAACACGTGAATGCCGCCGAAGGGGACCCGGTACCCGTACTCAATCGAGCCGGCCTCGGGGCCCTAGCCTGCGTCGTCGATGTAGAGCTTGCCACGACGACTTTTGGTCATCCGGCCCACAGCGTATCCCTTGAGTCCTTCGAAGCTGCCCTCTAAGAACTCAAAACCATCGTGCGATAGCCCCACGGTGGGCGCCAACTGTCGTGGTTTTGTCATGGCAGGTGTCCTAGAGAAAGGACTTAGTCGTGAAGCCATCATGACGGGTTAGCTTAAAGGGGTTAAGGCGGACAAGGGACGCAGAGAGTTATACTGGTTCGGCCCCTTGCGGTGAAGGTAAAGGCCTAATCCAGTTGTTGTGGAATTGCTAGGGTTTCGATGACCAGGGAGCGAATCCGCTATGCCTGGCTCTCGAGTTGTTGTCTGTCCTTCTCAAACCGCCGCCGGGTCGTCCCCTTATATACATGGGTTGACGCCCGTCGGTTTACAGGATCCTGAGGCCGGCTCATGAACCTCTCCGGCTCGGTCTCTACTCTTTCTATCTTATAACACAAGTTTACATATCAATGTCGGTTTATGTCTACAGGCCTTAATCCGCCGTTGGGCCCCGGGCCTTCATAAAGCGCCTCCATCTTTGTCCAGGTGGGCTTCAAGTATAATAACTCATTATGGGGATAACCCGGCCTCTCCTGGCCGGTTTATACCCAGTAGTAATATCCCCAACAGAACCCATGTTTCAGAGAAGACATACGAGGCTATAACAATCATGCATAAAAGAGTTCAGCAAAGACTCGAATAATATTCATGGATAGATCTGATCATAAACTCACAATTCATCGGATCCCAACAAACACACTGCAAAAAGTCATTACATCAAATAGATCTCCAAGAACATCGACGAGAACATTGTATTGAAGATCAAAAAGAGAGAAGAAGCCATCGAGCTACTACCTACGGACCCATAGGTCTGTGGTTAACTACTCACGCATCATCGGAGGGGCAAGGGTGTTTATGAAGAACCCCTCCGTGATAGTTGACCCCTCCGGCAGAGTGCTGGAAAAGTCCTCTAGATTGGATCTCGTGGTTCTAGAACATGCGGCGGCTGGAATTGTGTTTCGTTGACTCCCCTAGGGTTTTTGGGATTTTATAGTATTTATAGATCTGATAGTCGGTGGAGAAGCCTCCCGTGCGCACCACTATCCACTAGGGCGCGCCTGGGCCTTCTGGCACACCCTGGTGCCTAGTGGGCCCCACGGGCCCCCTCTGGTGCACTTCTTTGGCTCCCTGGGTGTCTTCTGTCCAGAAAAAAAATCTCCAAAAAGTTTTGTGGCATTTGGACTTCATTTGGTATTGATAATCTGCAAACACTACTAGAATCAGGATCTTTGCCGTCAGCCAGCTCTTTGTCGTCTGCTAGCTGACGGCAAAGAAGGTCTTTGCCATCAACTTACAGAAAGCTGACGGCAAAGAAAGAGCGGACGGCAAAGAGGGTGTTTGCCGTCAGCCTGCTCTTTGCCGTCAGCTAGCTGACGCCATAGAATCTTTGCCATCTGCTAGCAGATGGCAAAGAGGGTGGGTGGCCCACTAATGAGAATGACCTAACAGCCACTTTCTTTGCCATCTGCTAGCAGACGGCAAAGAGCTCGAAAGCAGACGGCAAAGAAAATAACCTAACGTATCTAACGGCCGCCCCCGCGCCCGGCAGACGGCAAAGAAGAAACGCATGCCACGGATCGATCCCATGGATCGATGACTTCGCACACACCCGCCCACGACCCACACAGCCCCGGGCCCCACCCACGATGCACACACACCCACGCCCAACCCACGCACACACACACCCCATTGGATCCCATCTCTCTCGTCTTCCTTGATCCCCTTTCTCCACCCCACGCTGCCGCCAGATTCCAGCGATCCCCGCCGTTCCCCACCGCCCAGCTCTCCTCCCTGAGGTAACCTCTCCCCGCTCACCATCTCCACCGACCAGTTTCTCTCCTCTCTCAGGAGAGCCACGCCCAGGCATTGGTGGTGGTGCACCGCGAGGAGGCCCCAGCGGTGTCGAGCTGCTGTTGTTGCGGGCACAGCGACGTGCTGGGGAGGAGCTACGTCGGGATGCTACTCCTGCGCCGAGCTACTGCTGCTGCGGGCACGACAACGAGCCGGGGAGCAGCTGCGTTAGGCTGCTGCTACTACGTCGAGCTGCTGCTGCTGCGGGCGCGGTGTCTCTCCTTTCCCCAAGTCAACGGAAGCTCCTCTTTCTCTGGCCTAAGTATTCATTATTTTTGTGCTATGTACAATAGTAATGTAGTACAGGTTCAGATCATCCATGAATTGGTAGTTATTGGTCATATTTAGTTGCATTTTGGTCAGTCCGGTTGTGGCTATGGAGCACTTCTTTTGGTCATGTGCTAGATCTGTCATGTAGGAGTATTTGGCAATGGATATTTGCTCATACAGAATTTTGATAATCAACTAGGAATTTCAATTAGAATCAAAGCAATGCTACTTGTACTCCTTTCATGAAAAAAAGGCTACTCGTACTGAATTTTTCATGCATTGTACTGTTAACTAGCAATCTCGTGCACATGTGTTTCCTTAGCTGTTTTTCCATTTCTTCAGTTAGCAGTTCAGTTAGAAGACTAGTTCAGGCTTTGTTTTTTTTCAGTTCCGTAGTTGTAGCTCGGGAGGGTGTTAATGCGCGCCGCAATGCGAGGTTGTGGGATGGCACGATCAGAACAGATCGTGGCGCGCGCAGCACTCCACCTCTTCCGTTATTTCTATTGTAAGCTGAATAAAAGGAGAAAGAATAGACAGAAAAGCTGCGCAAGTTTGGCAGCACAAAAACATGAATGGAGAGATAGAAATATCCATTTTAAAACAAGTAGCTTCTCTCCTGCTTAAACACATGGTTATTTCTCTGAAATTGCCCAGCTGTAGCACCTCTGAATTCCATCCCAGGAAACCTTCCTCCCTCACAATCAACTTCTTTTATACTAGAAAGTTGGCACTAGTTAAATTTGTATAGCTTTCTTTCCCTTGTTTCATACTATTACTGTATATGCTCCTGTGCATCTTTTTCTGAAGGAGGACCAGCTTTCAAACATGTGCGTGAACCAAATTCACGGCGATCAGACAAGTCCTACTACTCGGTGGTCCCATGATGCTCCAGTAAGACTTCAGTCGGAAGATCACTTTGAACTCATGGATCCGCAGGGTCATCGCTCAAGTCGAAGATCAAGATCGACGAGAAGATGAGGTCTGGACCCTTGTAGGAGACCATCCTCAAGCAGCGCCAGATGTAAGTTGACTTCTTCAAACCCAATCCGTGCTTGCTCCTCTTAATCAACTAGATTATATTAATTAACACTAGCTACTGAACTTCTTGGATTATGTTACCAATTTTGATGATGGGCGTCCAGCTATTATATTAGTAATTTGATTTTGGTAGTACCGTTGAATTTGGTTGCTGCTATTCATTTATGTATGTGAAGGAATTAGATAATGTGCTCTTTTTTTGTTTGCAAAATGAAGGACGCTGCATCCAGGTAGTGGGAATAGTTAGTCCTTGCTATCAATAGTAGTAGCATTATTCACTGTTGAGTGTGAGGGAATTTGATGATCATCTACTTTTGCCTATCATCTACTTCTGATGTTTTCCCTGAAAGTGACATGTGATCTTCCTTTGTTTTTCTTTAGCTGATAGTATGATAACTGCTTGCTTGGCAGAAGTTATGGTTGTGCTGTTTCTTAGGTAAATAAAGAAACTGAGATTTAGTTCGATTTGGAGCACCTCTTGTTGTACCACGGCTCCTTCTCTTAGAGATGTACTTGTACTGCAAGTTTTGGATTGGGAGGGGAAAATGCTCTTCTTTCAGTCTCTGTTGAAGTCAAACCCATCCATGCAAAATCTGTACTGTAGTAGAATTAATGTAGATGAATATATATGCCTTGCAGTTTTATCGTGCATGCCATTCAACTAACTTGCTCTTGTCCATGCAGATGGAGTAGGAGGACGAGCAACAGCAGCAAATCAGCCTGATGATGACGGGGTACGGGAGGCAATGGTGATCATGCTGATGGCATGAAGAAGGCTGATGAACACAACCTGGACCTGTTGGCATTTAGAGATGGCAAACACAGGCGGCGTGGAGACAGCAACCTGGACCACCCACCTCCCTTGCCTTTTTAATTTTGGTTGTGGTGGTTGCATCACCGGCGCGGTTACAAATCAGTATGTAGTGTGCTTGTGGAGTTGGGTCTGGACTGCAGTGTCCATCCAGTAGGTTAGGTGTTGTTGCTGCTAGATCCCATGATGCTCACCTGAGTTTTGTGTTATGTGGAGGCCAACCTTTGTGATCTTATTTGTCGACACTTGTGTGATCTCGTCTTACTTTGTGATACAGGTCGTATGATATATATGTTTTTATGGATGATCTTGTGATGTTCTTATTTTCCTGTGGTCTGTGTTGATATTTGTGATATATGCATGGGCTATACATATGAATATGAATTGCTGAACATACTGTAAATCAATGACAGAGATGGCAAAGAAGGAGATTTGCCGTCTGTGCATCTGGACACTTTGGACACTTTGCTGTCTGCTGGCAGACGGCAAAGACCTTTGCTTCTTTGCCGTCTGCCAGCAGACGGCAAAGCACGCCATTAGCCCCCTAACGGACCTAACCTGCCACATGTGCCGTCCAGGCTCTTTGCCGTCTGCTGGCGGACGACAAAGACCATTTCATCTTTGTCGTCCGCCAGCAGACGGCAAAGTGCCCTTTACCGTAGCTTATTCAGCCGGACCTATTGCCGTCTGCAGGCTGACGGCAAAGGCCTTTGCCATCCGCCAGGCATGCCTTTGCCGTCAGCCATGGCAGACGGCAAAGTGCCTGATTCCTGTAGTGAAAGTAAAAAACAAGCAGAAAACATCAAGTGGCACTGGGCACTATGTCAATAGGTTAATCCCAAAAAATGATACAAAGTTGCTAGTAAATGAGTATAAAACATCCAAGAATGATACTTTAATAGCATGGAAAAATCAAAAATTATAGATACGTTGGTGACGTATCAGCGGGTCTACTAAAATGGACTCTAGAAGCGGAGGCCGTGCTGCAAGACCTGAAAAAGTACTTGTCCTCTGCGCCAACTCTAGTTGCACCTAAACCACAAGAGCCGTTGCTGCTATACTTGGCGGCAACGAATCAAGTGGTTAGCGCTGCACTTGTTGCGCAAAGGGAAGCCGACGATGAACAAGCAACCGTGGCAAAACCTCCCCATGATGAAGTAATGTCTTGCCCGGCAAGCGTAGGCGCCGGCAAAATAAAGGAGGTGCAAAAAGAAATAGCTGAACAACAAGTCGTACCGAAGAAGAAAATGGTGCAACGGCCAGTATACTTTGTCAGCTCTCTGTTGCAATGAGCTAGATCGAGGTATTCGGGTGTGCAGAAGTTGCTCTTTGGCCTGCTCATGGCTTCCAGGAAGTTGCGCCACTATTTCAAGCACATGAAATCACTGTGGTCACCCTCTTCCCGCTGCAGCGCATTCTGAGGAATCTAGAGGCAACCGGCATTAGAGTTGTCAAGCTTTGTGCTAAAGTTTGAGAGTACATCAACTATCCAGAGCAGAGCATTAGCTGAATTCATTGCGGAATGGATGCCAACACCAGATGATGAGATCCAGGAGTCAGCACTCCCTTGGAAGGACACGGAAAAGAATTGGATCATGTACTTTGACGGTTCTTTCTCGCTACAAGGTGCCGGTGCTGGAGTACTATTCATCGCTCCTACCGAAGAGCATCTCAAGTATGTTGTTCAAATGCATTTCCCCTGGGAGGAAGCCACCAACAACACTGCTGAATATGAGGGACTGCTTGCCAGCCTCAGAATCGCAGTAGAGTTGGGAATCAAAAAGCTGGTCATTCGCGGAGATTCACAGCTTGTAGTAAAGCAAGTAAACAAGGACTACCAGAGCCCGTTTATGGAAGTGTACGTGAATGAAGTGAGAAAGTAGGCCGAATACTTTAACAGCCCGCAAATAGAGCACGTCCCTCATGCGGAAAACAACATCGCTGATCAGTTATCAAAGTGTGCTACTCAAAAGCTACCTGTGGAACCAGGGACTTTTCTGCTCCACTTAACTCAACCCACAGTCACCCCGTCAACGAGAGCCAAGATGAGAAGGAAGATAAGCGCCGACAAATACTTTCTGACAGAGCTCCCAGAAGCCGTCGGTAAAGTAGTTGCTAGGAATTGTAATGTGCTTGCCAGTGAGCAGCAACCTTAGGCAAAATCACAGATTCTTGCCAATTAGATCAGCGCTCCTGCGGCCGAAGAGATGCCTTTAGTCCTTGTCGTTGAGCCCCAAGCTCCGACATGGGCGCAACAAATAGCCCAGTTCCTCCAAACAGGAGAACTTCCCGAGGAGCAAGAACAAGCTAAAAAAGTAGCCCGTCAATCATGTATGTACCAGTTTGTGGATAAAATCCTATGCAGAAAGCGACCAAATGGAGTGAAATTGAAGTGCATTACCCGGGAAGATGGACAGAAGTTGTTGACGGAGATACATGGGGGTGTATGTGGTTCCCACATAGGAGCGAGAACCCTTGTCGAGAAGGCTTTTCGGCAAGGCTTTTATTGGCCCACTGCCCTCCAAGATGCAATTGAGCTAGTAACAAGATGTGAAGCATGCCAGTTCCATTCAAAGAACATACATCAACCAGCACAAGCCCTCCAAACAATCCCTCTCTCCTGGCCCTTTTCAGTCTGGGGGCTCGACATCTTGGGCCCTTTTCCCCATGCTACCGGGGGATTTGAGTACTTGTGCGTTGCCATTGACAAGTTCATGAAGTGACCTGAAGTAGAGCCGGTGAGAAAGGTGACTGCATAGTCAGCCATCAAGTCCTTCAAAGGGTTGGTTTGCCGGTTCGGGGTCCCGAACAGAGTCATCGATCACTGACAACTGCACTCAATTAACGAGCCACGCCTTCATGCAATACACTCAGAGCCTTGGAAGCAAGGAGTGCTTTGCATCCATTACTCATCCAAGGAGTAACAGGCAAGCAGAAAGAACAAATGCTGAAGTGTTGCGCGGGCTCAAAACAAGAAATTTTGGTAGGATGCACAAGTGTGGGAGGCATTGGATTGACAAGTTGCCGGTAGTTCTTTGGTCACTCAGGACGACACCAAATTGAGCTACCGGCCAGACACCCTTCTCCCTGGTCTATGGTGCAGAAGCGGTACTCCCCACGGAACTCATATACGGGTCACCTCGAGTACTTGCCTACGACAAAGTAGAGCAAGAGCAGCTGCGGCATGACGATGTCGTGCTCCTTGAGGAAGATCGTCTTCGGGCGGCTGTGCGTGCTGCATGCTACCAGCAAGCTTTGCGCCGCTACCATAGCCGCAAAGTTCATGCTCGGAGCCTTGAGGAAGGCGACCTTGCCCTTAGGTGCGTCTAGTCTGCCAAGGGTACAAACAAGTTGATGCCGAAGTGGGAAGGCCCTTATCGGGTAGTATGAGTCACCAGACCTGGCACAGTCCATCTGGAGACCGAAGATGGCATTCGTGTGCAAAACTCATGGAATTGAGCATCTTCACAAGTTCTACCCATAAGGTGCGGTTGTCGGGCCTTGCCCCGGCAATCCGTTTTGTACAAGCATAGTCTCCAAGGCTTGTAACCCTTTGTACAAAGCCAGGCACCTGCCCTGTGCATAGCTGAATAAAAGCAAGTGTTTCACAAAACTTTCATGCATGTTTTCTTGTTTGCTTAAGAATGATTTTGATGTGATTACTCTGGTTTTAGATAAGATGAATAACATGCCGTTAAGGGCCTCGTGCTACCTTCTCTCTTTCTTTTTCTGACAAAGGCAGAAGGGTCCCTCGCGAGCAACTTTCCCAGGGGAGGATGGAAGCAGGCTCGTTTATTTGGTCCTACGGCAACTCTTCCTTATCTAAGTGATAAGAAGTATAACAAAGAAAGATAAGTTTGTTTCATCTGAAATTTCCCGGCATTCCATGTTGCGCCTACATATGAGAAACTTGCACGCGAGGAGATCTTGCCGCGTCTATCATTTGCGCTCCTGTCCTTGCCTCGAGCCCACTCGACAGGATTAGTTGCAGCTGCGTTTAAAAAGACCGGTAAGGGACCGGCTTCTATTCGCGCTCCTAGCTCGCTTCGAGTCCACTCGTTGAAGATTAGTAGTAGCTGCTTTAAAGGCCACCAAGAGGCTTTGTCGGAAACCTTACTTGGAAAAGAGTACTGGGGGCAAATCCTTCGAAACTTCAACAGCAGGCACAAGTTCCCGGCAGTTTTTTTAAATTGCGTGAAGCAATAAGTACAAATCATACAAGTGCAAACATGGATGAGGAAATACATAAATTTGATTCAAACACGGTAAATGCCTGCATTTTTTTTTTGATTAAAAGAGAAAAGTGCTCTGTAATGCCTTTCTTGTCCCTCTCCTCCTAGGGTTTACATCGAGAGCAAGGAGGGCAAAAGGAGCGCCTGGGCGACGCCCTGGTCACCCCCGCCAGGACCAGAGGGACGTAGCCCGACATGATCAGGAGAGTGCCACCCCAGAAGGGAGGATGAAGCCAGGGATGGAGAGAGCGGCTAGACGAGGCATACCCAGGAAGGAAGATGAAGCCGGAGTCCATGAGCAGGCCTGCCGGGGTCCAGCTGGAGGTGGCGGTGGCATCCAGACCAAGCACCCCCGGCAAATCGCTCTGCCGGGGTCCGGTTGCAGATGATGGTGCTGCCTGTGCCTAGCTGGTGATGATGGTGTCGCTGATGTTCAGCTCGAGTCCGAGTCGCCGTCTTCGAACTTGATGACTGGGGACTCGCCATCGTCGTCTTCACCGTCCGTGTCCTCCTTGTCGCTGTTGCTCGAGGAGGAGCTTTCATCGTCACTCGAGCTTTCTACCAGCACCCAAGACGAGAGCCTGAACGCCTGAAGACCTTGATGGAGAGCATGTCGGACTCCACCAACTTGAATCAAAGGACATACCCCTCCGCAAAGTAGTGGGCGTGGGCGAAGGTTTTCCATCAGCACCTAAGGAGCATGACGCGAGGCGCGGGGAACTCGATGTTCACCCACACGGTGCAATTGCAGCAACCGCTCATGCGCAGCCGCAGCCCAAGCGGCTGATCGACCTCCATCACCCTGGCGAAAGGACGGGGAAGCCGCAGGCGACTACGGGGAGGATCGTGCAGCTTGACGATGAACTCAAGAACTGTGTACCCCGTATGACCTTTTGCCGGGGGTGGAGCAGTTGGAGGAGAAATGATGAGCGCATCACTCCGTCCGCCTCGGCCGCAGGCACCGCGTCGACCCCAACCTAGCCCAGTGGCTCCGCCTCGTGCACTGGAACCAACCTCTACAGCCGCAGCTGAAGCCCAGCCGTGGTGTCGAGGAGAAGCTCTCACCGTCGTGGAGCACGAGCCCGACCTCTTCCTCTCGCCATGGTAGAGGCAGAGGCAAGAAAAGAGAAGGAGGAGGAGATGGATGAGCATCACTATGCTCGCGCCCCTCCTTTTATAGTGGGAGCGAGGGGGGCTGGCTCTCCACTACTCTCGAGAAACCGCCCTGCTCTGCCAATCCAGCTCTCTGCATCCCTGGCTGGTGTCTTGCTCCATCAACCGCCCATTCTCGCCAATCCAACGCCTCGACTCCTCTGGCTAGAGCACTACCATCACGACTACCCTTCTGCACCAATCCCATGTCCCGCGTCTAATCCGGGTCGTGGGGAAACGGAGAAAAGCTGCAGTAAAGGAGGGCGTGATGACAGAAATGGCAGTTACCCCAAACCACGCACACACACCCTAACAGCACCCCGCATACGTGGGCGCCCCCTGGTCTCCGGTATAACGGCTCGTGCCACTATAACCCCAAGAGAACTAGGGTATGGCTGGGGGCTGGCCTGGATATGAGATTAATGAGGAAGCAAAGAAGATCTCAAAGACATGACATCGTTCCCGGCAAGATCGATGTCTGTGCTTGTGCATTTGTTGGACCTACCCCAACGATGCCCGGCGGCACGTATGGTCTAGGCCCGGGGTCTCCTGTCGGTGCAACAAACATGAGTGTTTGCCGCCCTGACTTATGCACAGGCGCGTTGCAACTCATACATCAAGTACCAAGTCTCATACACGACTAATCCAGAGAAGCCGCTCTTCGTGAGATCAAGGAGAGCATTAAGAAGACCAAGCATTGGAACAAGCTACAAATGTCACAACGGAAGCAACTAACTCCGACAGGAACGAGCCGGCAAGCCAAGACCCGGCAAGCCCCTCGGGCATGAGCTTTCTGCCAAACACCAGCGCTCCGCCTCACCGACCAGCTGGCTGGAGATTAGTGAGGTGTCGATCCCGCAGGTGTTTAGGTGGACGTGACCCGTGCGTGTCAGCTTGCTGGGGGGGGGGGGGTAAATCACCTTTATTGACACCCGTCCTGATGGCGTGTCATGCTCATAGGAGGTAGCTGGTTAAGCGGTGTGGCGGCCTTCCCGGGATTCAACCTCCACATGACACCTAGCAGCGCATTTAATGTGTTTGTTCTTAACTGGCAGCGTTAGGTATGATAGCTCTGTATCAGTCTAATCACCCCTATAATGACCTTTTTGCCACTGTGGTGACCCCTTGAGCTATAAAAGGAGGGCCAGGGAAACATTAGTAGGGGTTCGAATCTTCGCAACTCTCACGCAAGTTATTCGTGTAGTTGCTCTCTCCTCACCACTTGCCAGGGGAGAGCGCTCCGTGTATTTGTGCTCAACCACCACCCAATACACCAAAGGCAGGAGTATGGTTTTACGCTCTCGGGCGTCCTGAACCTGGGTAAAATTGTGTGCTCCTTGTTGTGTTTCCTCTTTGCATCAATCGCCACCCCTCGCCGAACCAGCAAAGGGGCAGCACGGCCCCATAGATCGCCGGTTCCATGCAGACAATTTACATGGCAAAACTAAATGTATATAACACCCATTAACTGATTCTATACCACTGAACCATTAACCAGAGGCCATATCCTTGAGCATTGTCTTCAACTTGTACTATTCTTCACTCTAGAGTCCATGCTAATTTATTACCAAATGGATAACTTTTCAGCTGGAGCTCGTCGGTGATAGGTCGTGACCTCCTTCAGTTTGGAGATGTCTGCCGATGATGGAGACATACTTATGCTCAGCCTGTTTTCGGATTGTAAGCGGGGCACTTTCTCGTCCGGTTCTAACAATCCTATCGTTAGAGTTTTCACAACCGAACAAGAAAACCCCCGACTTGAAATCCGAAGGCGAGTTGTGAATAAACCTCTATCCTCCAACGGCATGCAGCTCTAGACCAAAAGATGCCACCAAGCATCACCTACAAACTCTTGCTACTAAAAGTCATTGGTCTCGTAAAAACTTATCGAAATCTCATGTGTCAACATACAAGTCGTGATAGCATCTTTTATGATGTGCAACGCCAAAAGTTGTAAAAACACTCGTGTGCCAACATACAAAACATTCATGTCTAAACATTTTACTACCAATTTCAGTTCACTACCAATTTACAAATGAAACAAACCGTATCCTTTTGATTGGCAATTTAAATCAGTGACCAACTTACAAGAAGGAATATGTGATTTGCTGGGGAAACACAAGATAAGAGGCTAAAGATTTGGTTTGTACCATGTACCCAAAACACAAAACTTTAATCTATAGAAAAATTAAGTGTTGATATTTAGATTCATGGTACAAAAATACGGTAGCTATAGAGTTGATAGTCACTATGAATCTTTTTATGATGTGCTCCTATTTTTCCTTTGTTACTCAACTAGTCGACCGGTGGTAAAAGATGGTACATACATTCTCGGTCTAAAGATGGTAAGGACAACTAACAGAAGTTCATGTGATCCAATCCAACACAAAGCATATTCAGTATTGTCTAAATATACAACATTAGAGAAAGAGAGACAGAGGAAGGAGAAGACATACCTATGCTCACGGATGAGCGACCTATCCTTGGTCAAGTAGATCCATGGGGAGGAAGCCGATGTCGAAGCGGCTTCTTGGTCTAGCAGAAGCACTATGAGGAAGCCGGTGTCCCGCCAACGAGCGGTCCCCTACACCTCGAGCTTCTCTGCCAGCAGACCATGCCGCTAGGGTTAGTGGCGAGAGGTGGAGGAAGAGGGGAGCTTCGAATCTACTTGGCGGAGGAGATAGATTAGACCAAGACGACCTCGGATCTGCATAGCCCCGCTAGGAGACGCGACAGAGGAGGCCGAAATTCACCGGAATAGGGCGGCGGGCGAGGTGAATAAAAAGGAGACTGGGGTAGCAGCAGAGCGAAGTGAGGGGATGTGAGTGAGAGGGCCAAATAGCCATTCGCATACAAAAGATAAACTAGAATCATCCATACTTACAAAAAATGCTAATTAAAGACAAAGTAGAACCATCCATAGACTACAAAAAAAAGACACATCCGTGACATTATGGCCCGAACGAAATTTTTTCTGTCATGGTTATGACACTTCTATGACGATAATTGTGACAAAACCATGTATCATCAAAGATGTGGTGGGCTCCTACTTCTATGACAAAAAATCATGACAGAAAATGGGCTTTTCATCCTAGGCGGGCTGGGGACGCACCTGCATGACATTCTTTGGGCCGTCCATGACATAAAAAATTGTGGTAGAAGTGAGGGCGAGGAAATTTTCGCGGAGTTTCCGGTTACGGTGGGTGGTCGGGCCGAGCGATGCAGTGTGGTTTGTGCGTTACTCTCTCGTACGCGCGTGTGGTGCGAGCCGTGTTCACTATAGCTGAACCCGAGCGAGAGAGGCATTCGCTTACTGAACCCGAGCGATCGATCGATCCCACTATATACTAAAGCCGATCGATCCCTTCACTGCTAACTGAACCCGAGCGATTCCTTTGCTAGTGCTGCTAACTAAACCCGAGCGATTGATCGCTGCTGCTGGCTTACTGAAGCCAATTGAGCCCCCGTGCGAGACATAGCCACCCGGTGTGTTGGGTTGCCTCTGGATGAACAGTGCCCATTGTTGGCGCGCGCGCGATATGTAGAACGAGTCGAGACGTGGTGAGTCGACCTAGCCCGTTGGTTGGCTATGGATGAACAGTTCCCGGTGGGGGTTGGATATGAACAGGAACTCGGCCATGTGTAGGCAGTTGCCGCTGGATGAACAGGACCCCGTGGTAGTAGGCGGTTGCCGCTGGATGAACAAGACCCCGAGGAGGCCGCCACACCCCAGCCGGTTGGGGGTGGATGAACAGGACCCCGTGGAGGCTCTATGAACAGTAACCGGTGGAGCCTGGGGGACTACGGTGGATTAACAGTAGCCCGTGGAGTCCCGTTTTGCGGTACGCCACACCCCTCCCGATGAACAGGACCCCATTTTGACCGTAGGCGCTCCAACAGAAGTCTGTTTCCTCCGTTTTGCGGTACGCCACACCCCTCTTGATCAACAAGACCCCGGTTCAACCGTAGGAGCTAGAAGAGAAGTCTGTTTCCTCTGTTTTGCGGTACGCCAGACCCCTCCCGATGAACAGGATCCCATTTCGACCATAGCCGGTCGAACAGAAGGCCGTTTCCTCCGTTCTGTGATACGCCAGACCCTGTTTCGGCTGTTCTGTCCAAGCCAGTTGGCTCCCATTGAACAGGACACATTCCGACCCAGTTGGTTGCCTCCCGATGAACACAATGATGTTTCCTCCGTTCCGACCCAGCCGGTTGGCTCCGGATGAACAGGACGCCGTCGTTGCCGTCTGTATGTGCGAGTACGTGTTAGAGACCCCTCCCGTATGTATGTGGCCGTATTTTTTGCCCTGTGGCTGTACATACGTGTACACGATTTAGATGGGACTGCGTGAACTGCTACCGCTCCTTACTCGGCCACGGTTCATCGTGGCAGACAGACCGATCGACCGGTATGTACGTACACGTCTGCGACCACATAGACAATGGTACATATGCTTCGACCTGGTGGGTCCCAGCTATCAGGGAGGATAAGAATGCACTTCCTTGCGTGCGAAGATAAAGCTGGTGGGTCCCAGCTGTCAGGGGAGGAATCATTTTTTCGTGTAATAAGAAGGCACTTCCTTGCGTGCGAAGATGTAGCTGCTGGGTCCAGCTGTCAGCCTCACCACATACAATCCTCTTCTGATGGCTGTCGTTCGTTAACCATGTTGACGACACCGCATCGAGAGCACCAACGCAGTGGATGGCGATGAGGCCTAGGAAGGGAATCAACCAGAGCCGGGGAAGACACGGCAGTGGTTTCCCATGCGAAAGAGGGAGTACGAGGGTTGACTGGTTCGGCTGCGGTGTGAGGCTGTCGTCGCCAGAAAATAATAGGGGGTGTGGGTGAGTAAAGGGAAGGCCTGGCCAGTGGTGGGAGTAGGGTGGGAAGGTGATGCCTGCACGGCAGCACAGCCGGCCACGGGAGGCGGGAGCAGGCGATACGGCCGGAGCTGGTTTGGGCGGCTGGAGCAAGCAGATCAGAGGTTGAAGAAGCAGCAGGGCAGTTGGATTAACATTCAACGGTCACTGCTGCTAGAATCTTTTTGTTGACTAAGTTGACAAAGCCCTGCGTATGCGTCAACTTAGTAGGCCCACAAGTCAGCCTCCAAATCTGGTGGGCCTCAGTTGTCATGGGGAGCAATCGTTATTTTTTGCTTACTAAGGAGGCACTTCCTTCCGTCCAAAGATATAGCTGGTGGGTCCTAGTTGTCATGGGCAGTATTCATTTCTTTTGGTGTAATAAGGAGGTACTTGCTTACGTGCGGCCATGGACCATGTGGGTCCCTACTGTCAGCCTCTCCACATACAACGCTCTTCCAATGTTGTCATTTGTTGACAACGTTGACCACGCCGTGCCGAGAACACCAACGCGGTGGACGATAGCGAGACCCAAGAAGGGAATGACCCAGAGGGCCGAGAACACCAACTCGGTGGACGACGGTGAGACCCAGTAAGGGAATGACCCGGAGGCGGTGAAGCCATAGCAGTGGAGGGATGTGGGCGAGTAGAGGGATGGCTTGGCCAGCGGTGGGAGTAGGAGGGGGTGGTGAGGCCTGCGCGGCAGCACAGCCTGGCCATGGGAGGCAGGAGCAGGCGGTCCCACCGGCGCTGGATTTGGTGGCTGGAGCAAGAAGATCATAGATTGAAGAAGCACGACGGCCGTTGGATTGACATCCAATGGTCACTTCTGCTAGAATCATTTTGTTCACTAATAATATATAATAAGTAAAAAATCTTGCATACGTGTCAACTTAATAGGCCCACAAGTCATCCCATTTTCTATTTTTTTAATAATTTATAGCTCATTTGCAACTTCTTATGCAATTTATTGCAGTCCATTTTCTTTTTGTTGGCCAGGGCAAGGGTTATAAATATAAACAAAATTTCGCATATTTGGTGGGGGCCAAACTATTTTTAATACCGAAATGTCATGCCATATTTAAAGTACTTTCAAAATATATTTAAATTAGGTTAAAACACAATGAAATTGGAATCTGAAAATGTGAAATAATTCAGAAATTTGAAAGTAATTCCCAATTTGTTGTGTCTTTTTTATATTTATAGCCCATTTCATATTACTTTTAAGATTTGCAGCGGTCTTGAAAGAGTTGCAGCCCAGCAGGGCGGAGAAAAATAAGTAGGCCTGGGTTGGGTATGCCTGGATTGGGTATTCTTCAGAGAAAATAAACTGGGCTAGCCATTTTCACAAAGAAAAAATAGATGGGCTGGTCATGTGGTGAACGTAAAATAGAAGCCTGGGCTAGACGGGTCACAGCCCAGTTGGAACCCTGCTCCGTCTCAACAATAACAAAATATATATATAGCTCGAGCAGCTACATCCCAGGTGTCAGCGCTCTTGTGTAGTTCTCTTGTCTATTGACTATACGCTGACAACGTCGTGGGTCCCAGATGTCAGCAAACCACTAGGAGGAAGCATTTTCTTTTGCTTGTATATAACAAAAAATGAGGAACTTGCTTGCATACGGCCATGGACATGGTGGGTCCCTTGTGTCATCCTCTCCATGTAATATCCTCTCCTGATTCATCTCGTTTGTTGACCATGTTGACAAGGCGAGAGGGCGGTGCCACGGCGAGCGCACCAAGACGCGCAGCGGACGACGGTGAGGCCTTGTACGGGAACAAACAGGAGCCGGGGAAGATGCGGCGGTGAAGTCACGGGCGAAGGGGAGTACAAGGGTTCACTGGTTCGGTGCGGGGTGTGGCTGACATTGGCGTTAATGATTTAGGAGAAGGTGGGGCAGCAATGCATGCGCTGAGGCACAGCCAGCTGTGGTAGCCGGGAGCAGGCGGCCCCGCCGGCGCTGGTTTGGTTTTGGCGGCTGGAGAAAGACGAGACTGAAGAAACACAACAGACTGTAAAAGTAGCAGGAATAGTTAACACCCTTAACTGAAACCAGCAGGGGCACTTAACAACCATAGCTGAAAGCAGTATGAGTACTTATACAGGTTCAACCGTACAAAGCACGCCTAAAACAGTGCTACTTTGCCTATAGTTAACCAAGGGTGGGGCCACCAAGCCTCAGGACAAGGCCCATGCGCCACCCCGCACATCCACAACCTTCTGAAAGCGGATTCATCTCGCAATGTGGTCAATAAACAGGATATTCACTTCAGAGCCATGGAAAAGCATGAACATAACCTTCTGTCCTATTCTCGAAGATCGACGGGCATTCTTATTTTAGACCACCCATGAATAAGTATCTTTTCACCTCTAAGGGAAATGGAGTAGGTCGACATAAACATCATGTTGTGACCAAGCGCAAGTCTGACCCGACCATGGTCAGGCATCTGTATAGGAACAATAAAACTGGGCAGTTTCTGTTTCAAGAATATCACAGCTATAAAACTGTGTATAAGAAAGAGTTTATGAACAACATATATAATAGAAAACAGCTCGTACCATAAGTTTATTGACACAGTTGGACCTGTTCAACATGTGCACAGGTGGCACACATAGTCCACGAGGCCTTCCACCATTGAAACGCCCCACAAGGACCTCAAGACGATCAATAAAGTGTAGGAACTGGTGGATGTCGTCCCAGTCAACTTCAGTGCCATCAGTGACAGTCGAGTTCTTATCAAATAACAAATGAGTAGTGTCCTGAACTTTGTAATAACCTACACGTGCCACCAATTATAAGGAATATTAGTTAGACATAGCATCTTCGTGAGAGAAGGGAATCACAAATTGTTGCTACTTCTAAAGTCAAATTGTGATTAGTTAGACAGAATAGGTGGATTAAGAAGTAATTGAGGCAACATGCAAGAACCAGATACAAAACTAACATGGATGAACTACTAGAACGACATCGGGGTGGAAAGTCACAGTGAAGATGAGACCAGGTTCTGCTATTTCCATCAACATTCGTGTGCCAACTTTCAGTCTGTAACACTTGAGAAAGTTTATCCAAGTTCGGCCATAAAAAAAGCAGCGATCTTCTTGGTTCATGTACCCAACTGGGAAGTTATATCCATGGCGTGTCTTCAATGTGACCATTAAACTGGTGTATTTAGTTATGGCAAGGCCGACCATCTTGAGTACATGTGTTCTGGCAGAGCAAAGGATGCACTTCGGGAAAAATAATATGAGAACACAATTTATTCGCTATCCAAATCTAGAAATAATTTCCACTTTCACGTCAGTGTTGACCATGGTACTAGTACCTTTTATCCAAATATAGAAATCCAAATTTCCAAATTAGTCGACAGCATGTTCAAAAACCCCAACCCCCCGGATAGAAAAGAGGATTCTAGGAACATACTGTGCATGTTTCAGAATCATGTGTTTGGATGAGAAGGAACAAGTGTGGCATCTCGCTAAGGGTGCAGAAACCTGTAGGGTCCTCGCACTTTGGGCACTGCAAATGAAACACACTACATTCAATAGGAAGAAAAATGCATCAACGGAGGTGACTGGCATCCTGGTTCTCCATGAGAAAACCCTAAGCAATCGCTGAGAGGAGGTTTTATCTAAACAAGCAGACGAGTGAGAAGGGAATTCATGCCCAGTGGAATGTTACAACTTTGTCCGTCTAGCTTACTACTACTGCTGGAAAGGTGGGGTTTTGTGATTTGACAGCTCATTGGGCATTATTGCGGCGCTACGACCGTGGTGATTCTACCGTGCAGTTGTGCACTCTATTTTGGTGCATGGCATGTGGACCCCATTGCGGATGCCCCGCATATCAACGAAAGGAAGTGGAAAGGCAGGAGTAACTAATTACACATAAATATATTTTTGATAGAGAGATACTCCCTATGTAAAGAAATATAAAAATCTTTTATATCACAACTTTATACATAAGAAAAATAAAGGGGAATATATATAACATAATATGGGGTTCAAATGAGAATAAAATACTGAGATAGGCTGACAGGTCTAGAATTTGGGCCACAGGCCGGTAGGCCTACATGTTTGGGGGCCCATGTGTTCTAACTCAACGCATTTCATCCGGTAATATTGCAAGCGATCGGTGATACGTCTCCAACGTATCTATAATTTTTGCTTGTTCCATGCTGTTATATTATCATTCTTGGATGTTTTACAATCATTTTATAGCAACTTTATATCATTTTTTGGGACTAACCTATTGACATAGTGCCCAATGCCAGTTGTTGTTTTTTGCTTGTTTTTACTTCGCAGAATAGCAGTACCAAACGGAGTCCAAACGCAGCAAAACTTTTTGGAGATTTTTTTTTGGACCAGAAGACACCCAGTAGGCCAAAGAAGTACCAGAGGGGAGGCCCGAGGTGGGCACAACCCACCAGGGTGCGCCAGGAGGCCCAGGCGCGCCCAGGGGGGTTGTGCCCCCCTCGGTGACCTCCCCCACCGCCTCTTCGCCCTATAAATTGCCAAATATTCCAGAAACCCTAGGGGAGTCAATGAAAACACAATTCCAGCCGCCGCAAGTTCCAGAACCACGAGATCCAATCTAGACACCATCACGGAGGTGTTCATCATCCTCATTGGTGGCTCTCCGATGATGCGTGAGTAGTTCATCATAGATCTATGGGTCCGTAGCCAGTAGCTAGATGGCTTCCTCTCTCTCTCTCTTTTGATTCTCAATACAATGTTCTCTTGGAGATCTATTTGATGTAACTCTTTTTTGCAGTGTGTTTGTTGCGATCCGATGAACTTTGAGTTTATGATCAGATCTATATCCATGAATACTATTTGAGTCGTCTTTTGATCTCTTATATGCATGATTATTTATAGCCTCCAATTTCTTCTTCGAATCTTTGGTTTAGTTAGGCCAACTAGATCGATTTTTCTTGCCATGGGAAGAGGTGCTTTGTGATGGGTTCGATCTTGCGGTGTATTTTCCCAGTGACAGAAGGGGCAGCAAGACACGCATGTATTGTTGCTATTAAGGATAATAAGATGGGGTCTATTCCTACATGAATAGATCTCGTCTACATCATGTCATCGTTCTTATTGCATTACTCCGTTTCTCCATGAACTTAATACACTAGATGCATGCTGGATAGCGGTCGATGTGTGGAGTAATGGTAGTAGATGCGGGCAGGAGTCGGTCTACTAATCTTGGACGTGATCCTTGGATATCATCATAATTACTCGATCTTCTATCAATTGCCCAACAGTAATTTGTTTACCCACCATGTGCTATTTTCTCGAGAGAAGCCACTAGTGAAATCTACGGCCCCAGGGTCTATTCTTTATCATATTTGCTTTGAGATCTATTTTTATTCACTTTTATTTTTAGATATATTATTCCAAAAACCCAAAAATACCTTGCTGCACTTTTTTATTACTTATTTTATTTCACATTTTAAATAGATCTATTTATCCAATCTACACAAATTTTATCCCGTCAACTTGACAATTTCTAGCGCCGTTACCCGAAGAGGGATTGACAACCCCTCATACGCGTCGTGTTGCAAGTATTTGTTCTTTGTGTGCAGGTACCGTTTACATAGTGTTGCTTGGTTCTCCTACTAGATTGATACCTTGGTTTCCTAACTGAGGGAAATACCTACCGTAGTTGTACTGCATCATCCCTTCCTCTTTGGGGAAATATCGACGAAGTTCAAGCGACATCAAAAGGAATTTCTGGCGCCATTGTCGGGCAGACATCATCAACATCTATCAGGTTACTAATCACAAATGTCATCTCCTTGCAATTTACATTATTTGTCATTTGCCTCTCGTTTTCATCTCCCCCACTTCACAAAATTTGCCTTTTTATTCGCCTTCTTTTTTGTTTGCCTTTTTCTCGTTAGATCTCTTGTTTGCTATCTCTAATTGTGTTACCATGTGCCTTCTATTTGTTTGCATCTTTGCTTGCTAAAAATCTATTGATATGGATCCTCATCCACTTGCTAATCTTTTCAAAAGATCCAATTATGATGAACCAATTGCTAGTGAGTTGAGTGCACTTGATTATCTCTATGAAGTTTTGCTTGAAAATCATGAATCTGAAAATTATGATGAAGTGTTGAAAGAAGAAATTTATAAAGTGATTCATGATAGTTCTTTCAATGAAAAGCGTGATTACAATGATGTTATTATAAATTCTATTAATGGCAATTGTGTTAATGATATGCAAAACTACAAGGTTGGGGATGATAATTTTGTTATGTCTACTACTTATTGCTACGATCATGATTGGGGTGATAATGATTCTTATGATCTTGAAAATTTATTTAAACCTCATGATGAATATGATCTTGATAATAATGTTTGCAATAATATTGAAAGTAGGTTTAGAAGAGCGTCAACTTTAGGTAAAAATAATCCCACATATTTGGAGAGTGTTCAATCTTATGAAATTCTTGATGAAAGTGGGTTTGGAGAGGTCATGACTTTAGTTGATGTTAATCCCACTATCTCGGAAGATTATAAAACTTTTATGCATGTGGATCATGAAGAGAAAATTTTACATGATAGCTATATTGTTGAATTTGAATATGATCCCACATATATTTATTTTGAGAGAGGAAAATATGGTTGTAGAAATTTTCATGTTAGTAAATTACCTCTCGCTACGTTGAGATTGCTATTGTTTCTTTTTTCTTCCTTGCATATGCTAGATTTTGCTTGTCTTGATAATTTGTTTTCCTATAAAATGCCTATGCATAGTAAGTATGTTAGACTTAAATATGTTTTTCACATTGTTTTATGATGCTCTCTTTGTGTTTCAATTATTATCTTTCATGCGAGCATCAATAAAATCTTATACCTAGCTAGGGGCATAAAACGATAGCGCTTGTTGGGAGGCAACCCAATGAATAAAATTTATTTTTGCCTTTTTATTCTGTTCTTGAGTGTTTACACAATTATGCTATTGTTATGATTGTGTTTTTATATTTTAATTAGTGTTTGTTCCAAGCAAAGCCTTTGGGATCATGTGGGGTGATAGTTGATTTGATCTTGTTGAAAAACAGAAACTTTTGCGTCCAGTAGCAGAATTTTGTAAAATCACAGAAGCGACGAAAAGTTCTGAATGTTTTACACAAGATTTATATACAAATTTCCTACGTTGTCCTAAGTTTTGAGAATTTTTGGAGTTATAAAAGTATACGAAGTTTCCAGATTACTACAGACTATTTTGTTTTTTGACAGATTCTGTTTTCGTTGCATTGTGTGCTTGTTTTGATGAATCTATGTATTGTATCGGTGGGCAAAAGCCATGGTAAAGTTGGAATACAGTAGATATAATGCAATAATAAAATATAAATGGATTTGCAGCAATACTTAAATTAGTCATTGCTTTCTTATACTAACGGATCTCACGAAGGTTTTGTTAAGTTTGTGTGATTGAAGTTTTCAAGTTTTGGGTGAGATCATGATGGATGAAGGAATAAGGAGTGAAAAGAGCCTTATCTTGGGGATGCCCCATGGCATCCCAAGTTAATATTCAAGGATAACCAAGCAACTAAGCTTGGGGATGCCGCGGAAGGCATCCCCTCTTTCTTCTAACGACCATCGGTATTTTACTTGGAGCTATATTTTTATTCGTCACATATCATGAGTTTTGCTTGGAGCATCTTGTATTATACGAGTCTTTGCTTGTTTTGCTTTTTAGTTTGTCACAAGTATCCTTGCTGGACACACCTATTTGAGAGAGCCATAATTATGCTATGATTTGTTAGAATTGCTCTTTATGCTTCACTTAAATTTTTTGAGCTATGGAATTGCTCTAGTGCTTCACTTATATCTTTTTGAGCACGGTGTGCTTTCATATTTTTGAAGAAATGCTCTCATGCTTCACTTAGATTTATTTGAGAGTTAGTAAATTTTTGAAGAAATTCTCTCATGCTTCACTTATATTATTTTGAGAGACCAAATTTTTTTATGCTCATGTTCTTCTCTTAAATTTGTTTGAGCCTGTCAAAAGCAATTGCAATATATGAAACTTGTCCCAAAGTGATAGATATTCAAGAGGGATATAATAAAAAACTTTCATGAAGATCATTGGACAAAATAAACTTGATTCTTTGTAATAGTTTTGAGATATGATGATATTGATATGTGAGTCATGTTGGTCAGTAATTATGCTTTAGTAAGAATATTGGTGTTAATGTTTGTGATTCCCTATGCAAGCACGAAAGTCAATAGTTATGCAATGAAATTACATCCTACTTATGGTGCATTATTCGGTGTTAGTTATGCTTAATGCTCACTTATGTGATTTTTTGTTTCTTGGTTGGTTGCTTCTCAATCTATTTGCTAACCTCCACTTGTACTAAGTAGAAATACTACTTGTGCATCCAAAATATTTAAACCCAGTTTTGCCATATGAGTCCACCATACCTACCAATATGCGGTATTTCCGTGTTGTTCTAAGCAAATTTGTATGTGCCATCTCTAATTTTCAAAATGAATTTCCTTTTTGTGTGCTCGTACCGCTCATGAAGCGGCAGGGGATGGCCAATATTTTCCATGCTAGATGTGTTATTCTCAAGATGAGTGTTTATTCACTTGTCATTGCACGAGAGTATGGCGGTAATAGGGATGCCCAGTCCCGAAATGAAAAAGAAATTTACTTTATGTTTTGAAATAATAAATTCCTTGGAAATCGTTGGTATGGAAGGCACCCGTGGATATGGCTAGCCATGGGTTGTGAAAGAATGGTGGAAAAAGGAATAAACTTTATTTAATGTTTGGGAATCGCCTATGATATATCTAGCATGGAAAGTGTTGGGAATTACTCGGTCGTTTTCGTTGACGGGAAAAGTATGCCTCTCAAAAAAAAATATCTCTCAATTTAAGCTTTGAGCTCTGGCACCTCTACAAATCACTATTTCCCTCTGCGAAGGGCCTATATATTTACTTTATGTAATTTTATTTTTATTTTAGTCTCCATCTTCTCTTATAAAGCTCCAACTAAGGGGCACTATGATCGTACTTGAGAATTGGATATAGCTAATATGCGAGTGTGTTTCATGAATGGATCAATGATTGAGCATGATGGACTAGGGATAACTTCCTTTAGTGTTGATATTTTGAAAGACATGGTTGGTTGTTCATATGCTTGAGTATTGAAATCTTCATGTCAAAACTAGACTATTGCTTTGAACCATATAAAAGTCCAAATGTCCATGCTACAAAAGAAAAGAATATGTGATGAACATGTTCGGCAGCATTCCACATCAAAAATTCTGTTTTTATCATTGACCTGCTCGAGGACGAGTAGGAATTAAGCTTGGGGATGCTGATACGTCTCCAACGTATCTATAATTTTTGCTTGTTCCATGCTATTATATTATCATTCTTGGATGTTTTACAATCATTTTATAGCAACTATATATCATTTTTTGGGACTAACCTAATGACATAGTTCCCAGAGCGAGTTGCTATTTTTTGCTTGTTTTTTCCTTCGCAGAATATCAATACCAAACGGAGTCCAAACGCAGCAAAACTTTTTGGAGATTTTTTCTGGACCAGAAGACACCCTGTGGGCCAGAGAAGTACCAGAGGGGACACCCGAGGTGGGCACAACCCACCAGGGCGCGCTAGGAGGACCAGGCGCGCCCAAGGGGGTTGTGCCCCCCTCAGTGACCTCCCGCACCGCCTCTTCGCCCTATAAATTGCCAAATATTCCATAAACCCTAGGGGAGTCGACGAAAACACAATTCCAGCCGCCGCAAGTTCCATAACCATGGGATCCAATCTAGACACCATCACGGAGGGGTTCATCATCCTCATTGGTGGCTCTCCGATGATGCGTGAGTAGTTCATCATAGATCTATGGGTCCGTAGCCAGTAGCTAGATGGCTTCCTCTCTCTCTTTCTCTCTCTCTCTCTCTTTTGATTCTCAATACAATGTTCTCTTGGAGATCTATTTGATGTAACTCTTTTTTGCGGTGTGTTTGTTGGGATCCGATGAACTTTGAGTTTATGATCAGATCTATATCCATGAATACTATTTGAGTCGTCTTTTGATCTCTTATATGCATGATTATTTATAGCCTCTAATTTCTTCTTCGAATCTTTGGTTTAGTTAGGCCAACTAGATCGATTTTTCTTGCCATGGGAAGAGGTGCTTTGTGATGGGTTCAATCTTGTGGTGTATTTTCCCAGTGACAGAAGGGGTAGCAAGACACGCATGTATCGTTGCTATTAAGGATAACAAGATGGGGTCTATTCCTACATGAATAGATCTCGTCTACATCATGTCATCGTTCTTATTGCATTACTCCATTTCTCCATGAACTTAATACACTAGATGCATGCTGGATAGCGGTCGATGTGTGGAGTAATAGTAGTAGATGTGGGCAGGAGTCGGTCTACTAATCTTGGACGTGATGCCTATATATTGACCATTGCCTTGGATATCATCATAATTATTCGATATTCTATCAATTGCCCAATAGTAATTTGTTTACCCATCGTGTGCTATTTTCTCGAGAGAAGCCACTAGTGAAATCTATGGCCCCCGGGTCTATTCTTTATCATATTTGCTTCGAGATCTATTTTTATTCGCTTTTATTTTCAGATCTATTATTCCAAAAACCAAAAAATACCTTGCTGCACTTTTTTATTACTTATTTTATTTCGCGTTTTATCGAGATCTATATATCCAATCTACACAAATTTTATCCCGTCAACTTGACAATTTCTGGCGCCGTTACCCGAAGAGGGATTGACAACCCCTCATACGCGTCGGGTTGCAAGTATTTGTTCTTTGTGTGCAAGTACCGTTTACATAGTGTTGCTTGGTTCTCCTACTAGATTGATACCTTGGTTTCATAACTGAGGGAAATACCTACCGTAGATGTACTGCATCATCCCTTCCTCTTTGGGGAAATACCAACGTAGTTCAAGCGGCATCAATCGGTACGGCGCTGGTTTTAGATGTTGTCGTAAGGTGAATACAGAAAATTAAATAAAGCACGACAGCTGTTAGAATGAAATCGAATGACAGTTCCTAACCAGCAATCAGAGTTCCAATTCTTTCACGATATCCAACATGATAAATAATACTGTAGTACTACTTATACACACATGACACTTGTCTCACCATGCCATATTATTACATCAAAAGCTCTCGTGGGATAGATCAGTTCGGCAGTTGCGTGCTGCTACTAAAGAATTTCAAAGTTGATTAGGACTAGCTCTCCTTGCCAAGAAAGTTTGATTTTGACATGATCCCCAACCGCAAGTTTTGATAGAGTTTTGAACTTTAACCATCCTTTAGCATCAATCATCATAAGACCATCCTTTGTACTTACGGTATATTGAGCAGGTTCATTCACACCAAGGTTGTGCATGGTAAGAAAAACTTTGCCACAGTCACCCGAATTATTGAACGACTCCCTCGTTGCTCTAGGAATTCTCTGTTTGCAAACAAGAAGACATACACAAACAGTTAGATCAACACAGTGAATCATGTGAAACAACATGGAAAGAAAAAAATGCGAAGCACTTGTATTGCCAATGCTTACCAAGAAGGTGGAGATGTCAGTTTTTGTAAGGACTTTGGTATATGCAGTGCGAACTGCAGCCCAGTCTATTGCCGGTGCAAGTGCTGGTTCCGTTGTTGCTGCACGAGCCAGAGCAGATGCAAGTGCAAGTTCAAGTGTTGGTCCAGGTGCCGGAGCCGTTGCTGGTGCCCGTGGCGGTGCGACTAGTAGTGCTGGTGCTACTGCGGGAGATGGAGCTCCTTGTGGAGCTGGTGTTGGTGTCGAAGCAGGTGCCCGTGTCAGTGCCCGATCCTCCAGTAGATCAGTCTGATCCACTGACGCGGTCGGTGCCAATCCTTTGGTGGATCAAACTGAGTTGCTGCCGCTGTCAGTGCTAAAGCCAGTGCCGTTGGAGCAGGTGCCGGTGCTTGATCCGATGCTGAAGGTGGTACCGATGTGCGAGATAGCAGCGATCGTCTCTGGTCTGCTATGATTTCATACTTCAGCTTTCTAACTTTGCTAGGCTCCGTGACCTAGATCCAGTCTTTTTCTTCACTTCTTTTAAACGCAAGAAGGACTAATTGTGGCGTGTTTGTTAAAACAAACTACAGTTGATCATAGGGCTTCAGATTGTACTCAGACAACAGACTGATCCAATTGTGTCCAGTAATATAAGTGATGGGCAGTGCCTTCGTTACTGACACATCATAAGAAGTGAAACCTACTAAAATAACCATCATAGAGCAAACAAAATGGTTTATTCTGTATCGAATGTGACATGGCAAAACCTGCATCATAAAATTGTAGCAAAAGTAAGAAAACATGAGAGTAAATCAATAAGATTTACTTGATGTGACTCGAGTGAATCCTTACCAGGATATCACTATGTTCAAGTTCTAAATTGAAGGTTGATCATCCAATTACGGGTGGCATGCAGGGCCTGCACTTACTTCCACAAGCAGGACAGTCCAATGGTCATGACAAGTTGCATGGACCGAACATCCATGGGACTGGAAATGCTCGTGGATGCGATAGACCCTGCAATGTATACATATATTGGACTGTAACCGAAATTGATAAACCATCCTCACAAAAAGATGATCTGGATACTTCAAAATATACGGACTAAATTGAGTAGACAAACATTAACATAGGTTGTTCTCGGGATTCACCACACAACAAAACCGGCAGTACTAAACCATACAGGGTTCACACACACAAATCAAGTACTGAACAATATTACTTACTACAGACAAGCAAAGTTGCACTAATTAAACTCTGCACACTATTTCTTGCCACCGACCTACGGGATGTGCCCCACATAACTGACTAGGCCATGGACTTTGTGAGAGATGTCTACCGGCACCTTCGCCATCTCGTCAACATTGGAGAACCTAACAGAGTGGTCTTTCCACTTATAAACATGACGATGAAGACAGTCCGCATCAGATTTGTCGGGAAGCTTTACAAGAACCACACCCTTCATAATCGAAGGCACAACTAGGAAATTGTTGTGGTCAAGTACACCCTCGAGAACACGCCTAACAACAATGCTACAGGAGAACACTTGTTCACGACACGTGGTGACAAGGACACAACAGTTGGATAGTTTAGTAGTAGAACACATCCTCAGGTCTTCCAGTTCATAGGGCATGACTTTGAGAACTTCATATACATCGTGGACCTGGTTCTAATTCAAATAGGAACCAAATATTTTATTACTACCTCCATTCAAAAATATAAGATGATTTTTGATATTTTACTCCATATAAGACTACATATACGCACAGAAATGAGTGAACAAAGACACTAGAACATGTCTACATGAGATACACAAAAAAGTTACTCCCTCCGTTCATTTTTGTATGTCATTTCAGACAAGTCAATATGGGCTGTTTTGCACATTGTCTGAAATGTCTTCAAGGTCTTATAAAAGTGAACAGAGGGAGTAGAACATCTTATATTTGTGAACAGAGGGATTACTTGCAATATCCATAACACAAGTTACTGAGGCTACGATACTCTCTTCCAAGGCATGAGAGGTAAAATCTTGCATTTCCTACAGCTAGCATTGATGTTCATAAGTTGAAAGTAATCTATAAGAAATCAGTGTTATGTGCAAAAATCATATGTATGTCAACCTCTGGCATGTTTTGGTCAAAAGAGCCATTTAGAACCATCATTTGGCACACAAAGATCACATGCAAGATTGCCCAGAAAGTCGTACTACTAGTACTAGTACTGCGTGTACATTACACAAACCACGTATATTAGCAAGCACTCTGCAAGTTAGATGAAAAAACACGATCAAGATCGCCAAAAAGATCGTCAAGAAGAGATATTACCTGGACTGGCTTAACGAGGGATCCCAGAGAGGGGGGCTTGGACAGGGCGATGACCTTGAGCTTGTCTGCGGTCGTCTCGGTGGGGTGCTTGCGCTTCTTCGTACCCTGAGCCTCGGCGGTTTTGGCAAAAGCCATAGACATCACTTTGGCTGGTGCTCCAGGATACAGCAAGAAACTGTCAAATAGAAATGTAAGAAAAGAAACCATAATCACAAACCCAAAAGAAGAACAGAGAGGGAGTTAGGATTGGTCGCGGGGTTGCAAGACCGGGCCTTGGCCAGAAGCAACACCATTGATGCGCTCACCTTTCCTTCTTTGGGAGAGAAGAACAATGGCAGAAGCGCGTTGGGATTTTCTCGAAGAAATGAGGAACAAGATGAGGGAGAAGTGAGTTGGGGTTTTCTTCAAGAGAGGAAGATGAGGGAGAAGAGTGAAATGATGGTTGCTTCGTCCGTCCAACTTACTGCTGCAAGGGTTGGGTTTTGTGATATGATGGCTCATTGGGCATTACTGCGGCGCTTCAACCGGGGTAGTCTACCATGCAGTTGTGCACTCTAGTACGGAGTAATTTAGTGCATGGCAAGTGGACCCCGATGCTGTCTGTCCCACACATCGGCGAAAGTGAGTAGCAAGGTTCCCGAAGACCGTCGAGGAGGATCCGCGCTGTAGAGCATGTCCACTGTTTCTTAAAAAAATGATTACATCAAGCATTTCCACTCTTACGATGGAGGAGTGCGAAACACAGCAGCCACTTGAACGTACACTACTAGTACTCCTCCTACTAGGCATGTGCAGTGGTTCAAGTGGAACTATCATCATATCAATACTATTATCTTCTTGCTAGTGTCAACTATGAAAAAAATGATGTTGTGCGCATGTCAACTATGAACAGTAATGTAACATGCCCCTTTTTTGACTGTCCGGTCAAGAATGAACGGTGAGATTAGTGTTAATAGAACTAGGTCTATAGTGGACAGAGAGTACGGTGCTACAGTACTCCACGGAACATGAATATGAAGCACGAATCTATGTTAGGTACATGAAGGGTGCATGGGAGCAAAACTTCCCTTCTCAACCCACTTTTGGGTGTTTGGCAGAGTGCATGAAGGGTGCATGAGTCCACACTAGGTTAACACAAATACACTAGGAGCATGCATGAAGAGAGCATGCATGAAGAGGGGTGCTGAGATGAGCATGCACGAAGAGGGAACAACTATGTTGAGATGAGAATGCAACCAAACACAATCACACGCTTTGTGCTACAGTGACTGATCTGGACCGTCAGTTTGATCCAACGGTCATGTTGCACCGAGACATGCCCATGCAGAGGACGTCTAAACACCACCAAAGTCCCTCTTCTTCTCGAGGCACACGACAGTGGTCATGCAGGGTGCCATCGCCCGTAGAGCCCGCTCCTGGTCGACGGGAGCCAGCTCATCAAAGACGGTGTCCAATGGCAAGAATGGATTCTGGTGACGAAGCCCTGAGAGGATTCGCCCGGCAATGGCGACGGCCGCCCGCAACCCCTCCTTGTCCAGCTCCGTCCCCACCACCGCGCGAAGATGGCTCAGCTCCTCGGAGATATAGGTGAAGAAGGAGACCAGGTCAGGAAGCCGCAGCTCGTTGAAATTGATGGGGTGGTCGAACGGGTTTAGCCCGACGGCCGGCATGGTCGTGCTGGCACGACGGTAGGCATCGCGAAGCCGCAACACATGCGTGGCAACATGGTCTAACAAGTGGTTGAGGCGATCCTAGACCTCGTCACGATCGGCCCTTTCGCGCTCCAGCCGGCTCGCCTGACCACCTATCGTATCTCCTGCTTTCTGCAACAATGCTGCCGATGCCTCAAGCATCTTTGTGGTGGACGCCTACCGCTTTTGAAGCTCCGTGAACTCCCGCACATAAAGGAGGAGCATGGCACTCCTCTCCTACTTGAGCTCATGGAGCTCCATGTCCTTGGCCTGGAGCTCCGCATCCTTGGCCTGGAGCGCCTCACCTCAGACTCCATGATCTGGTGCACCGCCATGGAACCAGGTAGAAGCAATGAGGAGAGGAAGCAAAGGGGACGAAATGGCTGAAAGGCAATGCAATCTACGGGAAGGCGGAGGGAGCCAGCTGAGGAGCGGGGTGAATCTTTTGGTTTTCACCATGGGAAAACCCCAGTCGATGACTTTTCACATCAGGGAGGAGTGGGTTTTACAGGTGGAGTCATCATGACTAACTACTACCGCGCCTGCTCTCGTCAAAAAAATAAAAATCCTGCCACTCCTGCCGCACCCAAAGACCAAAGCAACGAAGCGGCGGATAATTAAATTTACCTACCGGCAAGGAGAGAAAAAACGGGTGAAAAAACAAATGTGGCGGCAGCCTAGCTAATCAGTCGCACTAGCGCCCAACTAGCTAGCCATCGTGCTTCACTGATGTACTCGGCGGGAAAGGTGGGCTTTTGTGATTTGATGACTCATTTACTTGCTTCGGCGCTACGACCGAGGAGGACATAGAAAATGCGCGGTAGTGTGTCCCACGTCTCGGCAAGGAAGAAAATATGCATGCACCACCCAGGAGGACTCAGAAACCGCGTGGTAGGGTGTGCCACGTCTCGGCACGGAGGAAAAATGTGCATGTAAAAATATATTGTATCAGACGTACTACCTATGGTTCGAACTCAGGACCCAGCAGTCGGTCAAAAACACCCCACTAGCCACACAGCTTCATCATGCTAACGTGGCACGCAGGATAGGTGTGGCTAGCTCCGTCTCGACCAGCCACAACATCTCTAGTTCTAGGCGATTCATCTTTTTCCAAGCATTTTTTTAGTTATAATAACACCACGGGAAACTCGCGCTGCTCTTCATGTGTGCATGTGCATCTAAAGGTTGATGGAGAGGAGAGAGAGATCGCAGACATGGGACCCACCAGTAAGTGAGTCAATGTTCATGCACGTGTTGATGAGCCACTCCCTCTACTCTACTCAACGTAATGGACTGAGCTTCAGTGCCTTAAAGGCAGGTGCCTTTGGTGCGTGACATGTAGGGCCAATGGGAGGCTGGCCCACATGTGAAACACCCAAAGGCAGGTAACTTTACGGCATCGAAGCAGCCTCCCAACGTAATACTGTATAAAATCAAGTTATGCGACAAAGCCAACAATCGTTGTTGTTTCGGGCTATCGACGTACGCTTTGTAGTCCAGGTTGCCGGTTCGAATCTCATCCTTCAAATTTGTTAGTTTTAGGTCCAAATTTGATCAATCACAAGTAGGACCCCCCCGTGTGTTGTTCTGATATTTCAGTGTAGGATGGTTTTTTTGCACAAACACTTTGCGCGGTTAGACAAGTTACGGCACCAGTTACACGTGTTTCGACCTAGGAGCTTGTATCACCACAACATCTAAGGTGTGGTAGCACTTGATATTCTTACATACAAGAGAATATGAGGTCCTCCCTCATCTTAGATGCTACGGTGATACAAGCTTCGAGTCCGTTGGATATGGGGTCCAAGGGCATCCGAGTACTTTTTGTACTATTTGTGTGCAATTCGCAAACTCATTAAGGTTTCTTGTAAAAATATTAAAACATCTTATGAGCCGCTAGATCTCAGATCTACTAGCTCCAAGGAACTTGTATCACCATATAGCATCTAATGTGTGGGGGCACATGATATTCTCCCGGGGGGGTGCACAACCCATCGGTGTTTGGGAGGGTGTGGAAAAATATAATGTTCAAAAAAATATAATCTAGACAATCCTATACAGAGCTTCAAAATTTCATCTAAGGTCGAGGGGTTACCCCCCAACAATCTACATAGCTCCGCCTATGCAAGAGTTGTAGTGGGAGTGTCTGTGTGAGAGAGATGACGCATGAAAGCAAGGTCAATCGAGTCATTTATAGAGGGAGAGATCGAGTGAGTGTGGCCTAGCGTACACTCGAATGTTAAAGACGATACACCGAGATATCATGCGGCGAAGCTGCACTGAGGGCTGGAGGGAGATAGTTACTGAGAGAGTGGCCTAGATAGACTGTGTGTGTGCGTGCACGGTGAAGGTGTTTTACAAAGGCAACACATGTGTCTTGAGAGAGAGAGAGAGGGAGCGTTTGTCATGGATGGCACGACGAGGTTGTGTGTGAGAAATACATTTGTTGAGAGTGTGAGGGTGGGTAAATGGAGATCGAAACGTGAAGAGAAATAATGAGCGCGCGTGTGCTGGATACCAATACCTCTATTAACAAATAAATGAAGATCGATCGATACATGAAGTATGTGTGTGTGTGTGGGGGGGGGGGGGCGATGGAGAGACCTAAACACAACATTTGCATGTACATAGTACTAGACTTAATATTCATGTTTAAGCTTACTGTGCATTTTAAATATTGAATTGAGGACCATGCATGGCTTACATTTTATTTTTTAATTCATGTCATACATGCATGGTTTGGAAAAATAGATGCACTGTACTTATTGGATTGTTGTTGTATTCGTGTGTGTGTGTGGTCATATGCTTGAATACATACAAAGTTTTCTCACCACCATACCGTTCATCTTTTAAATTTGAATTTGCAATGAGAAACTTACTGTGGATACCATGAAATGTGAAATCCATGTTGAGATCACTATATCACAAAATCACTCTAATTCAAGAACTCATCATAAATCAATTACCGTGCCTTTTGGAATGAACAGTTATTTGCAAGGAAAATTCGGGCATTGTAATACATATAGATTAGTTCGGCAATTTAAAAAAAGATTCATTTCCCATTCTCGAATGGTAGCACCCGACGACGCACCAGCCAGACCCGGGCTCGTGTCCTGCTGATGGCGTGCGTGGTACACACATTAGCCAACCCCAACCAAAAGAACCGAGATATTAAAATTCGCCCCTCCACTCGAGCCTCCGCGTTTCTAGTCGAAATATCTGGCAGCCAGAATTCCAGCCCCAGGAAATTCCCCTCATGTCCCCGGTCCATAATGACTACCGATGAACAATGGAGGGATGCTTTAGTAACTAGCCCACGTTACCTACCATGTCGAGCACGGTTCAACTCCCTCGGTCGCTGCTACCCAAGGTCACCCGTCAACTCCATTGCCTTGTACTACACCAGGATGAGCACAGAATGGAGCTCCATTTTTTCGTGCCTACTCGAGTTACTATATCACGCAATGCACAGGTATGGAGGGATTGTCCATTTAATCTACATATATAACTTGTCTGAAGTCTAACTAAACAAAATGTTTGACCAAATCCTTTCTTAAGAAATATTAACATCTACAACAGTAAAGATGTATCGCTTGAAAATTTATTTCATGATGCAGGTAATGATATTGTTTCGAATCCTGGATTTTAAATTCCAGAAAATCCAAAACTCACCTGAAATTCATGAAATTGAGGATGGTCTCGTGATATGGCACAAATAGGCTATCGTAATTCTTCTGTTCAATTTGAGACAAGCTGCTTATGAAAAGTTGCACAAATGAAGAGCCAAGGTATTTTGGAACAATGACCTGTCACATTAACGCGAATGGTTTCACTATTCAAACTATGCGCGTTAGACCTATGTGCCGCCACGCGTCCCGCTTCTCATCGGCAGGTGCCGTCCGAGCAAGTGTGTGATTCCACAGGAGGCATGCGAGCAGACCGTAGCACCGACTGACCGGGAGGCGTGCGAGCAGGCCGCTGTGAAGGCTGACTAGGAGGCGTGCGAGCAGGCTGCTGCGCAGGCTCACCGGGAGGTGAGCCCTTTGACCACGCTCGGCCGCCCACCTTCTGTTGGAGCAACAAACCTTTGCGTGTGTTGCCCGGACCGTACACAGGCATGGCAGTAATGAAGCAACCTTCACCAAGGCCAAGCAGAAGAGATAGCTCTTTGAGGAATCAAGGGGAGGATCAAGAAGACCAAGACAGGCCAAAACAGCAAGATATCACCTAGGGAAAAGCCTCCCTTGCTGGGCAGGCGAGCTTGGTCAGGTTGAGGCCACCCCAAGAGCAAGTCCCAAGACCTCCCCGGCAAGGATTTCTCAGGCGCTGGCGGCCTACTATCCTGCCAGGGCTCCACGGCTCCACCTCACAGCGATGCAAGTCGCTTATCGATGTGGTGTCGAGCCCCCAAGTGAATAAGTGGCTGTCATTCAGCACGTGGCAGCCATTTCCAAGGAAGATCACCCCTAAATGACACCCGTCCAGGGGCGTGTCACGCAGACAGGCGAGAAGGTGGTTGAATGGCATGACAAGGCTTGCCGGGCTGCATCCATGATGTGACACTAAGCGGTGCATTTAATGCACCTTGTCCTATCTGCAGAGTTAGGTATGATAGCACTGTGGCTATCTAATCACTGGATAATGACTATTTTGCCATTGTGGTAACCCCTTGACCTATAAAAGGAGGACCGAGGCAACCTTAGAAAGGATTCGGACCCTTGTACACTCATACGCGCATGGCTGCTCTCCCCGAGGCGACCTTACCGGGCTTGAGCACTGCGCATTCGTCACGGTCTTCCACTCAATCCACCAAAGTAGGAGTAGGGTTTTACGCCTCGCGGCGGCCCGAACCTGGGTAAAAACCACCCGCATCACCATTGTCGTGTTGTTCTACGACCTCTGCTCTTTGTGCAATGTGCCCTTCCCCCTTGCCGAGCCACAAAGGGGCCGATGGCCCCATAGGTAATCATGTAGAACCACGACATCTTTGGCACGCCAGGTAGGGGGGAGCGCTTGTGCAAACCCGAGGATGTAAACAGCGCGTCGATCTTCATCACCATCTCCTTCGACGACGGCGTCATCACCCATGGCGCCCAAGAAAAAGTCCGGCGCAGCAGCCCGTCCTTCAACCTCGAGGGACGCAAACACCGCGTCGGACACGACCGGCGCAGGCGGCGCCGTCATTATTCCCCCCTCGGCTGAGGTGGGAGCAGGAGGCGCCGGAGGAGGACAGCGTTAACAACACCCAAGCGACCACGCTCCACAAGATGCGGGAGGGGAGAACATCCAAACCCCACCTCTCCACCTCACTGGAGAATGCAGCCGCAGCGATGGCGCCCGCTCCGGCGAGAATCGCGACCTCCTTGTTGCCCCTGCTACGGGTGCAGCTACGAGGTACACGCCTACCCCAGGACAAGGCAATCAAGGCAAAGTGCCGAAAGGGGCCATCAACCCCCAAGCACATCCTTCTTGTCGTCTTGCCGCCCTCGCGACTAGCTCACGACGACGAGAGCGCGACACCGCCACTACCGGTACCATCAGGAGTCGGGCGACATCACGATCTGCGTCGTCATCCATGCCAAGTACTACTTCGGAGGCCATGGCTCGAGCCCAGCACCTGTTGAGATTCCCGCCAGCGGCTGACCAAATGGATGAATGGAGAGCCACCATTCAAAGTTTGATTGGTTTCGCCGAGGCAGGGGGATCACAACGAGCGGGCTCGCCATGGCATCTGCATGCAGCGACAACAGCCCGAGCCGCTGGCCGTGCTGAAGGGGCCAACCTTACGGTGCAGTCCCCCCATGATAGCCAGTGCAGGGGCCGCAGCCAGAGCCGCACAAGCAAGAACACGACAAGGTGTTGATGGATTCATCTGATCCTCGAGCTCATCGAGATCAGCGGCAGATCCTGGAGGGCAGGCGGAGGGAAGATTCACGCGTCACCATAGAACGGCACCGCTAAACCCACCGCCAGTCTGATAGGCGCAATGGCCCCAATGTCGATGAGCCTGCGCCCGGTGGAGACGGATACCTACCCTTCAAGGTTGGGTGTCTTGTCTTCACTCACGAGCAGCGGCAAGTCCGTTGGCCATCTGCCCGTACGTTCAAGCCAGAGATATCAGAAAAATATGATGGAAGACTGAACCCGGCAGAGTTCTTGAGCATATACACCATTGCCGTTCAAGCCGCCGGGGGAAGAGATGAAAAGATATTCGCCAACTACTTCCCTTTGGCGCTCAAGCCAAATGTGAGGTCGTGGCTGATGCACTTGCCGGAGAACTCCATCTCGACTTGGGCTGATCTGTGCCACGAGTTTGTTGGTGCCTTCACGGGAGGCCATCAAGAACCAGGGCGGCCCAGTGATTTGTAGCCCCTTCCACAAGAGGAAGGAGAGAGTTTGCGGAGGTACATGCAGAGGTTCAGCCGGGTGCACAGGAACATTCCAGATATCCACCTGGCTGCTGTGATTGCCGCGTTCCAGTCCAATGTGCGCAACCGCAGGATACGTTCCAAAATGAACGTCCGGTTGCCCAAGACTGTGAACGAGCTTTACACCTTGGCGGATAAGTGTGCCCATACGGAGGAGGGGAGGCGTCTCCCCGGAGAAGAGGATGGCATCGACGTCGCCTCAGAAGATGACGACAATGCCGCCGACCAGAAGAAGAAGAACAAGAAACGCAACAAGAAGCGCAAGGAGAAAGCAGCGCTGGCTGTCGAGGGGTCGAGTACTCTGAGTACCGGCAAGAATGCCAAGGCCGAAGCCCCTACAAGGAGGTTGCCGCGTGCGCCAACTGCCGGGAGGCTGCGGCGGCCGAGAAGGTTGGGAAGGCTGACGGGCCCTACTGCAAGATCCATCGAACCAAAGGCCATGATCTCCAAGAATGTCACCAAGTTGAGCAACTCGTCAAGAAGCAGTAGGCTGAGTACAAGAAGCGTGATAAGGAGAGAGACCAAGATGGCGTTGGCGGGAAGGGCCGAGGCGGCCACCCCGGTGTCGGTGCAACAAACCCTGGGTCTGTTGCCCTGACTGTGCACAGGCACGAGAACAATATTACAACACCAAGGCCGTGTCAAGATACAAGAGACCAAGATCTTCGAAGAACCAGCAGGCAGATTAAGATGGCCAAGACCAAGACAGAGAAACAAGACACCACCAGGAGAAAAGCCTCCCTTGCCGGGCAGATGGACCTGGCAAGGACAAGGGCTCCCCCGGAAAGAAAGCATTCAAGACGTCCCGACAGGGCCTGCCGGGACTCACGAGGGCAAAGACACCTCACCAAGCCATCTCACCACGACCCACGTCATTGATCAATGCGGTGTCAAGCCGCAAAGTGACTAAGTGGTAGCCATTCGCCACATGGCGGCCTCTTTCTACAAGAAATACCTACAGATGACACCCGTCCTGCGGCATGTCAAGCAAGCAGGCATGGAGCTGGCAAGATGAGCCCGGCAAGGCTTGCCGGACAAGCAACGATGTGATGTTGAGCGGTGCATTTAATGCACTCTGTCAGCCTGCAGAATTAGGTATGATAGCACAGTTTGCTATCTTATCAGTGCATAATGACTATTTTGCCACTGTGGTGACCCCTTAACCTATAAAAGGAGGCCCATGGCAACTGTAGCAAGGGATGGAAAGTTGAACACCCCCACGCTCGTACGCGCGTAGTCACTGCCTCCCCAAGGCGAGCCTGCCGGGCAAGTGTACTACGCTCCACCACCACTTATCCACCATCAATCGACCAAAGCAGGAGTAGGGTTTTACGCCTCGCAGCGGCCCGAACCTGGGTATAATTGCTCGTGTGATCTCTGTCGTGCTGCCCCATGTTCTTCTGCTCTTTGTGCAACACGACACCCTCCCTGCCAAACCAGCAAGGGACCCCTTGGCCCCATAGGTGGCCGTGGTTTCCCACGACATCTTTGGCGTGCCAGGTAGGGGGGTCGCTTGCCCGACCCTGAAAGCATGTGCAGCGCGTCATCTTCATCACCATCTTCATCTTCGATGGGGCCATCAGCAATGGTGCCCAAGAAGAAGCCCGGTGCTGCTGCTCACCCATCCACCTCGAAGGCGCCGCCGCCCGCAGCCACCAATGTTGTGGAGGCGCACGAGAGTGTGGACGCCGCTGGGGCTGTGGTCGGGGCAGGTGGCACTGTCACCACTTCCCCTGCGGTCGAAGAAGGAGCAGGAGACGCCAGAGGAGAGCAACATCAGCAACACCCCGATGGCCACGCTCCGCGAGGTACGGGTGAAGGGGCTACTCCATCCACACTCCTTCCCCTCGCCGATTGGCACAGCTGCAGTGATGGCGCTTGGTCCGGGGCGAATCGCCGCCCTCCGGCCGCCCCACCACAGGGGCAGCCACAGCGCGTACACCTCCCCCGAGACGAGTCGACTAGGCTGCTGCACCTAGTGGAGCTGCTGACCCTCAAGCGCCATCACCGCGCCACCATGCCATCCAGGTGGCCACCCCGCAACAGCAAAGACATGATACGGTCACTGCTGGCCCCATCAGGAGCCGAGCGACGGCGCTGTCGGCTTTCTGGGAATGGGGGTACCTAGACTTGCTTGCCTACGGCCCATGGCGTGGCTCCATCGACGGCCTGGTATGGCCCAGCTTCAGCAACAACAACTCAAGACCCTCGCGAGGGGCAAAGCCTCGCGAGGCGGACGACACCAAGACCTCCACGAGGAGTGGCCTCCTCAGGCTGGCTCCTGAGGAGCGGAGATCTCTATGCAAACCCTCACCTCATGAGGTTCGGGTGACGCAAGCCCTGACGACCAAGGCCAGGCGGGCGCCAGCGGGCGTAGTGTACCAGTTTCCTCTTTGGTGCTAAAGAGGCAAGCGCAGGCGCGGAGTCCCGAGGAATCAGCCAAAGGTTTCCATTCCCGTGCAACAAGACCAAGACCACCAGGACGGCAGGACGGAGGTCATCACCGAGCCCACCACGGCGTCACAACCAGAGGCTTTCGCAGGCGAAGACTACTTTTGTCAGGATAGCATGTACTAGTTGTCTCCCTTCGAATTTGGCCGTTGTGGGATCCCTTCCCGCCTATCATTTCGGAAGAGGACCAAGGCCAATATAAATAGGACTTAGCCACCACCGTAGAGAGGGATCGGACCCTCGGACGGATCATTCAGATCACCCTCGCCCCCACTAGCTCACTCGAGCACAAGAACACCTCTCCTCCTGAGGCTGTTCGCCACTGTACAAGTTCATCCTCAGCCCCTCGAGGCCAATCCACCACAAAGCAGGAGTAGGGTTTTACACCGCAAGGTGGCCCGAACCTGGGTAAACTGCGGTGTCTCTTTTCCTTACAGTTCGTCGAGCTAGGCTGTGAGATTAGTGAGTAGGCAGACTGGGGAGGACGAGTTCTTCGCACGCACCCCAGAGTTCGAACCTCTCAAGGGTTTGCGAAACCCGAAATCCGACATTTGGCGCACCAGGTAGGGGTGCGTCGGAGCCTCTCCCCCGCTGGTCGATCCACCACCGCTCCACCGCTTCCATGGCTGATGCTCGTCGAGCTCGCGATGAGCGTCGGGCCGCCCTCGCCGCCCGTGTCGCTCAGACAGTGCCTGCGGGAGACGGCTGCCCTCGCCGTCCCCCGTCTCCAGTGGCGAACGCCGCCACTGGCCCCGCGGGGCATGAGTAGCAAGCTTCGTCGCTGCACCCTTCTGTGCGGCGGGATGGGCGCACCGCCACCCTGTCACTGACTCCGGCTGGTTCGTCGTCTCATGCTCATCGCAGGCCGGCGAATGCGCAGGTTGCGTTGCTCATGGTGCGCGAGCTCCTACGCTACCGCCCCGTCGATGACCTCTACGAAGACTGGCTAGACCGCAACGCCGAGCTTGTCAGCGCCGCCCGGGACTCTCCCACACCGTCTCGCTCGCTGCCTCACCCGCCGCCTGCTGCGGGTGACATAGCCCATGGAGCACCTCCTCAACCTCCCCGTCAAGACGTCGCCCTCGGGCCAAAGTGCGAGGCCCCGCGGTGCGACCCGCCGCGTAGGGCACCCGCGCATGAAGAGGAAAGCTGGCAGGTGGTGCAGCGGCCGCAAGAAGATGCTCGTGCACTCCCAGCACTGCCACGTCAAGACCGCGCGCTGCCTGCAGCGGTGGCGCACGAGCGCCAAGACCAGGCTGCACCTCCACGACGGGCTCCCGTGACCACAGCGGGTTGCCGCGCATTCATTCCGGAGCTACGCAGCGTCGTCTGGCCGGGGAAGTTCAAGCCCGACCTGCCTTCGCGCTACGATGGCACCCCTGACCCTGCCGAGTTCTTGCAGCTCTTTGAGCTGAGCATCGAGGCAGCCAACGGCAATGAGAAGGTTATGGTGAACTAGTTTCCCATGGCCCTCAAGGATGGTGCGCACTCGTGGCTCCTGAACCTGCCCGCGGGATCGATCTCCTCCTGGGACAAAATGCGAGAGCATTTCGTCGCCAACTTCCAGGGCACTCACGACCGTCCACCGGCTGCGGGTGACCTGTGGTGCATCAAGCAGCAGCCAGGAGAGACCTTGCAGAAGTACATCCAGCGCTTCAACAGCGTCCGCCTCAAGATCCCCAAGGTGTTGGACGAGGCCATCATGTCGGCGTTCACTGATGGCGTCCGCCACGTCAAGATGAAGGAGGAGCTCTCCACACATGAGGACCTGTGCACGGCTCTGGAGATGTCCAACATGGCAACCAAGTGTGCGAGAGCTGAGGAAGGTCGCCTCTCTCTCCTGGAGCTCCCAGGGGCTGACCCAGAAGACAAGAAGGCCAAAGCCAAGGACGCGAAGCGCAAGGGACCGGCCGTGCTCGCGGCCGAACCAGAGATGAAGTGCGGCTGCGACCACCCAGAGTCATCCAAGGGCAGCCGCCCGTTTTGCATCTTCCACAACGTGCACAGCCACAACACCAACGACTGCCAGGAGCTCAGGGCCAGCCGCGACGGGCACCTGGGTCGACGCCCCGAGCGCAGCGACCGAGGCTATGGCCGCGAAGGAGGCCGAGGTGGAGGATGCTGGGACGGCCGCGACCCCCGCCAAGAATGGCGCATTTAGCCTCGTGAGGACCGCTGGCAGGGCCAGCCTCGCGAGGGCCCCTGGAGGGACCAGCCTCGTGAGGACTGTCCTCAGGGCAATGCTGGCCTTCCTCCGCTGTCGGCACCACCAAGAAGGAATGACGACCACCACCAGGACGAGGGGGCTGGGGGCTTCCAGGAGCCTCGTGCCATCGCCTGCATCCTGGGCGGCGCTCAGGCCCCTGCCTCTCATCGCATCTTCAAGCAGTTTGCCCGTGAGGTGAACGCGGCCCTCCCCAAGCTCGAGGCAACGCGTCCGCTCAGGTGGTCCAAGTGCACCATCAGCTTCAGCTCATCTGATCAGCTCAAGTGCGCGGCAATTGCCGGCGCTCTCCAGATGCTCTGCTCGCCTACCATCAGCAACGTGCTCATCACCAAGACTCTCATCGATGGCGGTGCGGGGCTCAACGTTCTCTCCATCGAGACATTCGACCAACTCCAGGTGCCCTATGACTAGCTGTAGCCTACCAAGCCTTTCTCAGGAGTGACCGATGGCTCCACCACCCCGATAGGGCAGATCCGCCTCCCTGTCACCTTCGGCAAGCGCGACAACTACCGCACTGAGCTCATCGACTTCGACGTCTCCCACATTCGCCTTCCATACAACACCATCCTTCGGTATCCGGCCCTAGCCAAGTTCATGGTGGTGACTCATCATGGTTACAATGTCCTCAAGATGCCAGGGAGCTGCGGCATCATCACGGTCGCCTGCGAGGAGAAGGATGCGGTGTGCTCTCTCGAGCGCGCCTACCAGGCTGCGGCGGTCGAGAACCCAGACGATCAAGGCATCGTCTACCCTCCTGAGGTTGTCCCCAAGAAGAAGAAGCAGCTGCTCCGCCAAGGACCTCAGGAGGGCGGGGTGTCCAGCGGCACCACCTCAGGCCCAGCGCCCACAGACGGGGCGCCTCCCTCTCTCGCATAGGAAGGCGCGCCCAGTGCTCCTCTCAGGCTGGGCTCGGAGGCTCTCCTCTGGAGGGCCTCTGACCTGGCCAATGTCACAAGGGAGGCACTCGGGCACCATGTGGAGGCGTGCTTCAGTGCGCGCTTCCACCAGGAGTTCATCACCAAGGCAATCGAGGAGCTTCAAGAGGCAAGAGCTATGCGAGGCGACCATCGCCCACCACCTGGCATGGCTCCTTGTCCTGGCGAGGACAGCGAGCTGCGCGTCTGCGTCAACATCCCAGGGCTCAATAGGGCCGCATCTCAGGAGCGCTTCTGGCCGTCCCGCGCTGGCCGGTGCAAGGGTCCCCCTCACAGCTATGTTCGCATGCCTTTGGGCTTGTCGAGCGTGGCTGCTACATTCCAGCGCCACATACGGGGCGTCCTGGCAGCTCATGAGGCCAGAAGCCAGGCGATCCTGTCAGAGGAGGAGATGGATCCTCGCGAGCCCCCCGGGACCCCAGAGCCTCCCAAGGTTCAGGGCCTGGGCGGCTCATGAGGAGCGACTTCTGCGGCACGCATCTTCAGCTACTCCAACATCTCTTCAGCAACGGTGCCAGGTGACATTTTCTGGTTTGTTCAGTTGGGGGCGCCCCTCGGGCTGCATTATCCCCAAGCCACGTTGGTTTGTCCCTGCGGCATGTATCGTTTTGCATCTATCAGAACTAGCTCTACCATATGTATGGGTTGGTTTATGTTATCACCTGCTTGCCTGGTGTTCTATCGCCTCCGCGGCCTCCCGCATTGCTGACCAGCCTCTTGCTCATCCCGCAACGGGGGCTACACATGCTGGCACGACGCTTGTGCTTAGGTTCGTCCCTGCAACGCTGACAAATCTGAGAGATTGAGCTCTGGCTCGCGGCCTGCCCCGTGCACGTCACCTCACCAGATCCTCAGTGCCTTCATCTTCTTGCGGAAAGACCAGCGGCAGGACAGCAAGCGCGATTATGAGTTATACTCTCCTCTTGGACTAACCCGCAGGAATCCATGGAGTTTAGCCACGGGTGGCCCCGCCGGCCGTCCCTTTTTCACGCAATTCACTTGCACGTTAAAGGGGGGGGGCTCCTGAGCATCGCGCCTCAGGAGCTCTTACTGACTCTCCAGCCCTCACCCCTGGCCTTGACAACGGCATCGCGACCTGGCATACCAGCGGCGGCTGAGCCTCGCTCGAGGGTCGGGACCCGAGGACAAAGAGCACCTAGATGAGCGGGGAGAAGGGGAGTTCGGCGTGAGCCCTACCTGGAAGCATCACTGCCAAGGCACAATCAGGTGCTGCGCAAAGTAATCACTTCAGGCCTACTAAGATAAGTCACCCATGCATATCAGAGTGAACCTCATCATCCAGTATTTTGATTCTCGCAATCTCGCTCCAGCAATGCCACTTCCCTTTTCGGCCTCCAGGGAGCTGCTTGCACGCCAAAGGGGACCTCTTGAGCATCGCGCCTTAGGAGCTCTTACCGGACCTCGGGCCACTCACCTCCTGGCCTTGACCACGGCATCGCGACCTGGCATACCAGCGATGGCTGAAGCCTACCTGGGGACTGGGACCTGCCGGCGTAGAGCACTAAGCTACCGCAAGAACGAAAAGGGGGAACCATGCCGAAGCAAGATGCGCGGCTGCAACATCATAATAGGAATAATAAACATTGGAGCAAAAGCATTACAGTTTTTACATACCCCCACGAGGTTTGTCACAATTCCACGCAGGGAAACAAAAGAAGGAAACATCAAGGGACCCCGGCTACTGGGCATCACCGACGACGCCGAGCCGACGCCCGTGCCGCGCTCCGGGCACGGCGAGAGCTGGGCGGCACGTAGCTATCGTCACTGGACTCCGGAGAATCGCTGGGCTCGAGAGAGTCGCTGGATTCCCAGGAGTCATCGCTGCTACTGGAGGAGCTGCCGGCGAGGCTGGAGGCGGGCTCGACGTCCGCAGCCGCGCCACACGAACGGCATCCCCCGGGGCAGCACTCCAGACGCCGGCCCTCCTCATCGAAGACCTTGAAGAACAACATAGAGGCGCCATCGTACTCAAAGTGGATGTCGAGGGTCCCCTCTGGACGGCAGGCACGGGCGACCTCGCCCCATCCTCGGGTCATGAAGATGTTACCCGGGGGGACGACCTCGACCTCCGCCCCCGTGGCTAGGCCGCAGCACCCGGCGTGTTGTAGCCACAGCTCAAGTGGCCCCCTCGGCGGCATCTCCTTGGCGAAGAACCTCAGGAGCCGGATCGACGTGCGCGGCAGCATTGCCGCCCACATCACGAACTCGCGCGAGGTCCCCTTGCCATCGGTTCACTGGCCTGCTGGCTGCGCAGCCTCGGTCAGTCCGCCGAGACCCCGGCCCGCGCGGCGCTGGGCATTACCGCCCTGTCCGGAGCCCTGCGCGCAGGCGTACATAGGAAGCGGGAAGCCAGGCGGAGGCCTCTCGTACCAAGGCCGCGTCACCTCTTGCCTTTCGCCGGCGTCGTAAGGGCGGCCAAGCCTCTTCTTCGGCGCAAGTGGCCCCGGCTCCTCACGAGGGGTTTTTCCCTTCTCTGCTGAAGAGAATCTCCTGATCGGCGCCATGGATGCTGCTGCAAGACGGCGAGACAAAGAAGAAGAAGAAGGAGCGGGTAGCGAGAAGATGGACACGAGTGAGGGGAGCTCTGCCCCTCCCCTCATTTATAGCCGGAGGGAGGCCAACCGCCGGCCTCCACGATCCCGCGCAATGATGGTTTTTCTCTGCATGCAGCAGAGTCTCATCAAGTTGAACGGTTGCTGACGCGGCATGGGGAAGCGGAGACGCCCACGTCCCATCAATCGCCACGCGTCGACCAAGGCCGCAGGCGGTTAGGGCCCGCGGTGCTCCGCACTTTCCCCTTGGCTTCGCTTCGAAGACAAGTTCGAGCGCGCCTTGGGCCCGGGGGCTACTGTCGGTGTTCTGGGAATGGGGGTACCCAGACTTGCCTGCCTGCGGCCCACGGCGTGGCTCCATCGATAGCCTGGCACGGCCCAGCTTCAGCAACAACAACTCAAGACCCTCGCGAGGGGCCAAGCCTCGCGAGGCGGATGACACCAAGACCTCCACGAGGAGCGGCCTCCTCAGGCTGGCTCCCGAGGAGCGGAGATCTCTATGCAACCCCTCATCTCATGAGGTTCGGGTGACGCAAGCCATGACGACCAAGGCCAGGCGGGCGCCAGTGGGCGCAGTGTACCAGTTTCCTCTTTGGTGCTAAAGAGGCAAGCACAGGCGTGGAGTCCCGAGGAATCAGCCAAAGGTTTCCATTCCCGTGCAACAAGACCAAGACCGCCAGGACGGCAGGACGGAGATCATCACTGAGCCCACCACGGCGTCACAACCAGAGGCTTTCGCAGGCGAAGACTACTTTTGTCAGGATAGCATGTACTAGTTGTCTCCCTTTGAATTTGGCCGTTGTGGGATCCCTTCCCGCCTTTCATTTGGGAAGAGGACCAAGGCCACTATAAATAGGACTTAGCCACCACCGTAGAGAGGGATCGGACCCCCGGACGGATCATTCAGATCACCCTCGCTCCCACCAGCTCACTCGAGCACAAGAACACCTCTCCTCCTGAGGATGTTCGCCACTGTACTAGTTCATCCTCAGCCCCTCGAGGCCAATCCACCACAAAGTAGGAGTAGGGTTTTACACCGCAAGGTGGCCCGAACCTGGGTAAACTGCTGTGTCTCTTTTCCTTACAGTTCATCGAGCTAGGCTGTGAGATTAGGGAGTAGGCAGACTGGGGAGGACGAGTTCTTCGCACGCACCCCAGAGTTCGAACCTCTCAAGGGTTTGCGGAACCCGAAATCCGACAGGCGCGATCTGCGTCATCATCGCCCAAAGCAAGTACTGCTACGGAGGCCATGGCGCGGGCTCAACTGCTGCTGAGGTTTCCGCCAGCGGCCGAGCAGATGGATGAATGGCGTGCCACCATCCAGAGCCTGCTCGGCTTCGCCGAGGATGGGGGCTTGCAGCGAGCTGGCCCACCGCGGCCTCCCCAAGCGACGACAACGGCCCGTGCTGCTGGTCGCATGGAAGGGGCCACCCCCACAGTACAATCCCCGCCACGGCAGCTAGCGCAGGCGCAGCGGAATCAAGAGCCTGATGGCGTCTCAACGGCCTCTTCTGACCCTCGAGCGCGTCCAGGCCGGCAGCTTGCCCCGGAGGACAGGCGGAGGGGAGGCACGCGCGTTGTCGTTGAGCAACGCCACGACGCCCACCGCCGGGCCAATGGGTGTGACGATCCCTACATCGACGAGCCTGCACTCGATACTGGCGGGTACGTACCTTTCGAGGTTGGGTGCCCTGCCTTTACTCGTGAGCTGCGGCAAGTCTGTTGGCCGTCCGTCCGCATGTTCAAGCCAAAGATACCCGAGAAGTACGATGGGAGGCTGAACCCGGCAGAGTTTCTAAGCATCTACACCATCGCTATTCAAGCTGCCGGGGGAAGAGATGAGAAGGTATTCGCCAACTACTTCCCTTTGGCTCTCAAGTCGAATGTGAGGTCTTGGCTGATGCACCTGCCAGAGAACTCCATTTCATCATGGGCTGATTTGTGCCATGAGTTCATTGGCGCCTTCACTGACAGCCATCAAGAACCAGGTTGGCCCAGCGATCTGCAGCTTCTTCAGCAGAAAGAGGGAGAGACTCTCCAGAAGTATTTGCAGAGATTTAGCAGAGTCCATAGAAACATCCCAAATATCCATCCAGCAGCTGTGATAGCCGCCTTCCAGTCCAATGTGCGCAAACGGAAGATTCGTTCCAAGATGAATGTACGGTTGCCCAAGACTATGAAGGAACTTTACACCTTGGTGGATAAGTGTGCTCGGATGGAGGAGGGAAGAAAACTGCCTGGAGAGGAGGATTGCATTAATGTTGATTCAAAGGATGATGATGAGTCCACCAGTCAGAAGAAGAGCAAGAAGCGCAATAAGAAGCGCAAGGATAAGACGGTAATGTCTGTTGAAGGGTCAGGTATCCCGAGTACCGGCAAGAAGGAAAAGGCCGAAACCCCCGGCAAGGAAGCTGTCGTGTGCTCTGGCTGATGGGAGGCCGCGGCCGCCGAAAAGGCCGGGAAAGGTGATGGACCGTACTGCAAGATCCATCGGACCAAGGGCCACGACCTTCAAGAGTGTTATCAGGTTGAGCAGCTTGTCAAGAGACAGAAAGCAGAATATGAGAAGCGTGACAGGGAAAAGGGACAGAAAGTTGCTGGCGGTAAGGGTCGTGGCGGTGAAGTAAATCGCCCCGGCAGACCTCTTCGGAACAAAGGAAAACCCGCCAGGGATCGAGAGAAGGAAGCCTGCGGTGATGAGAGTGATGAAGGGGATGAGGAGAAACCAGTGAGCAGGAGTTCCAGAAGGCCACTGACGCCCTGTGCATTGACGGGGGTGCGTCCCTACACGCCTCTCACCACCAACTCAAGCAGTGGGCGCGTGAGGTTAATGCCGTGGAACCAGCGCCAGGGGCCCGGGAACCACTCAGATGGTCACGCACGCCCATCATTTTTGAAGAAGAGGATCGTCCTGACCGCACCACCGCGGTAGGATGTTTGCCGTTGTTGGTCTCCCCAACAATCCGCAACCTCAAGGTCACGAAGATGTTGGTGGACGGCGGGGCCAGGTTGAATTTGATTTCCCCAAAGGTTATCAGCAAGCTTCAGATAGCAGAGGATGAGTTAAAAGTCACCGGCATGTTTCAAGGAGTTAATCCCTGCAGGAGTCATCCTAAGGGAAAGATCACGTTGCATGTGACGTTTGGGGGGGAGCTGAACTACCGGACTGAAAAGATTGTGTTTGATGTGGTTGACCTCCCCTTGCCGTACAATGGAATCCTTGGATGCCCAGCCCTGGTTAAGTTCATGGCGGCATCCCGCTATGCCTACAACATCTTGAAGATGCCAGGGCCAGTTGGAGTCATTTCTGTCCCATCAAATGAGAAAGACGCAATCATTTGTGTGGACAAGAGGCAGCGGTAGCGGCAGTTCCCGCCAAGGTGAACAGAGGGAAGAAGAAGGATAGTAAGGGCTCCGGCAAGGAATTTGGGAAGCATGCCTCTTCGGAGAGCGCTGTGCCTGTTGATGACTTGCCGGAGAGTGAAGATGGTCCCGGCAGGGCTGGCTGGCGTTGATGGTACTTTCACCATCAGCGCCACCCTCGATGACAAATAGGAAAGCGCGCTTGTTGCCTTCCTGCGGGCGAATATCGATGTGTTTACCTGGCAACCATCTGATATCCCCGGTGTTCCCAGGGAGGTAATCAAGCACCACCTTGTTGTCTGCCCACATGCCCGACCTGTCAAGCAGAAAGTCCGGAAGCAGGCCTTGCAGAGGAAGCAGTTCATTACAGAGGAGATCAAGAAACTTGAGGCAGCTGGTTTGGTCAGAGGAGTGCTGCATCCAACGTAGTTTGCAAATCCAGTGGTTGTCCGGAAGGCCAATGGGAAATGGAGACTTTGCATAGACTTCACATATCTCAACAAGGCTTGCCCGAAAGACCCATTTCCCTTGCCACGCATCGACCAGATCATGGACTTCACTTCAGGCTGCGATTTTCTCTCCTTTTTGGATCCATATTCTGGGTATCATCAAATCTTCATGTCCAAGGAAGACGAAGAGAAGACCTCGTTCATCACCCCGTGTGGTACATATTGTTTTATCCGCATGCCTTTCGGATTAAAGAGTGCCGGGTCTACTTTTGCAAGGGCAGTCCAGATTGGTTTTGGGCCACAGCTGCATAGAAACATTGAGGCTTATATGCATGATATTATGGTCAAAACGAAGGACAGATCAACCCTTATCCAGTATTTGGAGGAGACATTTGCCAATTTGGCAAGATCAACTTGAAGCTCAACCCGGAGAAGTGTGTATTTGGTGTTCCCTCCGGCAAGCTACTCGGGTACTTTGTATCCCATCGGGGGATCGAAGCCAACCCCGATAAGATCTAAGCCATCGAACAGATCCAAGCACCGAAGACGGTCAAAGATGTAAGGCGTCTGACAGGGTGCGTTGCCGCGCTAAGCAGATTCATTTCCAAGTCTGCCGAGCGCGCCTTGCCATTCTTCAAAATCTTGAAGAAAGCAGGGCCCATGAAGTGGACACCAGAAGCAGATGCTGCTTTGCAAGAGTTAAAGGCATATCTATCTTCTGTGCCCACCTTGGTTGCTCCCAAACCGCAAGAGCCGTTGCTGTTATACTTGGCAGAAACCAATCAAGTGGTTAGTGTAGCCTTGGTGGCGCAGCGGGAAGTGGATGAAACAGAGAGTGAGTAAAGACCAGAAGAGTCAGATAGGAATCAGGACAGAGGTAAGCACGGTAGCGGAGACAACCCCAAGGACACGGCAAGGAAGAAAGTGGTGCATCGCCCAGTGTACTTCATCAATTCCCTGCTACAGGGGGCTAGATCGAGGTACTCTGGCATGCAAAAGTTGATCTTTGGCCTCATCATGGCCTCAAGGAAACTACGCCACTACTTCCAAGCCCATGAGATCACGGTTGTCACTTGCTTCCCATTGCAAAGGATACTCCGGAACCCTGAGGCTACTGGCAGAATAGTGGAGTGGGCTTTGGAGTTATCCAGTTTTGGTTTGAAGTTTGAGAGCACATCAACAATCCAGAGCAGGGCATTGGCAGAGTTTATTGCAGAATGGACGCCAACCCTTGACGAGGAAGTGCCAGAAACAATTATCCCCGGCAAGGAGGCACCCCAAGAATGGATCATGTATTTTGATGGTGCTTTTTCCCTACAAGGTGCAGGGGCTGGCGTGCTTCTCGTCGCTTCCTCCGGGGAACACTTGAAGTACATCGTCCAGATGCATTTTGCCCAGGAAGAGGCAACCAACAATACAGCAGAGTATGAAGGGCTCCTTGCCGGGCTCAGGATTGCCGTAGAATTGGGAATCAAGAAGCTGATCATTTGAGGAGACTCACAGCTTGTGGTCAGACAAGTCAACAAGGATTACCAAAGTCCATTGATGGAGGCATACGTTGAGGAAGTGAGAAGATTGGAGGAGCGCTTTGACGGGTTGCAAACAGAGCACATACCTCGTGCGGAAAACAGCATAGCTGATCACCTGTCAAAGTGTGCTGCCCAAAAGCTTCCTGTGGAACTAGGAACTTTTGTTCTCCATCTTACTCAGCCCTCCGTATCCCTAGCAACAATGGCCCGGAAAAGGAGAAAGCTGGACTCCGGTAAGCCTCTCCCGGTAGAGCCATCCGCTCCTAGCAGGGACCCTGCCGGAAACAACTCCTCACCACCTGCCAGACCGCACCCTCCAGCCGGACCCATGGTCCCTGCGAACGAGGAATGTGCCCCCGTAGTTGAGGAGGTGCCGCTAGTCCTTTTTGCCGAGCCCTAGGCTCCAACTTGGGCAAGGCACATAGTCCACTTTCTCCAAACCAGAGAACTCCCCAATGACCAAGATGAGGCTGAAAGAGTAGCCCAGAGAGCCAGTATGTACTAGTTTGTCGATGACACTCTGTACAGAAGGAGGCCCAACAGTGTGAAATTGAAGTGCATCTGCCGGGAAGAACGGAAGGAACTGCTGGCTAAGATAAACAAAGGCATGTGCGGCTCCCACATTGGATCAAGGGTGCTGGTTGGGAAAGCATTCCGGCAAGGATTCTATTGGCCCACAGCCCTCCAAGATGCGGTTGAGCTAGTCACCAAATGTGAAGCCTGTCAGTTCCATTCCAAGAAAATCCACCTGCTTGCCCAAGCTCTTCAGACAATCCCTTTATCATGGCCATTTTCGGTCTGGGGGCTCGATATCCTCGGCACTTTCCCCCGAGCGATCGGGGGCTTTGAATTCTTGTTCGTTGCTATCGACAAGTTTACAAAGTGGCCGGAAGTTGCACCCGTGAGAAAGGTGACTGCTTAATCAGCTATCAAGTTCTTGAAAGATTTGGTGTGTCATTTTGGAATCCTGGCAAGGATCATTACCGACAATGGCACCCAATTCACGAGCCGCGCCTTCATGCAATATGTTCATGCCCTCGAAAGGAAGATCTCGTTTGCTTCTGTCGCACATCCCAGAAGCAACGGGCAAGCTGAGAGGGCGAATGCTGAAGTGCTGCGGGGACTCAAAACAAGAACCTTTGATACACTACAGAAGCACGGCAGGCGGTGGATCGATGAGCTGCCGGTAGTTCTATGGTCCCTCAGAACGACACCAAATCGAGCTACCGGGCAGACTCCTTTTTCCCTGGTCTATGGGGCAGAAGCCGTTATCCCCACGGAACTCATTTACGGGTCACCTCGAGTGCTTGCCTACGATGAAGTAGCGCAAGTTCAGCACCGGTGTGACGACGCTGTGCTACTCGAGGAGAACTGTCTCCGGGTTGCTACACGTGCTACACGCTATCAGCAAGCCCTCCGTCGCTATCATAGCCGCAGGGTTCATGCCCGGTGTTTTGAGGAAGGCTGATGCGGCTTGAAGCTACGTCGGTATTTCCCCAAAGAGGAAGGGATGATGCAGCACAACGGCGGTAGGTATTTCCCTCAGTGATGAGACCAAGGTTATCGAACCAGTAGGAGAACCAAGCAACACTACGTAAACAGCACCTGCACACAAATAACAAATACTCGCAAGCCGACGTGTAAAAGGGGTTGTCAATCCCTTTCGGGCAACGGCGCCAAAAATTGGCAAACAGACATGAGAGAGTAGTAAATATTGATAGATCGAACGCCAAATAAAATAAAGTGCAGCAAGGTATTTTTGTATTTTTGGTTTGATAGATCTGAAAATAAAAGTTGCAAATAAAGAAAAGAGCGAATAGCAAAACAGATCTTGAAAGCAAATATATTGGAAAAGAGACCTGGGGGTCGTAGGTTTCACTAATGGCTTCTCTCGAGAAAAATAGCAAACGGTGGGTGAACAAATTACTGTTGGGCAATTGATAAAACTTCAAATAATCATGACGATATCCAGGCAATGATCATTATATAGGCATCACATCCAAGATTAGTAGACCGACTCCTGCCTGCATCTACTACTATTACTCCACACATCGACCGCTATCTAGCATGCATCTAGTGTATTAAGTTCATGGAGAAACGGAGTAATGCAATAAGAACGATGACATGATGTAGACAAGATCTATTTATGTAGAAATAGACCCCATCATTTTATCCTTAGTAGCAACGATACATACCTGTCGGTTCCCCTTCTGTCAATAGGATCAAGCACCGTAAGATCGAACCCACTACAAAGCACCTCTTCCCATTGCAAGATAAATAGATCAAGTTGGCCAAACAAAACCCAAATATCGGAGAAGAAATACGAGGCTATAAGCAATCATGCATATAAGAGATCAAAGAAGACTCAAATAACTTTCATGGATAAAAAGATAGATCTGATCATAAACTCAAAGTTCATCGGATCCCAACAAACACACCGCAAAAAGAGTTACATCACATGGATCTCCAAGAGACCATTGTATTGAGAATCAAACGAGAGAGAGTAAGCCATCTAGCTACTAACTACGGACCCGTAGGTCTACAAATAACTACTCACGCATCATCGGAGAGGCACCAATGGAAGTGGTGAACCCCTCCATGATGGTGTCTAGATTGGATCTGGTGGTTCTGGACTCTGTGGCAGCTGGAATTGATTTTCGTCAACTCCCCTAGGGTTTCTAATATATTGGGGTATTTATAGAGCAAAGAGGCGGTTCGGGGGGTACCCGAGGTGGGCACAACCCACCAGGGCGCGCCTGGGCCTCCAGGCGCGCCCTGGTGGGTTGTGCTCCCCTCGGAGCACCCCCCCAGGTGCTTCTCCGGCCCACTGGATGTCTTCTGGTCCAAAAAAAAATCCACAAAAAGTTTCGCTACATTTGGACTCCGTTTGGTATTGATTTCCTGCGATGTAAAAAACATGCAAAAAACAGCAACTGGCACTTGGCACTATGTCAATAGGTTAGTACCAAAAAATGATATAAAATGACTATAAAATGATTGTAAAACATCCAAGAATGATAATATAATAGCATGGAACAATCAAAAATTATAGATACGTTGGCGACGTATCAAAGGCGACCTTGTCCTTAGGCGCGTTCAGTCCGCCAAGGGTACAAACAAGTTGATGCCGAAGTGGGAAGGCCCTTACCGGGTAGTACGAGTCACCAGACCTGGCGCAGTCCGTCTGGAGACCGGAGATGGAATTCAATTGCAAAACTCATGGAATATTGAGCATCTCCGCAAGTTCTACCCGTAAGGCATGGCTGTCGGGCCCTGCCCGACAGCCACCCTTTTGTACAGGCCTTGCCTCAGTTGCATGTAACCCCTTGTACAAAGCCAGGAGATGACCCTGAGCACCAGAGAAATAAACGAAGCATTGGGGGGCCCCCGACCAAGTTGCATGCATGCATAAGCATTCCAAGAGCATTTGCATAAGCATTTCATGAGCATTTGCATATGCATATAGATAGGATCGCATCCATTTGCATATGCATATAGCTAGGATCGCATCCTGCATCATTCTCATCTGCATAAAGCTGTAGGTTCCTGCGGAGAACTCGGTTTCTGCAAGAAGATGGGGAGATGAACCAACGCTGCGATCCCCGGCGAACTAAATAGATAAGTTCTACCTCTTGTCCATAAGTGTTATGTAAGCTAAAACTTGTGCATAAGAAAACCCTGCCACTCTTCGAAACTTAGGTGCTCCCATCCCTGGCTCAAACGTGCTTTGGCCTGAATGGTCATAGTGGCCTTTGATGAAAAGAAGTTGGCGGGGGGCTGGTCCCTCTATTTCTTGCCAGTAGGCTCAGTTCCCCGACAACGAAGAAAGGGTACCGACAGGATAGCCTGCCGTGGAAAACTTGTTTATTTAAAATAAAGAGGCATTTCACCTATGTGTGGACATATACATGCACGAGTTCCCGGCAAGGTTCATCTTTTTCATTAATATGCTGGTCATACAAGTACAAACCTTACAGAACACAGATATGGACTCGAGAGATTACATTATTTGTACTAAAATTTGGCAAATGTCGGCAAGTTTAAGATTGAAAAAAGATAAGTGCCCTGTAATCTCCTCTTTTCGTTTTCCCTCCACCAGGCACTGCGGTGGAAGGAGGAAAAGACAAGAAAGGGTACCCAAGCAGGAGCCCATCCCGGTCCCGTCGCAACCCACCCGGTCCTCGGTCGGAGGCGAAGGCATCCACGCCATCATACTCCGACCTGACCTCCCACCACCCGCCTTCTCCGCCTTCCCTCGTTTTCTCTCCGTCACCATCGCCTTCGGGGAGCGCCAGGACTCTAGCCCGACGCCTTCCCCGGAGAGACGGTGAGCGACCAAGATGGCCAGGGGACTCGGGACACGCCCCTCCCCGCCTTGGCGGGCAGGAAGGCGCGCCTCTCGTCGACATCATCCCCACGGCTCCCGGATGGGGCAGTGCTGGGTTTACCGACGATTCCCAGCCCTGCCTCCCGGGCACGCCCCAGAGATGCCAAGGACCCGATCGCCAAGACCACGAGCGGCGGTGACCCGAGGCTGGACACCACACTACCCAACGGGCAGACGACCATGGCAAAAGGAGCAAGCATTCCCTCACAACGGGAGAGCTTGGTATCTCCCGCACTACGAGCAGCCCGTCCACGATGCCTTCTTCGAGCATGGACCAGGCTCACTCCCCGAAAGCCAACATTCAACAACTCTAGGCACAAGCTGAAGCCTGGAGCTTGGCCCCGGGCCCTTCTCTTCAACATGACCAACGAAAGGCAGAAACAGGGGAAGAAAGGATCCGGAGATGGATGGCTCGGCTCTCCCTCTACCCCTCCTTTTATAGGCGGAGCAAGAAAGGGAGCCGCTCCCTCAACAAGCAATCGCTGCCCCTCTCCGCCAATTCAAGAAGACCGGGCCCTCGCCTTGATGCTCCTCCGCGCCACGCGCCTCCGTTACCTACCCCACACGATGCATGCCGCATACGTGGCTAAGGATAAGGGTGTGGTGGGAAGAGAGAATTTGCAGTTTCTACCCCGTGCGTTAAAGTCATTCACGGGCCATTGCAAAGATGGCCCCACCACGATTGGCTTTACACGACAAGCGGGAAAAAACCGGAAACTAGCCCAGAGTCGAGATTAATGAAGAAGCAAAGAAGACTCCAAGAGATCAGCCTCTTCAGCTCCCCTGCCTGTGCACTTATTAGGACCAACCCCGACGACGCCTGGCGGCGCGATCGGGGCAGGCCCGGGGACTTCTGTCGGTGCAACAAACCCTGGGTCTGTTACCCTAACTATGCACAGGCACGAGAACAAGATTACAACACCAAGGCCGTGTCAAGATACAAGAGACCAAGATCTTCGAAGAACCAGCAGGCAGATTAAGAAGGCCAAGACAAAGACTGAGAAGCGAGACACCACCAGGAGAAAAGCCTCCCTTGCCGGGCAGACGGACCTGGCAAGGACAAGGGCTCCCCCGGAAAGAAAGCATTCAAGACGTCCCGACAGGGCCTGCCGGGACTCACGAGGGCAAAGACACCTCACCAAGCCATCTCACCATGACCCACGTCGTTGATCAATGCGGTGTCAAGCTGCAAAGTGACTAAGTGGCAGCCATTCGCCACATGGCGGCCTCTTTCTACAGGAAATACCTACAGATGACACCCGTCCTGCAGCGTGTCAAGCAAGCAG